>OU896707.1:33896766-34620032 GCA_918026855.4 Phaedon cochleariae | reverse complement strand
GATTTCTTCGGACAGTTTCTGGAGAAATGTAAAATCTCGTGTCATTTAAAACATTTTCTTATTGTTTTAAATGGTCTTCTAACTTTTTGAAAAAGAAAACTATCAAAAAGTCGAACACATTTGCTATCGGCTGCTGTGAATCGAAGAACAGCGATATTTGAGTTCGTGTTATAGGCTAGATGGTGAAAAAAGTTCTTGGATGCCACTCAATTTATAAGAATCCTAAAATTTGTGTAATCGAGATAACCAAATGTCTTACCAAATAAACTTTTTCTCGAAAAACCGAAAAAGTAGCTTGAAGTTTATTCTCTGTAACGAAAAATCTCACAGTTGTGAATTTTTGTTTCTTTTGGGTGATACTTTTTATTTACCTTGTATACTGTTCTTCGTTAGTGTTCGTTGATTGGTTGAATAGTTGACATTCGACAGGTCAGTATAACCCCGCGGTCCGAATTGAGCTTTTTGTTTTGAGCGCGCTAGTGTTAGACACTGCTGGTCCGAATTGGTTTGCACGCTTTGACGACTATTGATTTGGACTGAATTTTTAGCGCGCTCATGAAATCCGTTACATAACCTCACATCTCACATGAAAATGTATTCCTCAAGCAACAAAAATTATAGTCCATGAAAAAAATGGTGAAACTTTGGTGAATATTTTTCTCATTATTGACATAGTGAAGACGACACCGCTATCGAAATAATATTTCTTCGTCAAGTACTGATGATGAGGAAGCTGATGCAGCAGTTGTATAATATAACGCGTTCGTTCAATGTTATGTTGATTCTGATACCTCGTAGTTGTCTCTGTATTCTGTACAACAGTATTTATATCCGTACTTTTTCCCCACGTTTACTTTTTCAAGTATCAAGTGACAGTAGTGACACTATTGACAGCAGCGCTGAGACTGCTCCACCTCTGAACTATCAGTGCGTTCCACTAAACATTCGCGGCGCTCGTGACGACTATTGGATCATTCCACATCACGATCGCGGCGGCTACATATTGGCCATCATTATGTCACTCATGACGTTACCGTTTATAACCAATTTGAGCTCGCATCGCCCGCTATTTTCAGATGGGTCGGCGGTCGCTTCAGTGAATTTGCCCTGGATGATTTAAAATATTTTATATATTTCTCACCAGTTCAGTACCATTCCTGGGATGGGGTCAGAAAAAAATCTGTTTTTTTTTTGATCCCGAAAAAAATACAGCTGTTGTAGTTCTGTTGAATTCTGAGGATGCAGAACGGGCCCGTAATGGTGAGCAATTTAGTTTACAGTTCATCTGATTTTCTTTCGAAAGATAATTTTATTTTGTCTGAGAAACAAAGGATGTATATAAGATTCTTAGGAATTGTTAGAATTAATTACAATAATTGTTCAGCGTTCACCTTTTAAGACATTAATTATGCAACTGCTTTGATGTATGCTGCCACTAAGGAGCAGCAGTCCTATGATGAAGAACTAACTAACTGAAGATGGTGCAAGCACATCTGGAGTACCATATGCATCAAATAATGAAAACTCCGAGAATCAAGAGGATGAAGGGGATGGTACTAACAATATATCATAATGTATAGATAAATGTAACATGCTATAATACATTTTTTTTTAGGATCCCTGTACAGGTGGTCAGCACCTTGTGTACTCCTGTTTCTAGAAACTTATAGGAGACTAGAAAAAAAATTCCTCAGTGGAAAACAATCTCACAAAAAAAAGTTGGGAACAAATATCACAAATACTCGAAAAGGAGGGGTACACTGCCACAGGGGCACAGTGTGCTTCAAAATTGAGAAGTTTGAAAAAAACGTACAAATCCATCAAGGATCATAATAATAAATCAGGCAATGATAAGCGAACCTGGCCTTTTTATGAGGTATGGGATTTTTTCGGATTGCATGTTATTTTCATAAAAATGATTGAAAATAAACCTAATAATTGCTTTGTTGAGATTTGGTTTAGAATAGGTAGTTATGTTATGTATTATCATTTTCAGATAATGGATGAGATATTTTCGAAAAAAGCTTGGTGTGCTTCTTTGGCAGTTGCATCTTCATCAGGCATATCTACTAAAAGTGTCCCAGGCGGAATGCATCACTCGGAAGGTGAAATTCAAAGTGATTTCAGAGTCACCAAAAACTCCAGTTACTAAATTACTTGCAGAAAGAATAAGGCAAAAAGAGGAACAAGAGGAAGCCAGGAACAAAGGGCACCGAGAGAAAATGGAAATGGATCAAAAGTTTCTGGACATACTAAAAAAATTGGTTGAGAAAAAATAATGGAAAATATCAATAATTTGGTTTTGTGAAATATGTTATTCCTTAATACTGATTATGTTTTGTTATTTATATAAGTCTTATATTATGTTGCAACTTGTTTTTTTTTTTGTTCAAAACTAAGTACAATAATTATTTAAGTTTCACATAGTTCTTTATAAAATACATATATATTTATATTGGACAGTGGTTAACAACAAAATTTGGTATGCATGAACTGATACATTTATTTCATAGTAGCAAAGCATTCATGATTACATTCCATTTATCAGTTCCTATATTTTGTCTTGGTCCATGTCGAATATTTTCTCTATTTTTTTCAAGAATTGGTGGAACTGTGATAATATTATTTATTTGATCCCTGCGTTGTGTGCAAATATTATGGATGACCCAACATGCTATTATATACTCTGCCATTAAATCTACCCTCGACATTGGCAAACAATGCAGTGATCTTCTCATTCGTTCTTTTAATAGGCCAATGCATCTTTCGAGTAGATGTTGATGCAATTCATAAGCAGAGTCTCCCAAAATATGGCTGTCAGCAAGGAAATTTTCAACTTGATTTAGATAGTCTACTACCTCTGACTGTTGAAAAACTCTGGCATCATAGCAAGATCCAGGATATCCTGTGTAGCAACGTGTTATCATAGTCCTGTGGTCACACACCAACTGAAAATACATAGCTGATTTAGTTTTATGCACTTCTACATTCAATATATCAAAATGTAATGAATTGAGTCTTAATACTCGTAAATACTGAACAATAAACATACACTCGTCAGTCTGATATATGAGGGAGTGTAAAATGTACTGGAAAATAACATTCATAAAACTCAAGAGGGCGCATCAGTCAAAACTGCCATGCAGAGGTCAGTTTGGTAGTTAATAATTAATAAACTATAAGTGTAAGCGCAAAAGTGGTTGGTACATATTAAAGACAAAGGTTGAGAATAGGGAATGAAGGAATTTTCCAGCGAAATTCGATATGTGTGAAAAAATACATGATAATGAAAAACAATAACATTGACAACGTTTTGTGTAACAGAATCGATTAAAAACCTGGCACACCCTAAGTTAGCAATTCAATAAATTTTTGATGCAATAATCAGCTTCTGGAACAGTGTCGTTTGGGAATGTATTGTGCTTAAAATTGATTCTGACGTCTCTGCATCTATTTTCAATATCGCCATATTGTTAGCGAGGTTTCCACAGTGGCAGAGTAGTTCAGCAATTGTCTTTAAGATCGCTACACAGTGACACTACCGTGCTGCGCTCCTTCAAGAACTAATACAAACATTAAAGTTATCTTTTTATTCATTTCTTCTTTCTGAGTCTGGGGAACAGTGTTGCCAATAAGGCGCTTTTCAACTTCGTTTTGCGTCATTGCGATTTTTTGTAAATAATTGCGTTCTTTATTCTCTCTATAGTCCATCGAGTGATAATATTGATCTAATATATAAAATTCTCCTGTCCCTGTCACGGTGTTTGACGCCAAACTCCTCCGAAACGGCTTGGCCGATTCTTATGAAGATTTTTGTGCATATTCGGTAAGTCTGAGAATCAGTCGTAAACGAATTATCAAATTGAAAATTCAAGATGGCGGATATCCAATATGACGGACGAGTTTTGTAATCCGATTTTATTCAAGATTGGCATCTGGGGGTTTTCGGGGTCGGATATTATGATTTCTTCGTCAAAATGAGAAGATTCAAAATGGCGGAGACAATATGGCATACGAGAGTTGTATAATTATGATCCGATTCTGTTCAAAATTGGTATCTAGGGGGTTTTCGGGGTCGGAGATAATGATTATTTCTTCAAAATTTGGAAATCCAAGATGACGGATCCAATATGGCAGACAAGTATCGTAATTATAAACCAATTCTATTCAAAATCAGTATCTGGGATTTTCGGGGACGCAGATTCAGAATCTTTCGTCAAAATTGGAATTCAAGATGGCGGTTTCAATAATATGGCGGACGAGTTTTGTAATCATCGATCAATTCTATTCAAAATTGGTATTTGGGAGTTTCCGGGGTCGGAGATTATGATCATTTTGTCAATATCGTAACGTAACCACCACTTTTCTCCAATTTGTAGAAAAGTTTTGATTATCTTGAATTCCCATTCAAAGAATTGGTGTTGAAGTAAGTATACATAATCCACTCATGACAGGTAATATTTATATTTAGAAATTAGTGTAGGCATAAACAAAATATTGTCTTTTGTGGTAGGCCCATATGAAACTCTAAATATTATTTCTTATGAAAGCAAGTAATCGATCCTTTCCTCCCTTTCTCATTGGCTAAGAATTAAAAATCTAGTGCTGTTAGTTTCAACCAGTGATTAGTGATGCCAGGTCTATGGAAATGTCCCTAGTTCAAAGGACAAATCACTAAATCAATTTTTACTAGGGAAATAAGGGGAAATTCTACGGATTTTTTCATCTCTTTTGTGACAATTCTATTTGATACTTTCACACTCACCGAAATAGGATATTTTAAAAAACAAAATCGATTTTGTACTATAAAAATTGTATTTATAGACGGATGACCGTTACCCACCCACCCTCAATTAACAATTTAAACGAATTGGGCTTCTGGGAGTGAGATGAGTATCGCGAGTCCAAATTCGATGGCTTTGTGGCTTTACCTTAGATTCGAGTCATCCGCACAGAGCGAGATCCTCTTGACGTTAGCAGGTGTATTGTTTATATTATGGTTCTACAGTATTATTCATGAAGTTGGCATCATATGGGAAACATTTTTGATAATTTGTTGTGAAATTCGACTTGGGCGTTGAGTTTTGCTTCAAGAAAAAATTTGCCTACTCGGTTGGAGTCACGACGTGACTTTCACTACAGTCAAAAGTTACATTTTTTCAGATCAATCGCTGAAAATAGGCTTATTGGTTCGACATTTGGAAAAGTTCACTGAAAACAGTTGTTTCAATTCCAATTTTACACATTTGTCTCGAATTTGAACGTTCCAATTCAACTTTTTGGTCTTAATATTTTTTGATTTCTTCTAATTGTAACTTCAACAAAACTGTCCTGAACTTAGATACGTAAAGTTGTTTGATGATATTTTGATAGATGACTTTGGCATCATTTTAGTACTGAAAATATATATTTAAATAAATTTCGCTCCTGCGAATGATAGACGATACATCAACTTTGCATCAAACATAAGAATTTGAAGCGGGGATTATTATTTTCTGAAGAAAATCATATTCCTGTCAAAAATAAGTGATTGAAAGTTAGTAGCATGATAAAGCTATTAGAATGAAATGGTTTGGTCGGTGTTATTATTTTCTAAAATCACAGTATTCCGTAGAAATTGCAAATATTAAAAACTAAAATTCGAGACACATAGTTATGTAAAATTGGAATACAAACAACTTTTCAAAACGAATAAGCCTATTTCAAGCGATTCATTTGAAATAATGGAACTTTTGACATACAGCGAAAGAAACGTGTGACCGCGACCAAGTAGTATATTATTGATATTTTTTAAGCAAAACTTAACGCCCGAGCTGAGTTTCGAAATAAATTATTATCAAAACTGTTTCCCATACATGATTGTTTCATTTCTTCTATGCTTCTGTGACTTTCAACGTTGACAGGTTGACACTTTCATCAGTTCCAATACTTGTTATTAGATGATAAAATACACTTTTGAAAAATAAATCATTTTTATGCACGACCGGGCGTAAAGTGGCACTTCATCGCCCGAATTCTCGTGCGTAAAGTTGCATTTTAGCGCCATAGGGCGATAAAGGAGTACAGCGGGCGGTAAATTGGTCCGGCGGGCGGTAAAGTATGTGATCGGCTGTAAAGTAATTTCACAGTTTTTTTCAGTAATTTCTAGTAGACTACCATTCGATCTTTCTTCGCCAGTGGCATACATAATTTGGCCGAATTAATTCAAAATCATGAATAAATTCCATATTGACAGTAAATAAATACTTTACGCCCTTGATACATAAATTACCATTATGTTTATCTATAGGTTATATGAATTCATATATACCTGTCCTGGCAAACGTTGTTTGTCCATAGAAACGTGTTTATTCAGTTCATCAAACTACTATTTATTTTCCACTTCTTTTTTGTTCAACAAACTATCTGTTTATTTTTTCAACTATTCATCATCTATTTTCAACTTTTTTTTAATTTCGCTATCTATAGAAGCGTGTTTCATTTTAGTTTTCCAAACTACTATTAAATACGAATAAGCACGTTCGCCATATTGGACCGCCATCTTTGATTTCCTAATTTTGACGAAGGTATCATAATCTTCGACCCCGAAAACCCTTAGATACCGATTTTGAATATTATCAGAACATAATTACAAAACTCGTCTGCCACCCAGTTAACACATAATTTGTATGAAACATGTCAATGGAATCCTACATGGAATCTTTTGAAATATTCTGAACAGACGTTTCAGAAATATATCATAAACATCTAATCTATTTTCATATCCCAGGTAAATGTGTCTGAAATGTTTCAAACGCACAGAGAAAACATGTCAACAAAAACTACAAATCTCCGGGAGGTTCAACTGATTAAGAACCAAAGGTACAATGATACGTATAACTCCTTCATTCTCTGGCCACAGAACTCTGAAATAAAAAGAGAAAATCCCTTTCAACGGGAACCTATAAAGATCCGGATCCAATATGCAAATAGGATCCACCATCTTTAATTTCCTAATTTTGTCAAAAGAATCATAATCCTCGACACCGAAAACCCCCAAATACCAATTTTGAATAGAATAGGATTATATTTACAAAACTCTGCCATATGAGATCCGTCAGTTTTATTTTTCTGTTTTTGACAAGAGAATCATATTCTCCGATACCGAAAACCCCCAGATACCAATTTTGGAAATAATCGGATCATGTACAAAACTCGTCTGCCATATTGAATCCGCCATCTTCAATTTGCAAATTTTCTCAAGAGAATCATGATCTCCGACACCAAAAACCCCCAAATACCAATTTTGAATAGAATCGGATCATAATTGAATCCGTCATCATTATTTTTCTAATTTTGAAAAAATAATCATAATCTCCGATACCGAAAACCCCCATATACCAATTTTGAATAGAATAGGGTTATAATTACAAAACTCTACCATATTGGATCCTTCATGCTTTTGGGTGTATGATAAATTGACATTCATCATACAGGGCGTGGAAATGAATTCTGAATTATTGAGACTCTATCACGAATCTGCGATTAGAGGTCTGAGAATATCCTTTTTTGGATCCTTCATCTTTATTTTTCTGATTTTGACAAAAGAATCATATTCTCCGATGCCGAAAACCCTCAGATAACAATTTTGAAAATAATCGGATCATGTACAAAACTCGTCCGCCATATTGGATCCGCCATCTTCAATTTGCTAATTTTGTCAAAAGAATCATGATCTCCGACACCAAAAACCCCCAAATACCAATTTTGAATAGAATCGGATTATGATTACATAACTCTGCCATATTGGATCCGTCATCTTTATTTTCCTAATTTTGACAAAAGAATCAATATCTCCGATACCGAGAACCCCCAGATACCAATTTTGAAAATATTCGGATCACAAGTACAAAACTCGTCCGCCATATTGGATCCACCATATTTCATTTCCTTATTCTGACGAAAGTATCATAATTTTCAATCCCGAACCCCCCCCCCGATACAAATTTTGAATAGAATCGGATCATAATTAAAAAACTCGTCCGCCTTATTGGATCCGCCATCTTGAGTATTAATATTTCAGATATAAACTATCGTATGACTTTCATTCTATGGTGAGGTCAAAGATTACAGGATGGGAATACTAGGTGGTAAATATAATTATGTGAAATATATCATGCCACTTTTGAATTACTACTACTACTAATTTGACGACGTACTCTGATACAATACTGGCAACACTGTAGGTGACTTTGTACCTGTCCCCTTAGAACAGCCAAAAATATTATTCGGCGAAATCTGTTGATGAGGTTCCCTATTGATTGAATTAAATGTATCTGAAGGATTCTGTAGAAATAATACATGAAACTATAATTATGGCGCCACTAGACGGCTGTGATATATTTATAGTTTCGCTGGTGTCTGTGGGCGAACTATTTCACTGTGATGCGCGCCCTTAATCACTTATTGACTGAATTACCTGTAACTGAATTACCTGTAACTGAATTGAGTGGTACACTTTAGTATCAATATAATCAACTGATTGATGCGTATGTGAGTGTCATCAATGGCACCTACTACTCCTGGAAACCCACCAGATTTTTCGAAGCCTCGCATGACAGTAAGAGCTTGATACCCTTCTGGCCACCGAATGTATGCTGTAGATCTCAAAAATGAAGCTCTAGTGACTCTCATCACTGCTCTAAGAGCATGTTGCACCACATCTACAAGATAGTCTGCGCCCTGTATATGAGATTGATATCCACATTGACTCACGTCGAGTCATACGATTATGCAAGGGTACAATCATCGGGGGTAAGAAGGTGGACGGTGGTCAGTTAGGCAGTCTTTGCGAATACGTGGTGTAGTACTGTGTTATTTCTCAATATAGTGTGCTTTAGTTACAACAGATACCTTACAAGCAGTAGCTCTTCCAACGTTGAAACGATCGCATACAGATCTGTACCAATGGGGAGTGACATTAATATCAACTGTATGAGTCCATGGCAGCCATTTTCCATAGTGCAATCATGAGTTGTTGGTGGGCTGGAATTGTAGGACAGCCTTTCACCTTCCTAGATAAATCCTCTTGAATTATATTTAGGAGAAATTCGAATGTTTCCTTCGACATTCTGAAGGGGAAGAAATATATCAATAATTTGAGGTTTATGACATCCAAAACATATGTTATACTAACCTGAAATGAGTTTTGAATTTATCATTTGAGTAGCTGTGAACAACAGCGGTATAACCTGGTATACGTGGACGTAGTTTTCTTTTCTTCCTTTCTCTTGAAGTTTCCCAGTCATCATCAGAACTAGAAGAAGTCGAAGCCCTGAGGGGGCAGAAGGACGATCTAGCCTTCATAGCCATCTAGTGGCTTAAGTGCAAGGTGTATAGGTAGATTCATCAATCATACCTTGCGACCAAGTCGTGCATATAGACCCCTACGTCTATATGCTTACAGAAAAGACATCCATGTCAGATTCTGTAGACTATCGCAACACCTGTAATTCTCAAAGTGGTTTAATGTTCCACTAACAGATGGTGATAAACCTAGAATCTCAAGACTAAGAGTTTCTAGGGAAATTTCGTGAATCGATTGTCAGCTGATGCAAGACAGACTGTTTCGACTTGCCATAAGTCTCATCAGTTGCACTGGCCAGCTGACAATCGATTCACGAAGGGTACCTCCATATATCGAACAAGTCGAAGCCCTGAGGGGGCAGAAGGACGATCTAGCCTTCATAGCCATCTAGTGGCTTAAGTGCAAGGTGTATAGGTAGATTCATCAATCATACCTTGCGACCAAGTCGTGCATATAGACCCCTACGTCTATATGCTTACAGAAAAGACATCCATGTCAGATTCTGTAGACTATCGCAACACCTGTAATTCTCAAAGTGGTTTAATGTTCCACTAACAGATGGTGATAAACCTAGAATCTCAAGACTAAGAGTTTCTAGGGAAATTTCGTGAATCGATTGTCAGCTGATGCAAGACAGACTGTTTCGACTTGCCATAAGTCTCATCAGTTGCACTGGCCAGCTGACAATCGATTCACGAAGGGTACCTCCATATATCGAACAAGTCGAAGCCCTGAGGGGGCAGAAGGACGATCTAGCCTTCATAGCCATCTAGTGGCTTAAGTGCAAGGTGTATAGGTAGATTCATCAATCATACCTTGCGACCAAGTCGTGCATATAGACCCCTACGTCTATATGCTTACAGAAAAGACATCCATGTCAGATTCTGTAGACTATCGCAACACCTGTAATTCTCAAAGTGGTTTAATGTTCCACTAACAGATGGTGATAAACCTAGAATCTCAAGACTAAGAGTTTCTAGGGAAATTTCGTGAATCGATTGTCAGCTGATGCAAGACAGACTGTTTCGACTTGCCATAAGTCTCATCAGTTGCACTGGCCAGCTGACAATCGATTCACGAAGGGTACCTCCATATATCGAACAAGTCGAAGCCCTGAGGGGGCAGAAGGACGATCTAGCCTTCATAGCCATCTAGTGGCTTAAGTGCAAGGTGTATAGGTAGATTCATCAATCATACCTTGCGACCAAGTCGTGCATATAGACCCCTACGTCTATATGCTTACAGAAAAGACATCCATGTCAGATTCTGTAGACTATCGCAACACCTGTAATTCTCAAAGTGGTTTAATGTTCCACTAACAGATGGTGATAAACCTAGAATCTCAAGACTAAGAGTTTCTAGGGAAATTTCGTGAATCGATTGTCAGCTGATGCAAGACAGACTGTTTCGACTTGCCATAAGTCTCATCAGTTGCACTGGCCAGCTGACAATCGATTCACGAAGGGTACCTCCATATATCGAACAAGTCGAAGCCCTGAGGGGGCAGAAGGACGATCTAGCCTTCATAGCCATCTAGTGGCTTAAGTGCAAGGTGTATAGGTAGATTCATCAATCATACCTTGCGACCAAGTCGTGCATATAGACCCCTACGTCTATATGCTTACAGAAAAGACATCCATGTCAGATTCTGTAGACTATCGCAACACCTGTAATTCTCAAAGTGGTTTAATGTTCCACTAACAGATGGTGATAAACCTAGAATCTCAAGACTAAGAGTTTCTAGGGAAATTTCGTGAATCGATTGTCAGCTGATGCAAGACAGACTGTTTCGACTTGCCATAAGTCTCATCAGTTGCACTGGCCAGCTGACAATCGATTCACGAAGGGTACCTCCATATATCGAACAAGTCGAAGCCCTGAGGGGGCAGAAGGACGATCTAGCCTTCATAGCCATCTAGTGGCTTAAGTGCAAGGTGTATAGGTAGATTCATCAATCATACCTTGCGACCAAGTCGTGCATATAGACCCCTACGTCTATATGCTTACAGAAAAGACATCCATGTCAGATTCTGTAGACTATCGCAACACCTGTAATTCTCAAAGTGGTTTAATGTTCCACTAACAGATGGTGATAAACCTAGAATCTCAAGACTAAGAGTTTCTAGGGAAATTTCGTGAATCGATTGTCAGCTGATGCAAGACAGACTGTTTCGACTTGCCATAAGTCTCATCAGTTGCACTGGCCAGCTGACAATCGATTCACGAAGGGTACCTCCATATATCGAACAAGTCGAAGCCCTGAGGGGGCAGAAGGACGATCTAGCCTTCATAGCCATCTAGTGGCTTAAGTGCAAGGTGTATAGGTAGATTCATCAATCATACATTGCGACCAAGTCGTGCATATAGACCCCTACGTCTATATGCTTACAGAAAAGACATCCATGTCAGATTCTGTAGACTATCGCAACACCTGTAATTCTCAAAGTGGTTTAATGTTCCACTAACAGATGGTGATAAACCTAGAATCTCAAGACTAAGAGTTTCTAGGGAAATTTCGTGAATCGATTGTCAGCTGATGCAAGACAGACTGTTTCGACTTGCCATAAGTCTCATCAGTTGCACTGGCCAGCTGACAATCGATTCACGAAGGGTACCTCCATATATCGAACAAGTCGAAGCCCTGAGGGGGCAGAAGGACGATCTAGCCTTCATAGCCATCTAGTGGCTTAAGTGCAAGGTGTATAGGTAGATTCATCAATCATACCTTGCGACCAAGTCGTGCATATAGACCCCTACGTCTATATGCTTACAGAAAAGACATCCATGTCAGATTCTGTAGACTATCGCAACACCTGTAATTCTCAAAGTGGTTTAATGTTCCACTAACAGATGGTGATAAACCTAGAATCTCAAGACTAAGAGTTTCTAGGGAAATTTCGTGAATCGATTGTCAGCTGATGCAAGACAGACTGTTTCGACTTGCCATAAGTCTCATCAGTTGCACTGGCCAGCTGACAATCGATTCACGAAGGGTACCTCCATATATCGAACAAGTCGAAGCCCTGAGGGGGCAGAAGGACGATTTAGCCTTCATAGCCATCTAGTGGCTTAAGTGCAAGGTGTATAGGTAGATTCATCAATCATACCTTGCGACCAAGTCGTGCATATAGACCCCTACGTCTATATGCTTACAGAAAAGACATCCATGTCAGATTCTGTAGACTATCGCAACACCTGTAATTCTCAAAGTGGTTTAATGTTCCACTAACAGATGGTGATAAACCTAGAATCTCAAGACTAAGAGTTTCTAGGGAAATTTCGTGAAACGATTGTCAGCTGATGCAAGACAGACTGTTTCGACTTGCCATAAGTCTCATCAGTTGCACTGGCCAGCTGACAATCGATTCACGAAGGGTACCTCCATATATCGAACAAGTCGAAGCCCTGAGGGGGCAGAAGGACGATCTAGCCTTCATAGCCATCTAGTGGCTTAAGTGCAAGGTGTATAGGTAGATTCATCAATCATACCTTGCGACCAAGTCGTGCATATAGACCCCTACGTCTATATGCTTACAGAAAAGACATCCATGTCAGATTCTGTAGACTATCGCAACACCTGTAATTCTCAAAGTGGTTTAATGTTCCACTAACAGATGGTGATAAACCTAGAATCTCAAGACTAAGAGTTTCTAGGGAAATTTCGTGAATCGATTGTCAGCTGATGCAAGACAGACTGTTTCGACTTGCCATAAGTCTCATCAGTTGCACTGGCCAGCTGACAATCGATTCACGAAGGGTACCTCCATATATCGAACAAGTCGAAGCCCTGAGGGGGCAGAAGGACGATCTAGCCTTCATAGCCATCTAGTGGCTTAAGTGCAAGGTGTATAGGTAGATTCATCAATCATACCTTGCGACCAAGTCGTGCATATAGACCCCTACGTCTATATGCTTACAGAAAAGACATCCATGTCAGATTCTGTAGACTATCGCAACACCTGTAATTCTCAAAGTGGTTTAATGTTCCACTAACAGATGGTGATAAACCTAGAATCTCAAGACTAAGAGTTTCTAGGGAAATTTCGTGAATCGATTGTCAGCTGATGCAAGACAGACTGTTTCGACTTGCCATAAGTCTCATCAGTTGCACTGGCCAGCTGACAATCGATTCACGAAGGGTACCTCCATATATCGAACAAGTCGAAGCCCTGAGGGGGCAGAAGGACGATCTAGCCTTCATAGCCATCTAGTGGCTTAAGTGCAAGGTGTATAGGTAGATTCATCAATCATACCTTGCGACCAAGTCGTGCATATAGACCCCTACGTCTATATGCTTACAGAAAAGACATCCATGTCAGATTCTGTAGACTATCGCAACACCTGTAATTCTCAAAGTGGTTTAATGTTCCACTAACAGATGGTGATAAACCTAGAATCTCAAGACTAAGAGTTTCTAGGGAAATTTCGTGAATCGATTGTCAGCTGATGCAAGACAGACTGTTTCGACTTGCCATAAGTCTCATCAGTTGCACTGGCCAGCTGACAATCGATTCACGAAGGGTACCTCCATATATCGAACAAGTCGAAGCCCTGAGGGGGCAGAAGGACGATCTAGCCTTCATAGCCATCTAGTGGCTTAAGTGCAAGGTGTATAGGTAGATTCATCAATCATACCTTGCGACCAAGTCGTGCATATAGACCCCTACGTCTATATGCTTACAGAAAAGACATCCATGTCAGATTCTGTAGACTATCGCAACACCTGTAATTCTCAAAGTGGTTTAATGTTCCACTAACAGATGGTGATAAACCTAGAATCTCAAGACTAAGAGTTTCTAGGGAAATTTCGTGAATCGATTGTCAGCTGATGCAAGACAGACTGTTTCGACTTGCCATAAGTCTCATCAGTTGCACTGGCCAGCTGACAATCGATTCACGAAGGGTACCTCCATATATCGAACAAGTCGAAGCCCTGAGGGGGCAGAAGGACGATCTAGCCTTCATAGCCATCTAGTGGCTTAAGTGCAAGGTGTATAGGTAGATTCATCAATCATACCTTGCGACCAAGTCGTGCATATAGACCCCTACGTCTATATGCTTACAGAAAAGACATCCATGTCAGATTCTGTAGACTATCGCAACACCTGTAATTCTCAAAGTGGTTTAATGTTCCACTAACAGATGGTGATAAACCTAGAATCTCAAGACTAAGAGTTTCTAGGGAAATTTCGTGAATCGATTGTCAGCTGATGCAAGACAGACTGTTTCGACTTGCCATAAGTCTCATCAGTTGCACTGGCCAGCTGACAATCGATTCACGAAGGGTACCTCCATATATCGAACAAGTCGAAGCCCTGAGGGGGCAGAAGGACGATCTAGCCTTCATAGCCATCTAGTGGCTTAAGTGCAAGGTGTATAGGTAGATTCATCAATCATACCTTGCGACCAAGTCGTGCATATAGACCCCTACGTCTATATGCTTACAGAAAAGACATCCATGTCAGATTCTGTAGACTATCGCAACACCTGTAATTCTCAAAGTGGTTTAATGTTCCACTAACAGATGGTGATAAACCTAGAATCTCAAGACTAAGAGTTTCTAGGGAAATTTCGTGAATCGATTGTCAGCTGATGCAAGACAGACTGTTTCGACTTGCCATAAGTCTCATCAGTTGCACTGGCCAGCTGACAATCGATTCACGAAGGGTACCTCCATATATCGAACAAGTCGAAGCCCTGAGGGGGCAGAAGGACGATCTAGCCTTCATAGCCATCTAGTGGCTTAAGTGCAAGGTGTATAGGTAGATTCATCAATCATACCTTGCGACCAAGTCGTGCATATAGACCCCTACGTCTATATGCTTACAGAAAAGACATCCATGTCAGATTCTGTAGACTATCGCAACACCTGTAATTCTCAAAGTGGTTTAATGTTCCACTAACAGATGGTGATAAACCTAGAATCTCAAGATAGGATATGGAGGTACCCTTCGTGAATCGATTGTCAGCTGGCCAGTGCAACTGATGAGACTTATGGCAAGTCGAAACAGTCTGTCTTGCATCAGCTGACAATCGATTCACGAAATTTCCCTAGAAACTCTTAGTCTTGAGATTCTAGGTTTATCACCATCTGTTAGTGGAACATTAAACCACTTTGAGAATTACAGGTGTTGCGATAGTCTACAGAATCTGACATGGATGTCTTTTCTGTAAGCATATAGACGTAGGGGTCTATATGCACGACTTGGTCGCAAGGTATGATTGATGAATCTACCTATACACCTTGCACTTAAGCCACTAGATGGCTATGAAGGCTAGATCGTCCTTCTGCCCCCTCAGGGCTTCGACTTGTTCGATATATGGAGGTACCCTTCGTGAATCGATTGTCAGCTGGCCAGTGCAACTGATGAGACTTATGGCAAGTCGAAACAGTCTGTCTTGCATCAGCTGACAATCGATTCACGAAATTTCCCTAGAAACTCTTAGTCTTGAGATTCTAGGTTTATCACCATCTGTTAGTGGAACATTAAACCACTTTGAGAATTACAGGTGTTGCGATAGTCTACAGAATCTGACATGGATGTCTTTTCTGTAAGCATATAGACGTAGGGGTCTATATGCACGACTTGGTCGCAAGGTATGATTGATGAATCTACCTATACACCTTGCACTTAAGCCACTAGATGGCTATGAAGGCTAGATCGTCCTTCTGCCCCCTCAGGGCTTCGACTTGTTCGATATATGGAGGTACCCTTCGTGAATCGATTGTCAGCTGGCCAGTGCAACTGATGAGACTTATGGCAAGTCGAAACAGTCTGTCTTGCATCAGCTGACAATCGATTCACGAAATTTCCCTAGAAACTCTTAGTCTTGAGATTCTAGGTTTATCACCATCTGTTAGTGGAACATTAAACCACTTTGAGAATTACAGGTGTTGCGATAGTCTACAGAATCTGACATGGATGTCTTTTCTGTAAGCATATAGACGTAGGGGTCTATATGCACGACTTGGTCGCAAGGTATGATTGATGAATCTACCTATACACCTTGCACTTAAGCCACTAGATGGCTATGAAGGCTAGATCGTCCTTCTGCCCCCTCAGGGCTTCGACTTGTTCGATATATGGAGGTACCCTTCGTGAATCGATTGTCAGCTGGCCAGTGCAACTGATGAGACTTATGGCAAGTCGAAACAGTCTGTCTTGCATCAGCTGACAATCGATTCACGAAATTTCCCTAGAAACTCTTAGTCTTGAGATTCTAGGTTTATCACCATCTGTTAGTGGAACATTAAACCACTTTGAGAATTACAGGTGTTGCGATAGTCTACAGAATCTGACATGGATGTCTTTTCTGTAAGCATATAGACGTAGGGGTCTATATGCACGACTTGGTCGCAAGGTATGATTGATGAATCTACCTATACACCTTGCACTTAAGCCACTAGATGGCTATGAAGGCTAGATCGTCCTTCTGCCCCCTCAGGGCTTCGACTTGTTCGATATATGGAGGTACCCTTCGTGAATCGATTGTCAGCTGGCCAGTGCAACTGATGAGACTTATGGCAAGTCGAAACAGTCTGTCTTGCATCAGCTGACAATCGATTCACGAAATTTCCCTAGAAACTCTTAGTCTTGAGATTCTAGGTTTATCACCATCTGTTAGTGGAACATTAAACCACTTTGAGAATTACAGGTGTTGCGATAGTCTACAGAATCTGACATGGATGTCTTTTCTGTAAGCATATAGACGTAGGGGTCTATATGCACGACTTGGTCGCAAGGTATGATTGATGAATCTACCTATACACCTTGCACTTAAGCCACTAGATGGCTATGAAGGCTAGATCGTCCTTCTGCCCCCTCAGGGCTTCGACTTGTTCGATATATGGAGGTACCCTTCGTGAATCGATTGTCAGCTGGCCAGTGCAACTGATGAGACTTATGGCAAGTCGAAACAGTCTGTCTTGCATCAGCTGACAATCGATTCACGAAATTTCCCTAGAAACTCTTAGTCTTGAGATTCTAGGTTTATCACCATCTGTTAGTGGAACATTAAACCACTTTGAGAATTACAGGTGTTGCGATAGTCTACAGAATCTGACATGGATGTCTTTTCTGTAAGCATATAGACGTAGGGGTCTATATGCACGACTTGGTCGCAAGGTATGATTGATGAATCTACCTATACACCTTGCACTTAAGCCACTAGATGGCTATGAAGGCTAGATCGTCCTTCTGCCCCCTCAGGGCTTCGACTTGTTCGATATATGGAGGTACCCTTCGTGAATCGATTGTCAGCTGGCCAGTGCAACTGATGAGACTTATGGCAAGTCGAAACAGTCTGTCTTGCATCAGCTGACAATCGATTCACGAAATTTCCCTAGAAACTCTTAGTCTTGAGATTCTAGGTTTATCACCATCTGTTAGTGGAACATTAAACCACTTTGAGAATTACAGGTGTTGCGATAGTCTACAGAATCTGACATGGATGTCTTTTCTGTAAGCATATAGACGTAGGGGTCTATATGCACGACTTGGTCGCAAGGTATGATTGATGAATCTACCTATACACCTTGCACTTAAGCCACTAGATGGCTATGAAGGCTAGATCGTCCTTCTGCCCCCTCAGGGCTTCGACTTGTTCGATATATGGAGGTACCCTTCGTGAATCGATTGTCAGCTGGCCAGTGCAACTGATGAGACTTATGGCAAGTCGAAACAGTCTGTCTTGCATCAGCTGACAATCGATTCACGAAATTTCCCTAGAAACTCTTAGTCTTGAGATTCTAGGTTTATCACCATCTGTTAGTGGAACATTAAACCACTTTGAGAATTACAGGTGTTGCGATAGTCTACAGAATCTGACATGGATGTCTTTTCTGTAAGCATATAGACGTAGGGGTCTATATGCACGACTTGGTCGCAAGGTATGATTGATGAATCTACCTATACACCTTGCACTTAAGCCACTAGATGGCTATGAAGGCTAGATCGTCCTTCTGCCCCCTCAGGGCTTCGACTTGTTCGATATATGGAGGTACCCTTCGTGAATCGATTGTCAGCTGGCCAGTGCAACTGATGAGACTTATGGCAAGTCGAAACAGTCTGTCTTGCATCAGCTGACAATCGATTCACGAAATTTCCCTAGAAACTCTTAGTCTTGAGATTCTAGGTTTATCACCATCTGTTAGTGGAACATTAAACCACTTTGAGAATTACAGGTGTTGCGATAGTCTACAGAATCTGACATGGATGTCTTTTCTGTAAGCATATAGACGTAGGGGTCTATATGCACGACTTGGTCGCAAGGTATGATTGATGAATCTACCTATACACCTTGCACTTAAGCCACTAGATGGCTATGAAGGCTAGATCGTCCTTCTGCCCCCTCAGGGCTTCGACTTGTTCGATATATGGAGGTACCCTTCGTGAATCGATTGTCAGCTGGCCAGTGCAACTGATGAGACTTATGGCAAGTCGAAACAGTCTGTCTTGCATCAGCTGACAATCGATTCACGAAATTTCCCTAGAAACTCTTAGTCTTGAGATTCTAGGTTTATCACCATCTGTTAGTGGAACATTGAACCACTTTGAGAATTACAGGTGTTGCGATAGTCTACAGAATCTGACATGGATGTCTTTTCTGTAAGCATATAGACGTAGGGGTCTATATGCACGACTTGGTCGCAAGGTATGATTGATGAATCTACCTATACACCTTGCACTTAAGCCACTAGATGGCTATGAAGGCTAGATCGTCCTTCTGCCCCCTCAGGGCTTCGACTTGTTCGATATATGGAGGTACCCTTCGTGAATCGATTGTCAGCTGGCCAGTGCAACTGATGAGACTTATGGCAAGTCGAAACAGTCTGTCTTGCATCAGCTGACAATCGATTCACGAAATTTCCCTAGAAACTCTTAGTCTTGAGATTCTAGGTTTATCACCATCTGTTAGTGGAACATTAAACCACTTTGAGAATTACAGGTGTTGCGATAGTCTACAGAATCTGACATGGATGTCTTTTCTGTAAGCATATAGACGTAGGGGTCTATATGCACGACTTGGTCGCAAGGTATGATTGATGAATCTACCTATACACCTTGCACTTAAGCCACTAGATGGCTATGAAGGCTAGATCGTCCTTCTGCCCCCTCAGGGCTTCGACTTGTTCGATATATGGAGGTACCCTTCGTGAATCGATTGTCAGCTGGCCAGTGCAACTGATGAGACTTATGGCAAGTCGAAACAGTCTGTCTTGCATCAGCTGACAATCGATTCACGAAATTTCCCTAGAAACTCTTAGTCTTGAGATTCTAGGTTTATCACCATCTGTTAGTGGAACATTAAACCACTTTGAGAATTACAGGTGTTGCGATAGTCTACAGAATCTGACATGGATGTCTTTTCTGTAAGCATATAGACGTAGGGGTCTATATGCACGACTTGGTCGCAAGGTATGATTGATGAATCTACCTATACACCTTGCACTTAAGCCACTAGATGGCTATGAAGGCTAGATCGTCCTTCTGCCCCCTCAGGGCTTCGACTTGTTCGATATATGGAGGTACCCTTCGTGAATCGATTGTCAGCTGGCCAGTGCAACTGATGAGACTTATGGCAAGTCGAAACAGTCTGTCTTGCATCAGCTGACAATCGATTCACGAAATTTCCCTAGAAACTCTTAGTCTTGAGATTCTAGGTTTATCACCATCTGTTAGTGGAACATTAAACCACTTTGAGAATTACAGGTGTTGCGATAGTCTACAGAATCTGACATGGATGTCTTTTCTGTAAGCATATAGACGTAGGGGTCTATATGCACGACTTGGTCGCAAGGTATGATTGATGAATCTACCTATACACCTTGCACTTAAGCCACTAGATGGCTATGAAGGCTAGATCGTCCTTCTGCCCCCTCAGGGCTTCGACTTGTTCGATATATGGAGGTACCCTTCGTGAATCGATTGTCAGCTGGCCAGTGCAACTGATGAGACTTATGGCAAGTCGAAACAGTCTGTCTTGCATCAGCTGACAATCGATTCACGAAATTTCCCTAGAAACTCTTAGTCTTGAGATTCTAGGTTTATCACCATCTGTTAGTGGAACATTAAACCACTTTGAGAATTACAGGTGTTGCGATAGTCTACAGAATCTGACATGGATGTCTTTTCTGTAAGCATATAGACGTAGGGGTCTATATGCACGACTTGGTCGCAAGGTATGATTGATGAATCTACCTATACACCTTGCACTTAAGCCACTAGATGGCTATGAAGGCTAGATCGTCCTTCTGCCCCCTCAGGGCTTCGACTTGTTCGATATATGGAGGTACCCTTCGTGAATCGATTGTCAGCTGGCCAGTGCAACTGATGAGACTTATGGCAAGTCGAAACAGTCTGTCTTGCATCAGCTGACAATCGATTCACGAAATTTCCCTAGAAACTCTTAGTCTTGAGATTCTAGGTTTATCAGAACTAGAAGAACTTTCAGATGAATCTCTTCGGCGCTTAATCAACCGAGTTATAATAGCATCCATTTTGGTATTTTATATTTTATTATTTATTTACTTGTCATTGTCAAGCCGAACGACAGATGTCACAGAAAAACAACCGTTGCTGTTCCACTTGAGATGTTCGCTAACACTATATGAGCACTCTGAGCGCGAGGAGTGACGTAATCCATGACGTCGTGATGACTCGCGGCGAATATTTACAAGCGTTAACGTTAATCGGGCCAATCATAGCGTGCTCAAAGCGATTTGAGTGCGATTCGGACCGCGGTGTAAGACATGATCGTTCTGCTTGTCACATGGTTGTCGCTCCTAATCCATATCTGCCCATTGCACTTGTGACTTGCTAATTCAAATCATTTCACGACATGATAAGGCTGGTAACACTCATTGAAACTGTCAACCAAACTTTCCTAGCAGATTTTCATCCGTATGTATGTGAAAATGTGATTGATGAATTTTAGTTAAGAAACTAATTATGCAGATTCAATAGTTTCTCATGAAAGTTGGAGATTGGAAGACCCGGGTGGGTTTGGTTACAATATCTTTCTCGTTTTTCTTGTTCACTTCTGAGGGTTTGAATCGAGTTGTTGTGTGCTTGGTTTTATTGTATTCGTTCAGCAATGGCAGCCTTTTAAATGCTGTGTTGTAATAATATATAATATATAATATATAATATATAATATATAATATATAATATATAATATATAATATATAATATATAATATATAATATATAATATATAATATATAATATATAATATATAATATATAATATATAATATATAATATATAATATATAATATATAATATATAATATATAATATATAATATATAATATATAATATATAATATATAATATATAATATATAATATATAATATATAATATATAATATATAATATATAATATATAATATATAATATATAATATATAATATATAATATATAATATATAATATATAATATATAATATATAATATATAATATAATAATAATGATGTTTATTTATATATAAAGGTAGTAGATACAAAAGTGAAAATAATTATGATCGATAATATGAATACAAACATATATAGATATATACATACATAATGAATGAACAATTCACCCAACAAAAGCTAGCTTGTACGTGGGTTATCTGTTATATTTCACAATGATTCAACAAATGTTCAATAATTATCAGATCAATATCTATATCTGTGTCCCTATATTTATATTAAAATAATTAACATTATTCAAATCTTAATTTCAATCTGAAACCAAACTTACATTATACTTATTCTACATTTCACATATAAATCTTATTCCTAGTGCATGATATGCAAAATTTTTACGATACGTATATGAAAATTTATGGGGTATTATGAATTTGTTCCGAATCTATAATGTTACTGGCGAACGATCTGTCTGAGGTGAGTAGAAAGTATTTGAGTTTTTTCTTATAGAGTACTATTGTTCGTGATTTTCTTAGGTCATCTGGAAGGATATTGAAAATTCTTGCTGACATGTATGCATAATTTCTTTGTCCTTTTCTTGTTTTTGCTAAAAATGTTCTTGTTTTATTTTGTGTTTTCATTCTTGTGTTATATTCATGCTGTATATACATGAGTTTATATTCATGTTTAAATTGATCTAGGGCAATACTTTGAAAATACAATTGCCTGATATCAAGTACTTTTGCCTCCTTGAATAACAAATCAGATGAGAATGTGCTTTCTCTCTTCAAGAATATTTTCAAAAATTTTTTTTGTGTTACTTCTAATTTTCTCAAGATTGTACTTGTTACTCCACCCCATCCTATTATTCCGTATCTAAGTCTTGATTCAATTAACGCATAATATATTATTTTCATCTGAGGAAATTCGAGGAATGAACTAAAGAACCTGTACTGTAATAAAAAATATTCAAAAGGCTCTGATAATATAATAATATAATGTGAAAAAGCGTTAAAAAGTTTGGTAATATAATAAAATTTTTTGAAAAAAATAAGGAATAAAAAAAATTTATACAATACTAAAATAAAATACAAGTATAGTGTGAAAAAAGAAATGAAAAATAGTTTATACAATACTAAAATGAAATAACAGTCTGATGATATGAGAAATCACCAATATTGTAGCTCCAAAATCTTCGACTGTGACACTACCACCACAACCGCCACCAAAAACAAAACCTCCTGTGCGAATCATATAAACTCCTTGTGTCATCGTTTCTTACATCATTATCCATCCGACGTTGTCAACATGTTACTTTCTAAAGAAAAAATCCAACTCGTTAATGAATTACATAGACCTGCACGTAAGAAATTCCCGAGACGTCGCATCATCATCAAAGGCTTGGATGACCTATGGCAAATGGATCTGGCTGAAATGCGACCCTATGCCTCTGTGAATAAGGACCATAAGCTGATAATGGTTGTGATTGATTGTTTTTCCAAGTACCTATGGACTCGACCATTGAAATCAAAAACTGGTACTGAAATTGCTCGAGCATTTGCAGATATCCTATCACATGCTGGCAACACCAGAGTTCCCAAGAACTGGCAAACCGATCAAGGTACTGAGTTCTACAAGGAAAAGTTTCAAAGTCTGATGAAAAAGTTGTCCATCAACCATTATCATACATACACCATAATGAAGGCAGCCATTGCTGAACGTGTTATACGAACATTGAAGGAAAAGATATACAAGTACTTTAGTTTGAATGGCTCATACCGTTGGATAGATGTCCTGCCTGAAATCACGGAAAATTATAATAAGACGAAACATACGACGATTAGATGCAAGCCCAGTGACGTCACCAAAGCCAACCAACAAGATATTCTAAAATCCACGTACAATCACATCAAAGTTGCTGGAACCAGAAAATTCGACGATGGTGACATTGTGAGAATAAGCAAGCCAAACATGTTTTCGAAAAGAATTATACACCAAATTGGACTACTGAACTATTTAAAATCGTAAAAGTTCGTATTACGAAACCTACTACATACATCTTGGAAGATTTGCGTGGTACACCAATCAAAGGTGCCTTTTATCCTGAAGAATTGCAAAAAACTGAAAATTTCGATGTTTACCTAGTGGAAAAAGTTTTAAGGAAGAGGGGTAAAAAGGTGTTTGTCAAATGGCTAGGATTCGATGATACACACAACAGCTGGATTGATTCCACCAACAAGTTATAATGTAATCATATGGAAAACTAGCACAAATTCAATGGATGTGAGGGGCCTTTCACGTCGATCGCTGACAAATAACAACCATTACCGGATGTTGTGACGAGTCGGCAGTGGTGGTGTAAATAGTGAGGACCGACCCGATCCAACACATTAGTTTGATAGCATTGAGTATCGACTCTGGTTATTCGTCTTGTGAAGTGTTTTTCGAAAACGGTAGTACTAGTTCATTGGCAATGATGGATTATTATGGTGACGTTGATATGTATTTGGAGATGGTTGAGCAAACAGCGAAAGCTGAATCGTACCTCCTGCTGACTTCATCGTTCCAGTTGTCCACCTACATGATTCAGTGCGGACTTAGTCCAGCTAGACAGTTTAGTCCGAGCATCATCCTGAAGAAACCCTTCCATCCAGTGAAAATTTCGTTGTCCACATATGAATGGGCCACCTTCATCGATTGATTTCAGTCAATCAGTCAAATAAATCACTAATCGAGACTCGATCAAACTCCATCTCTACAAAATAGTTGATCATTGCATTTTTCATACTGATATACGTATTGCACATTTGATTACTATTGGTTTAAATATTGTTATTATAGATATAATAATAATTATTATTATAATTATTATAAAAACCCAGATTTAATTGCCCAATACTCTATCTTATTTTCATTCTATTCTTATTACTGTAGTAAGTATATTTTTGTTCCAATATATCATTATCATGGATTCATATATTAGAGATTTTAAGGTTAAACAGATAAAAACAGCTGTAACTGCAAATGCAACAGAATGTAGGACTCACCTACGGATCAATAGTCAACGAAGTGATATCAAACTAATACAGAATAGTATCAGAAGTATCACAAAGAACTGGGATGAATTCAAAATAATACTGAGCGAACTTGATGTCAACTTTGATATTATTGTGTTGACCGAAACGTGGAATATTCAAGAAACTTCATTCTTCAATCTTGATGATTATGATCTTCTTTATAATAATGGTGACTACAATCAGAACGACGGTGTTGTTGTATATTTAAGAAATACGTTCACCTATGAACATGAAATTGTTAACATTGCTGGTGCTAAAATTATCAATATTTCATTAGAAATTCATGACAAACATATCTCACTAAATTGCTGCTTATAGACCGCCCTCTCTGTGTTGATAATTTTATTGAAAAATATGGAGATTATCTGAATTCATTGAGAAATATATACGATTTTTGTATTTTGGTTGGAGATTTTAATATAGACATTCTTGCAGAAAATAATCCTACTAACGACTATCTCAACATTCTGGGAGAATTAGGATACGAGTCAATGATCGACGATTACACTCGTATACAGAATGAATCAAAGTCATGCTTGGATCATATATTCATCAAAAGTAAATCACAAAACATTAGTTTCAACCCACAAATTTATAAATCCCTAATCACCGATCACTGCATAAAAAGGGTGATAAAAAGAGAGTCGATAATTTCAGGCCGATATCATTACTAACACACCTCTCAAAAGTGTTTGAGAAATTGCTCAAGAACAGATTGACGTCATATCTTCAAAAATATAATATCCTGTCTGCTAAACAATTTGGGTTTAGGGAAAATACATCAACAGAAGATGCAATTGTGGCTTTAACAACAAAGGTAAATGATGCACTGAATGAGAACAAATCATGTTTATGTCTGTTCATAGACTTATCGAAGGCCTTCGACACAGTAAGTCATAGTCTTCTTTTGCGATCTCTGGAAGATATTGGTATGCGGGGTGAAAGTTTGAATCTATTTGAAAGCTATCTGTCTAATAGATTTCAGAGGGTGAAAATTGATGATGTACTTAGTGATCGAGAGGTTATCGAATATGGTGTACCACAGGGAAGTGTCCTAGGACCATTACTTTTCAACATCTACATAAACGGCTTGTTCTCATTGCAGAGTAGTGGACATATAATTGGATTTGCTGATGACACTGTAATCGTATATGAAGCTGAAGACTGGGACATTCTGAAAGATAAAGCTCAAACAGACTTCTGTTTGATAAAAAGTTGGCTCGAACATAAGCTCTTAACAGTCAATCTGGAAAAAACAAATTATTTACCCATCAGTTGTAATACCAAGAATATACCTCTCTTCAACAACCTTCAAATAACCACACGAAACCAAATATTCATTATATTACCAGTAGCAGGAATCAAATACTTGGGTGTAATGTTTGACTGTCACCTAAAATGGAATATACATATTACTTATGTCATAAAAAAACTACGGACAATCCTATACAAATTCAGAT
Source organism: Phaedon cochleariae (assembly GCA_918026855.4). Lineage (NCBI taxonomy): Eukaryota > Metazoa > Arthropoda > Insecta > Coleoptera > Chrysomelidae > Phaedon > Phaedon cochleariae. The sequence continues at coordinate 34,593,741 of OU896707.1, read as the reverse complement.
ATCTAAAGAAATTCCTGCCACTTAACTACATGAAAACCCTTTATCATGCACTAGTGGAAAGCCACCTACGCTATGGCATCATCGGATGGGGTGGAGCACTAAAAATACACATGAATCCCTTAGAGGTAATACAAAGAAGATTTCTGAAATTAATTCATTCTAAAAATCGAAGGTTTCCTTCAGACCAATTATATGAAGAAAGCAAAATCATGGATTTGAGGCAATTATATTACTTCAAGGTTGTGCTAAAATACAAACAAAATCAACGTCATGCCAGATTAAATACCCATAGCTACAAAACCAGGCAAAGGCATCATCATTTCATTCCACATATGACCAAATCTATTTGTCAAAGGTCCTTTTCCTATTTTGCCCCAAAAGCTTATAATTCAATTCCTGATGAAGTTAAATCTATACATAATTTCAGACAATTTAAATATAAACTGAAAAAATTCATACAGAGTAATTCAAGATTATGGTGCAATAATATTTTTGAAATCATATCTTGATCAACTTCTATTATTATAAACTTATTACTATTTTTATTACCTGGGTACTTTTCATTTTGTTATGTTGTTATATTAGTGTTATATCGTTATATTGTTATTGTGTTAGTTATTTATAAGTTTCAATTTCCTGTACTAATGTTCTAATGTTTGTGTTAATGCTGGTAATTCGTAGATATAACATTTGCAATAGTTATTTATAACTCTATAGTTAGTTATACATATTTGTGTATGTGCGTTGATTATTCTTGTTATTATTATTAGTGTAGTAAATTCGAGACCCTATCGTGTCGTTTTTTTTTCTGACGTAGAACCAGGTCAGACATGGTAGGTTTTGTTGACCATATCACTAGGTATATGAAATCGTATTTTACGACATTTTTCTGTGGTCTGGAACTTTTTAACTGAGAAAAAACTGAAAAAAATGCACTTTAAATAAAATGTATTTTTTTTTGTTTCCACCGTCATATCTTTGAAATCAATGAAGATATCGAAGTGTTTTTTTCTCTAGGTTGAACTAAACACAATAGCGCTTCTAACAGTACCGATGGATTTTACAAAATTTTCTTCTTTCATTTTTCAAAAATCAAGAGAGCATGGAATTCAGAATTTTTGCATTACAATTTGCACCAATCGATAAACTTTTTTATTTTTGGAAATTTTTGTATACATATAGCGTAACAAATGAAGCCCATATATGATAGAAGTTTTTGAGCTGATTATTTTTCCCCCATTTTGTATAGTTTAGCAACAATGATTTTTTTATTGCTCGCTCAATATCGGCAAGCGCCACCGGAAGACGAGGGTGGATTAGTTTGATGTAAACGGCATTCAGCGTAACATCTACATGCGCCGATATTTATAAGAAGTTCTCTGAGAAAATGGAGTGTATTATTTGTGGAAATATTGTGCGGGATGATGACAAATCTGTGGTTCAAAGACCTAGAATACAAGGATTGTTGTCACTAATAGCAAGTGCTGAGAGGAGACAAGACAATCGGTCAAAAGAAATTCTGTCGCAAAAAAAAAGAATTTTTAATAGTGACCTAAAAATAAAGTTTCACTCAGACTGCCAAAAATTGCACACAAGCTTTCAAATTATTAATAGTATTTTGCGAAATGACAGTGAGGCCGGACCCTCAAATTATTCTGGAACTCGCTTTGAATCACAAACATTTGATATCAGAAAAATGTGCCTCATCTGCAGTAGTACTGAAACAAAAAAGAAGGAAAGATTGATATCTGTTGGATATTTTTTGTGTCGTGTTAATTTTTGATGAGTCTCGAGGTTCATTTGCAAATAAATAATTTCTGATGATCTGAGGCATCTTATGCATTTGAAAAAAAAAATAATCTGGTTGGGACATGGCTTGACTGTCGACTCCTGGGACAGAAATAAGTTTAGCCAACTTACCTATATCCAAAATCGTTTCGTTGAGTTGGTACAGGGCGTCAAAGTGCTCACCTTAGGTACTGAATATAGTTATCGCTAAATTTGTAACACGAGAGTTCTTGTAATGCCCGCGAGGACCAGCAACATATCAGTTTATTTACAATAAGAGTACATTGTAGCCATGATCCATAAACAGTCCGACTAATAAGATTAATTATTAAAAATACGCGAGTTTCAACTTTTAACGATTTAGAGAGGACTTTTTTGACAGCTGTAATTAATGCTGGGCGCAGATGTCGAGCACTTCGAACAGTGGTAGTTTTTGACACCTACAATGAAAATTCTGTGAAAGCTATAAGCACGTTATTGGTAGCCGAAAATTACAAAAATATCGACACTTCTTGAAATCTTATAAAATTAAACAGTCAGTTCTTATTTTTCCAAACAGAATACAAAACGCTGCAAAGTACTTGAACGAATATGAAATATTGATGACAGCTAGGGGATTTAAAATGTCAGAAAAAGTAGTTCCAATGCATAAACATCATTCGGAAATTGTTAAGGCTCTATTTTTTAACAAACATGAAGAGGCAGATACAAGGATTATTTTGCATGCTATACATGAAACTGAATTCAGCAGATTTTACTCATCCACTTTTTTTGTTGAAAGAAAGTAATTTATTTATGCATCTGGGACACGGTACTAGCAAACGATTTATCTCAATTGAAAAAGTAGTGCAAAGTTCAGGACCTACAATGTGTTCTTGTCTGTTGGCACTTCATTGTTTTACTGGTTGCGACACAACTAGTAGTTTTTTCGAAATTAGAAAAAAATCGACGTTTGACGTTCTTAAAAAAACCGTCTGCAGAGCTTCCCCCAAGTGAAAGTGCCTTTTACCAGCACATCTCAAGGTGAACGTGAAAATTATATTCATTATTACATTATGAACATACTTATATTTATATTAAAATAAGATGACAATATTTCAGTTGACTATCAAAATTTTAGGTGTATATGTTTGACTGTTTGACTGGGCTGGTGGCCGTGAGCGTAGAGTCGCTGGCTGTTGCCCAGGCGGTCCGGGTTCGATCCCCGGCGCGAGCACTGAATTAATTTTCGGTAGTTTCGTTGGGCGGGAGGAGATAGGTGGCCAACCCAACATTCTTGGTACCTAGATATCAATCCTTTGGACTGTCCACGGTTACCAGCCGAGTAGTGCTTCGGATGACACTTAAAAAGCTAAGGTCCCCGTCTTCTTAACTCACACAAGTCTCTGACTTTCGAGGGTTGCTTTGCAACTAAGCTGGCGGTTAAAAACACTTTTAAACACACACTTTTATATATCAACTCAGAATATGGTTCAGCAGCAACATAGCAACTTAGCAACACCACTTATAAATACATGGTTCAGGATGGAATTTGAATAACAACATTTGGATTTCAATATTTTCGAATGATAAACCTATTCCTGGTTTTGTTCGGCAATCATAAAGTATCTTTTGTTCGGATAAAAATTGTGATAGTCGAAAATGTGGTTGTTTCAAAGAATGCCTAAAATGTTGTGACGATTGTAAATGTCGTTTTTGTAATAATGTCCGAAGATTCTGAGGAAGGTATAGGAAAAATTGACGAACTTGAATACTTTTGATGTACCTAATCTATTGGAATAATTAAAAAAATAAAAGTTGTTTTATGCATACGTTTTTAGTTCCGGTCAAAAATGAATAAATAATCATTCTGGAGGAAAAGGAAAGAATTTAGTTTGAAACATTGATTGATGTATCATTTAGATAGTTCAATATTTTGAAATATAAACAATAAAAGGTATAATCCCATCAGAAGTCCGACCATAACGTACGTACGGATCTGCTACCTATGTAGTCGACAGTCATAAACTGGGTAATAAGAGAGCCGGGCGCGCCCGAGCGCAATTTTAGTCCGTTTTGTTAAAATCGCTGACTGTATACATACATACATACATGAAAAATTATCATTCCAAAAACTTTTTTCATACATTCCCCCCATTTTGTTCGCATAATGTATACACAAATTTCCAATAATAAACTTTTTTATCGATTGCTATAATTTACATCTACAAAAATATCGATGTCAAGTTTGTTATCATTTCAACAGATTGAATAAAAATATATCAAAATCGCAAAGTAGGTGGTTAGAACCGCTATTGAATCTTCTTTAATTTGAAAAAAAAATCAGCCCAAAACCACAATTACTTTGAGAGATATAACGGTGGAGACGTAAAAAAACATGTTTTACATATTAATCCATTTTTTCGAGTTTTTTGAAATTAAAAAGTTCACGACCATTAAAAAATGTCGTAAAAAGTGATTTCGTGTACACGACCACCTAATTGAAGAAATGGACCAGGTTTTACCTGGTTCTACGCCAGTTTTTTTATCTCAGAAACTAAGCGACTTTGCTCTCGAAATTCGCTCGTCTATATGAAATTTTAATCTTGCTGGAAAGATGCTAGGAAAACCTATATTAAATTATGTTTTTTTTTTTCTCGAAACAAGTAAACAGTTACTTATCGAGTATCGATCATTTATCATAAACTTATATTATGTCCACTGTATTTATACCTTTCTCTATGAATAAATGATATTATTATTATTACTTCACCACTATCACCCAAATTGTGCCACCTGTTCCAGAAAATGAAGAAGTTTCCCAACAAACTAAATCTTTTTTAGATATCACACATCTTGAAAAAGAACTCAAAGATGAAAATTGGTTACAAATTTACTCATCCAACAACGCTGATATTGCGGCAAAACTATTTTCGGAAAAGTTACAATATTATATTTATACATCTACCAAAACAGTTAAACTAAAAAGAAATAAACAAAAAAGAAAATGTTGGATTACAAATGGAATCATAAAATCAATTAGGAAAAAAAGGGAGCTATATATGAAAATGAAAAGCATTCCGAATGTTGGAAATATATTAAATTATAGGCAATATCAAAATGAACTCAATAAACTGATTAAATTGGCTAAAAAAACTTTCTATCAAAACTTAATTCAACAAAATAACAACACGTCAAGTCTTTGGAAAGACATCAAACACATCTCATGTACCAGTATTAAAAAACTTTCTATCAAAACTTAATTCAACAAAATAACAACACGTCAAGTCTTTGGAAAGCTATCAAACACATCTCATGTACCAGTACTAAAAAAGATGAAATCACTAGAATTAAACTAGACAATGGAAATATAACTAGCGACAAATTAACGATAGCCAACAAATTTTGTGAATATTTTACCGAAGTGGGACCAAAACTTGCCAATCAAATAAAAACTAACAGACAAACAAACCCTACTTGTAATACCCGCACATGTAATTCTATTTACCTCGAGGAAACCAACGAGAATGAAATTCTAGAAATCATTCATAATCTAAAAAACAAAAAAGCGCCTGGTATTGATGGACTTCGTACCGAAACCATGAATGAAATAGCAACAGACATTGCATATCCACTAGCATGGATAATCAATTTATGTTTATCAAACGGAGAAGTACCAGAATTATTCAAAATAGCTAAAATAAAACCGCTGCATAAAGGTGGGGACAAGATGAGTGTGACTTACTATAGACCCATTTCCCTTATTTGTAACTTAGCAAAAATTTTCGAAAAAATATTGAAAAAAAGAATTGAAAAATATCTAAAAAAACATAAACTTTTATCAGAGAAGCAATTTGGTTTTCGAGAAGGTAAATCTACAAACGATGCAATTGCAAAAGTTACTTCAGAACTGAGTGAGTATATTGACAAGAAAACTCCAGCGATGTGCATCTTTGTAGATTTAGCAAAGGCCTTCGATACGGTGGATCACACTCAACTTCTCCATACGCTGGAATGTTTCGGTTTCAGGGGCGTAGCAAAAGACCTGATGAACAGTTACCTACGAGGAAGGAAACAACTTGTGAATATTGGTGAAAACTATTGCACAATGAGAGTAGTTGAATGTGGTGTTCCTCAAGGAACCGTACTGGGTCCGTTGTTATTCAACATATACCTCAATGACCTATACCAATTATCACAGTCTGCTAGAATAACAAGTTTCGCGGATGACACAGCTATCGTGTATCATGATATGGATTGGATCTCACTGAAACAAAATGCAGAGAAAGATCTCTCATCTATTTTCGAATGGTTCAATGGAAAATTACTAACGGTTAACTATACAAAAACTTATTTTGTACCATTCACGTCATACGCTACAAATTTACCATCCTTCCAAAAATTGAATATCAGCATCCAAGACGAATCAATTGAAATATCCGGCATCAATAGTATAAAATACTTAGGAATTTTCATAGATAGTCATCTCCGATGGGACCGACACATTGTATATGTAACTAAAAAACTTCGTAGTTTACTTTTCAAATTCAAACAACTATCTCAAGTTCTCGAAATTCAACAAATGAAAATACTTTAGCATTCCCTCATAGAAACACATATCAATTATGGAATCATAGCGTGGGGTGGAGCTTTAAGCACACATTTATTCAGCCTAGAATTAGTACAAAAACGTTTGTTGAAAATAGTTTATAAAAAACCTTGGAGATATGGAACTCAAACTCTTTTCACTGGAACCAAAATAATGGATGTTCGTCAATTATTCTGTAAGAACATTCTTATGAGACAACACAATAACAAACATGAACTTGTGAATATCGACCATTCCTATAGTACTAGATTAAAGGAGAATCGCTTTTATATGCCAAGAGCTGAAAAATGTCTAATGCAAAGAAGCTACCCTTACTTAGGTCTACAGGTACACCTGTGGCCCTCTGTAGGCTGGTCACTGTTTCTGCGAGTGGGTCGCGGATCGGCTGCTGTGTTAACTCAGGGACGAGTAGGTGATGGATCGCCCTGCAGGGACGTCACTATCACCTGCCATTCAGAACGCTGAGTTATCGCGGAATGGTAGTTTCACTTAGGGGTGCATCTTCTATGTTCCTGGGCTTCGTTCCCGAAATAAAAATTTACTTCATCGTTTTGACTTCATCATTTTTTTTTTATTGGATAGTGTTGCAAAGTAACACACTCACTAAGGAGAGATTTACAGGTAAACCTCTTGGGAGTTGAGGAGGAGTTGTTACGAGATGATTTCACCCTTACCAAAAAGCACTGCTAAATCTATGGAAATCGAATGATTTTGTACTAACCTTCGAGCTGAACCTTTGAGCATGATTGTGGAGCCCTACGCCTGACTACTTTGGTGGACAAAAGTAACATATTAATCTGACAGAATCAAACAATTCTATTTAATCAACTTTGCTGATGATACAACTCTGGGTATAGCTGAATCCACTGTGGGGGGCATGATCCAAGCCATCAAATTAGGAATTAAAGAAATGTCATCATACTGCAACTCCAATAAATTAATATTGAATGCTCAAAAAACCAAAATTATCTTATTCAACAGAAATATCGAAATACCCAATGAATTACCTAATATACACCACTCAACTAAGTTTCTTGGTGTAACAATAGATGGCACACTCGCATGGGACGAACACATCGAGCTAACGTCAAAAAAATTATCCAAATCATATTTTGCAATCATGCAACTGAGATATGAGCTACATGGGAGTATTTTAATCCAGGTATACTATGTATTTGTCTATTCTGCCTTATCATTTCATATCACACTATGGGGAAATGCAACAGGGGTTAACAGAATATTCATAGCACAAAAAAGGATTGTTAGGCTGATGTTTAGTATGAAACCACGTGACTCATGTAGAGAAATTTTCAAAGCAAAAAAAATGTTGACTTTCTACTCCATTTTCATTTTCAAGAGTTGTTTATATGTCAGAAAAAACATACAGAAACTAGAAAAAAATAATAACTACCATCAATACCATACAAGAAACGGGACTAATCTAATAACCACTGCCCACAGAACAACAACTTTTGAAAAATCTCCAACATATGCAAGTTGCAAAATATATAATAAGCTCCCGAACAATATCAAGAGTTGCCAACCTTTAAATAAGTTCAAAAAGAAACTGAAAATGCTACTATTCTCAAAAGCTTACTATTCATTACAAGAATACTTCGATGATCCTGACATGACTGAAACAACTAGTTATGACATATAAGTATCCCAGTATAATCTATGCTTTTTTTAAATCTCCCTGTCGTCTCTAATGGTCCCCATATATCATATTCTCAACAATTTATGAAATGTGCGTCCCCCTTGTAATTGTTCAAACAATGTATGATCTATGTGCTATGTACAATTGTATATGTTTATATACTATTTATTAATTTAGAAGTATTACCCATTGTCTACTTATATATGTATTTATAAATACATATATAAATATATTATACACAACTGTTGACATGTCCTATACCATGTATTTGGTCACGGATTAATAAATATTATCTTATCTTATCTTATCTTATCTTATTATCTTATCTTATCTTATTTTCTTGCTGAAAGTCAACAAGCTGCTTTGTCCACGGTATAACTCAACCATTGCCCCTTCCTTGTAAAACCACCAGTGCTGCTTTATAATTCTTAAATAATAGAATTAAGCACTTGAAGAATGTTGCATCAGTATTTCACCTTTGTTATTGATTACATTATCAAAATTCCTGTGTTTATTTAGTTCTAGTAATGAACATTAACCCAAGATATGCTTCTTCTTTTGACAATTCACTGATAGGGGACATAGCCAGCAGGTCGCTGAGCAGTGTGGTTGGTCAAGGAATAATGTGTTCCGAATGAGCGTTGCGGTCGCGGGTAATCAAACAGTTTCAATTGTCTGATAGGAATTCCGATGTTCCATGTTCTGTGATGTCATTCAGGCAAATGTGATATTTCGGTTCCTGACTTCTGATTTCTGTTGTTCTATGGCTCTATGCTGTCATTTGGGCGATGACTTGATGAGTGATATCGGTCATGCACATAACTAATTCCTCTTGCACGCCAAATCTAGGAGAGAGAGAGATAAAAATATAGTGGGGATTCTTCCTGGAAAATCTGGACCTGATTTTAGGGATTCTGATCTTGATGACTGGCTACGGTAGAACGTAAGATAGGAATGAAGTCTTTTATTTCGTTGAGTATCGCTTATCGTATTTCGTTTATTTGTCCACTACTAGTGGGATCAAGAGAGACTTCTTCCACTTCATTCTGGACTTGGAGTTCAGAAAATCTCGGAAGAGGATTATTGTATCTTCGTTCGCCGGCCATCTTCATCACCACGTGAAGCCCACACACCATCCAAAGGTCTGTAATATTTCTGGTACTACTCCAAGGATAATAACTATCAACACCCAAGATGAAAATAGGTTTACAGGTGTTTTCTCTTTTTAGGGCTTCTTGAGTTACTTGGAATTCTTGATGTACATGGACTTCTTGATGTACTTGAACTTATTGGTTTAGTTGGAGTTCTTGATGTACTTGGAATTAATGAGTTGGAGTTTTTTGGTTAGCCTACATGATCTAGTCTAAGGCTATTAAGTTGGAGTTACAAGTTTTGTCCCCTGTATGATTGATTCCTTGGTTGTCAAAAAAGGAGTCCAACTAACTAGTTGCTGACTGCTTGCCTGCAGTACTCACCATAGGATTTACAGCATCTTACTGCTTCGAGCCATCCCGGACTGTACTGTTTAGAAGATGGTAGTATAAGTGGAAAACACAATAAACTAAGATCCTGCTCTCTGGTAAGCGTCTTATAGTTTATTTTGGGTTACTACTACCTGGATATTGCAAGATCTATTAGAATAACGTCATCAGTCTACTGGAAGTTTACCATCAAACTACAAAAGTTTTAATAAATAGGCCATTCTTTTCATCAAGTGAAAGTTCTATGTGAACTGAGGTGATCACCAAGGTATAGACGACAGTACTGTGTTATACAATATTTTTTATCAGTGGGAAAAAAAACCCAACTGTTTGTGAAGTATAAAAAGGGGCCTAATTCGTAACTGCAACACCAGAAGAGCACCTGTGTTGTGTTTTATTACATTCAGTATACATTGAACACTCTGCCACTTTCATTTACACCAACCTTACTCACCCCACCGCCCACTGAGCTAGTCAGTGTTCTATTCCTTCGGAATGAATGGGGCACTTAAACACCGAATTTCATTACAAACCTCATTATATTTAGCCTCCCCAGCAGGGTTAAAGGGATAACAACCATTCCCTTTTGAAGGAATTTCACAGCCACCTCCTACCCTTCAAAAATTTAGTAATGAACCGCTTTTGAATGCAATTGACAAGACATTCAGTTTGTTGATACCACTCAAGCACCTGTTCAACGTTTTCAATGACTACACCTCAATCACCTATGATGATAACGATTGCGTGATAGTACAGGAACTGCCCAATGGACCTACAACCACTACTACTACAGTTGAAGTACAAATACATAGTGTAGTGCTAAAAGTGAAGCACGTATTTCCGAACGATGAAATCAAACTACAACTGATGCAACCCATAAAAAATGATACACCTATACTGATTCCATTCAGGAAATGGGACCTCAGCCAATTGCCTGCTCTTACAAACGGCGCAAAAAGTGGAATTTGGGCAGTCAAAACGAGCGCTTCGGTGGAACGTCCTCGGTACGTTATTGTGTGCTTCCAGAAATCTAAACGTGACAATGCAGAAGCTGATGCTACCCACTTTGATAACACGAGCATAGTTAGTATCAGATTAGCCCTTAATGGTGAATATTTGCCTAGTGAGAGAATGCAGCTGGATTTCGCTAAACAAGACTACACCCTTGCTTACTACAACTATACCAGGTTCTATTCGAGCTATTCACATTCGACGGAGGTTTACCCACTCTTGGATTATGGGCATGCATTATTTGTGATTGATTGCTCGAGGCAGGAAGAGACCATGCAATCATCGACAGTTGATATAAAGCTTGAAATCGAAGCCGATAAAGGATTCCCTGCTGACACCAAAGCCTATTGCATCATCGTACATGACTGTCTGCTAGAGTACTCCCCTCTAACGGAAGTCGTCAAAACCTTGATTTGAGTATATATACCAACTGCAAACTGCTCGAGCTCGCATTCGATCGTCAGCCGTCATGAGGGTCGACATTCAAGGCTTCACTCTTGACAGTGTTTTCCACCCGAAAGAGCTGACCATTCAAATTGGCCGCCAGAGATCCAACTTCCTATTCAAACCGCCTATACCGTTTGCTACCATTAGTGGACGTAACAAAAAAACTTTACGTTATGTGGAGAAATTCGTCCATGGAATACCATATGATGCTGTGATGAATGTATTTACTTGAGGGGCAATCAGAAAGCTGACTTTTTGAAGACGGAATGTGAAGAACTTGAAGTATTCCCAACTATATACGATGTTGCTTTGTATGATGGAACACCCTGTTCCAGTAAAACCTACCAACAAAATATATCGTACTGCCCCAACCACGCCAATGGAAAATATATGTGTGCCCAGCGGTGTACCTTTTAACAGCTTTCATTAAGCATTTCACTATCAAGATATACGTAGCTGCTAATGTCAAACCTAGTAATATGAACATTTTATTAAATTCATTCTGTATTCCTGTTGTGGGGGCTCCTATAGTTTGCCAGTCGGTGTCCTCTTCAGATCCACCGGAAAACATCAACTTGAGTTTGAAGAAGGAATTATTCGTCTCTGGTATCTCTTTGTAGAATATTGGTAGACATCCATTGTTCACCAACCTATTTCGCATCGCACGATGATCGATTGCAATATTCTTTCAAGTCATTGAAACATATTGCCATGTTCTTGACATCGTTAGGAACATTTGTATACAATACGTTATTCAAAATTGCTGTCAGAACTATGGATGCCACCCGTGACATTTTGAGGCTGGATGTGTCGTCTCTGCTCAACAGGCACCTCTACTGCTGGTACTCTTCCACAGCTGCTGAAAACTTTATCCCACAAACTCAGATTCTCCAATTGAATCAACGATTTGGTTTTGTCTTCGTACAATGTTATGTCTTTGTTCAGCTGTCGAACCTGCTTCCCAAATTCCTCCAACTTGCTTCTGTACTCGTGTCTAAGAACATTGTAACACTGATTCTACGGTCAAGTCTGAATAGTGGTAGTGGTGGCTGCGCATGCGCACAGCGAATATAAGCTATTGGGCAGATTCGACAAACGTTCTTTGAGACACATCCAGTATCCATGATTGAATGGCTCGTGACAACAACAAGTTTGAACATGTCTGTTGAAAGACTCATCGGCCACCTGCGTCAGAACAATGGACCCATTGTTCTCACACAGATAAGGATGATCCAATTGGATGAGGTCGTTACGTAATTAATCGGCATTGTTCTCGTATAATATTGCGTCGCAATTTCCCAATAGCTGGAATTCCAAGAACCGCTGTCAGTGGCGTAACATCTAACCGACCCATGGTACCGAATAAAATCACTTCGACCATTTTGGTTATATGTCACGTGACCAGAGAGGACTGAACGCAGAGTCTAGAGTCCAGAGTCTTGGGACCGTGAGAGAAACAACTAGAGACCGATATTGTACCAAGGTCATAAGACCATATGAGGCCAAGGTCTATATGGGAACAAAGTCATAAGACCAACATGAAACTACCGTCATGTATCGAAGATCGTTAGTCAATGTTTGCGTTTAAGGGTCAAAGGTAACGGGTCGAGGTCAAAGGTAACGATCAAGATCAAAGGTCACGGTTCAATGTCAATGATCACGATCAGAGGCCACAAACAGAGGTCTCGGTCGAAGGACAAAGGTCACAATCCAAGGTCATATGTCACTGTCGAAGGTCATGATCGAAGGTCACGATTGAAGGTCAAAGGATGATCAAACGTCACAGACTAAGGTCACGATAAAAGGTCATGCTCAAAGGTCAAAGGTCACGACCCAAGGTCAGTACGAAAGGTCACGGTGAAAGGTCTAAGGTGATGTAGCACCTATCATTTTTGACACCTGTCATATGTTAGATGCCGACGTCGGCTCAAACCAAGATATGTTAGGTAAGACGTTGATAGCTATGGCCAACCATATCGCTATCTCTGTCGGATTGACTATCCAGTCCATGCTCTCTGTCTAACACATTGATTTCCCTATGTGTGGTCCCATGCATACGTAGGTATACTACTAATGCCAGGCAGCCTCTGATGATCTGAAGGAGTTGACGACGTCACCAATTCTGCTTCCACAAGGGCAGTAATATCGGAATTGAAGGAGTCCTCTCGCAGTGTCAAAATGGGCAAGAGCGAGTCATCGGTTACTTCAGCAAGGTGTTATTAAATGCTAAACGAAACTACTGCTTAACCAGGAAGGAACTTTTGGATATGGTGAAATCACTTATACAAGTCCTTCTATGGCCAGATATTCCGACCACGAAGTATCTTGTTGGATAGAGAAGATTCATGGATATGACTTCGAAATAGCACACTGAGTGAGCCATGGAAATGCAGATGCATTGTCAAGAAGGCCATGCCCACCTGGGTGCTCACATTTTAATTCGAAGAATAATAAGCAACTGCAGAACCAACTTTCTCGATGAAGATTGGTTACTTACGGCAATCAAGCAAGAGTAAGAAAAGGACCCAGAACTTCGAAAGCTCCGGGAATGAAAGAAAACGAATCGCCGGCTTACTTGGCAAGCAGACACCATCTTCACAGACCCTGAAGACGTATTACAGTCAGTGGGACTCCTTGGTATTTGAAGACCTGCGGAAGAGAAATCTCGAGAGCGATGACGGGTAGAATAACCGGATGCAGTTTGTAATTCCTAGGAGCCAAGTGTCAGGAATACTCGGACATGTACATGATGGAACTTCAGGGGGACATCTAGGAATGAACAAGACACTGCAGTGGGTACATAAGCGATTCTAATGGGTGGAACTGCAGTGACACGAAGTCAGGGAGTGGTGCCGTACATGAACCGTATGCTTCGCCAGCCATGGTCCTCATCGTAAACCAAGGGCTCCATGAGAAAGTACTATGTTGGAAGATCTTTCGAGAGGATTTTCATGGATATTTCTCGGCGATTTCCAGTGACCGATAATAAAATAAATTCTTGTCTCCACAACTCCACCAAATTGGTTCATGTGTTTGCGATTCCTGACTATGAGATGCCATTAGAATTTCACTCTGATCAGGGCCTAAGCGTCAGGAGTGAAAGGAAAAGAGGAAGACCAAAACAACTCCATCGCATCCGCTTAGAAAGGCATCTCTGTGAAATCGTAGATCATCACCAACGAGACTGGTACCAACTTTCTTCATGATGATCTACAGATCTGCAGTACAGAAATCTACGGGACACACTTCAACGAAGGTGCTATTTGAACGAGACTTGAGGCTTTCAAATGACTCGATTTTCGGATACAGACCTGGTGAGGACGTCTTAGGACAAGATTATATTACGAATCTGATGAAAAATGGGAACGATATTCACGAATTGTTTCGTTCTAATCTGAAAATCACCAGCTATTGCATCAAGGACCGATACATCGAAGCTGGGGGTGCAGGATACGCAGAAGGAAACCCGGTGCGGTTGTAAAGTCCACAAAGAAAACGAGGTATTTGTACGAAGTTTCTGAGAACTTGGGATTGATCTAATTCCGTCAAGAAGATGTCATCATCATGTCATCTACCGTATCGGTACCGTATCAGTAAAGTACCCAGCGTCGCAAACCAAGAGTCGTTCATTTTAACAGACTGGCATCATTCGGGAAGGCTCAAGATCAACAAGTACAACACGTATGTCTGGACGTCTGGAGGTTTGGCGTCACCAAGTAACGCACTAGCTCACTGCGTCGCCCAGGATCTTTTGATATCTCAAGGAATAGCCAACATGTTCATGAAGAAATTCGGCAAGTTGGAGGAGCTTGAAAAACGGGGTTCATCCGTCGGTCGAGCTCTATAAATAGAAGGTATCAGCCATGAAGGAGAAAGGTCACTGTTTTATCTGACAACAAAAACCTATTCAGAAGGATCTTTGGGAAACGCTATTCGATCTACTAAACGCTGAGCTCTAGGACATACAGAAGATAGCTATTTCAAAGTTGTCCTGATGGGCTAAATGGATGGACTGAATTGGAGAATTGTGAAAAGCATGCTAGAGGTTGTTTCGATTAACCTTGGAATTCTAGGATGTTGCTGGAACTCCAGAAGAAATTCAAGAGATAAGTCAGTGTCAAGCTACTTCTACCGTACTTCAAGTTGTAGAAATGGGACCAGTTGTCCCAACCTTTATGAAGAGCGAAATGCATTTTGAGGAGGGGGCAGTGTAATGATATTCCTCTGAGTGGGGCTGCAACATCATTAAGTACACAAGACTCAACGATCTCCCTGTACTACGGGTTTCAGATTGTTCACAAACATCAGAATGATTCTAACAAGTACTAGCGTATTTCCAAACACTCAATATAATTCGTGGCTACAAAAGAACTGTTAGAGAGAGAGGTAATGTTTTAAGAATGTTCTAAGAATGTTCTAAGAATGTTTTAAGAATGTTCTAATAATGTTCTAAGAATGTTCCTAGACAATAGATGGGTACAAAAGACTGGAGAATGATCGAGTCAAGACAACGAATATACAAGGTGAGTCAAAACTATTGGCAAATAGGTCAAAAGCGGATTGTTTAGACCTGAATATGAAGATAGAACAAAATGTGGCTCAATAAAATGATACAGTGAAAAACGATACAGGGCGTTTCAATCGAAGAAGTTAACCTATAAACCCGCACCCAAATTTATCCACTGACGAGGAATGTCATTTATCAGCAACAATTACTAATAGTCCAAAGCACAATCTTCACAAGAAAATAATATTTTGAAGTCCCTTCCAAGACGTTGTACTGCTCAATTGCGTTTTTCTCAAAAACTGATAAAAATATCGTGTTTAAACAAGAAAACCATTATTACGTAGAAATGATGTTTATGTCATATTTTCTAATCAAAATCACAAAAAAGTTTCGTCAAAATTAGTTACCAGTCGATATCATCATCAGGAATCATTTACGTGGCACCCCCAGTAACACACTGGGGAATACATGAAATAATATTTTCTGTATAGAATCATGTCTCTGTGCCGATTGTGATGACAATTGAATATGAAGAGAAATTATAAGCAGAAAACGAAAAAAATTCAACTCTAACGCCCTGTATCTTTTTCCACAGCAATATTTTAATGAGGCATATTTGGTCCTATCGGCATATTTTGGTCCAAACAATTTTGCCTCGACATTTTTGCGCATTCATTTGCTGGAAATTCCACTCTGGATTCATCGGGAAAACAACCTCCAAACAAAACGCCAATTGACAGTCATATGCCCGAGATCACCTTTCGCCAACATACTATAAGGAAGATTTCATTAGGTCTCAACACCAACAAAGCTTGTGGCTCCGAAGGAATCCCACCGATTTTTCTCAAAAAATATGCTCCCGAACTAACACCTGTCCTCTGCAAGATGTTCAACTAATCTTAAAAGTGGGCGATATTTCCGTCCAACTGAAAAATTGAAAGAGTTCAACCAGTTCCTAAAAAAGGCAAAAAGACCCTACCTAGAAACTACAGACCGATCGCACTGCTATGTATTATTTCAAAGATTATGGAAAAAGCTATCAACATCGAGCTCATGAAATACCTGGAACATTCAGTTATTATCAACCATAGGCAATATGACTTCCGTCATCAAAGATCAACTGGTGACCTGCTCGCTCACGTCTAACATATTATATGGCAGCAATCTATTGAAAAATATGGTGAAACCTTAGCCGTGGCACTTGATATCTCCAAGGCTCCAAGACTCCGATCGAGTCTGGCACCACGGACTCTTCGCCAAGCTTTCATCTTATGGCTTGCCTCCCCAGCTATGTTCTCTGCTAGCTAGTTTTCTCTCAAACAGGTCTCTCCATGTAGTCCACGGTTTCATCTGACTCTCACCATAAATGCTGGTGTTCCGCAAGGATCAATTCTAGCACCAAAACTTCTTCTACTCCATATCAATGAGTTGTTGGGAGCAACTTCATGTCCAGTACACAGCTTCGCGGATGATAGTACCCTCCATACCGCCTTCTCTTCCAGGGCTCCAATACCAGCCAGGCAAATCAGAAACGACCGAGAGAGAAATGTTGACAACATAAATATGGACTTGCCAACGATTCTCGAATGGGGATCCAGCAATAACTTGGTAGAAGTCAATGCGAACAAAACATAAGCATGCCTTTTCTTTAGAAAAGCCGATCTCACTGTGCCCAACATAAGCTTGTCAGGAGTAACCATACATTTGAAGACATCCATTTCGATGCTTGGTATTACTGTCAGCAATAACCTTTCTTGGGAAAATCACGTGAGATCAATTGCTAAAAGTGCATCTCAAAAACTTGGTTTTCTATTTCGAGCCAGGAGATATTTCACTTCCAGTCAGCTGCTCATGATCGATAAGGCAGAGATACGACATGTCCTGGAATACTGTTTTCATATTTGGGGTGCAGCACCCAAACATACCCTGAAACTGTTGGATTCTGACCAAAAAAGGCAATTCGTCTCGTGGGTGATGCCTCGCTCACAAACTCACTCACTTCTCTAGAACACCGTAGAAAAGCTGGCGATCTGGCTCTATTTTAAAGATGTTTTCATGGACGATGATCTTCTGTTTTATCAACAATTGTTCCTCCCTTGGAAGTCCCCGCGAGATTAACCTGTCGAGTTGAGGCTTCGCACCCCTTCGTGGTCACTTTGGAGACCTGCAGAACATCTCTTTCCAAAGACTCGTTCATCCAACGAACAGCGAGGCTCTGGAACACATTGCCAAGGGAGGTGTTGCCCGAGGCATATTACCTCCAGAAATTTAAGAACACCAATTCCAACCTTATTTTCCTTGGTTCTTACGATGGTTCCTGTAAATTACAGGATGTCCCTTTTCGTGGGAACCAGAACATAAAAAAAAACTATTTCCCAGCAGAAGGAAACGGACAGCAGCCGTCAGTCATCATTATATGTATCTTTTCGGTTGAGTGACCGACAAAAATTATGACTGACTCCAATGTATGATTGCCTCCTGACATTTCCGTATACAAGGAAAGACAATGCCAGAGGACGAACGGAAAAATATGGAGACTGTATGGTACCATCCTGCCAGCGATGCTTCGTATAGTGCATGATTTGGAGTGACTTCGGGAGTTGGAAGGATTCTGCCGCCTGGTGTGTGATGAGAACTCGACCTCCCTGCCGATTGATCGACGGATGTCCCTTTAGCTCAATAAGGAATACGCATGATTTTTTGTTTAATCGAAATTATATTCCTTCTTCCTTATAATAACATTGGATATCATTCATTAATCTCAAATTTGCTTGTGACTCTAAAAAATTTCATTTAAATGAGGCTAAATATGAAGTCACAGAAAAACGGGTTAGTGGCCATCACTAATATTATGACGTCATAGTATTAGGCCGCACAGCCATAGACTAGCGCGACAGAATGACAAGATTCAGATTGAAAAAAAAAGAAGAAGAAGAAGAGGTAGGAGAAGAAAACAGTTTTAAACGCCAGAAATTTGAAATTATAAAATGGAAAATTATAATGTTTATACCAAATACCTACTGTTTAGTGCCGCAATGCCTTTCATCAACAAAAGTATCACCAGGAAATATATTCCTTTCATTGCCAGTGGGATCGAGTGATAAAAATAAAGAGAAAAGAAAATTATGGTTGCAAGCCACAAATAGAAATGATTTATCCGAGAAAACCAGAGGATTTGTTTGTGAAGACCATTTAGAAGTAAGTATACGTTCAAGTATGTCCTAGTGAAACCCATTATATACCTATAAATGATTATGTTCCTCATGTTATTAATAATATAATATGTGATTTCGTTTTCAGCTTGAAGAAGATATGGAAAACTATATGAGATATAAATTGATAGGTGGTAATATATATTTGAAACAACATGCAAAAAGAAGTCCTGTTTGATCATTCTTATTGTAGATATTTGCTTATTATTCAGTTATTATCATTCGGAATATTGAGATCATATAATTGAGATAGATTAAAGAAACTACAAGCTCAGATAATCATAACCTCACTTTCTCTGCTTATATTATTTTCAATCTTTCGGACATGAATGTTTGACATGACAAATAAAAACAGCCACATCCAGTCGGAAATCATCGCTGCAGTTCGGCTGTTGGTCGGAAAGTTGCAAATATTATGATTTTCAATCAGAAATTATTAAATATTCGGTTCTTAATAATGTTTTTCGGATGTATAATTCGACATCTATACATATGAGTAATGGAACAAAAATATATTCCAGTGTAAAATTTTCACACGCGTATACCCTATTGGCAGAGCGTTGGGCATGTAACCCAGAGGTTGTGAAGTCGACTCTCACGCGGGGCGGAGTTTTTTCATTTTCCATTGTCACTCGAAAGTAGGTCTTTCCATCTTCATCATCATAGTAATCAGTGAGTCAGACAGCTAGTATCAGAGAGACATTTTATTGTATACCGAGTGTTTTGAACCGTTCTAAAAAAAATAAGTGTTCCTTGAAGTTGGATAAATCCGTTCATAAATAAAATGTGTAAGTGTTTAATTTTGCCCACTAATTACGGAACAATATAGTCAATATATTTATAGTAAGGACGAATCAGATAATATGCCCCAAAATGCCACCGCGTTTGAAATTTCACTATTAGAAACCTGAAAGGGAGATTCAATCGATAGTCAGTGACACATTGTTAGACATTTCTTCGAACAAAAGAGAACCTGAATAATATTGAAAGAATATAACATTTTCACCAATCTCATTGGCCGTTTTCGGAATGAATCTGCTCACGTTTCAAACATGGAAAATATTAAATTATTATTTGCATTTGGTCTTTTCATTTCACTTTGTACAAACGAGGAGAGAACGAGATACAGTATTTTCCTGGGAATTTACATATTACCTATATTAGTATCATAATTTACATAAGAATTAGACATTATTTTTAGACATCATTTCTTACCGTTCGTGTCATAAAGGTTCCTAATTACGGAACAATATAGTCAATATATTTATAGTAAGGACGAATCAGATAATATGCCCCAAAATGCCACCGCGTTTGGAATTTCACTATTAGAAACCTGAAAGGGAGATTCAATCGATAGTCAGTGACACATTGTTAGACATTTCTTCGAACAAAAGAGAACCTGAATAATATTGAAAGAATATAACATTTTCACCAATCTCATTGGCCGTTTTCGGAATGAATCTGCTCACGTTTCAAACATGGAAAATATTAAATTATTATTTGCATTTGGTCTTTTCATTTCACTTTGTACAAACGAGGAGAGAACGAGATACAGTATTTTCCTGGGAATTTACATATTACCTATATTAGTATCATAATTTACATAAGAATTAGACATTATTTTTAGACATCATTTCTTACCGTTCGTGTCATAAAGGTTCCAAGTACCATCTTTGGAAACAGTAGCCATGTGTGATGAGTCAACATCAAAACCAATATCATATACTCCAGAACTGTGACCTCCAAGAGTTAATTGTTTTATCTGTTTAACTTCTTCAAATTCTCCATTCCTATTGAATATCACTTCCCATACTTTGACCTCTGGACTGGAACCTGAAAATGTTAAAATGTTATGGTATTTTTCAATCATTACATTTTTTTCAATGATTTTATAGTGTTTTTGGAAAGAGACTTCGAGCTATCGGAAATATTATTGGCGCAGTCGGTAGGATATCAGGGTGATCGCGTATCGAAAGTGGTGTTTTCGTTCAAACGATTGACTGGATATCGAAAATTGTTGGTTCGTTGTGGATGTGTTTGACGAGGACCGTCTAGCCGAGACCTGTCTGAAGCCCTTAATTAACGAAGCATCAAGCATCCTTGTGAGTTCAATTGAATGCATATCGAAGATTTATCAAGAATTCTCGAGAGTAAAAATTTGCGTGATCCTTAAACTTACCCTGAAACTGATCGTACTCCCGAAAATGCAACTGAAACCGAACCTTTAATGAATCAAATAGAATCCAAATGAAATAAATCGTTACATTTCAATTGGTGATCGAATTATTCAAAATTTCAATGATGCCGCTAATCCGGGTAGTTTCCATAATATTTACTTTCCCTCGTATCTGAACTGACTGGCAATTAATGATTGGTTGTGAATATTCAGTTAGTAACTAATTGGAATGATCTGAAAGAAACACTTCAGAGAAATTGCGCTGATCAACGAGACAAAGCTTGTCTAGATATTCATTAATCAAATCATGAAGCGAAAGTTCTAAAACGCAATTTGTATAACGAATCAACATTCAAAACATTTTTATCAGCTCTTGAAGAACCACTAGATACCACGACACGTTGTATGAGACCAAGAAGTCTAAGTGACTACAACTCGTTATCCAAGATGACACTACACTTTAAGGACCATTATTTCTGTGGCCCTTACTTTGGCGCTTGTTGAACAGACTTCTGGAATCTGTCTGGGTATCTCGGGCGCCAGATTGTTCATAAGGTGGTTTATTCCACCTTCTCTCCACAAAGTTTGTTTGCAAAGGGGCCCAAAGTAGCACAGTGAAGACGACACAGAGGGGTTTCGAGTAAACCAGGGGTCAATGCTGTTGAATTGACCAGAAATCAAGGAGCCAAGAGAATTTTGGCTTCAATTACAGACCCTTCGTTAAGCCTGGAATACTGGGTGCTATGGATAGATGTTTCTGATAGTCTAATCGTAACTCTTGGGTTGAATTACTTCCATCCAATACGGATTGTCAGAACTCTATCATCTGGAATGTAAATGACTTTATACTTTTGTTATCAGGACATGAAAATCAGAAGCACATAGACAGGTCGAATACAGGTTTATTTGCATACCAAAAACAGGCAATCTTCCTTGATACAGAAATCTGGAAAAGCCGTTCTCTCTAACTCGACTTTTTTATTTCGATATCAGGAACATTGTGCTCCTGCTTCCATTTCGGCCTCTGTCACCCAACAAATGACATTTATATTAGGCTATCGGAACATAATCCAAGTAATGGTTGCTGGGATAAGGCGTCGGCAACTTTATTCAGGACTCCGCGAGGGTATTTAACTTAGAAGTAAAATTGTTGCAGGAACATAGCCCATCGAGCTATGCGACCAGATGAACTCTTGATGGACTGCAGCCATTTCAGGGTCAAATGATCAGTCAAGACAGCGGAATGAAAACCTTCCAGACATTGTCTCTATTTCTCGATACTCCAGACATTGGCCACTCATTCTTTCTCAGTGACGGAGTAGTTACGTTCCGGCGCGGTCAACATCCTACTCGCGTACGCCACTGCTTTTACCTGACCCTCTATGGTCTGGGTAAGCGCTGCTCCCAAACCAAGGCATCAGTCTGTAGAACGAAAGTCTGAGTGAAATCCGGACAAGCCAACGCTGGTACTTCGGTAAGTCGGGCTTTCAGAAACTCGAAGATGGTATCCTGGGCTTCTGCTCTTTTCCAACAGTTACATTTCTTCAGCAATTCGGTCAGTGGTGCCACTATCCCTGAAAAGTTAGGAATGACTCTCCTATACCCGGAAGCCATCCCTAGAAACTGTCTGAGTTTTCTTAGGGTGTTTGAGGCGGGCCACTGGACAACAGGAAAATAGAAAATCATGAAGCACTGAAACCTTGGATAACACATGGTCTTGTAGTTTCCATACGGAAAGAAAAGAGCTCCACAAAGAATATAAAAATTAAAATATCCAGGAATTGGAAGAAGAGCCAAGATGATATAGAAACATGCTGTAAACATAAAAAAATACAAAAATTTTTATAAATGTCTTTGTGAAAATTCTAACGACATTAAAAAAAAAGGAAAATTGTGAGTGGAGATACAGGAAAACAAATAAACAAAACTGAACCAGTCGAAAGAATTTCAACGGTTGATGATATTGATTTAACTAATAATTTGGAAATCGCGAACTATTTCAATTCATATTTTTGTGATATAGGTAAATCAATGGCTGAGAGTATAGACCAAGAAAATTCAGATACTGCGGAAACCACAACCTTTAATGATTTAAATTTGAAATAATCTATATTTCTGCCTCCTGCAACTGAAATGGAAATATTAAATCAAATCAAAACACTAAGAACAAATGCACAGATTGCCACACAAATTTCCAAACCACTTGAACACATAATAAACTTGTCAATGACAGTGGGTGAATTTCCAGAAGCATTCGAAAAGAACACTATTTCACTAGTATTCAAGTCTGGATCAAAGTATGACGCTGGAAATTATCAGCCTATATCTGTCATCAATAACTTGGCGAAAATTAACGGAAAATGCCTTGAAACAAGACTCACAAAATTTCTCAATGAGCATAACATTCTGTCAGATGAGCAGTATGGATTCAGGACGGGACTTAGCACTCATGTCGCAATCATTGAAGTCACAAACACAATATATAATTCAATGGATAGAAGCAAAAAGGCAATCGCCATTTTTGATGACTTGAAGAAAGCGTTTGATACGGTTTCCCATAATATATTATTGGATACATGTGGTATCAGAGGTAAAGAGGCAGACCTAATTAAATCTTACCTAGAAAATCGGACCCAAACAGTCAAAGTTAATAATGGGAAATGTGTCGGGGCCGTTATTTTTCAATATATACATTAATGAGATCCTTAATTTAGTTAGGTATACATACGAAAGTTGTGGCATACGCTGATGACACTGTCGTTTTATTTAGTGCTGATTCATGGGAAACCGTGAGAAAAAGTGGTGAGCCTAAAATGAAGATTATATATCAAGAAATGAGTATATATCTACTGATAGTGAATCTGAAAAAAACGAAATATATTACTTCCTCGCTAACCGAATCAGGATACCCAAATATTAGCAGATTAAAAATACATGTCGAAAATAACTGCGCATATAATTGCGACTTGAGTGAGGCATTCGACTGCGTGAACCATGAACTCTTGCTGAGCAAGCTAGCTCGCTACAATTTCAGTTCAGATAGTATTAAACTTGTCGATTCCTATCTAGAGAATAGATCCCAGTCTGTCAGGTTGGGGGGGGGGGGGGTGTACTCTGAGGAAAGGGTTGTAAACATAGGTGTGCCTCAAGGATCTGTCCTGGGGCCGATTCTATTCCTAATCTATGTGAATGATCTTCCGTTAAACAGTGTTAGAGAAAAATACACACTCTTTGCGGATGACACCACCATCTCCCTGTCAGCGGAATCAGTTGATCGGGCTATTGTAGAGCTTGAAGCCATGCAGGCAAGAGTGAAGGACTGGTTTAACGCAAATAAGCTCCTCATGAACGAAGACAAGACAGAGAAATTGGTTTTCTCCCTGAGAGATTCCAGTAACGTGAATAAAAATGTGGAGAGTGTTCGATTCCTTGGAGTGTACATTGACCCCACTCTAAGATGGGATGACCAAATCAACCAGGTTTCATCAAGGCTTAGCAGGGCACTTTTCGTCCTTCGAAACCTTTCCGAGAATATCTCAGAGAAGGTTATGAAAACATCGTACCATGCTATATTCCACTCTGTAATGACATATGGTATCTTGGTTTGGGGTCACTCCCCTCTTATGTCCAGACTTTTTGGGTTACAGAGGCGAGCTATTCGAATCATGGCGAGTCTGAGTTTCAGGGGGAACTGCAGACAAGCATTTAAACATTTCAATATACTCACCTTACCATCTCATTACATACTAGAAAATCTGATGTATGTGAAGAACAATGAGGATAAATTCAGAGTGCATAGTGGGGTCCACAACTATGATACAAGACAAAAAAACTTGCTCATCCCAGCTTATCATAGGTTGAAAAGGTGTCAAGATGGCCCAGGCTATCTATCCATTAAATTTTTCAATACTCTACCAGATTCCATAAAGAACTTGGAACGAGATAAATTTAAGAATGAAGTTAAGCAGATTTTGTATCTAAATTGCTTTTACTCATATGATGAATTCCTCACACACAAATTTTAATAATTGTTTCTAATATTTTCTAATATTTTCTGTTTATAATCAAATGTTTTAGTCTAAAAATTTAAATTATACTATATAATTGGATTGTAGCTCCACTATATTGGGCCTAAAGTCAAACTTGCATTGTGCTCATAATTTTGACAAATATTGAAGATTTCAATTCCCTGTTTTTACAAATGTATGCTAACCTGATAACTATAGTTTCCACTCGAGTTTCCTACTGTTTTGACGAGTGTAAATACCTATGTATAATGACATGAAATATATTGAGTATTGAGTTTTGGTCAAAATCGTTGACAAAATGAATTACACATGTATTCATAATGTCGGTTGATCTTGAGAGACGAAATCTGAATCTGCTGAACTCTCTGCTTTCCGGGAAAGTGTTTTACCTAACTCGGTACCGTGGTAACGCTTGAAGTGACTCTTCCTTCCTTAAGAGACGGCTTCGGGCTGGAACAGAACCGAAGGCGATCGGACTGATTGATGATTATCTTCGATCTTGATTAGGACTTCTGATGGCTTCTTCTCCATCTTCAGGAGTCTGCGAGTGATGTAGGTCGACAATGTGAGGATGACTATTGCGACTATAGTCCAATTGATTGGTCGTCATTGGAATCATCGATTGATAATTGATTGGTAGCTTCGATGTGTTGCCGGAGCCGATGGATATCTTCTAAGACGTTTTCGATTCTGAGTGATTTTCTTCGGACTATTTCAACTTGGGTGGAGCCGTTCATAATTTTTGGTAATACGAGAGAACTACCAAAATTTGTAGCTTGGTTGTTTTGGAATTTGACTGACTGGTATTCGACGCTGCAATTCAGTGGAATCTGAAGTAGAATGTTGACTTGTACGGTGAGGAATTGTTCTTCAGGCATTGAGTTTTAATCTTGATTTCTTCATGGATGATGATCAATAAATACTCTTCATTTACTTTATTGAATATCAATAATGACATTTCTACGGGTATTTGTAGACATCGGGATCTCTTGTATTGAATGAGGGCGGAAATACAGTTTTCAACAGGATGGAACTCGAATTTTTCTTTCTCGCAACGGTAGGTGTCTTCGACTTCCGTGCAGATATGCCCCGTGTACTGGTAGTTTTCTTGTTCGAAAGCCAAATAAGGTTTATTTGAGATAATTAAGGTTTGATTATTATTTGGAATTGGAAATAAATGGATATATTGAAAGGTTTTTGGATTAATTATTGGAATTTCTATGGCAAAAATAATCTAAGCCTTAGTGAAGTAACAGTTTGTGTGCATAATAGAATACCAGGTGTAATAAATAACATCTAGTATTCTATTGTGATCATTATGAAATCTCAATTCAGTTATAATGTTTCTCAAGTTTTGAAATGGTAATATATCTGGATGAATAATATGTAACTTTGCAAAAGTAATTGCATTTTCTATGTTGTCTAAGAGGGTAACGAATATATTGACCGGTGTGAAGCTAGCGGCCATTTCCTAGCGGCCAGTTTTCACCTCGCAGCCAAACCACCAGTGGCGTCGGATTAAAAAAATATGTTTTAATCCACCTCGCTTTATCATGAAAAGAGGATATTTAATGGAAAATACATGTTTCTGTGCTTTCGAAATGACATACAGAGATGATTCAGACTAATTTAGACTGACTCAGAAATCATGAGCCTACCTAAGGAATTCGACGTTCAAAAATGTTGAGCCATGTTGTAATTCAGTACCAGCATTACTAAAAAGCTCCAGAATGATGTGTGAGAAGATGATTAATGAGCAGGCCGTCAAAGGGGTAGTTATCACCCCTCAAAATATCTAAAATATCATAAATATACCTTCGAAAATGTTTAGGCAAGTTGAAATTCGGAACAAGCATTACTAAAGAGCCCTAGAATAATTGTGTGCGAAGATGATTGATTGGCAGGCCGTCCAAGGGATAGTTATCACCCCTCGAAACATCGAAAAATCATAATATACCTTCAAAAATGTTTGGCCAAACTGAAATTTGGTACAAGCATTACAAAAGAGCCCTAAAATGATGTCTGAGGAGATGATTGATTGGTATATCGTCTAAGGGGTAGTTATAACCCCTCAGAAGAAAAAAAATCATAATACACCGTCAAAAATGTTCAGCCAAATTAAAATTCGGTACAAGCATTACTAAAGAGCCCCAGAATAATGTGTGAAGAGATGATTGATTGGCAAGCCGTCTAAGGGGTTGTTATCACCCCTCAAAAGATGAAAAAAATCATAATATACCTTCAAAAATGTTTAGACAAGTCGAAATTCGGCACAAGCATTACTAAACAGTCCAAGAATGATTGTGTGCGAGGATGATTGATTGGCAGGCCATCTAAGGGGTAGTTATCACCCCTCGAAATATCAAAAAAATCATATTATACCTTCAAAAATGTTTAGCCAAGTTGTAACTTGGTACAAGCATTACTAAAGAGCCCAAGAAAGATTGTGTGCAAGGATGATTGATTGGCATACCGTCTAAGGGGTAGTTATCATCCCTCGAAATATCAAAAAAATCATAATACACCTCCAAAAATGTTTAGCCAAGTTGTAATTTGGTACAAGCATTACTGAAGAGCCCTTGAATAATTGTGTGCGAGAATGATCGATTGGCAGGCCGTGTATGGGGTAGTTATCACCCCTTAAAAGATGATAAAAATCATGATATACCGCTTACAATCATTCTAGGGCTTTTTAGTAATGCTTGTGCCGAATTTCAACATGGCTAAACATTTTTGAAGGTATATTATGATTTTTTTCATCTTTTGAGGGGTGATAACTACCCCTCAGACATCCTGCCAATCAAACATCTCCTCACACATCATTCAAGGAATCCTTATCAATGCTTGTACCGAATTTCAACTTGGCTAAACATTTTTGAAGATATATTAAGATTTTTTTCATCTTTTGATGGGTGATAACTACCCCTCAGACGGCCTGCCAATCAATCATCTCCTTACACATCATTCTAGGGCTCCTCACTAATGCTTGTATCGAATTTCAACTTGGCTAAACATTTTTGAAGTTATATTATGATTTTTTTTTCTCTTTTGAGGGGTGATAACTACCCCTCAGACGGCCTGCCAATCAATCATCTCCTCACACATCACTCTAGGGCTCCTTATCAACGCTTGTATCGAATTTCAACTTGGCTAAACATTTTTGAAGATAAATTGTGATTTTTTCATCTTTTGAGGGATAATAACTACCCCTTAGACGGCCTGTCAATCAATCATCCTCGCACACATCATTCTCGGGCTCCTCAGTAATGCTTGTACCAAATTTCAACTTGATGGCTAAACATTTTTGAAGGTATATTATGATTTTTTTCATCTTTTGAGGGGTGATAACTACCCCTCAGACGGCCTGCCAATCAATCATCTCCTCACACATAATTCTAGGTCTCCTTATCAATGATTGTATCGAATTTCAACTTGGCTAAACATTTATGAAGATATATTATGATTTTTTTCATCTTTTGAGGGGTGATAACTACCCCTTAGGCGGCCTGCCAATCAATCATATCCTTACATATCATTCTGGGGCTCCTTATTAATGCTTGTACCGAATTTCAACTTGGCTAAACATTTTTGAAGATATATTATGATTTTTTTCATCTTTTGAGGGGTGATAACTACCCCTCAGATGGCCTGCCAATCAATCATCTCCCCACACGTCATTCTTAGGCTCCTTATCAACTTGGCTAAAAATTTTTGAAGATATATTATGATTTTTTTCATCATTTGAGAGGTGATAACTACCCCTTAGACGGCCTGTCAATCAATCATCCTCGCACACATCATTCTCGGGCTCCTCAGTAATGCTTGTACTAAATTTCAACTTGATGGCTAAACATTTTTGAAGGTATAATATGATTTTTTTCATCTTTTGAGGGTGATAACTACCCCTCAGACGGCCTGCCAATCAATCATCTCCTCACACATAATTCTAGGTCTCCTTATCAATGATTGTATCGAATTTCAACTTGACTAAACATTTATGAAGATATATTATGATTTTTTTCATCTTTTGAGGGATGATAACTACCCGTCAGTCGGCCTGCCAATCAATCATCTCCTCACATATAATTCTAGGGCTCCTCACTAATGCTTGTATCGAATTTCAATTTGGCTAAACATTTTTCAAGTTATATTATGATTTTTTTTCTCTTTTGAGGGGTGATAACTACCCGTCAGTCGGCCTGCCAATCAATCATCTCCTCACATATCATTCAAGGGCTCCTTACTAATGCTTGTATCGAATTTCAACTTGGCTAAACATTTTTGAAGTTATTTTTTTTTCTCTTTTGAGGGGTGATAACTACCCCTCAGACGGCCTGCCATCTAAACATTTTTGAAGTTATATTATGATTTTTTTTCTCTTTTGAGGTGTGATAACTACCCGTCAGTCGGCCTGCCAATCAATCATCTCCTCACATATCATTCTAGGGCTCCTTACTAATGCTTGTATCGAATTTCAACTTGGCAAAACATTTTTGAAGTTGTATTATAATTTTTTTTCTCTTTTGAGGGGTGATAACTACCCCTTTGACGGCCTGCCAATCAATCATCCTCGCACACATCATTCTAGGGCTCTTTAGTAATGCTTGTGCCGAATTTCAACTTGGCTAAACATTTTTGAGGGTTTATTATGATTTTTTTCATCTTTTGAGGGGTGATAACTACCCCTTAGACGGCCTGCCAATCAATCATACTCGGACACATCATTCTAGGGCCCTTCAGTAATGCTTGTACCGAATTTTAACTTGGCTAAACATTTTTGAAGATATATTGTGATTTTTTTCATCTTTTGAAGGGTGATAACTACCCCTTAGAAGGCTTGCCAATCAATCTTCTCCTTACACATCATTCTAGGACTCTTTAGTAATGCTTGTACCAAATTTCAACCTGGCTAAACATTTTTGGAGGTATATTATGATTTTTTTGATATTTTGAGGGGTGATAACTACCCCTTAGACGGCCTGCCAATCGATCATCTCCTCACACATCATTCTAGGGCTCTTTACTAATGCTTGTATCGGATTTCAATTTGGATAAATATGTTTGAAGATATATTATGATTTTTTTCATCTTTGGAGGGGTGCTAACTACCCCTCAGACGGCCTGCCAATCAATCATCTCCCCTCATATCATTCTAGGGCTCTTTAGTAATGCTTTTACCGAATCTTTACTTGGCTCAAAATTTTTGAAGATATATTATGATTTTTCCGATATTCTGAGGGGTGATAACTACCCCTTTGACGGCCTGCTCATCAATAATCTTCTCACACATAATTCTAGAGCTTTCTAGTAATCCTGGTACTGAATTACAACATGGCTTTACATTTTTGAACGTCGAATCACTTGGGTAGGCTCATGATTTCTGAGTCAGTCAAAATTAGTCTGAATCATCTCTGTATGTCATTTCTCAAGCACTGAAACATGTATTTTCCATTAAATATCCTCTTCTCATGATGATGGTGGATTAAAATATATTTTTTTCAAAATCCGACGCCACTGGTGGTTTGGCTGCTAGGTGAAAACTGGCCGCAAGGAAATGGCTGCTTGCTTCACACCGGTATATATCAGGGTTGGAAAAAGTCATGACTTTTATAAAAAAGTCATCAAAGTCCGACTTTTTGAATTAAGTCAGACTTTTTTGAATTAATTCATTTACCCAAAGCGAAATAGAAAAAAAGAACCAAAAAAACTATGTTTTTATTCCCTTCAGAAATCTTGTAGAATAACATCATAATATAACATGTCATTTTTTCAAAACAAAATTGAAAGTGATGATAGAATAAAACATAATAGATAAGTACATATAGTTCCAGTATCATCCATAAAGTTCGTAACACATGGAGAAAAAGTTTATTAGAAGAATATCGAAACATTTTTTCTCGGAGATCTATTATGCATGTCTGACTACTTAAAAGTCGATTTTGACACATGTCACATGATCACTGGTATGGCGGTAAATTCAAAAAATTACGATGGCAAAAAGTGGGGTTAGATGGGAATGAAGTTATTTAAAAAAAATAAAAATAGCTATTTTCAGTTCTCTCAAATAATGGCTGGAAACTCCATATGTGAACATGAAATTGAATTCTTTTCAACTTGTACATCATAAACATTACTACTGTCAGAAAAAAAAAGAGAATTGCAACAAAATTGAAGAATATTCGAAAAAATGAAGCTATTTCCAATTCTGCACCAAAAATTGCTCGAAACTGAATGTGGAAAAGCAACTTGATAAGAAATGTTTATGGATATTTTGTTATCTAACCCCACTTTTCGTCGCTTTATAGTATTATTTTTATTTATCACCATACCAGTGATCACGTGATATGTGTCAAAATCAATTTTCAAGTTATCGGATATGCATAATGGATCGCCGAGAGAAAAAAATTCGATGCTGTGATAATAAACCTGTTCTCATATGTTATGGACTTTATGGATGATACTTGATACTGTATGTATCTGTTAGTAAAAATCTCTGTCATGCTTGAAATGAGAAAGTCTTACCAAAATACGATCGAATTTTTCAGTTTAAACTAGATAAAATCGAAGGTAATAGTGCAATTTGTCTCATTTTTGAAAATTTGAATGAATTCATGACTTTTTCGAAAAAAGTCAATGGAATTAATTCACGAATCATATCACTGATTTAATTCATATGAATTAATTCATGCCAACCCTGGTATATATTGACCCCTGGTTTATACTGTAGGTACCGAGATAGGTATACTTCCTGTACCTGTCTCCACTGTTGGTACCCAGGCCTCCTGAAGTCCTGAAGAAGTCAGTCTGAAGGAGTAGGCGAAGTAGAACACCTTTATCAGAAATGGCGCTCGAGACATCCGAAACAAGTACCAGAGTATGCTCTGCCCAAACAGCGTCAAAGTGAATTTATTATCAGGAAATCGGGTTTCGAGATATCGCACAAGTAAAAATTCAAGTCAAATATGTTTCAGGTACTTAGATAAATGAATATAAAAAATGAGAGCCAACTTGAAACAGAAAATTAAACGAGAAGACATATCTCACATACGAAACATTGAGAATAATATACAAAGTGATCCACATTTATTTTGAAATATGGTAAATATGACCAAACAATCAAACTCGGATAACTCACACTTCATAGGTCAAAACCCAATGTTAATCGGACACAAATGAAATTTCCGATGGCTTTGCTGAATATTTTAATTCAGTATACGAACAGAACCCACCAACATATGACTCAAACCACATAAAAGAAACAATGCTCAACCAGTCTACTGATGTTCCCCATAGCAATTTTCTCCCCCTCTCTCCCCCCCTCTCTCTCTCCTTCTCTCTCCCCCTCTCTCCCTCTCTCTCCCCCTTTTTTTTTAAATTGATTCTTCATCAAAATATACACTATATACATCACCGACTATGAACTGCAATACCTAAACAGGGTGTAACTGAATAAGTGTAAAACATTTGAGCGGGTCGAAAAAAATATAGGATCTTTCATATAAAGAAACTTCATTAGAGCATCCCATGTTAAGATACAGCTCCTTGAAGGGGGTACATAAAATTTATTAAACAATTTTTTTCACAAATTAAGAACAGAACATTGATACACAATTAGTATTACTTCGAGTTTAAAAATTTACAAACTGACAGCTTGATACCAATTTAATTGTCACTATCGCTAATAGCGGCCTAAATTACTTAGTTTCGTATTTTTGTTTTATGTATGTTGTTCGTAAAATATTTTTATGCTGCGAACTGGTTTATTTTGGGCAAAAAATTCAAGGAACATTTTTTGTTGAGAATGAAACAGGCAATCGGATATAAATTTTCAAATGGCAAACAAATAATAAGACAAGAAGTTACATTGGAAATGAAATCTAGGGGTTGCGTTTTCCACCCCTAACAACCAAGGGGTAAACCAAATAAATTACTGGCTAAGTGTCTTTTTGGTAGTAGAAAATGTCAGGTTGATTTCAATACTGTAACTTGTTTAGTGCTTGTGAAAAGAATTTTCAAACACATTTTATGTACTCCCTTCAAGGGGCTGTATCTTGATATGGGATGCTCCAATAAAGTTTCTTTATATGAAAGATCCTATCTTATTTTCGATGAGGAATCACCCCCTCAAATGTTTCACACTTATTTAGTTACACCCTGTGTTCGGGTTTCACTACTCTGTATATATTTCAATTTATATAATGTTGCTATGTCAATAATTTTGTTTAATAAAGAACGTCAATCAAAAATACAATAAAACTTCATTCATTGAATTCATATAATACAAAAGGAAGGAAATACCTTCCAATATTCAACAGAGAATTGGTCCTTCGTGCCCTTCAATCACTAGCCCTTGGATTACTGGCCCTTCTGCTCCATCCTGAGTCGAGCAGGTTTCCAGCAGAGATACGATCAATCGAACGACTAGAGAGCTACCAAAGGTCAGTGATCAGATATCAGAAAGTGAGTTAGTTCATTGTCTAAACCATGATAATATTTGCATTCATTCATATTCAGTATTGACTCTTTTCATTGCATAGTTCATTTCGCGATTCAAATACAGATAATAGCAATAATTCCTCTTCTAAATGTCTCCTAATCAAAAAACCCTTTATGCAAAGCGTGGTAAGTGTTAGATTTTCAGAGGCAGAGAGAAATCAAACGCACATGTCAAGCTTACTGCAACAACTAACTTTATTCCAGGCACGAAACATCAATCAGTAACACACAGGATGGACAATCAAAATGACGTCATATTAATGATGACAATAGTAGCCAACAGATGGCGCAACAAACAAATGTATAAATATTCATTTTTGATACAGCAATGGTAAATTCCAACACCCCCACTTATCAAAAATTAACAAACTTTAAAAACAAATTACATAGACTAAAATACAGAGTAAAATAAATGAAATATTTCAAGAACCTTCAAGTCCTAAACATTTCACAAAATAAGAAAATTTTACATTTTGCAGACACTTTGTAAAAATATCAGCTATCATTTCATTAGTTGACAAATATTGAATTTTAATTATCTCATTCAAGACAGCGTTTCTAACAAAATGATGTCTGATGTCTATATGCTTGGAGCGATCATGAAACATTGGGTTTATAGATAGTTTCTGGGCGCTTTGATTATCATTAAATAACATAACATAATTCAAATTCCCAGTGAGTTCACAAATCAAATTTCTTAGGTACATGGCTTCTTTTGAGGCTTCACTGAGTGCCATGTATTCTGCCTCTGTGCTAGAAAGTGCTACAGTCTTTTGCTTACAGCTCTTCCATGACACACAGCCTCCAGAAAGTTTGAAAACGAAACCAGTATATGATTTTCTATCACTTTTATCTGACCCCCAATCAGCATCTACATACCCTAGCAAATCGAGATTATCTTTCTTGAATGACATACAATGATTTTTCGTTCCTTGCAAATACCTTAGTACCCGTTTGGCACATTTCCAATGATATTCTGTGTTATTACTATTGAATTGACTTAAAAAACTTACACTGAAAGAAATATCAGGTCTTGTTAACACAGACAAGTACATTAAGCTGCCTATCATTTTCTGATATAGAGAATGCTCATTTTTCACACTTGAAATACTTGCATCATAATCAAAATTATCTAAAGGAGTATTGACACTTTTACAGTCATCCATATTGAATCTTTTCAATACCTGAGTGATATAGTTTTCTTGATCTAGAAAGATACAATTATTCTCATAATCTCTGCGAATTCTCATTCCAAGAAATTGCTTAACTTCACCTAAATCTTTAATTCTGAATTCGAAGCTCAACTGGTTTTTCAAAGTTTCTGTGCCTTCAGCATCATTTGAAAAAATTAAAAAATCATCCACATATAAAGCAATAACAGTTAAATAATCATGTTTTCTTAAAACATACAGACAAGGTTCAAAATCAGATTTTTTAAAGCCTAACTTCATCAGAACTTCATCAACTCTTTGATTCCAGGCTCTGGAAGATTGCTTCAAGCCGTAAATTGCTCTGTTCAATTTACATACTTTGTTTTCTTTGCCAAAATGAACAAAACCGTCAGGTTGTCTCATGAAAACTTTTTCTTTTAAAAAAACCATTTAAAAAAGCTGTTTTCACATCTAGATGTGTTATTTGCAAATCTAATTTCAATGACAAAGCTAAAAGTAGTCTCAAACTAGAAAACCTGATCACAGGAGCAAAAGTCTCATCAAAGTCAATATCAGGTCTCTGCATGAAACCTTTTGCTACAAGTCGCGCACGATAACTAACCTTATTTTGGCTATCACATTTCTTTTTGAAAACCCACTTGCACTCTACCACTGTACCACCCTCAGGAGGATCAACCAGGTCCCATGCATGGTTTTCTTGGAATGACATCAACTCTTCTTCCATCGCCTGTCTCCAATGGTCACCATCTGATCTGGAAAGGGCATCTGAGATAGTACCGGGTACATCTTCTAGATCAATGTCACTTACAGACAGATATGTGACAAAGTCATCTAGAACTTTCAGTTTCCTCTGCCGTTCCGATCTCCTTACTGGTAAGTATGCATCTGGTGAGCTGTCCGACTCTGCCATGACATAATCACTATCATCTGGATCAGTAAAGTGTTCAGAATCCAGTGATCTATCTATTGAGCTGGATTCCCTTGATCCCCTGATTGGTCATCAGCTTCCCCCACTGAATCTAGTGATTCTTCCTGTGGTTGAATCTCGGGTTGAATGTCTGACAAAGAAACATTGTGCCTCTTTCTGTCCTTTTCCACTATGATCACATCCCTACTGGTAACAACAGTTCTTTCTACAGGATCAAAGAGTCTATAACCTTTGACATTATCACAAAAACCAATGAGAATCATTTTCTTTGATTTCCTGTCAAGTTTTGTACGTTTTTCCTTAGGGATATGCATCATGGCATCACTTCCAAAAATGCGTATGTGACTCACGTTTGATTTTTTGTTGGTCCAAACTTCATAAGGGGTTTTGTTGTTGAGTCCTGTAGCAATGCTACGATTGCGCAAGTACACAGCACTGTGAACGGCCTCTGCCCAAAAACATTTATCAAGGTCTGCATCAAACAGTAGGCACCTTGCTTTTTCAACAACAGTTCTGTTTAGTCTTTCAAGCATATACCATTTTGTTGGGGAGAGTAAGGATTTGTTGTCTGGTGCAAAATTCCAGCTTTACGGAGAAACTGTGCAAATACTTTGTTACAAAATTCTCTACCATTATCAGTCCTCAGAGTCTTTAATTTTTTGTTGGTTTGATTTTCTGCTAAATCTTTGAATTCTTCAAAGAAATCTATAGCCTGATCTTTAGTTTTGAGGAAGTAAACAAAACACATCCTACTAAAGTCATCTTCAATCAACAAAAAATATCTTGATCCCCCAATGGATGGAACATCCATAGGACCACATAAGTCTGCATGCACTATTTCCAACAGTGAACTTGTTCTGTTGCCTTTGTTCTTAAAAGGTAGCCGAGATTGTTTGCCCTCACAACAAACTTCACATACTTCTGTATTATCTAGCCTGCCATCAAAAATGAGTCCTTCCACAGCCCCTTGTTGCATCAATCTCAAGTCCTTATAATTTATATGAGCAAATCTTCGATGCAGCAAGTCACCTGTCACTGCTAAATTGGCTACTGATATCTGTTGCTTGGGATTTTCAAATTTCAACCTGTAGACATTTTCTACACTTTCAGCTTCTGCCATTAGCTCATTTTTCTGATCATAAATCTTGCACATGTTATCTTCAAAAACAATAGTGTTTCCATTTTTCACCAGCTGACTAACTGATAGTAGGTTTGTAGTTATTTCAGGGACATAGAAAGCATTTGTAATGACAACATCCTGATGCTTGCTACCAACTATGGTTCTGATGTTTACTTCTCCAGAACATACCACTGGGAGGGTATTTTTGTTTGCTACCATTATTTCCTTTGGATTAACTTCATAGTTGATGTTTTCAAGCCAATCTTGTCTTGCTGTTAAATGCATACTAGCTCCGGAATCCACATACCAGTCACTATCATTGAATAGTCCACTTGAGAACACAGCACTGAACGCATGAGGTGTTTTTGTTTCACCAGGTTTGCAATTCCTTTTGCAGTCTGTCTGATGATTCAGATAACTGGGACATTTATTCATAAAGTGTCCCATTTGCTTACATTTAAAACACCTGATGGATTTTTCGTGTTTGTTGACAGTCTTGGAATCAGTGCTGCCATCTTGACGTTGCCCCTTTGACTTGAACTTCGCAGCAAAAGCGCTGGCTGTCTTTTTACCGCTGCCGCCATCTGCCTCCATATCAATCAACTTCGATTTTATGGAATCTGTGGTAATGTCGATACCTGAGTGTTCTATCGCCATTATCATGGGTGCAAACCTGTCAGGCAACCCTGCTAGAAGAAGGGATCCAACCCAATTTTCATCTATTTGGAATCCTGTTCTTCGTAGTTTCTGGGACGTTTCTATGACTTGATTCACGTATGATTCCATTGAATCACTATACTCCAGTCGCAAGGAAATTAGTGACCGCAGCAAACCTATCTTCCGTGTGAAACCGGTGTCAGCATACATGTTCTTGAGCTTCTCCCATAATTCCTGAGCAGTTTTTGCTTCTTTCACGTGGACATATAGTGATGCATCCAGCGTTAAAACTAATTTCGCCTTTGCTTTGGCTATTAGAACAGTATCATTCTCTGTCCCATCCAGCGTTTTTGTTAGTCCTTCGAGCACAAAAAAATTTTCGGCCGCGAACGCCCAATCGTCATAGTTCTCACGACCCATTAATTTAGGTACACTGGACATGTAACTCAACGCCATTTTGAGTTCTGTGCAACTTAACGACGTTATTCTCACTACTAAACCCGCAAAACTATCGAACTTGAGCTTGCCTGGGCCCCATAACCTGTTAGATTTTCAGAGGCAGAGAGAAATCAAACGCACATGTCAAGCTTACTGCAACAACTAACTTTATTCCAGGCACGAAACATCAATCAGTAACACACAGGATGGACAATCAAAATGACGTCATATTAATGATGACAATAGTAGCCAACAGATGGCGCAACAAACAAATGTATAAATATTCATTTTTGATACAGCAATGGTAAATTCCAACAGTAAGCTTGTTGGGCAACTACGAAGATTCATTAGTTTCGTTGACGAATTTGATACAAATACACAAACGGCAGAAGAATTACAAGAACGATTAGCTTTCGTTCAAGATTAAGTGCATCCAAATTTTGATGAAACACAATTCAATATAGAAAATGCATCTCAAACAGATACTGATAATCCAAATATACGAATCAATTTCGAAAATGATTATTTCAAGATAGTTTCAAAAGCAAAAAATGTAATTACTCAAGTAACATCATCAATCAATCATTTAACTGCAGTCACATCAGGAAATTCTGTCAATTCTCATTCAGTTGGAGTCAAATTGCCCATCATCGATTTACCCATATTTAACGGCAATTATAAAACTTGGCTAGAATTTTTTGATATGTTTGAATCTCTGATAAATTCGAAAACGAGTCTAAATGACATCCAAAAGTTCCATTATCTGAAGTCTTCATTGGAAGGTGAACCATATGGTGTGATAAGTTCACTAGAAACCACTTCATCCAACTATTCAATAGCATGGAAACTTTTACAAGAAAGATATGCTAACAAAAGGTTGCTTGTACATAATCATATTACTGCTCTATTCAATATCGAATGAATACATTCAGAATCATTTTCGAAAATTCGTAATTTGATCGACACTCTGAATAAAAATTTACGAGCCCTCGATTCATTGGGCCAACCTACTGTACAGTGGGATACATTATTGATACATATTCTTTCCACCAAAATGGGTTTAACTACAGCAAGAGAATGGGAAACATTCAAGTACAAAAATGAACTTCCAACTCTAGAAGAATTTTTAAAAAATAAAGCAGACCTGTTAGAAAGTTTAGGGCTGAATTCAAATATTGATCAGAGAAAAGGCATCTCGAAATTCCAATATTCAAGATCAGATAACAAAAACAACAATTCAAATCAGACTCAAAATTCGTTTCATTTCTAATTTGTTTTGTGATTATTGTCATGGAACTCACAAAATCTATAGCTGTTTAGAATTCCAGAAACTTTCAACTTCAGATAGGTTCGAAAATGCAAAGAAATCCAAATTATGCATCAATTGCCTGAATAAAGGACATACTATTCCAGAATGTCGTTTCAGTGGTTGCAAGAAGTGTTCAAAAAGACATCATACACTATTACACATAGGCACTGAGCAACAAATTTCAAATTCGCAAAACAATAAAACACCCACTGAATTGGTCAATTTACCAAGTTATACGGAATGTTCAAGTCAAATTCTTTTATCAACAGCTGTTGTCAAAGTATTTGATGGTAAAACAAATTCACATAATTGCAGAGTTTTATTAGATAGTGGTTCAATGTCAAATTTCATCACAAGTGATTTTGTTGTCAAGGCTGGAATTCAAACTAGTCCAATAGATATTTCAATTATTGGCATTGGTCAGGTAACATCTCAGATTGATAAGAAATGTGATATTTCTATT
This sequence comes from Phaedon cochleariae, assembly GCA_918026855.4. Classification (NCBI taxonomy): domain Eukaryota; kingdom Metazoa; phylum Arthropoda; class Insecta; order Coleoptera; family Chrysomelidae; genus Phaedon; species Phaedon cochleariae. Next base: position 34,554,263 of record OU896707.1, on the reverse strand, counting down.
GAATCAACTGATGGTTTATTTTCGATTCCGCTAACTTGTCTTGTGATTCCTGAAATATGTCGCCATAATCCTAATTTCAAGATAAACTCATTGGCATTGAATATTCCCAAGAATATTGAGTTGGCAGATCCAAATTTCAACAAATCCATCCAAAATAGATATGCTTATTGGAGCAGAACATTTTTATAATTTAATGTGCATTGGTCAAATAAAGCTTGGCATATCGAAACCTATCTTGCAAAAAACCAAATTTGATTGGATTCTTTCAGGACCTGTTGATACAACTGACTTATCTAAAGATCAAAATAATCATTGTTATTTTGCCACAGATATTGATGTTCAAGATCAGCTCAAAAATTTTTGGGAAATTGAGGAATATTCTACAAAAAAATCATATTCACAAGAAGAAGAAGATTGTGAGTTGCATTTCAAATCTTCTTATAAAAGAGATATTTCTGGTCGTTTCATAGTTCATATTCCATTTAAAGATTCATTAAAAAAAATTGGAGATCTCGTGAATCAGCTCTCATACGTTTTTATAGTCTTGAACGTAAACTTCAACGCAATCCATTATTGTATGAAAGATATACTGATTTTCTAAATGAATATCAATCTTTAGGACATATGACGAAGGTTGAGCAAGAGAATTTGGATAAATCATTCTATTATTTTCCTCATCATGGTGTTTTGAAAGAAGATAGATTAACTACGAAACTGAGAGTTGTTTTTGATGGTTCATGCAAAACTTCTTCAGGCATTTCAATAAATGACATTCAAATGGTGGGACCCAATATACAGAATGATATTTTTTCCATTTTGTTGAGATTCAGACAGCATTCAGTAGTTGTTTCCTCTGATATAGCTAAAATGTATAGGCAAGTGTTTATAGTCCCAGAACATAGGCCATTTCAACGTATATATTGGCGCAGTAATCCTTCTGAGACATTATCCACATATCAACTCAATACTGTTACATATGGAACAGCATCGGCAGCATTCCTTGCAATAAGATGTTTATTACAATTATCACATGACTATGCAGAAATATTACCGAAGGCTTCAAAAATAATGAAAAATGATTTTTATATAGATGACCTTTTAACTGGTTGCGAATCAGTCGAGGAAATGGCAATTTTGTGCAAACAGGTTTCTGATATTTTGAAATCTGGAGGCTTTCCACTGAGAAAATGGGTATCCAATGAACCAAATGCATTAGTACATATTGAATCTTCAGATTGCATTTCAGAATTCCTTGATTTGGGTTCAAATGAAAATACAAAAACTCTAGGCCTTTTGTGGTCAATCAAGGACGATGTTTTATGTTTTAGTTGGAATACTAATAGGACTTCAGTCCAGCATAATACAAAGCGATGCATTCTTTCATCCATCTCACAGATTTATGATCCCCTTGGTCTTTTGTGTGCATGTATCATCACAGTCAAAATAATGTTACAAAAATTGTGGATATTAAAACTTGAGTGGGACGAGTCAGTGCCATTAGATATTTTGAATAAATGGACCGAGTTTCAAAAGGAATTGATGGAGCTTAGTAGTTTGAGGGTTCCCAGGCACGTGATTGTTCAAAATTTCACTTGGATTGAGCTGCATGGATTTTCTGATGCGTCAGAAAATGCATACGGTGCATGTTTTTACATTAGGAGCATTGACCTGAGTAGAAAAATCGAATGTGAATTGTTATGTGCCAAATCAAGGGTAGCACCTTTAAAGAAAATCTCTCTTCCAAGACTTGAGCTTTGTGCAGCATTAATTCTTTCTCGTTTATCATGTAGAGTCATCAATTCATTATCCATTCAATTCAATAGAATATATCTTTGGTCAGACTCTACAATAACATTGAAATGGATTTGTACTCCGTCAAATCAACTTCAAATATTTGTAGCAAATAGAGTATCTGAAATACAATCCGATACCAATATGATGTGCTGGAATCACATCAGTTCAAAGGAAAATCCTGCTGACGCTCTATCTAGAGGTATTAGTCTTATGCAGTTGATAAACATGCAATTATGGTGGCATGGCCCTAAATGGTTATCAAGCCCCATAGAACAATGGCCAAATTCAAATTTTGATATCAATCAACAAAATCTTCCAGATATGAAAATGAATCGTTCAGTATTCTTCTCAAATATTATATCATTGATTTCATTTGATCATTTTTCAAATTTCAATAGGATGAGAAGATGTATTGCCTTTTGCTTTCGTTTTGTAAATAATTGCCGGAAGGTAAGATCAACTCGCATAAATGGAGCAATAACAGTAGATGAATTACAAATAGCAATCACTTATTTGATCAAAACTGTCCAGAGAGAATCATTTTCAAATGAAATATCATGTTTACAAGAAGGTACAGAAATCAATTCCAGAAGTAGGTTGCTTAGTCTCAATCCGTTTTTAGATAACAACGGTGTATTAAGAGTTGGAGGAAGATTGAGGCATTCATCTTTTGATTTTGATAAGAAGCATCCAATTATTTTACCGAATAAACATACATTTACTAATTATTACTCTTTAAATATGAACATAACAGACTATGCCATGCTGGACCTCAACTTTTACTATCCTCCATTCGTAATAACTATTGGCCTATCTTAGGCAGAAACTTAGCAAAGAAAACTGTTCGTCAATGTGTACGATGCTTTCGTGTACAACCTGCCAATATAAGAGCAATCATCATAAAAAAGGTAGGAAATCACATTTGTTGAAAGTATATGTATCACTTTTCATTTGTTTCACGACTCAAGCATTGCATTTAGGAATGGTCACGGATTTGACTACTGAATGTTTTATCGCGTGTTTGCGACGGTTTACATCTCGTAGAGGCAAACCATTCAAAATTTATTCAGATAATGGAACTACTTTTATCGGAGCCAATCGAGAGTTGACTAGATTAGGTGAATTTTTATCGCATTCAAATTCACAAATTCAAGAAAAAATTGCAGTTGATGATATTGACTGGCGATTCATACCTAGTTATTCACCTCATTTCGGGGGCCTTTGGGAGGCAGGAATCAGATCTGCTAAATCACATTTGAAGCGTGTCATGGGCAATGCAAACTTAACATATGAAGAGTTCTATACTCTGATTGTACAAATTGAGTCACTACTGAATTCGCGACCTTTGACACCCCTATCATCTGATCCTCATGATCTTAATCCAATCACCCCTGCTCACTTTCTGATTGGTCGGCCACTCACAACGATACCAGACGAAAACCTACATGATATCAATGCTGGTAGACTTTCACGCTTTCAAAGGGTTCAGCAACTGCAGCAGCATTTTTGGAAGCGTTGGTCCAACGAATTTATCAGTGAACTACAAATGCGTACTAAATGGAGAGAATCATCTGGATCAGTATCACTTGGTACATTGGTGCTGATAAAGGACAAGAGTGAAGCTCCCCTTCATTGGCAGCTTGGGAGAATTACGGAATTGCACGTCGGAAAAGATGGTGTTTCCCGAGTAGTGTCCATTCAAACATCTAAAGGCATTAATTATCAAGAGGGCCATAACGAACATATGCCCACTACCTTTCCAGGATAAAGAGGAAGTGTAGAACACTGAAATTTAAAAAAAAGGGTATTTGAAAGCATTCTCTTTCAAGGCGGGGAGAATGTTCGGGTTTCACTACTCTGTATATATTTCAATTTATATAATGTTGCTATGTCGATAATTTTGTTTAATAAAGAACGTCAATCAAAAATATAATAAAACTTCATTCATTGAATTCATATAATAGTACAAAAGGAAGGAGATACCTTCCAATATTCAACACCCTGTATACAATCCATATATTCATGAACTATCTTTAACTTCAACTTAATGCAGTAACAAATGTAAAGTTGGTATTACATTTGAATTGTTCATTTATAACCTTGTATGCAGATTTACCTTGCTCGATTTCTAGGATATTCTGAATAGGCATTATCTTGGTTTCATTGTATATGGTATCAGTTGAGGTTATGTAATCGAGCCTGAATAAAATTTTCACGACTTTGTTCTGAAGTGTTTTCATTTTTTTTATAATGTCTGTTCACATGTCCCCCATATAGGAATTAAGTAGCTGAATATGGATAAGAAATATGCAATGTATATTTTGTGGAGTGAGAATGAGCGTAAGTAGGTTCTACAGCGATACAGGGCACTAACCATTGTGATTACTTTTTTTTCTATATGGTTGATATGGTTATCCCAGCATAGGGTTTCATCGACCATTAGTCCCAGATACCTAGTATTATGGACTCTCGTTATTTCTTCGCCCCCTATATCCACTCTTATTTCTTGTAATTTCATGTTTTTCTTAGAGAAAATGATAAAAGTAGTCTTTTTCACATTGATCTGAAGTTTATTTTTTGCAAGCCATCTGTGGTATCATTCAAGGTCGGTATTGACTATTGTTTGTTCGACATATTTCGAGGTTGACGACATAAAGGTGTGCTGGGACTTGTCGAGTACGTCTGAGTGATGGGAATAAAATAATGAGATTGCTACATGATGGTTCCTACTCATATCGCGTAGAATTTATAGAAAATTATCAAATTATAGAGATTCTTGTTGTACTATATGACAACTTACCGCACATTTGGTAGGCAGGCAAGAATGGAGAAATGTACCAGAGCAGGTAATTGCGAGTAAACAATCCAGTTTTTTGACAATTCATTTGGACCATTTTTCCCTTGAATCTTTGGATTTATTTTTATTTTTTGTTTTCGATGATTTTCCCATTCAAATATCATTTCTATCTCTAGTTATTCAACTTTATTGCTCATTATCCTCCATCAGATGAATCCAGGTGGTTTGATTTCAGTTTCCTTCAACTTCCAAAAAGTAAGGAGGTTTTGAACTTTGAAATGCGTTTTTCTCAAAACTTACTTCTTGTGAGATTCCCCTTTTTTTCCCCTATGGTCTTCAAATGAATTATGTAAGTTTAGTTTTGTATAAATACTTCTTCGAGACAAGCACTTTTGCTGCTTTGGAGAATTCAATGTTCAGTGTTATGCAGACTACTGTATGCTTCAAATTGCATGTTCAATTTTGTCAATAACGCATTATATTTGAAAGTAAAAAAAATATTTTTCAAACAACTGATTTTTGATTATTCAATTGCACGATCGATTGATTTTTTATCAAATGATGTTCGATCAAATGAAATGTATTTCTGGTTACCAACCTATAATAATCTATCCAGAAGTTGTCTAATGATATGTATCCATATTATTGAATCCATTGGTATACACAAAGCGAGCACAAGCATCCCTGGGATGTTTTGAAAGTGTGAACATGAGGATGGTTTTTTGAGACGTAATATGCGATTCCCAAAGCGGTCTTCAAAGGATATTAGAAGTATTGTTCTTGTTCTTCTGTTGCATTTATTTGTTTGTCTATTGAGAGTTATTACAGGAATAAACATAATGTTAACATGTGGATGTCATTTCCAGACATATCATAGCCTCAGAGGTTTATTGCAGATATTTTTTTCAATAACTATCCACTATTTTACACACAATTAAACTTAATGCATGTGAATTATAAATCTCAGCATATTTCATATTTTTTCTAGTCCCCATCAACTAAATGATGTGATTTTTTTTTCAAATTTGCAACACTCCAGGTCGCTAATAAGAGAGAAAGGGCCAGAGTTTGGGACCGAAGATACCTAAATTTATCTAATTTTTATTCCATTATAAGTAGATACAATACCAATGACCTCCTATTTTCCGCAGAACAGAAGCAACGACATAGTGTATTATTCATTCCTATCAAAAATGACCACACTCCTGGTCCATAATCTGTAATTTACATGGTTACTGGTAATTCGATACATTCCTTTGGTGATGTGATAGGGGTGGTGGTAGAGAGTGGATTCAACCCTAATTGCATTATGCAAAGTTAATAGTTCTTGAGATATTGATTTTTTCTGTTAATCTCCGAAAGATAGACTTCCAGGGTTCAAAAGTTAGTTTTCCGAAAATTTGCTGTACATTTTTTCATCCTTCCAACTAGAATACATGATCAACACTATGGTCTTATGTTTGGAATAAAAAAATTCCAAAAATAATTCAGGTACTTAATAGACAAATTGTAAATACAAAGTCGTATATTTGTTTGTTAATTGTGGATTTCAACACTTTGTAGCGATTATTTAAAAAAAAATCTCTAAGCCACATTTGCCAAAAAGTTGTTGAAACTTCCTTAATGCAACAGCTCTCTAACTGGGTACAAATGATAATAACAGTGCTTGATACGGGTTTGTTATTTTGAAAGAATATTAAAAACAGGTACTTGAAAAACTTCTGATATTGATATGCATTTTTTAAAAATCCTGTTCAAAATGAGACCTCTATTACGAATACATGCTCGGCAGCGTCTTCTTATTTCCGTCATTGTTATTCTAGTTGGGTGGCCAGGTAGCAGTGCGGACAGAGTGTCCATATTCTAATCCGCATTCGCTTGCCGGTCGTGGGTTCGAGTCCCGTCGACTGCAGAAATTTTCCTGATGGCCCAAGAAAGTGTTTGGGATCACACGTTAAAAGGTAAGGCCCCCGTCATTCCTTGCTCGCACAAGACTCTCGAAGACTTTTGAGGGTTGCTCGTAAGGGGGCAACCGAATGACGGATAGAACAATTTTAGAAAAATTTTTTTAGTTGTCAAATTAGTTTGTATGTGCAGGACAACGTCGGTTATCATTTGTATGAATTCTTCCTGGGTACTTACTGGGGTTCATCAACTAGCGCCTCCATATGACTCCACTCATAATGATCAAGGAGAATTAGCTCAATGCTTCGCGCTGGCCAACCTATTCGACCTGACCTTCTAATCCAACGGTGATGTGATATGATAATATTGTTGATTATTATGAGTTGTGGATACACTCTATAGTGGGACAAAAGGGGATAGACAGTTATTGTCACATTGATTGATTTGAATAAGAAAGTTATACCTAATAAACAACTCTCGTCTATATTCAGAACCTTACATGGCGCAGTTTGTATATTGAGAACCGTTGCTGTCTGTTGCCTCTATTTTTCATCATGCCAAAAGCTGGAAAGCAAAAGAAACCAGTCCAAGAAACTACTGACCCTGCTTCAAGTGAGTCAACATCGATACTTTTGTTAGAGGAATACACAAAGAATACACAATCTCTAGCGAATATGGGGTCATCATTTACGGCACGAATGAAACAAATTCAGGATACCATAGATAAATTAATTCCAAACAAATCTATTAGCCACGATGAAGTTGTCATTCCTGTTACGATAAACCCACCAAGTATAAGTAGGATGTCTACAGAAAATGTATCTAATCACCGCATCACTGATGCCATTCCGATTCCAGACAAAATTGTAGGCAACCTTACGTTGGCTCAGTACAGAGATTGGAGAAAAAGATTTGAAAGTTACTTGGTTATTCAAGGCTTACGCCTCCAACACCCTTCTTCAAGGCTTACGCTTCCAACACCCTTCTTCACGGCAAGTGGCAGCATTATTATCCTAATTTTTCCAACTAAAACGTGTCAGACGTAGTTCGTTTTGTATTGAAAATAGAGGATGTGATTGAGGAAAAACCAGAGTCAGTTCTAAATAAATTAGAAGAATATTTTAAGAAAAAACAAAATAATCGTATTCGACGTAGCCAGTTTATGTTGGGAAGACAAGAATTTGGAGAATCTTTCATGTCCTTTTACAGGGAAAAACTGAAACTATTCCAATTGAGTGACCCCGACAAACATTGTTTCGATCGTTGTTTATCAGATCACATTAAAGAATCACTCTCTCAGATAGACGTTCGAAGAAAATGCAGAATTCTACCTGATTCAACCGAAATCGACGAAATTGTCAAATTTTGGACAGTGTCAACCAGGAAACTCAGCGAAGGATCACTCGAAATTGTCCCCGATGCAACCAAAATTGGCATAAGAGTCTCAAAGATTTTTTTGTCGCACAAAGTCTATTAGTGAGGTTAATGAGGGACCTTGTGATGAGGCTTCTGAAAGGGACAGTTCTCATATAACTACGGTTAGAATCAATCAGATATCTTCCAGTCGGCGACAAATCCAGATATGTGTGGAAGTATGGAGAACAAAATTGAAGAAAACTTTCATGTATACGGGTGCAGAAGTATGTGTTGCTGGTGAAAACTTCTTAGCCAGAACGTCATTTCAAGTCGACCAGTTGAATCCAACCAAATTCAAGCTGGAGTCCGCAGAATGTACAGCACTCGATGTATTAGGCTATCTGGTATTGGTAATATCGAGAAAGTCGTTGATGACATTTTGGTTTACGACGAAACATTTGAAAGACATTATTCAAGAATTGTTCATTTGCTAGACCGTTGTCGTGAAAAAATTTTTGCAAAATGTGAACTGTCATACGTGGGATAATAGTTGGAAAGTATGGTATCAAAGCTGATCCTATGAAAGTTAAAGCCATTCAGGATTTCCCAATTCCAAGAAACATAACTAAATTGAAATCATTTATGGGACTGGCCAATCAGTTAAGGAATTTTTCATCAGTAATCAGTACCTATGCAGTTCCCTTACGTGATTTATTGAAAATGAAAAATGAATACCTTTGGACGTCGAATCATGACACAGCGTTCAGGAAAATTAAATTTGCTCTTTCTCAACCACCTATACTTGCCCACTATGATTCAAGCCTGCCAACAGAATTACAGACTCATGCATCTAAATTACATGGACTTGGATATGCACTTTTACAGAAGCACGAACATGATTGGAAACTAGTTCAGTGTGGTTCCAGGTTCATTTCAGATACAGAATCAAGATATGCAATGATTGAATTCGAAATGTTGGCAATCACCTGGGCAGTGAATAAATGTCGATTATATCTGTTGGGCCTGGATGAGTTTATAATAAAAACAGACCATAAACCGTTGATTCCAATTTTAATCAATCAAACTCTGGATAACATTCAAAATCCACGGCTTCAGCGTTTGAAAGAAAAACTATCTGGATATGTTTATAGAACAGAGTGGGTCAGGAGCCAGAATCATTTGATCCCAGATGCGTTATCAAGAGCTCCTACAATGTATCCAGAAGATACGGATTTGTTGGCAGAAGAATCAGAAGCACATATGATTTCTCTCATCAGCCATCAATTGTGTGAAATAAATATACAAGATGATATAGAATCTCAAGACCCCATCATATTGGAAATAAAAAAATCTGGAAAAGAATTACTAATTGACCATATCAAACGTGGTTTTCCAGATTCGAAAAGAGGTATTGAAAGTTGCCTCACGCCTTATTGGAACGTGAAAGATGAGTTAAGCGTGGAAGATGAGCTAATACTGAGAAAATTAGTTTTGCAAAGACTTCATGATTCTCGTCAAGGTGAGGAGAGAACGAAACGTCGAGCCCGTCAAATAGTATATTGGCCTTCTATGTCTAACGATATTAAAAATCTGGTGGAATAATGTGAATTATGTCAAACTTGCCGACCATCTCTCCAGAAAGAAACAATGATTCAAAATTCAGTACCAGAGCGTCCCTTTATAGATGTTTCTGCCGATTTATTCACGTGTACCGGTACACATTATATGGTATATGTTGACCGTTTGTCTAGTTGGCCAATTGTGTGTCACTATAGTAAAAGAGATCCGAATAGCTCGAATAAGTGATTTGAAAACAATTTTCACAGACACAGGTGTTCCCATACGACTTCGATCAGATAATATGCCCTTCAGCTCCTACGAATTCCGAACATTCCTCAAGAACTGGAAGATTATTCATGCCCCATCTTCGCCATATTATGCTCAGAATAATGGTCATGCAGAAGCAGGGGTCAAAGCCATGAAGTCATTAATCACGAAATGTAGTGAAAATGGACAATTGAATAACAAGTTTTGTTTGGGGCTGTTGAAATGGAGAAATACACCTAAGTCGAATGGTCGCTCGCCTGCCCAAATACTTTATGGTCATCAATTGAGATCTTTAGTGCCCACTCATAGAAAGTCGTTTTCTCCTCAGTGGCAACTTAGTGCAGATTTGTGCGAGATGAAAGCCATGACTCAGTTGAGGTATCAGAAAGAAATCTATAACCAGCACGCTAAGGATTTACCTTGAATTTTGTTCGGAAATACGGTGAGAATACAAAATCCGAGGACTAAGTTATGGGACAGACTAGGAGAAGTAACATAGATAGGTAGATACAGAAGCTATACAGTCAAATTACCAAGCGGAAGGGTGCCAAGAAAAAATCGGAGATTCTTACTCCCCGTCCCCGGAGGGATAGTGAAGAATGGGATATTATAAGTAAAAACGGGAGATGATGTGATATGATAATATTGTTGATTATTATGAGTTGTGGATGCACCCTATAGTGGGACAAAAGGGGATTGGCAGTTATTGTCATATTGATTGGTTTGAATAAAAAAGTTGAACTAAATAAACAGCTTTTGTCTATATTCAGAACCTTACAAACGGTTCAAAAAACGATCAGTCGATAATGAGCTGAACAACCGTCTCGTTGAAATATCATCCGTCCTCTGATGGCGAAAGGAACATCCTCAAGGAGCTCCTGTAGATCATGCCGTAGAACATTTTCGTTCATTTCCCTGTTTGAATTGTCTAGGAAAAAATGTAGTCCTATTAAATAACTGTCAATGAGTCCCATCAGCACATTGACGAAACACTTTCGATGAAAACTAGTATCCCTTGTTGAACGAGGGTTTTCTTCGGCCCAATGATGGAGGTTATGAACATTTGTTATGCTATTTGGATGCATCGAGCAAATAAACGAAAATAAAAACTGCGGAAAATAAATACTGATAGGCATTTTTCAAGTGTGTAGTAAATACTGATAGTGTGTTTCATACTATTCCTTCGAAATAACAAATCCGTATCAAGCACTTATAGTTTCATTTGTATCCAGTTAGATAGCTATCGCCTTGAGGAAGTTCCAACAAATTTTTGACAAATGTGGCTTAGAGATTTATCTATGATCTAAGTTATTTCTGTAATTTTGTCATTCCCAACATAAGGCCAGTGATGATCATTAAATATCTAAAAAACTAGTAACTTTTGCATTATGCATATTAGGATTTAATTCACTCCTAACCACCTTCGATCACATCTTTTAAGGAATGTATCGAATTACCAGTAACCCTGTATAATATTCCAAAAAGCAAAGAATATTTTACGAACATTCTGACAACGTTCAGAACGTTTGTACTGATTTCAGATTATTCTGCTGGAATGTTCTCAGAATGATTATAAAATATTATCATCCTGGTAACAAATATTCCATGAAAATTCGACATGACATATTCTCGGAATATTTTGAGAATTTACAGAAGTGTGTCAAAATATGATATGGATGTTATTCTTGTATCAATTTGTATAGTGTTTCCCCTGACTCACCCTATTATTCTCAAGCCTCAATGCTGAATATTCTACTATAATGAAGTGCATGTTGACATATTTCTATTCATATCATTCATCAATGAGGATCCTATAGCGTAGTGGACAAGGTGTATGAATTGTAAAAATTCGATCACAAGATAGTAGTTTCGATTCCCCAGCGGAGAAAGCTCTTTTTTAATTTTCTTATTTTTTCTATAATATATCTACCAAGAATGGTTCATTTGCAGCGATTGAATGTGCGCCAAAACGCTTTGGAAAGGTTATGTTGTGTCCATGAAAAAGAAATCCAAAAACCCAGGAAAATATATTTTTGTGACATCTAGAGGATATATTTATAAAGGCAGCCTACGGCGGAAATTGGCCGTTTTATGAAAGTTTTATTCATGTGCAAACAGAACATCACAGTGGAGTTGCAATGTCTTGACATCTCGTACTTTTAACATCTCTGGAATGTTTTTGTGCTCTTTGGGCAGGAAAAGTTCTTACCTGATGCTACAATAAATTTTCCACATGGTGATATCTTCGCACATACAGTATTCATGAGGTTAGTATCGACTTTAGCTAGTAGTTGTCCTTTTAGGTCCCAAATGGCTATATCAGTCTTGTTGCAACATGTCATAATGAACTTTCCATTGCTCGCAATTCCCATTCCGATAACGTCTGACTCATGAAACTGAAAAAAAAACGTCATTCATTGAATCCTATAACGAGAAAGAAAACATAATATTATAACTGTGATAATAGGACAGTCCTCATCCCTTCTAACATCTGTTATACGGGGTGTTCCAAAATTGAACAACGCTTCATAACCCTCTTGAGGTCCTCAAAGAAACGGTGTTCAAGTTATTGAATAAAAATCGGTTATTCCGAAGATCACAAAAAACTCAATGCTCACATAAAAGTTTGTATTACTTTATTGTATCAGAAAGTAAAAGTATTGCACATATCAAGACTAAAAGAAGCATTCCTGGTGGTAGAAGAGGATGTAGGCCTCCTCACTCACAACAAATTTCGTTGACAAGCATTGTGATGGGGATGACGACAATACACGGCTTGTAGGGGCCGTTGAAAATGGTACCGCTATGTTTTTTTTATGTTCTGGTTCCACAAAAAGGAATATCCTGTGATGTTCTGAGAACATCGTGAGAACCACGGGAAATGAGGTAGGAATTAGTGTTCTTCTTACATTTCTGAAGGTTATATGCATCGGGGAACACCTCCCTTGGCAATGTGTTTCAGAGACTCGCTGTTCGTTGGATGAACAAGTCTTTGGAAAGAGATGTTCTGCAGGTCTCCAAAGTGACGACGAAGGGGTGCGAAGCCTCAACTCGACGGGTCAATCTCGCGGGGACTGCCAAATGAGGAACAATTGTTTATATGTCAGAAGAGCATCGCCCATGAAAATATCTATAAAATAGAGCCAGATCACCAACTTTTCTTCGGCGTTCCAGAAAAGTGAGTGAGTTTGTGAGCGAGGCATCACCCACGAGACGGATTGCCCTTTTTTGGACAGAATCCAAGAGTTTCAGGGTATGTTTGGGTGCTGCACTCCAAATATGGAAACAGTATTCCAGTACAGGTCAGATCTGTGCCTTATAGATCATAAGCAGCTGACTGGAAGTGAAATAGCTCCTGGCCCGAAACAGAAAACCAAGTTTTTGAGATGCACTTATAGCAATTGATCTTACGTGATTTCCCCAAGAAAGGTTATTGCTGATAGTAATACCAAGCATCGAAATGGATGACTTCTAAGGTATGGTTACTCCTAACAAGCCTATGTTGAGCACAGTGTGATCGTCTTTTCTAAAGAAAGAGTATGCTTGTGTTTTGTTTGCATTGAATTCTATCAAGTTATTGGATCCCCATTCGAGAATTGTTGCTAATTCCATATTTATGTGGTCAACATTTCTCCCTCGTTTTTTTCCGATCTGCCTGGCTGGTATTGAAGCATTGGAAGAAAAGGCGGTACGGAGAGTACTTTCATCCGCGAAGCTGTGTACTGGACATGAAGTTGCTTTAAACAAATCGTTGATATGGAGTAGAAATAGTGTTGGTGCTAGAATTGATCTTTGCGGAACACCAGCATTTATGATGAGGAAGTAATATGAAACTCCGTCGACCACTACATAAGGAGACCTGTTTGAGAGAAAACTAGCTAGCAGAGAACATAACTGGGGAGGAAAGCCATAAGATGGTAGCTTGGCGAGAAGTACGTGGTGCCAGACTCGATCGAATGCCTTGGAGATATCAAGTGCCACGGCTAAGGTTTCACTATATTTTTCAATAGATTGCTGCCATATATGTGAGACGTAAGCGAGCAGGTCATCAGTTGCTTGATAATACCTGAATGTTCTAGGTATTTCATGAGCTCGATGTTGATAGCTTTCTCCATGATCTTTGGAATAATAGATAGCAGCGCGATCGGTCTGTAGTTGCTAGGTAGGGCCTTTTTAAGGAACTGGTTGTACTCTTGCAATTTTCCAGTTGGACGGGAATATCCCCAATTTTTGAGAGTAGTTGAACAACTTGCAGAGAACAGGTATTAGTTCGGGAGCACATTTCTGGAGAACAATCAGTGGGATTCCGTCGGAGCCATAAGCTTTGTTGGTGTTGAGACCCAATAAAATCTTCTATAGTACGTTGGCGAAAGGTGATCTCGGGCATATGGCTGTCAATTGGCGACATGTTTGGAGGTTGTTTTCCTGATGAATCCAGAGTGGAATTTCCAGCAAATAAATGAGCAAAAATGTTGGCTTTCTCCTGGGCAGTTGTGGCTAGTGTTTCATCTTCCTTGGTTAGAGGAGGAAACGAGCTGGAAGTGGAGTTTCTAATTACAGAGCTTTGGCGAAGGACCAAAATGAACGGGATCCGTTAGGACATTCAACAAGTTTTGATCTCATTTTAGCATTATGAGCATCCTTTGATGATCGAATTGTCTCATTGCATATGCCTCTAGCCTCAACATATTCTGCTCTTATCTCAGGGCCCGGATTTTTCTGCCATCGATGAAATGCTGCCTGTTTCGAAGCGACAGCTCTAGAGCAGTCTCTACTGAACCAGGCCTTATCGGAAGATGTTCTCCTTGCAGTGTTCGGTATGCAGGTTCAGAAATTGTCTTAGCACATCGTGTTGGATCTGCTGAGGAGAAACAAACTCTCTTCCATGGAAACGCTGAAAAAAACAAACGAAGACCTTCCCAGTCGGCCAAATTGTAATGCCACAGGAGACGGGTAGGAATTGTGGTGCTGGATGATACATGAAAAGAGCAGGTTGTGGAGATGAGGGTGTGGTCAGAGTTTCTAGGTGGGGAACAAACTTCTATTCTATATGGATCAGGATTGCTGGTGAGAAAAAGTGTATTGGCAAACTGGTTGTTGACATCTGGAATGCGGGTTGGTAGTTCGACTAATTGTTCTAGACCACCCGGCGCGAAGTATACATCCAAATTCAATGGTCATACTACAAACAGAACGTGAGGAGATAGAAACAATCATTGGTGGATTAAAAACCAAAAAAGCAACTGGCACCGATAATATACAAGCCGGGGTACTCAAATCAGCTAAAAAATTCATCAGTAATCCTTTGAAATACATTTTTAATAAATGTCTCAGAGACGGAACATGGCCAGCACCATTCAAAGAATCTCTGATAATTCCAATTTTCAAAAAAGGCGACAGACAAGTAGTAGGTAATTATAGGCCGATTAGTCTGATAACACATATCTCTAAAATTTTAGAAAAAATTATCAAACAAAGATTATTAAGTTTTTTAGACAGATTCAAAATAATTTCAAGAAATCAATTCGGCTTCAAACAAAAGGTTTCAACACAAGATGCTATTTTATCACTCACAAATGCTGTTCAATCTTCATTGAATAATGGGTCACCTTGTATATGTATATTCCTGGATTTATCGAAAGCTTTCGATACAGTCAGCCACACACTGCTTTTACAAACCCTAGAAGATTATGGTATTCGTGGAAACTGCTTGAGACTGTTTCAGAACTATCTTTCAAATAGAACACAACGTGTAAAACTGAACAATGAAACTCTAAGTGAACAAATGGACGTAGAATTTGGGATTCCACAAGGTACAGTTCTCGTACCGATTCTGTTCTCACTCTATATAAATGGATTATTCAGCTTGGATATTCAAGGACACGCAATAGGATTTGCTGATGATACTGCACTCATTTATGAAGAAGAAAATTGGGAACAACTGAAATTAACCATTGAAGAAGATATGCGTTTGGTGAAGAATTGGTTCGATCATAAATTACTAACAATTAATTTCGAAAAGACAAATTTCCTATTTTTCAGTTGCTATAAACGAAATCTCTCGACTTTCAACCAAATCGATATAAACAATGGCAACCAGACCTTCAGTAAAATGAGTAGAAATGATATCAAGTATCTAGGAGTGATAATAGATTCCCACCTTAAATGGGAAAGTCAGATACATTCAATAATTAAAAAACTACAATTTGTCCTTTTCAAATTCAAAAAACTGAAACATATATTGAATTCGGCTCAATTAAAAATTTTGTATCATGCCCTTGTAGAAAGTCATTTGAACTATGGCATACTCGGATGGGGAGCTATTACAAAAACATATTTGAACCCCCTTGTAATATTGCAGAAGAGATTCATCAGGATATTATTGAATGCAGATTTGAAATACCCATCAGACCAACTCTACTCAGAATCGAAGATTCTAGACGTAAGGCAATTATATTATTACAATATTACCGTTTACTATCATAGAAATAGATCTGACCATATTCTATCGAAACACAATTATAACACACGATCTAAAAGGGAACACCATGTACCATTCATGACGAAATCTATAGGTCAGAGGTCATTCAACTATTTGGCACCCAAGTTATACAATAAAATACCTAAGGAAATAAAAGAAACAAAAACTATATATATTTTCAAATCGAGACTGAAAATTCATATTTTTCAAACACCGAGAAAACTCATACATGATGTAATCGAAAATTGAATTGAATTGAACAATCAAAATGACAATCCAAGATGAGAATCATACTTTCAACACTTTTAGTAAATAATATACATATAGGTATATAGATATACCGTTTATACTATACCACTAGTTTGATAGTTTTATTTATTCATTTTTATTCGTGTTTCATCCTTTTATCTTCACAATATTATATTCATCTAATTTATGAAATATTGTCGCGTACGGGGCTAATAGAGGATCAACCCCCGTCGCTTGGGACGTACTCAGTAAGGAACAGCTAAACCCTTTCCGCCTGATGGGCTGATCTTAGGAGGCTTTTATCTTATCTACTCAGGATAACCACTATTCAGTGAATCAACCACAGGTTTTTATAAATCAGGGAATTTAATTAGATTTTCCTGGAGAAACAAATCGGCAACAAAAATATATACAACGCCCAGTACAACACAAAATTCTCTTACCTTAATAAAATATCCAACATGATCGGCAGTTCTCTCGAGGAGGTAACGCGAAAGCTCTAATGGTCAAAAATAACCCGCAAGACAAAAAAAGCACTAACTAAAACTCAAGATGCGCGGTCTACTTAACTCAGCAGCTATCCTCACCCTCGCCTCGCGGACTAACAACTGTGCCTATCTCCGAAGATCTACGTATCAATTCTCATGCCAGCTCAAAGTCTATCTCCTCCTGAATCAGCAGTTTCGCATTCCATTATCATCCAACGATGTTCTCGTTTCTAGTTTTGGCAATGACATACTTATTGAATATTTATTGTTTACTGGTGCTGACCCATATTCTCTATAGACTTGAAGGTAGCAATGTTTTGTTTATGAAAATGATTTTATAATAAGAATATTGAATATGAATTTGAAATATGAAAAATCTGGATGTTTTATTCAATTTGTTTCTCACCCGAAAAAGTGCCCTTCTTGACATATGCCTCCCCCTCGAGAAAACTGACCTCCAGTTTTATAAATTTTACATATGCAAAAAAATGAGAATCTATATACCTGCAACTATATATAATCTATACCTGCAGAAGTATTAAGTCTATACCTGCAATTATATAGGTAATGTAGCTACTATTAATTAATGTTCATGAATATAATACAAATCCTTACTCTGTCGCACATATTTCTTGTACCCGGCACTTGAATGTTCCCTTGGTACACACAACATTTTAACTCCGGTCCTGCCTTCTGCATTGAAACGTATTCTCCGCAACCGTCGGCTTTCAGTTGCGGTGTTGCCTGACGACTGACGCAGATATTATTATATCCGCTGGGTGGCTGCCGGCAGTAGCTGCCGGGAGTCTGTTGCCGGGGGTCGGCTGCTGGGGGTCGGCTGCCGGGGTTCGGCTGCTGGGGGTGGGCTGCTGGCTGCGTGCGGCGGCTACTGTAACGTGGTTCTGTGGAATCGTGACTACATCCATTACATCCATTACAAGTCCATCGTTACGTCTGTTTGATATATGGGTAGGACAAGTTGACAACACCGGAACATTAAGGCTATGGTTAGGGAAGCTTATGTTGGCATTGTCTGTGGCAATGTTAACTGCGGTGAGACATGGTGGTTCTCTAGGTTTTCATGTTCGTGGATTATCATAGACAGAGATAAAAAAATGGAATCCGTGTCATTTGTCATTCGTCACTCTTGGTTAGTTAGTTCTGTGACTTCTGTGTCGATGCGGCAAGTGTTGGCGGTAGTATCCGATTTCGAACTTGTTATCTATACGGACTCACAAGGCCTCTCTTTCCTACCTCGGCGTTGGAATTTGAGATCAGCATATTGTTTGGTGTCCGGTTACTTGCTTTCGTGCGTACTTTTTCTTGTGCCTACGTGGTAAGTGCAAACTTTGACTGTTTCGTACTCTGTTTATTCGGTGGTGTGCCGTTTGGTTTATTCTATTCCATTTTCTCCGTTTTCCAGGGTGAAAAAAAAATAGGGTGGAACGGCTGAACTACTCAGTCCATCCAGCATAGTTCTCCAACCGCAGTTCGAAATAGCGCGCCCCTTCTCACGAATGTGACTTATTGCCTTTGCTAGTTGGGATTTGCTGAGGGTTGATACTCAATAAAAAGGACTTGAGTTTGAACAACAAATGGAAATAAGGATTTATTGATGATGAATTACAATTTTGACATTCCTTGAAGAGGCATTTGGTTGAAGATTTAATGAATGATAAAAATGGTACTTACAATGATCTAACACAAAAACTTGGGGATGTCCCAATATTGGGACATCCCCGTTGCCACCAGCAACCGTCCGCTATTCGGACCAAAAGTCAAGTCCCTCTTGGTACGTGGATACCGATCGATCACCTCCAATGTTTATTGTATTGAAAAATGTTTTGTCACGAATGAGGACAGTTGAATTGCTGAGAAATATAACAAACTTGATAAATTAGAACAGTGAAATAATAATAGTAGTAGTAGTAATATTTGAGAATAATTTGGAAAATATCCTTTCGTGACATTACTCCCCCCTCCAAAAATCACTCGCCCCGAGTGATTGGGAATTTTGAAAAAATACCATCCACATACCAAGAGACGAAATTACAATACATTACTGAAAACAGGTTTACAAACAGTTCTCCAAACGTTGAGGTCTTCTTCTCGGCTTACATACTCAGATGATCAGCTTCATCATCCATAATACCATGATACCAACATGATTTTGTCTATACCTAATCCATATTTGAGTCCATTATATATTTCAAATTTGGCTACAACCAGCTTCAGCAATGATATTCGATAGAGGTTTATTATGGTTTGGGTATTTCGATTTCCAATCCTCCCATCGGCCATTGCCTTCACCCTTTTCCTCCAAATCATCATCATAATTTGCTTCTTCACTTCAAAATTATGGTTTGGGTGCTTCGATTTCCAATTCGTCCATTTCCTCCAAATCATCAACGTCAATGCGGGCTCACTTTTTCCTTGAACTTCAACTCCATGGTTAGACATTTTTATGTTGATATATGGATGGGGATGTATACAAGCATTGATACATCTGAGCCAACAGCCTGGTGGACTATATCATGTTTCTGCTACTTTGGTTACATAATTATTCATTCTACCTGCCCTCAGTATCACAACACGATGTATAGTCCTAAAATGAATTGTATAATCAAGCAAAATAATATAATTTTATAAGATTGGAAACTACAGTGCATTTATTTCTCAAAAATGTAGGTACCTAATCAAATCAAGGATGAATCATCCATCATTCCATCGATTGCAATCGTGTTCATGAGAATAACGATGTGAAAAATTTCTATTCTGATTGAATGATCTTCAGATAGGTATATATTTCCATTTGATGACAAAAAAATTCCTACTAAGTTTTACCCAATTCGATATGCCATTTTAAGGCATACTCAACTCAGAATAAATTGAGACGGTCAAATTATTGATGAAAAGCTATACCATTGATTTCAATTTACGATTTTTGAAATAACAATATAGCAAATCAAAAACTTCAAGTTTCTATATATAAGTAATATATGTAACCCATAAAAAATTACGATCAAATCCACCCTGGATAATTAGTAAAACCTATATTAGAACTAATATGGTATAATAGGTATAACACAATATATTCAGCTTCATCACACTTCTTCACTTTTTCAAAATCATATCAACTCGTAATTACCTGTATACATGTACCTACATGATAACATCCAACACATTCCTCAATTCCTCAGATTCGCCCTAAAGTGAGCGACTGAATTGATTTCACCCATACTTCTCTTTAGAAATACCACACCCCTCAATTAATCTTCAGATTTCATAATCAATGATGAATATCACATCATTTTTCAAACGTACTCGACATCATCCAGATGCTTGACAGGGAACGAATTCAAGTTTTCATGATTCATATCAATATATTCCTTCAACTCGCCGTCTATATGGCCATATTTTCACAATGTCTCAATATTCAACGGCAGCTCATTAGCTCAGCCGGGCAACAATAATGGAACTTCAATGAGCTAACACAAAAACTTGGGGATGTCCCAATATTGGGACATCCCCGTTGCCACCAGCAACCGTCCGCTATTCGGACCGAAAGTCAAGTCCCTCTTGCAGTAGAATGCCGCCAATTCCTAATATGCTGGCATCTACCCCTAGCTCACAACCCACATTAGGGTTGAAATGGTGTAGCACTGGGGCTGAAATCAATTTCTCCTTCAATTTTTCAAAGGCAGTTTGTTGTTCTACCTTCCATATGTATCCCGTGTCCTTTTTTGTTGCCTCATGCAATGGTCGAGCAATCACCGCAAAGTTTCGAATGAACTTCCTGTGGAAATTACACAACCCTATAAAACTTTGGATTTGTTTTACCGTCTTTGGAACCGGGAAATCCTTAATGGATCTTAACAGGCCTTCGTCTGGTGATATTCCTTCTTTTCCTACTATATGTCCTAATAATTTAACGCTGGATTTTACATAAACACATTTGCTGGGCTTCAACGTCAGCCCTGCTTCTTTGAGCCTCTTAAATACCTTTTCCAATTTTTCTAGGTGCTCATCCAATGTCTTTGAAAATACCACAACATCATCGAGGTATATCAGCACATCTTTCCACTTCATACCCTTGAATACCATGTCTGCCAAAGCCTGGAAAGTTGCTGGGGCGTTACATAAGCCGAAGGAGAGGACGTTGAATTCGTAGGATCCGTGGCCCTGGGCCGAGAACGCTGTATACTGTTCGGAATTTTCTTCAATGTTCACCTGCCAGTATCCACTGAACATGTCCAGAGTCGAGAAATACCTAGCTCCTCCCAGGTTAGTTAAAATATCATCTATGTTGGGTATTGGGTAGTCCGATTTCTTTGTTACGTTGTTCAATTTTCTGTAATCAACACAGAAACGTATTGACCCATCTTTCTTTTTAACCAATACCACAGGGCTAGCCCATGGTGAATGGCAAGGGCGTATCACATTGTGTTCCAGCATCTCACTAATTTGTTGATCAATAACTTCCCGCTCTTTCTGTGATACTCTGTAGGGCCTACTTTTGATTGGTTCTGCGGTTCCTACGTCTATTATGTGTTCTGTAAGGTCTGTCCGTCCCATGTATTTCGTGGATTTTGAGAAGACGTCGCTGTATTCATCCAATAAGGCTTCCAGTTTGTCTTTAAATATTCCGTTCTCTATATGTTCAGTATTATGATCTTCCAATGTAACGATATCCTCTGATCCTGAGTTGCACAGCACTAGAACATCATGTAAAGGTATTTCTGCTTGATTTATCCACCCTATTGTTGACTCTTGCAAAATTTTCACCTCGTTCACATTCTTGTTCAATAGCTTGATTTCGGCAGTATTTTGCCCTGTCAGGTAATTCGTGTACAGTAGCCCCTTGCTACATAAATATTTCTCGTTTAATTCAAATTCTGCTCCCGACAGTGGTAGTGCTTCTGAGACAGGAACTGATTTTTCCTCATTCGGTTTTATTGTAATGTCCGTCAGTCCGGTAACTTTCAGCCTCATATGTTGGTCATTCCTTGGCTCCAAGTCTTTTCCCAGTATTCTCATAGTACCTTTCTCTGTGAGGTGAGTCAGTATTGTTCTTTCAGTGTAGGCCCTTTTTTCCAGTTCAGGATCCCATTTGCAAATCAAGATGGTTACATCCATGTTCCCGAAGATGAAGTATATCATCTCCTTAACAATACTCCATTCCAATTTGTCCAGGCCACACCCAATTTTCGGAATAGCTACTTTCCTGATTTTCTTATCCTCCATGTATTTCCTCATATTCACTAGTGACCTAAACAGGTCCTCATATTGTGGTTTTGACGCCGAATCCTGTTTTGTGACAAGATAGAGTATTTTTCTCCCTTTGACTGTTGGTATCGCCATACCTCCTTTCTCTTATCTCTGATTTTTCAGTTGATTTATTCCTCCAAATCTGTTTCTGAATTCTAGTGCAATTCCACGGCTCATTTTCATATCCTCTGCCACGCAATGGGCTAAAGTATAATCATCTGTGCAGTCAAATAGATTCTTTGTTTCTTCTGTTATTAGGGCTCTCGTGATTTGATTTTCGACATTGTGTTCTGACCTTTGGAAGTTTTCATATGTTAATGATGAGACCCCGTCTTTATTTTCGTGGAGGTCTGTTTTGACTGTGACGTGAATTTGCCCTATATTCTTCCTGTCCCTTGAACCAGGGGTTGATATCTCATCTCTGGATGATATTATATTTCCTGTCATCTGCGTATTTCCAATTTCTTTGGCTTTGTTCCCTTCTAGGGGGTGAAATAAAGTGTTAGTCAGGCATAGGAGTAGGAAACATAATGTGGTTATTATTCGTATGATGTCTTCTGTTGCTGTCATCCCTAGCCTTATCACCTCCGGCTTTTCTGGATGGAACTCCCTTTGTATCCCTATCTCAGGTTGGCCTGATTCATTGTTTGTACTGTGCGGTGCGTCAGTTTCTTTCTGCATGTGCTTTATCAATAACAGCTCATCGTGGCTTTCACTCTTCTTTTTCGCTTTATGAGCTGCTGTGATCGTTTTCCAGTCCTTTTCGAAATTCCTGAGAGTTTCCTGCCTGTACATGTGTTTGTAATCTATTTTAAACCATCCTATATAATTTTGATCTGGAGTTTTCATCATTTTAACCAAACTATTAGGCGAAGATGATACCTGTATCGGTTTCTGGAAAATATTTTGTCCCGAATGTAGTGTTATGTGTCCCTGTAGTAAATCTATTATAGTCCTGTTCTCTGACAAAAACCCCATCCCCAGTAGAAGTGGTACTGGTAATTTTTCGACGACTGTTGCCGTACAGGAACCAATAAAATCTCCTATCTGTTAAGTAAAATTTGTTGACCCTAGTGTTGGAATTCTTGTATTTCCAGCCCCTATGAGTTACTTAGGGCATCCGTAAATTGCTTCGTCTGTTAGTACGTCTTTTCTCACCACATTCTGCTCCGCTCCAGTATCCAGGATTATGTCCACTTCCCTCTGGTTAATCTTTGCTGCTATGGTGAGAACTCTGTTTGTCTTCCCGCTTGGTGCCCCTGAAGCAGATAAGACGAAGCCGGGGTCTATTGGCGTCGTCCTTGGCCGTTTGGGTGGTTCCTCACGTTTTCATTACATGCTGACGCGAAATGGCCTACCCTGTTACATTGGTAACATCTAGGTCTCCCGTCATTGGTTCTTGTATTCGGGACATAGTTTCTTGAATTGTCCCCGGTCTGCCACCGCGGTGGTTGTCTATTGTGTCCCTGATACCCTCTTTCGTACTCTCTTTCGTACTTCTGAGGGGGTTGGTTTCTCGTACCAAACTGTCCGTTGTTGTACCTTCCTGTCCTCTGGTTCGGATAACGTGATTGTCGGTAGGACCAGTCGTACATTTGATCCCTGTTCCTGTTCTGGGAATCTGTGTGTTGCTCCATACCTGAAGGTTTCCACCTATTCAGACTACTCCCTGTCTGCGCTGAGTGGCTTGAAATATCGTTCAGTCTGAACACAATATCCTTGAATATTCCCATTGTCATCACATCTTCTCTCAACAAGCGGTATGGTCCGTATAGGTCAGGGTTTATCCCGTTCTCAAAGAACTTCCTGAACTCCTCTGCGTTCAGCAGTGTCGGGTCGTATTCGTAGAATAGGGCCTGTAGATCGTAGAAATATTCCTGTATTGATTCCCCTTTTTTCTGTCTTCTTTGCAACAGACGTATCTCCAAATCTCTTTTTGCATCTCCATTGTTGTATTCTATGAAGAAGGCCTCTGAAACGTCTTTCCACGTTTTCCTCTGATTTTCTACCATCAGCCTATATCGATTATACCAGTGATTAGCAGCTCCTTCAAGAAAGGACCCGAAATAGCTCAACTTCATGGAGTTGTCCCATCCATTCGCGATCGCTGTTCTCTCGTACGATTTCAGGAATGCGTCTGGTGTTCCTGTGCCTGGGTTAAATGTAGGTGGGGAGATAAAATTCGGTCTTGCAGGGTTCCCGCTGGTCGAGAATGCTTCCTCTATGGTCGTATTAGCCATTGTCGAGATTAACTCTTTTTCTATTTGGTTAATAGGTGCTTTTGTATTGGGAATTTCTATGGGATTTACCGACAGCTGGGTTTCTGTAATGCTCAGCCTCGTTTCGAGTTCGGAGTTTTCTTTTTGTTTTTGAGTCTCTTTTGACTTTCCTTGAGTCGGCTCTGTTTCCTTGGACTTTTTTGGGGCTCCTACTATCGTAACTAGCACTTCTTTCGCCTTATCTTCTTTGTTCCTACTGGAACCCACAGGGCTGAGTGGTGGTGATCTACTCAATAGTCCTGAACGTGCTGTTGGGAATATTTCTGTGCTCCTATGTTTTGGTAAAAACAGACCTTCCTTTTCGTCCGATTCGGACCGAGTTTGACTCCTTAGAGCAAGGCGTCTATCACTCATCAATATTCCTGCACACTGGCCCCCGTTTAGTACCTACCATGTACCATATGCTAGCACTATATATTGGTAAAAACTCAGAACGACCCAAAACCCTTGCGTATACTCATCAAGTACCGTATTATAATATTCAAGCCTGATGATAGAATTCGCTAATCTATTTTAAGCACCTCTTTACGTTTTCCAGGATATCTTTGAATATTATTATATTATATTACAAGAATATATCCTGCAACTTCAGGAAGCTCAAGCTCTAGATCTGTAATCAGGTCACAATAGAAAACAACGTAAAAAGGTCCTCCAACTAGTATATATTTCCTCAAATGGTGGGTATCCAATGTGAACTAGAAAATTTCAATTTTTCAATTTTCAATTCATTCAAATGACAATCACAAAATTTCAACAGCCATTCAATAAACAGGATTGAAATAGAAATCTTTCTTTTAGGTTAATTGTGAAGAATTAACCCACAGGAAGGAGCATCGGCGCCTCCACCATATGTCGCGTACGGGGCTAATAGAGGATCAACCCCCGTCGCTTGGGACGTACTCAGTAAGGAACAGCTAAACCCTTTCCGCCTGATGGGCTGATCTTAGGAGGCTTTTATCTTATCTACTCAGGATAACCACTATTCAGTGAATCAACCACAGGTTTTTATAAATCAGGGAATTTTATTAGATTTTCCTGGAGAAACAAATCGGCAACAAAAATATATACAACGCCCAGTACAACACAAAATTCTCTTACCTTAATAAAATATCCAACATGATCGGCAGTTCTCTCGAGGAGGTAACGCGAAAGCTCTAATGGTCAAAAATAACCCGCAAGACAAAAAAAGCACTAACTAAAACCCAAGATGCGCGGTCTACTTAACTCAGCAGCTATCCTCACCCTCGCCTCACGGACTAACAACTGTGCCTATCTCCGAAGATCTACGTATCAATTCTCATGCCAGCTCAAAGTCTATCTCCTCCTGAATCAGCAGTTTCGCATTCCATTATCATCCAACGATGTTCTCGTTTCTAGTTTTGGCAATGACATACTTATTGAATATTTATTGTTTACTGGTGCTGACCCATATTCTCTATAGACTTGAAGGTAGCAATGTTTTGTTTATGAAAATGATTTTATAATAAGAATATTGAATATGAATTTGAAATATGAAAAATCTGGATGTTTTATTCAATTTGTTTTTCACCCGAAAAAGTGCCCTTCTTGACAATATTCACATGAATGTATTGAAAATTTTGATAATTATTTGTCAATACCATAAACCCAACCTAACCTGCTTATTATTATTATTATTATTATATACGATATTTTCATTTTTTTTAGCTCTCTGTAATCATTCTCGAAACAAGTGTTCGGTCACTTTTTGAGTATCGTTTATTCACCTAGTAATTGTTTGTTCACTGTCTGTCAGAATACCTCCTCTATGTAGATTTATGTACATTTATGTGTGTGAATAAATATTATTATTATGAGTAATGTCGAAGGCCTCAGTTTGACAACCTGCATCATTTGTTTTGTTAGAGAATTTGAGCCAGGCTGCGTTGTGTACATTGAAGTCTCCCACGATTATGATTTCGGCTGTTGGATGGTTCTACTGAATGAAGTCCAGTTTGAGTGATAAAAACTCAAAGAGGCATACAGTTTGTAGCGGATGACGACGCTCTCGGAGGCGTATAGTCCCAAGTCTAGTCCATCTAGCGGGTCCACTAAAGTACTCAGCTTGCCGTAGAAAATTTTCGTCGGAAACGTTTCAAATGTATGACAAGAATTTTGGTAAACTTCTGGATCGAGATTGAATTCGTGAATTCTTGTCATTTATTGCACATGGAACAGGTGGGTTTATTGTCGCCGTCTAAAATGTCTTCCTTTGTGAGGTCATCGAGGCACTGGGCGAGACTGAGAGGTCCTGTCAGTTGGGGAATGAAAAGCGATAAGTCTTAGAATGGGTCGAACGTAACTGAGCAGTAGCTCCATTTCGTGCAACTCAGCGTCGATTTCAGCTGTTCGATGAAGTGGTCGACTGACTCGGAATTTTCCGTTTGCTACTCCGTACTCCGACCATAATTCAGATGCCTTGATGTTGTCGCTCGTTTTGTCATCGATCACCGCAACTTTTGACTTCGACTTGTTGATCACCCTCATACAGACCTTGGAGCAGGATGAGCAGGAACTCTTGCGCGTACTGCTGTGAGGAACCGATGAATCTTGGTGCAAAACGCTGTATCTGGCTTTTCAGCAACGCCGTGTCGATACCTCGTTTCGAAGTGTACTTTTGACTATAACTCTTTGATCGCCCCGCAGCGGTGTTGATGTCTTCGACATAGATGCCCCTCAGTAAGTATATCAAAAGCCATTTGATGTGTGATAGGCAATACAGTTCATGAGACAAGTATTTCCTATTTTCGTCAAGCCATGATGCCCAGAATCTTCACCGAGGATGACAAAGGTGTCACAGAAACTTTCGAGTTTCGTTCGCCACCCCTGTCGACATCTGAATGATTATGGTTGCCCAAGTCCTCTGATTCAAATGAAGGCACGAGGAACAGTTATACTATCTGTTGCGTCCATACGCTATTTTGTGTTGTCGTTTCAATGTTATTCATTAGTTTATAGTTTAAAATAATTAGTAATTAAATTCTATTGAATATTTATACCAAAAAACCAATCACTTGGATCACCCTCTAGTTCATTTCGCCTTCTAGAATCTAAACCTCAGGCGCGACACCTGTCGCGGTAAAACCACCAACTCACTTCAGTAAAACCAATTAACTCAACGAATGAACCGTGTGCGTGATCATCGAACTATTGAAGAAAAACTGATAGTTTTCCCAAAATCCAGTGAAAACATCAAGTGCACCGGCCGGTGAGATCCAGAGTTACTTCATTTGTGAGGGCAGCGACCAAGCTAAGGTAAGATTTTGGAAGGCTCGTTTGTTCTCTTTCCCATTTTTTTATGTATCCGAATAATTAGCAACTGTCCATTTTGAATCTCTCCACAAGGAGTTTCAATTTCAAACTAAAACAAATTACATCATGGTCCTTCGCGTCGGGATTCGCTGATTCTTTTGGTATAAATATTAAGTTATAATCATTCATAAAATTGATTGCGCATCAAATTGATTGTTTTTCTGAATTCCAAAAAACATCGAAAAACGACGTATTTTAGTCCATATTCGTTCACGACATACGTATTTAGCCTTGTCTCTTTTCAATACAAATAGTGTGGGGCGTGGATATAGGTGCGTAGGTCGTGGATAGCGCCGTTTATTCGTTCGCTTCAGCCGGCTTCAGCGCAAAGGGTCAGCTGGCACCCGCAAAAACAAAATAGATATCATCATTTTATCGCCTGAAAATACAAGGCGATCCCAACCAATTTCTACGCGTGTCGCTTCACGCACTCATTCATACTAGGTATCTATACGATTATAGGATTTGAATTAAAGTGAGTACTTTGAACATTATCATGGCCAATAAAGTGAAAAAAGCAAAATCTCTTCGGAAAACTCAGATTCAGAGAATCATAGAACTTTACGAGGTGGCAAAAAAGGTCGAACAAGATTCTAATATGACATCATTATTTCGAGTTTGGTATGAAGATATTGATGATATAAAAACCGAATTTTCTGAACAGCATAATTTGATTATCGGATCGTTGAATAACGATGACGATGAATCATTCGGGGAAGAAGATTCAATTAGAAAAGAATTTGAACTGAAATACTTTCAAATAAAAGCAATTTATTCTCAATTTCAGCCTGTTGAGCAATTACCTCCTCGATCACCTCAATATTATAATAACGATTCTACTGCTCATATCTCATTACCAAAAATACAATTACCAAGTTTCAATGGTGACATTACAAATTTTACTTCATTCATTGATATGTTCGATGCGGTAGTAGCAAATAATCAAAACTTGAGTGATCTAGAGAAATTTAATTATTTATTGTCATCACTCAAAGGTCCCGCATTAGCGCTAGTTAAGAACTTACCACTCACTGCTGCCAATTACACTATTGTATATAATCTTCGACAGATAGGTATCAAAATTCAAGACTTATCGCCGTCGCTCACTGGTCAGCTATCGAAAATTCCAAATCAACCTCAGATAATCCGATAGATTCGCGAAATCTTTTAGACATTTTTGCAGAAAATTTGTTGGCCCTGACAAGCTTAAAGTTCCCAACTGACCAATGGGATTTTATTCTAATGCAAATGTTATTGAAACGAGTTGATGTTTCACTCGCCACGCAATGTGAATTGTTCCATAACTCTCCGGAAATACCTTCCTATGACAAGGTCTTTCAATTTCTTTCGAGACACTGTGTTGCGTTAGATAATTTGAATTTAACCCGCAAGCAAAAGATAGTCAAAAAACCAGAAATTCCGAAACAAAATTTCTCCCCGCATCCTGCAACCTCCTTGTTGATCCGAGCCAAGGAAAATAATGATGTGAATTCAAAGTGTTCTCTATGTGGTTCGGATCACTCGATCCACCGATGTCCTGATTTTCTGAAGAAGAATCCTTCCGACCGCTATAATTTTGCAAAAAATAAAAGGCTTTGTGTCAACTGTTTAAGTAGCTTACATAGTTTCAAAAGATGCAAATCTACGTCGACATGTTTACGATATGGATTTCGACACCATACAACTTTACATTTCGAGAACAATTCAAACGGGTATCGCGACTCGTCTTCCGCCTCCTCTTCTTCTACATTGTTTAATTCAGAAAACGCTTCTCATACTCCTGTACCAAACACCGCCTCACAATCTTCCGCACCCGATAATCCCTTCATAACTGAAAAATGTGTCAAACGTATTGGTCTTTCCTCACAAAAATTGTCGGTGAAGCTCTATGGTTTGGACAACATGCATTCCTTGGTTAACTCTGGCGGAGTCGCCATTTCAATACGACCTTGGCGGCAATCTGAACCATTACTCAATGTAGAGGCCATTATCTTGCCTAAAATTCATAAACAAGACACACAAAGTCATGTCTTGTTTATGAATCTATTCACTTCACTTTGAGATACCATGGACTTTTACCATAGATTTGCCTAAAATTTGTGAACACCTTCCATATTCCCCAATTTCGCCTACAAGATGGAAACAAATTTCAAAACTAAAACTAGCTGACCCAGAATTTCATAGTCCAGGTAACATCAACCTGCTGCTCGGAGCTGACATTTTTGCACAGGTTTTATTAGATGGCCGAATTATTGGTGCCGAAGGAGAACCCGATGCACTCAACACCATTTTTGGTTATGTGTTGATGGAAAAGTTTAATACTCCAACTCCCGTCATTACCTCACTATATTGTTCGTTCACTGCTGACAATTCTCTGAAAGAACAAGTAAAAAAGTTCTGGGAAATCGAGAATTTTCCTGAAGTCACATCATTATATACCGAAGACAAACTTTCTGAAAGTATATTCACGAAGATATGAGGAAGGTCGCTTCATTCTCCTTTTACCTTTCAAAGACTCCCTTCCGAATTTTCCCAATATTCGCGGATTAGCTCTCAATAGATTTTTTTCTTTAGAAAAGCGGCTCTTGAAACAGCCCGACACATATAAAAAAAATATTGCGAATTTATGCGGGAATACCTGGACCTCAACCATATGGAACTGTTTCGTGCTCCTGATATGTCCTCAAAATTGTTTTACATTCCGCATCATTGTGTCCTTCGGCCTGAAAGTTCCACAATCAAGCTTCGAGTTGTTTTCAATGCCTCCGCAAAACTTCCGGGTCAAAGCTCACTGAACGAACATTTGTTAATTGGGAAAAAATTACAGAAAGATATCGTAACCATTCTGTTCAATTTTCGGTTTCATCCGATCGTTTTATCTGCCGATATCAAAATGATGTACCGGCAGCGATTTTACTAAATATACTGTACGCTAGCACATACCACGCTCACCGTTATATCTCATCTTCAAAGTACTTTACTTAGGCAAAACTCAGAGACTATTTATCCTCAACGAACTAACCTATCCCTGATTGCAATATTTTTGAGGAAGGAAAACCGAATGGAGTGTAGAAACACATTGATTAAAATATATTTCAAAAGTTGAGTTCTTCAACAAAATTGAATAAAATGAGACTGTTTATCCTAAACTCACTAACCTATTTGACTTCAAATATTTTATGAAAAAAAAAAAACAGAATGAAGTCGACAGCGCTAACCAGTAGACCATTTGGGTGTATGAATTTACTGCGTACAAGAGATTGACAACGAGAGAGCTTCAGTCGAATTCGTAAAACATAAAACATGTATAAACATGTATTCTTGCGTTGGAGCACAGTATATTTAGTGCGATGTGCTGACTCCGAGTATATCGGTAATGTTTGGAGATATGACGTATTATGGTGGGCGTGGTTTGTGCTAGCGTGCAGTATATTTAGTAAAATCGCGTACCGGCAGATACTCATCACACCATCACACAGAGATTACCAACGTATTCTTTGGCGCTTCTCACCTAATGAAGAAGTCCAGGATTTTCGATTGAATACTCTGACGTATGGAACTTCCTGTGCACCATTTCTGGCAATCAGGAACTTGTTACAGCTAGCCGACGATGAGGCAGATAATTTTCCGTTAGCTGCTCAAGTCCTCAGAACTGATACCCTTCGTAGATGATGTGGTTACTGGCACCCCATCTCTGGAAACCGCTCTGTCCTTACAAAATCAGTTAATTTCACTGCTGAGTAAAGGTGGTTTTCAACTCCGAAAATGGTCAAGCAATGAACCGACACTTTTGGGTCACTCACCCTCGTCACATTTACTAATTGATGCTCTGTCCTTCAGCTCCGACCAAGAATGTGCTGTGCTTCATAAATGCCATCCTGGGAAGAGATCAAAACCGAACTTTCGATAAATAAAGAAAATCTATATAAAGAGTCTAAGCGAGCAATTAAAAAGAATACTCCCAAAAGTGAACATATTAGACAAGAAATTCGAGATAACCTAGTGAGATACTTTAATGAATACACTCGGATTGTCGCTATTTTCATTAATTCTTTAAATGATCAACAAAAACAGTGGGTTAAAAGGAATTTCCTTATAATCAGGGATCGAGTAGTTAGGTCATTCCAAATACTAGATACTAGATATAAGGTTCCACTGTCTTCAGTTGAATCAATAGATCCATCCATCTTAGAAGACGATAGCGAGGAGGAAGAAGAAATAATGCCTCTATCCGCTGTAGAATTTTTCAATTTAACCCATAAACTAGTGCCAAACGAATTCAATGGATCTCCCGATAAATTACAATCATTTTTAGATGCATTGACCCTGCTAGAAAATAATGTGGAAAGTCAGGAAGAAAATGCTGTTGCTTACATAAAGACTCGATTGACAGGAAAAGCCCGAGATTTGATTTCTAATGAAAACACAATTTCAGATATTAGTAACGTTCTCAAAAACGGAATAAAAGGAGATAGTTCTAAATTTTTATCTGCTAAATTATCAAGTTTAAAACAAAATTCTAAAGACACGAACACGTACGCCACTGAGATAGAGTCACTGACGACTGACTTGAAAAGAGCATTCATTAGCGAAGGAGTCCCACATAGCGTAGCTGAGAATTATGCGACTGATATAGCCATTAAGACAATGAGTCGAAATGCTGCTTCCGAAAAAGCACGTTGGGTTATGGAAGCGAGTAACTATAAAAATATTCAGGAAGCAATCGCAAAATTTGTAAACATCGACACCACACCCAGTATTTCCAATGTATTTTACGTTGGCGGTAACAATAATAATAATAATAGTAGAAATAGTTACCGCGGAAGAAGGGGTAACAATAATTTCGGATATAATCGTAGTAATCATTGGCATAGAAGTAACGGTAGCAGTCGTGGAAATTGGCGTGGAAATCAAAGACGCCAATACCAAAATTTTGACCCGACAAGGTCATCGAATTCACAAAGTTACCCAAGATATAATTCTCAGGCACGATATGTGAGGTCCTACGAATCAGAGCCAGCTCCGGAAAACCAATCGGACCCTCAACGGGTGCGATTGGGGGAAATGTGAAAAATATATTTACTTTCAATTTATCACTATCCAATTTTGTTTTTCTTGAGAATGAAATGACAGAGACTGAAAATACTCATTTAGTTGTCACTGGTGCTGACATATCCATTTTCAAAAGAACCAAAATCAATCCAGATCAGATGATAGACATTTCAAAACGCTATAGAATTAAGGGTATTACTGATGGTCTAACCGATTGTCTGGGATCCACAGAAACAAATATTTTTATTAACGGGTACTCTTTGAAACATACTTTTCATATTGTGGATGAAAGTTTTCCTGTCCCAGCCGACGGAATTCTTGGTCGAGATTTCATCTCAAAATATGCATGTATATTGGATTATAACGATTGGAGTCTAACAGTACGCTTAGGTCATGGAAAAACTACTGTTCCGATTCATAACAGTCCAGAAGACGATACTATTGTAATACCATCTCGTTGTGAAGTTATACGAAAAATAAAATTAATAGACATTTCGAAAGATACATTAATAATGAATCAGGAAATAAAGTCTGGAATTTTTGTCGCAAGATGTATAGTTTCCAGTGAAAATCAATTCGTAAAAATAATCAATACAACAGCAGAAAATGTTATCTTGAAAAATGTACGTTACGAAACAGCAGACCTAAATGATTTCGACATTTTCAATATAGAAATAGAAAAAAACCGATAGGCAAGCTATTTTAATGAAACAATTAAACATGAAAGTACCGGAATTCGTGAAAGGCGATCTGTATAATTTATGTAGTGAATTTGCTGATGTTTTCGCTTTGAAATCGGATAAACTTACGGTTAATAACTTTTATAAACAAAAATTGAAATTGCGAGACAACAGTCCTGTTTACACTAAAAATTATCGTACACCTGCACTTCAAAAAGAAGAGATTAGTAGACGAGTGAATAAAATGTTAGAAAATGAGGTTATAGAACCCTCAACATCAAACTATAATAGTCCGGTGTTGCTACCCTAATAACACAATAACATCTGTAAGACGTCGTAGAAACATCCTTATGGGATGATACAAACATCTCTGGAAAATCCCTATTTTCCTTGGGACATTCTTGGGATGTTGCTGGCAACAACCTTGTCAGCATTTGCGATGTCTAATAAACATCCCATCAGAATGTTTGTGGGATGATACGGGATGTACCAGAGACATTCAGGGTACTTGATATGGAACATCTTGGAGAAACTTCTAGGGTGTATTTTGTTTGATGACAGTAATGGATGACACGGTATGAATTATTTTCAATCTAAAATCCTGAAAATGGACGACCTATTTCCAGGTATAAAGTAACAATCCGAATCCGAAATTATAAGGTCGGTGCGGTCCAATAACTAATGGAAGATGATAACAGTTGTTTGAGGCTCATATTTGTTGGGGCTGGGCCGACGGCTGTTAGTAACTATTAGCAACGTAGTTGTACCGCCATCTATCGGCTGGTATAACAAAAAAATTCAGCAATAAATATGCTGAAGAGATATATTCTGATTTTGTCGTGTATTACATGGTTCATGAAGTTAAGCAGGTACTTTGGTAATCCTATTGAGGAATATTTAGTATAATTATTTCAATTTGTTATCGATGAAATTAGCCGGCTTTGGTATAGGTATAAGTATATGACTACGAATACAGTTTTGATTTCCATTTTTTACCAACTCTTAAATGTTTCAAATGACACAGTTGTTTGAACTATTCAATCATGTCAATCATCATTAGCGAATATGGAACCATGATATTGTTTATAAAAAAAAGATCAAATGGGATGTTCCTAGGACCTCCAATGAAAACATCTGATGGATGTCCCAAGAAAAACATCTCTGGGATATCGT
Source organism: Phaedon cochleariae (assembly GCA_918026855.4). Lineage (NCBI taxonomy): Eukaryota > Metazoa > Arthropoda > Insecta > Coleoptera > Chrysomelidae > Phaedon > Phaedon cochleariae. The sequence goes on along the minus strand of OU896707.1, from coordinate 34,519,584 downwards.
ACCTAAGTCTGAAACATTGGGACATTTGTAGGACCTTAGCGGGATGTACCAGCAAAATCCCGTGTTGTTAGGGTAGTACCTAAAAAGGCTACTGATGGTCAAAAGAAATGGCGTTTGGTTATCGATTTTCGACAGCTCAACAAAAAACTAATCGCAGATAAGTTTCCTTTGCCAAGAATTGACGATATTTTAGATCAACTCGGTAGGACGAAATGGTTTTAGGTTCTTGACTTAATTTCTGGTTTTCATCAAATCCCACTAGATAATGAATCAAGAGATCTCACCTCTTTCAGTGTAGACTCAGGTCCTTATCGATTCACCAGACTACCTTTCGGGCTTTCGGTCAGCCCAAATAGCTTCATGCGAATGATGTCGATAGCTTTCGCAGGGATAACACCAGAAAAAGCATTTTTGTACATGGACGACCTAATTGTTTTGGGTTGTTCAGAAAAACATCATCTGAATAATCTCAAGAGTGTATTTGAAACTTGCCGAAAGTTTAATTTGAAATTGAATCCTGAAAAATGCCAGTTCTTCAAAAAGGAAGTAACTTAGCTAGGTCACAAAATCACAGATAAGGGGATTCTTCCCGACGATTCAAAATTCGACGCTATTTACAAGTACCCGGTGCCTCATAATGATGATGCTGTTAAAAGATTTGTTGCCTTTTGTAATTACTATCGAAGGTTTATTCCAAATTTTGCAGCGATTACATATTCTTTGAATAAATTGACAAGAAAGAACGCTGAATTTGTCTGGTCGCCCGATTGTCAAAAGTCATTCGATAAACTGAAAAACGCATTATTAAGTCCCGAAATTTTACAATATCCAGATTTTTCAAAAACTTTTATTGTTCATACAGATGCTTCTAATATAGGATGTGGTGCTTTATTGAGTCAAAATTTCGATGGCCACGAGTTACCTATTTCGTATGCATCTCGATCATTCACTAAAGGCGAATCAAACAAATCAACAATTGAAAAAGAACTGACCGCTATTCATTGGGCCATTAAGCATTTTAGACCTTACCTGTACGCTCAAAAGTTCATAGTCAAATCAGATCATAGGCCGCTTGTTTATTTATTCTCGATGAAAGATCCATCTTCTAAATTGACAAGAATGCGTCTAGACTTAAAAGAAGCCGATTTTGAAATAGAATATATAAAAGGGAATGATAATTCTGGAGCCGATGCATTATCCAGAATTAATATCAAGGAACTGATTGATATTCAGGAAAATGTGTCACAAATACTTGCCATCACAAGGTCAAAAACAAACCTGCAAGAAAAAAAAAGTTCAACCCAACTAATACAAAAAGAAATAAAGGAACCAAAAGTATATGAGACATTAGATAATATTGGAAACTTGAAAGTACCTACATTGAAATTTGAAATTGACCGGTCATCAGTAAAGATAATAATTTTTGAAAATAGAAAAATGAGCGCTCATAATCAGATAATCCCTATCGTTAATGGTGAAATAGCTTTAGAGCAATTATTGCCTCGTCTAGAATCAATGGCGAACGATTGCGGTATTTCAAAATTGAAAATATATGTAGATGATGAAATATTCAAGAAGTGCAATATTAATCAATTCAAAGAGAAAGGTCAAACAATTCTGAAAAATTTAATCGTTATTCTTTGCAGGGTACCCAAAATAATAACGAAGAATAATGAAAAACAAGATCTCATTAAAAAATACCATGATGATCCTCTCACAGGAGGTCATTGTGGTCAGAAAAGACTTTTGAAAAAACTGAAGTCGACATATAAATGGAAAAATATGTCTCATGATGTCTCAAATCACATACGAACATGTAAAAAATGTCAAATCAATAAAAGTAAAGTAAAACACTTAGAACCAATGGTCATAACACCTACGCCCCAAACGGCATTCGACATAGTTTGTATCGACACGATGGGTCCATTTCTCAAAACAAACAATGATAATGTATATGCAGTAACTATACAATGTGAATTGACAAAATATGTAGTCATCTTACCCATTCCAAATAAAGAAGCTAAGACGGTGGCTAAAACTATTGTCGAAAACTTCATCCTAGTCTATGGTCCGGTAAGAGAAATCAGAACGGATATGGGTACCGAATATAGAAATCAAATTTTAGAAAACATCCTGAAGCTGTTAAATATTGATCATAAGATTACTACTGCATATCATAGTCAAAGTATTGGGGGGTGTGAACGCAATCATAGAGTCTTAAATGAATACATTCGTATGTACGTAAATGATACTCATAGTGATTGGGAAGACTGGATGAGGTATTATGCTTTCTGTTATAATACAACACCCAGTACATATCACAACTATACGCCGTTTGAATTATTTTTCGCCAAAATGGCCACTCTTTCTAAAAAACTGTCCGGTACGTGTGTTGATCCACTCTACAATATAGATGCATATGACCAAGAAGTTCGTTTCAGATTGCAATCAGCACAAAAGCGCGTTAAAGAATTCTTGGAAAAAGCCAAACAATCGCGTAAGTATTCGTACGATAAAAGTGCAACATCATCATTTAATTTCGAACCAGGTGATCTCGTAATGATAACGAACGAAGATCCTAAGAAATTTGACTCATGGTATGATGGTCCTTTCACAGTTATAGCTGACGACGGTCCAAATTGCACAATATCTAATAATAAAGGCAAAGCCACGATAGTGCACAAAAACCGTATTCAGAAATTCGTTTCATGATATTATATTAAATAATTACGTAGGTACCTATAGGAATTTCACAATTGGCCAATTGATGACTAGAATAATAAAACAATATGTATAATTTCAATTTTATAAACACAAGACTATATCATAATATATAAGCTGTTATATTTCATTTTTGTGTATCAGCGATTTCAATATACGTATTTACTTTTGACATAGATTAAAACTTTTGTGTAGGCAAATATCTAGGTTAATGGAATGATAACATTATATACAACAAATTAGGGAATTTTGTATTGTAATGAAATATTAACGTATTAGGGAATGTTTTATGTACTTGAGCCCCCGAATTTTTATCAGAAAGCTCTTCATTTATGCGCAGAATGAAGATCATTCTCTAAGAAAGGGAGGTGTAGTGCAATCAGGTCAATAATAAATATTGTTTAATAACATATTCAACCGACTCAGCATATTCATTACTGAACAGGTATAGAAGGTAATTATGTAGCACAGATTGCGTATAGCTACTGTGGTGTATGGCACACTAACTAAATGCTATTATATTGGGTGTAGAAAATGTGACGAGTTTTACTAATCTACCCTTATCCCGATTGCTACATTACAGATCGTTTTCAGGGCAAAAGAGCTTTGGCAACTTTTTATTGTGAAGAAATCAATAGTTCACCAAAAATTACTACTGAATCTTCTACTATTTCGAGGAATTTGTTAGATACATTCAACAATAATCTTCAATCCCTTGATAACTTGGGTTTTCCCGTCGATCAGTGGGATTTCATTCTTTTTAACCTTCTCAGTGAAAAGATTGATGAAGAGTCTTTGGAACGCTTCGAATTGCAACATGCCTCTTCAGACGTACCGACTTATAATGCTTTGTATCATTTTCTGAGTGATCAATGTATAGCCTTCAAATCTGTCTCATTATTCAAGTCGACAATAAAATCTCCATTCATTCAAAATAAAAGATACTCTACCAAATACAAAAAATTCTCCAACTTTTCTTATGAATACTTCTGATAATACTAATAATAAATGTCCACTTTGTAAAATGAATCACTCAATATATGAGTGCCCTACCTTTACTTCAAAATATCCCAAGGAAAGGTATGATATCGTTACACAACATAAATGGTGTACCAAATGTTTAGGTTACAAACACTCTGCAAACAATTGTGCATCCAAGTCTTGCTGCTATATTTGCAGTGGAAATTCCCATCATACTCTTTTACATTTTAGCGAAAACCCTTAAAAGCCAACACTTCTTGAGCTACAGGCTCCAGGAACTTTATCGTCATCTGAAGCTGTTACTCTCACTAATACTCTCGTAGACACATCAGTTTTATTATCCACTGCCAAAGTAGAGATTTTCATATCATTCGCATACTCCTTGATTCGGCCAGTCAAGCTTCATTCATCACTGAGGGATGTGCAAAGCGTCTGAACTTACCCAGATACCCATTAAACCTTACCATCAACGGTTTGGGGGATATGTCGTCGGTTGCTCTATTATATATTTCTTGTTTGTTGCGCCCTATTAGCATATGTCAACCTACCATTTCCGTTGATGCTAATATCGTTCCCACAATATCATCTTTCCTACCAAATAGAATGATTTCTATCAATAAGTTACCTCAATTTGCTATTGATATGTTGCTTGGTAACGATGTCTTCTCTCTCATTATGGAGGAAGGAAAATTAGTAGGGCCTGCCGGTCAGCCCGCTGCTTTTAAACCCATTTTTGGATGGATAGTTATGGGTAAGGGTCCTATTTTTAATGGTCCTGAAGTGAATTCTTTTCACGTCTCTTGTGAATGCAACTCTACCTTGAATGAGAGTCTAAAATTGTTCTGGCAATTGGAACAAATTCCTGTAGTCAGTGCCCTCTCTTCTGACGAAATCGCGTGTGAAGAAATATTCCAAAAAACACATTTCCGTGACTCTTCGTGGAAATATACTGTGAGTTATGTACCCTTATCAGCTGAGACAGCAAGAAAGAAGACTCTCGTTCTAGGAAATCGCCGCCTGAAGCCGACCTTATAAATTCATGCTAATTACGCTCATCATTCATTCTGTATTTTGCACTTTTCACATACACTTGTCACATTCGAAAATAAAATCTTGTTTTCAAAAACATATTTCGAGTTTTCGAAATCATATCTGGCGCAGTCGGTAGGATATCGGTGCAGTTATCGATCGAAAATCACGCGGTATTGTGACCGCTTTCGACGAAAAACGTGGATTTCAATCCTTCGGCACCGGTATTTCGGAAGATCGAACTTTTCGAGTGAACGGCATCCAAAAAGGCATTGAGTTTTCCGGAGGACCCATCGACGAGCTGTTGAAGAGTTGCAGACCAACCGATACAGAATCAATCATCGACAGCAGGAGGAAGAGGAATATTGGTAAGAGTCAAATTCCCTGCATCCTTTCTGTTGCCTTATCATTTTTCCCAAATTTTGATTATTGCAAATAAGTTACTCAGTAAGAAATAATATTTAACGCACTTGAAATATAATAATTTGTTTATGATCGGTGATCAAACAGTTGACGAATTGATTAATAATTTTAACGAAACATTAACGATTTCAAATAGAACAGCTAATACTAATAGGATTGAAACAATGAGTGAACCAAATTTGAGTATGCTGAAAATGTTTGTAGACACGATCCCAAATTATGACGGGAATGCTAGCACGCTTCAGTTTTATTTCATCCTGCGATTATCTGTTTGAAACATATCACGCTCAAACGCAAGACGCAGTATTAAAAAATTATTTAAACAGAGTTGTTCAAACGAAATTGATAGGTAGAGCACAATTGTTAGTAGGTTGTCGGCCCGAATTGAATTCATGGAATTTAATAAAGGCCGCGCTAACACAATGCTTTGGAGACAAAAGGAGCTTCGATTGTTTAGAGCAAGATTTATTTTTGGCCAGACCTTTCAAAAACGAGTCACCTCTTGATTTCGGAAAAAGGTTACAGGTTTTGAGAAGTACTCTCGCCCAAAAAATCAATTCACAGAGTCCAACTCAAATGGATATAGCAACTAAAACAGTCTACATGAAACAATACGAAGGAGCTTGTCTCAGAACTTTTATTAGAGGTTTACATGGACATTTACAGACAATAGTTAGATTGAGAAACCCTGATTCTCTAGAATCGGCAATGAACATTATTGTCGAAGAAGAAAATTTCCAATACACACAAAATCCTTCAAAATTGAATACAAATCAAGGTCAAAAATCATCATTTGAGCCAAACTATCCAAATACACAAAATTTTAGGACCCAAAACCCACAAAATTTTAGGAATAACTATCAACAACCTCAACACAACTATTCTCAGAGAAATTTACCAGCAATTCAACAAAGACCTCAAAATTTTTCAACAAGAATGCAATTTCCTAGTCAACCGATAAATATCCAGCCACGAGCGGACGTCCAAAGAACCTATCCGACTAATAGACAGGTTTTTGGACCTCCCAGAAACGTTTTCAAACCAACTGGGCAAATACCCAGAGATAGACCAGAACCGATGTCCACAACATCGAGAAACACATTTTCGCGTCAAAATAACCCATTTCCCCGAAATAATAACTATTTTCGACCAACCGGTCCCCCAAATTTCACATCTCAAGAACTTTACCAAATTGAAGACGAAACAAACCAACAAGTAGAGACACACGACCCAAATGACCAACAACCTGGACAAAATCTTGCTATTGAGGAACAATCTTATTATCCAAATAACGAATATCATGATAACGAATATCAAGATAACGAATATCACGATCGCGAATACGAAACACTTGAAAATTTTCAACAGGCAGAGCCGAATCACCGCAACACATAACTTTCGAAATGCATACGGAATTATTAAAAAATGATTTACCTTACATAAAAATTAACAATCCACCCATGAAATTATTAGTTGACGCGGGCTGTTCCCATTCTATTATGCGACCAAAAATAACAGAAAAGTTCTTTCCTGACAAAATTTATCACTCAGTATCAAGAACCAAAACAGGCATAGGAGAAAAAGAAGTAATTTTCAAAGCAGATATCCCAGCATTTAGAGAATTGAATTCTAACCATGATATTTCCTTCATTTTATTCGACTTCCATGAATATTTTGATGGCATTTTAGGTTTAGGAGAGTTGTTGAAAATGAATTTGAATATAGATTCAACAAATAGATGTCTAGTGAATGATATCTCTTCAATTCCCATTTTTTATCGCCAACCAGAAAAAGAAAAGTATATCGTGTCGGTAAATTCTCATGAAGTAGCTTCTATTCAGATTCCAGTTTCTCAGTACAACGGTGACATAATAATTCCCGAACAAACTCTAGACGGCCTTTATCTACCTGAAACGCTAACAACCGCAAAACACGGTTTTGCAAAAACCGACGTGTACAATTACACAGACGACCAGATAACAATAGAACTTGATATGCCCATGAATGTTTACTGTTTTCCTGATAGCCATAAAGACAATTTTTATATATTTCATTTTGATGACATTTTATCTTTCAACAAATTAGACGAATCTAATGTACAGGACGTTGCTAAACTCGTCAGATCCGACCATCTTAACCCTGAAGAAAAATCCGCTCTTATGAACCTTTGCCGCGAATTTTCAGACATTTTCCACCATGAAAATGGAAAACTGACTTTCACTAACAGGGTGAAACATGAAATTAGAAGTACTGACGAAATACCAGTACATTCTAAATCATACAGGTATCCATTTGTTCACAAATAAACGAAGTACAAAAACAGATAAACAAAAAGCTAGACGACGGAATCATTCGACCGAGCCAAAGTCCATGGAGCAGTCCTATTTGGATTGTCCCCAAAAAGCTAGACGCAAGCGGTAAGCAAAAATGGAGAATAGTTGTTGACTATCGTAAAGTCAACAAGAAAACTATTGACGACCGATACCCATTGCCAAACATCACTGATATTTTGGACAAACTGGGCCGCTGTCAGTACTTCTCCACACTAGATCTTGCATCTGGTTTCCATCAGGTAGAAATGCATCCAAACTCTATCGAAAAAACCGCTTTCAGTGTCGAGAATGGACATTTCGAGTATCTCAGAATGCCATTCGGACTCAAAAATGCAGCCGGTACCTTCCAAAGGGTGATGGACAACGTGCTGCAAGAAATACAAGGCAAGGTGTGCCTCGTGTATATGGACGATATTATAATTTTTTCATCTAGCCTGAGTGAACATATCGCCAACATAAAATTTGTTTTCAAAAAACTTCGCGAGTCAAAATTGAAGATCCAATTGGATAAGTGCGAGTTTCTGCGCAAAGAAGTCGAGTTTCTAGGCCATGTTATCACTCCAGAAGGCATAAAACCAAACCCACGAAAAATCGAAGCCATTCTAAATTTTCTCATTCCTAAAACTGCAAAGCAGATAAAATCATTTCTTGGTCTGCTTGGATACTATAGACGTTTTATTAACAATTTCGCTAAACTCACCAAACCCTTCACACAATGTTTGAAAAAAGGCGAGAAGATTGAACATACCACAGAATTTATTAATGCATTTGAGTTATGCAAAAATCTCTTATGCAGTGATCCAATTTTGCAATTTCCCGATTTTGAAAAACCTTTCATTCTGACAACAGATGATTCTAATGTAGCCATAAGTTCCATCCTCAGTCAAGGTAAAATAGGTAACGATTTACCAATCGCCTATGCCTCTAGGACATTGAACCCGGCCGAAACTAATTGCAGTACAATTGAGAAAGAACTTCTCTCGATTGTATGGGCCACCAAATATTTCAGGCCATACCTTTTTGGTAGGAAGTTCACGATTGTGACCGACCATATACAGGGTGTTTCATAATTGAATGTCAATATTCGAGGAGGCGATTCTTGGGCTCATTCTAAGAAGAAAGTTTCATATGAACGTATGACCTAAACGTCCCAACTTTGGAGATACAGGGTGGTAAAATTCTCGAAAATTAATATAGCCTACTACAATGAGAAGTTATAATTCGAAAATACCAAATACGAATACAAAGTTCATGAACTATGAATTGTATTTCTGAAATTTGATCTTAAAAATAAAAACTATTTCTCTGCATTGTGATATTATCATATTAACAATATTACTATAATCATGTAGTGAAAAGCTTTTTATTTTTAAGCGAAAACCGTGCATCAGATTGAAAAAATTGTAGTGATCAAATTTGCTTAGAAATGATCGGGAATTTCAGGAATGATTTCAATTTGGAGATTAATCAGTGGCGTACCATCAATGTCTGCCAAAATAGGTATGTGAAATTCCATACGAACGCCACTGGTGGCAACAACAAAAAATGTGGTACGCTAACTGATGCCTCTTGATACATAGTACATGTATGCCAAATTTCATCAGAATATCTGAAGTGGTATTACAGATATTAATAAAAAACTATTAATTTTTGAGAACTTTACCACCCTGTATCTCAAAAGTTAGGATGTTTAGGTCATACGTTCATATGAAACTTTCTTCTTAGAATGGGCCCAAGAATTGCGTCCCCAAATATTGACATTCAATTATGAAACACCCTGTATAAACCTCTTCAATGGTTGTTCAGCCTGAAAGAACCCAATTCCCGACTTGTTCGGTGGAGGCTCAAACTTGAAGAGTATGACTACCAAATTGTCTATAAGAAAGGAAAACAAAATTCAAATGCCGATTGTTTGTCGTGAATTGAACTAAATGCAATCGAAAACGAAATTGATGAGTCAGTCGTTGGAAATCCAGGCGATATAGACTTTGATATAGACCAGTACTTGACCACAGACAATACACAAAACGTAACCTGCGAAGACCTAGACGAACTTGATCAAATATTCAACCCTAATAACGAGCAAACAGAAAACCCAATCCACATTGTTTCTGACATTCAAATTAGGTCACCTAACGAAAATAATGATGATGACGAAACAGTTCATTCGGCAATAGAGAACCCAATCTTGGAAATCCCGATTACCGAACATTGCATTAATAGATAAACTAATCAAATCATATTCATTCAAAAACAATCAGGTTGTTACCACGTTATCAAAAGTACACCTTTAAAAAATGCGGTTCGTCTAACAGTCCATTTGACGAGAAATTTCGAAGAAGAGATTTTCAAATTTTTCAAGGAACGGGTAGACCCGAAAAAGCTTTATTGCATTTTCGTTCAACAATCAGAGATTGATTTGTCAGTACAGCTGGCAAATATACTACCGAAGTATTTTAGGAACCATGCATATAAATTAATTATTTCAAAACAATTTGTCAGAGATATCGCAGACATAGAAAAAAGACGAGAAGTAATTGTATATCACCACGAAAAGACAGTTCACCGAGGGATAAACGGAACTTTATCAGCACTAAAACGACTTTATTATTGGCCTCGTATGGAAGAACAGATAACAGAATTTATTAATAATTGTGACACGTGTCAGGAAGCAAAATATGATAGACACCCACCAAAAATAAAATTTTCTCTCACTCCAACACCTAAGCAACCTCGTGAAGCCATACACATGGATACCTTCCAAATTGCTAACACGAAATTTCTCACTATCATAGACGTTTTCTCTAAATATGCACAAGCGTACCTATTAGAGCCCATTTCATCTTTTAACACTGTGTTTGAAAATTTGATTACCTTCATAACTCACCACGGGATACCTCAAGCAATAACATGCGATAACGGTACAGAATTCAAAAATTCCCTAATCATAGACTTTTGTAAACTTCATAAAATCAATTTACACTTTTCAACTCCAGGTAACTCAAATAGCAATAGTCCTGTTGAACGTCTTCATTCCACTCTTATCGAAATGTTTCGTATTCTCAAAATAAAAAACCCCAGAGCTAGTACAAAACAATTGATACAATATGCCATTCTTGGATACAATTCGTCATTACATAGTGTAACGAAAAAAAAACCATTCGACCTTATCAACGGACGTCTCGACACTCTATACCCATTCGACCTCACAGACGAGACAATCATGAACCAATTCGTCATTGACCGTCGCGAAAGACTCAGAACCGTATTTGACAAAATTCATGGAATTTCATCCAACCATAAATCTCGACTTAATGAAAAATTGAATGAAAAACGGGAAGAACCATCTGCATTTAAACCTGGTTCTAAAGCATTAGTAATAGACAAAACCGCATCAAGAAGGAAAACTAAACCGCGATTCAAAAAAGCGATAGTTTCAGACGACCTAGGACTTAAACTCAAAACTTCACACAAAGGCAAAATTATTCACAAATCTCAGGTACAAAAACCTAAAGCGTTTTCTTCTGTTCTACAGGGCGATGTTCCCGATGAGGCAATTGCTTCGTGTAGCCATCATTCTCCGAATGACGATGGTGATAATCGCCAGTGATGACGTCGCGATTATACCCTTGAAAGTACCCCTCCTTCCCTTTCGCCTAGGAACCGCTTAAGTTATTGAAACGAAACACACTTTTATTCACTATGTAGAAATTCCACCTATCAAAAAACAATTCGAAAATATCCAATATTTTTACAAAGAATTAGAAAAATCTTTTTCATCGCTATCAAGACGGGCCTCCACATTTTAACGCTGACCTTCTCGCAAGATGTCACTACGGTGAAGAAATCATAAATTAATTACGCCATCTTGAAAATTCAATGCAGAGCTCTTCAATTTTTCGAAGCCTAATATCAGTACAGAAATCTGCATCGATCTAGTACAATTCAAATCGACTGCCGATTGGACTACCTAGGGGGCTCAGGGCACAAAACATTATGACGGATGACGGCTGAATCATATTATTTTCAACATAGTTCAGTCATTGATTGATATATTACGCTTACGCTGGGAAGATGCCCAACCTGTGTTATTTTCGAGTCGATGCCCCGCTCATCCCCTCGTCTATCGTTTAGCCACTGTGAGGTAGCGACTCCACTAGGCACACAGAACATGTCTGAACTAATTGTACAGATTACTACACTTTTGTACAGAATTACAGATCCCATCCCACCGCGTGCTATCGCTCCAGAAATATTTGTTTATCCTTGTCTTCTACGATGAGATGAGACCCGACCCGCCCGACCGGTTCCGATAAAAAAATGTTTGCTACGGTCGGTGAATCCCATGGACGTATATGGAGAATCCGCGATCCGCAACCAAAACAATAACAACGGGATGCGAGTATTGATTTTTCCCTCGGTTCCTTGCGGAAGAGAGAAGAACATATTATATGATCTCTCACTCAGTTGGGTTCATACTCCGTGGCTTTTTTTTTAATTCCCTTGTGAATAACTTGTCATACTTTGCCTAGACCAATATAATATATGTATATCTGGAAAAACATATCACGCCTTTTCCGTTGATTATTTTTTTCACTCAATTTGTATCCATATTGAAGTTTTGTATTTTCAAGACATTACGAAATATTGATAATATAATCAATCTGAATATGATAATTTCTTATTAGAGTCTCATCAGTAGATAGAAAATAAATAGTCAGATATCTTTGAATCTTTGATTGTTAATGGTTCACTATAAAAATGAAATAAAATACATCATCTATAATAGGCATAATATACAGATAGTGAGTCATAACTATTGGAACATATATAGAATTCATTTATTTATTGGATTACAAGAGTTGAAACTGCATGCTTATGAACCATTTTTTACAGTAGGTATCTAATTGTTGGAAAATATGCTTTTTTGGTATATTCGAAGAGATAAAAATAGAAAACAGCTACATTTCCAGTCTATATGCCACGATATACAGGGTGGCCCACTTATGCTCGCTCGGACCATAGCTGCTACGCTGATAGAGATAGAAAGAAAATTTCATCGGAAGTTATTGAAGACTTCATAAGCTACTCTTCATAATTATTTTCTAGTACACAGGGTGCACCATGAATCCGGGGTGAATGAATCGATCGTTTTTTTAAATGGCACACCCTGTATATTATTTCATTTTCGGAATCTCTCTCATGTGGGCTTCACAAACCTATTTTGTTTTCGGAGATCAGATGCGACGTTGTCAAGTTATTAACATTTTAATCAAATTTGACGAGAAAACATGAATGTTAGAAAATATTCAGGGAAACTATATTTTCGAAGATTAATGAACAAAACTGGGTATACAGATACTGAAAGTATGTGTAGAAACTCAGACATTATTTTGGTTCACTCGAAATATACATGGTGTTTTAAATTAAGGACCTAATTTCGCTATTTCCAAATCGCCGAAACTAATTTTTTCCAAATGGATCACCCTGTATATCATTTCATAATTTGAAAGCTCATCCAATGGGCTTTTCGGTGATACCATATAGACCGTATCCAACGATACTCTTCGATAGGTAAATAACGATAAATTTCAAAAACAATTTAATAACAAACATAGAGAAACTTCAACTGACAATGAGAAATGTTCAAACTCATGGAACATATCAGTTCATGAAATGTTCAAAATGTCTTCCATTCTGCTGGATACATTTTTGAGCTCGATGTTTAATCGAATTCCTTACTTTTGACAACATTTCTGATGTTATATTTGCAAAAGTTTCCCTTATCCTCATCTTCATGTTTTTTTCGTTGTTACTTCGGTTGAAATATAATATTTGATGAATCTTGTTGTAGAAACTGTCAAGATGTTTTCAGTGATTGCTTTTCATTCATCTCGAAAGAGTAATTAACAATAATTATCCACGTGAATTGAGCTATCTAAATAAAACAATCAAAGATTGACTTCGAAAAACATATTCAATGAAAAAAGACACTTCAAGCACCTCATCGAAGACGATTTCTTTCAAATTCAATCCATTCAAATACTTTGAATCATAAATATTTTCAATATACGTTCGTAAATGTTTTTGATTGAAAAAAGGATGATTTCGTTGTTATTCGCCTATCGATGAGTAACGTTGGATACGGTCTATATGGTATCACCAAAAAGCCTATTTGATGAGGTTTCAGATTATGAGATAATATATACAGGGTGATCCATTTGAAAAAAATGACTTTCGGCGATTTGAAAATAGCGAAATTCGGTCCTTATTTTGAAACACCCTGTATATTTTGAGTGAACCCAAATAATGTCTGAGTTTTTACACATACTTTTGGTATCTGTATACATAGTTTTGTTCATAAATCTTCCAAAATAACGTTTCCCTGAATATTTTTGAACATTCATGTTTTCTCGTCAAATTTGATTAAAATGTTAATAACTTGACAACGTCGCATCTGATCTTCAAAAACAAAATAGTTTTGTGAAGCCCACATGAGCGAGATTTCGAAAATGAAATAATATACAGGGTGTGCCTTTTGAAAAAACGATCGATTCTTTCACCCCGGATTCATGATGCACCCTGTATACTAAAAAATAATTTTGAAGAGTAGTTTATGAAGTCTTCAATAACTTCTTCTATCTCTATCAGCCTAGCAGCTATGGTCCGAGCGAGCATAAGTGGGTCACCATGTATAATCATGAAATCGGCGTTGATATTTTGTGATACCAGTAACTTTACCAGAAGTAATAAAAACATTTATTGAAGAGAACATTCAGCAAACAACGGCAGTAATGAACAAGTGCCTGAAACAAGGCATTTTTCCAGATAAGTGGAAAAGAGCGAAATTAGTCCTAGTACCGAAACCAAAAAAAGACCCACAAGCCCAAACGAAACATCGACCTATAAGTCTAATTGATGTCATAGGAAAGTTTCTAGAAAGACTCATAAAGACCCGACTAGAAAATGAACTAACAGATGGAAATGCCATAAGTAGCAGCCAACATGGATATAGAAAGGGGAAATCAACAATTACGGCACTGGAAACAGTGCAAAAAATTAAAGATACCGCAAGAAGGACGGAAAGCTGTTGTATCATGATTACAATTGATATCGAAAACGCTTTCAATTCAGCACCATGGAAGGCAATAGTAAAAGCGTTGAAGAAAGCTGAAGTAAGCGGATATCTGATTAGAATAATCCAGTCATATCTGAAAGACCGATATATATGGAAATATGATGGCGGAATCAAAAAAATCTCATGTGGAGTCCCACAGGGTTCGGTACTAGGACCAATATTATCGAATGTCTTTTATGATGATATTCTCAGGATTGATATTGGAAAAAGGGTCAAACTAGTTGCATACGCAGATGACTTGGCAGTCACAGTAACAGCAAAGACAAGGGAACAAACAGAAGAAACAGCACAACATGCTATAAACATAATAGTGAACAGACTGGAGGATATGGGGCTCAAAGTGGCAGTAGGTAAAACAGAAATTGTGGCACTAGCAGGGGAAAGAAAAATGAGCGACTCGTCTATCAGAGTAGAAGATAAGAGTATCCGCACGGCAGAAGAAATAAAATATTTAGGAGTGTATTTAGACAAGGGAATGACTATGAAAACACATGTCAAAAAAATCTGTGAAAAAGCAAACGAAGTCATAAACAACCTTACAAGAATAACATCAAATATAGAAGGACCTACTGCAAGCAAGAAAAGAGTACTTATGACCGCAGTCACATCAATAATACTGTATGGAGCGCCAACGTGGGAAAGAGCTCTGAAATTCAAGAAGTATGAAATGATGCTCGAAAGAATAAACAGGAGAATGGCAATAAGAATAACTTCCGCATATAGGACGGTTCCCACAACTGCAGTACTTGCTATTGCAGGAATCGTCCCTATCAAGCTCAGCGTTGAAGAAAGGACTAACATATACCGAAGAGGGCAGGCACACGTGAGAGAAGAGAAAGAAGATACCATAACGAAATGGCAAACAATATGGGAAGCTTACGGAGGGTGGACCAAGGTTTTTATAAAAGATATAAAAAAGTGTCAAGAAAGGAAATGGGGGGAAGTAGATTATTTTCTAACTCAAGCATTCACTAGGCATGGAGTTTTTGGAGACTATCTCCACAAAATAGGAAAAGCAGAAAATGATGGATGCTGGTATTGCGATAATCCAGATAATGCAAAACATACACTTTTTGAATGTGTGAGATGGAAGGACATAAGGAGACATGCTAACACAGCTTGTGGGGCAGTCATAACTGAAATAAATATTGAAGAAATTATGATGAGGAGTGAGAGCTTGTGGAATGAGGTAACGGGGATGTTGAAAAAGATTATGAAGGAAAAAACAAGGGAAGAAAGGATAATCCTATCGATAACATAGACCTCTGGTTTCGTTCTGAAGTAATGCCTATGGCGGTTTCCGGAACGTCTCTAGTGAACAACGAGATGGGTTTTGGTGAGGTAGGCAGGATTTTGCATAAACGAAATCCTGAGTCCCACACTCCCTGACGTGATAGACTCAGAGCGCAGGGGTAGAACATGAGTTTTTCCCACCCGACAAAAAAAAAGATAGATAGATAGATAGATAGATAGATAGATAGATAGATAGATAGATAGATAGATAGATAGATAGATAGATAGATAGATAGATAGATAGATAGATAGATAGATAGATAGATAGATAGATAGATAGATAGATAGATAGATAGATAGATAGATAGATAGATAGATAGATAGATAGATAGATAGATAGATAGATAGATAGATAGATAGATAGATAGATAGATAGATAGATAGATAGATAGATAGATAGATAGATAGATAGATAGATAGATAGATAGATAGATAGATAGATAGATAGATAGATAGATAGATAGATAGATAGATAGATAGATAGATAGATAGATAGATAGATAGATAGATAGATAGATAGATAGATAGATAGATAGATAGATAGATAGATAGATAGATAGATAGATAGATAGATAGATAGATAGATAGATAGATAGATAGATAGATAGATAGATAGATAGATAGATAGATAGATAGATAGATAGATAGATAGATAGATAGATAGATAGATAGATAGATAGATAGATAGATAGATAGATAGATAGATAGATAGATAGATAGATAGATAGATAGATAGATAGATAGATAGATAGATAGATAGATAGATAGATAGATAGATAGATAGATAGATAGATAGATAGATAGATAGATAGATAGATAGATAGATAGATAGATAGATAGATAGATAGATAGATAGATAGATAGATAGATAGATAGATAGATAGATAGATAGATAGATAGATAGATAGATAGATAGATAGATAGATAGATAGATAGATAGATAGATAGATAGATAGATAGATAGATAGATAGATAGATAGATAGATAGATAGATAGATAGATAGATAGATAGATAGATAGATAGATAGATAGATAGATAGATAGATAGATAGATAGATAGATAGATAGATAGATAGATAGATAGATAGATAGATAGATAGATAGATAGATGAGGTCCGAATGGGGTAGTGATGCGAAAATATGACATTGTATCCTGTTAATGTCACTCAGCCTCTCCTACTCAATCCCATTTCTCACCTCCAAGCGGTGGACCTTGGTAACCCGAGCAACCCTACCTGAGACTGGGTACCCAACCCCAGTGGACGGTGGGGTCGGGGCAAACGAGATTGGGAGCCCTAATCCCAAGGTGTAACACCATCGTGCCAAGGGGATGCATGGCACAGGGGTCAATGATGTGTCTTTAGCGATGCCTCGGATAATAGGCGACCTTCGAGGGATTCAAGCCTTAGCGGGGTAAGGGCGCTCTGCCCCGCTGGACTGCCATTCGCACCATACTCGTGGGACCAACATGACAGAATCTGAACCAAAATACAACAAAGCAGAACAAAATGAACAAGACAAAGAATTCATTATGAGCACAGACAATAATACAGGTAACAGCACAGTTACCGAAAATCCATTTATAAGGCGACGCTCTATCCATAGATCACCAAGTAGACCGAGGACATCTTCCCTTCCTACACGAGACTTTAAAAAAATAAGAGATAGGGTCAGAACATATAACTAAACGGAAGAGAAATGATCTATCTCCTGAAACAAGAAAAATAGATGGGACCAAGAACAGAGGGGAGAATTTCAAAAAGACGGTAGAAAGCATGCTCGGGCAGATAACGAAGCTTGAGATGATAGTGAAGGATACTTACAAGATAAAAGGTGAAATAAAGGAGATAACTAGTAAGTTAGTCCTACACGCGGAAAAACTGAGGAGTAAAGACCTGCTCTGCTGGTTAGATCAGGCAGTCGAGGATAAAGAAACAAGTGATCTGGAACAAGAATGGAAAAATAAAAATGAGTCCCTTAGAGAGCAGATGATAGAGATGAAAGAAATGCATAAAGAAGAATTGAAAATACTGAGTCGGGCAACGAATGTTACACAATGCCAAGAATGTAGAAGAGAGACTTTGAAGCAAGATAGACGGAAAGTGCGAACAAAGGAAGAAACCTTTGAAAGCTTCTAGATGATTACAGAAGATGACTGGGTTGAAGAAATATTCCCACATATAAACATAGAACAAGGGCACATATGGGAGGCTCCAGACGAATATGAAATTATTCTTCCATGCAATCAAAAGATTGAAACAAAAAATAAAGAAGTTGGAATAGCCATACACAAATTTGGAGGTAAGGATGGGCTCAGAAGCCAGAGAAGATCTAAAGGAGAAATGGCCATGATGGTGCATTCACTAGGCTTTCCAAGGGAAGATGGAGGTTTCTCCTATACCCCTAGATGTATATATTACCCGATAACTACTGATGGAGAAGCCAATGAAGAAGCCAAAGACAATGATGTGTTTCAATCTATCCAGAAAATCAAAGAGCGCATAATGGAGAGCAAGAAAACAAAAATAGCCATCCCAAAATTAGACGGAATAGAAGGATTAATTCTTATTAGAATTATGAGGTACCTTTTCACAAATACAAAGGAAGAAATCACAATGTTCGAACCTGCAGACAGAGATAATAAAAATTTGCCAATCTCAGCAGCGAGAACTCCACTAGGGAGAAACAAACAACAGAAGAAACCAAGACAAGACGCACTTCTCATAACAACAGTAAACCCACTGATATAGGAGTCGACATCAAGGACATCATCAAGACCAGAAAATGGGAACTGCTACTATCGGTGAAAAATGGATCCGACAAAACCGAAATATTGAGAAAAGAACTGAGGGAAAAATTACCGGACGCACGCACAACTCTTCTAGGGAGCAAAAAAATTTTACACCTGAAGGATATGGATCATGCGGTGACAGTACAAGAAATTACTGAAGAGGTTTGCAAAGCAACTACAATAAACCCAAATTCCTTTGAAGTAAGAGCCCTGCGGCCAGCATATGGAAATCGGCAGAATGCTACGCTGGTTATGTCTGAGGCAGATGCAAATAAACTCCTTCAGCTAGAAAAAATCAGAATCGGATGGACAAACTGTAGAATTTTCGAAAGAAAAGAAGATTTGAAATGTTATCGATGCTGGGAATACGGACACATCAAGGCAGATTGTAAAGGACCAGATAGAGAACACCTTTGCCTGAAATGTGGCAGAGAAGGACACAGGGCAAATGAATGCTCAAACGAACCTTACTGCGTTAAATGTCAAGAAGTGGGATACCAGAGTAGTTACCCAAAATGCAGGATGAAAGGGAACAGTTGAAACATGGAGGTACGACGTGAATCAATACATTAGAATTAAATTCCTACAGATAAATACGAATAGAAGCCGCCCAGCACACGACATGGCACTGGCAAATGCGAAGGAAATGGGAGTGGGAATGATTATAATGTCGGAACCGAATCGAAATGCCATAAAGAATAGAAAAGACTGGATACTTGACGAAGAACTGGATGCTGTAATCAAAGTAACTGATAACAACATACCTTTAAAAAAACAAGGACACGGCCATGGCTATACGTACGTTGCGACTAGTTGCTACACAATCTACAGCTGCTGCTGCTCCGGAAATGATGAAATCCAATACCTGGAAACCACACTCGAAGAAATTGGAGATCTTATACGGACTAACAAGGAGAGAGCAGTCATCGCTGGCGACTTCAATGCGAAATCTCCGCAGTGGGGCATGAATATCACAGACAGACGGGGGCAAATGGTCACAGAGTGGATAGCAGCAAATGATTTTGTCATTGTGAATCAAGGAGACAAACCTACTTTCGAGAGACAAGACTACTCGTCAATATTAGACCTAACAATAGCAACGAATGATATCAAAACTCATATAACCCACTGGCAAGTGAGTGAGACAGAATCATTGAGCGACCACAAATATATTATCTTCGACATAACAGAGAAAAACCAGATATCTGGAAGAAAACAGGAAACTAAAGGTTGGCAAGTCAGAAAAATGGACAGAGAAAAATTGCAGAACGCGATCCAAGGAATACGAGATGAGGAAGTAACACCAGCTACGGTGGGAAACCTCACGAAGAATCTAGTCAAAATTTGTGATATATCAATGCCAAAGAGGAGACAAGTCAAGTGGGGAAAACCAATATACTGGTGGAACGATGAGATAGCGGAACACCGCAAACAATGCGTTCGAAGACGAAGGATATACACTAGAAACGCAAGAAGGAACCCACCACGAGATAATAACCAACTATGGGAGGATTACAGAGAAATCAGGAAGACGCTGAGAAATTGCATCAAGAAATCGAAAAAAGATAGTTGGAAGGCACTCTGCGAGAAAGTAGACGATGATATCTGGGGAGATGGGTATAACATTGTTATGAAGGGGATCATTGGATACCCACCAAGACCAAAATTGACGTTACCAAAGATGGAAGAAGTAGTTCATCATCTCTTTTCTGAACATGAATCTGTGATATTTGACTGTGATATTAATGCTAGGTTTTTAGATTTTACTTTAGAAGAATTACAAGCTGCAGCGAGTAAATTGAAGGATAAGAAAGCACCTGGACCTGGAAGCATACCACCAGAGATTATAAAATAAGTAGCAATAGGACTTCCAGACTATACCCTGGCAGTGTACAATGCTCTTGCTAATGAAGCCATTTTCCCAGCGGAATGGAAGAAAGCGAAGATAACGCTCTTGAGAAAAGGAGATAAACCAACAGAAAACGCAACATCATACAGAACGATATGTCTGTTAGACGTTGAGGGAAAACTGTATGAACACCTGATAGTCGCGAGACTCAAAAAAGAGCTCACACGTACTGAAAGCCTGTCAGAGGAACAGTACGGCTTCAGGGAAGGCAGACAGACTGTGGATGCGATTAAAAGAGTACTCGAAAT
The DNA here is from genome assembly GCA_918026855.4 of Phaedon cochleariae. Classification (NCBI taxonomy): domain Eukaryota; kingdom Metazoa; phylum Arthropoda; class Insecta; order Coleoptera; family Chrysomelidae; genus Phaedon; species Phaedon cochleariae. Next base: position 34,498,718 of record OU896707.1, on the reverse strand, counting down.
AGCAAGTGATGCTGCTGCGTACTCCCATGGCCATCGCAGACTTTGTGCAATGATTACCCTGGATGTAAAAAATGCATTCAACTGTCCTTGAAGAACTGAGGAAGAAAGAAATCGACGAAAGCCTAGTGAGTATCATAGCGTCATACTTGTCGGAGAGGCAGATAATACTAGAGGTCGAAGGGACTGAAAAAATGATGAATATCAGCAGCGGTGTGCCACAAGGATCAGTGCTGGGACCTACCCTGTGGAACGTCTTGTATGATGAACTGCTGAGGATCGACCTACCCGATGGCATTACATTGATAGGCTCGGCAGACGATGTGGCCATGATAGTAGTCGCCAAGGAGGAACAGACACTGATGAACAAAGCAAACACAGCCTTGATAAGAGTCATTAACTGGATGAACAGTAGGAAACTCCAACTTGCACCGGAAAAGACAGAGGCAGTTCTCTTGACCACTAAAAGGAAAATACAGCCAATACAGTTTGAAGTCCAGGGTACCATAATCAAACCAAGTAGGGCAATCAAGTACTTGGGGGTGTGGCTAGATACGAAACTCACGTTCGCAGAGCATGTGAATAAAGCTGTAGAGAAGTCTGAAAGAACAATGGTAGCCTTGACATGCTTGATGCCAAACATTGGCGGACCAAGAGCATCAAAGAGAAGAACCCTCTCGAGCGTAATACACTCACAAATCCTCTATGCAGCTCCGGTGTGGCATTCGGTTACCGGAAACTGCAAACTCCTGAGAAAACTACAGAAGATCCAGAGATTAATGTGCATCAGGATATGCAGCGCATACAGGACCATATCGGCGGAAGGAGTGGGAGTCATAGCGGGTGCTCCTCCGATAGAACTCCTTATTGAAGAAAGAAAAGAGACCTATAATGGGGTGCCGAAGAGAACTGCTAGAGAAGCACTCGAAATCAAATGGCAGGAGAAATGGAGGAATGGGACATACGGAAGATGGACATGGCGATTGATATCAGAAATTGGAACATGGTTGAAAAGACCGCATGGGGAAGTGGATTATTATATCACACAAGCGATATCTGGGCATGGCTGCTTCCGAAAATACTTGTACGAGAGAAGAAGAGCGGAAACTGATAGCTGCACGTACTGTGGAGAAACGGATGACGCGGAACATACGTTGTTCGTATGTCACAGATGGCATCAAGTGAGGGAAGAGTATGAGACAGAAGCAGGAAGAACCTTCGACCGAGTGAATATGATGAGGAGCCTGACTAATTCAAAGAGGGATTGGAATTGCGCCTATAAAGCTATCAGGATAATAATCGAAACTAAAGAGAAAGAGGAAAGATGAAAAAAGAGACAGTCTATCACATAGAAGTAATACGAAAGTTGTTCCTATGTGATGAGCGAGTCGAAAGGGGGAGGGGTTCTAGTCGGTAGGAATCTGGCACTACGTCTTATGCAAGATTTCCCCTCCTCCTATACAAAAAAAAAAAGATAGGTAGATAGATAGATAGATAGATAGATAGATAGATAGATAGATAGATAGATAGATAGATAGATAGATAGATAGATAGATAGATAGATAGATAGATAGATAGATAGATAGATAGATAGATAGATAGATAGATAGATAGATAGATAGATAGATAGATAGATAGATAGATAGATAGATAGATAGATAGATAGATAGATAGATAGATAGATAGATAGATAGATAGATAGATAGATAGATAGATAGATAGATAGATAGATAGATAGATAGATAGATAGATAGATAGATAGATAGATAGATAGATAGATAGATAGATAGATAGATAGATAGATAGATAGATAGATAGATAGATAGATAGATAGATAGATAGATAGATAGATAGATAGATAGATAGATAGATAGATAGATAGATAGATAGATAGATAGATAGATAGATAGATAGATAGATAGATAGATAGATAGATAGATAGATAGATAGATAGATAGATAGATAGATAGATAGATAGATAGATAGATAGATAGATAGATAGATAGATAGATAGATAGATAGATAGATAGATAGATAGATAGATAGATAGATAGATAGATAGATAGATAGATAGATAGATAGATAGATAGATAGATAGATAGATAGATAGATAGATAGATAGATAGATAGATAGATAGATAGATAGATAGATAGATAGATAGATAGATAGATAGATAGATAGATAGATAGATAGATAGATAGATAGATAGATAGATAGATAGATAGATAGATAGATAGATAGATAGATAGATAGATAGATAGATAGATAGATAGATAGATAGATAGATAGACAGATAGATAGATAGATAGATAGATAGATAGATAGATAGATAGATAGATAGATAGATAGATAGATAGATAGATAGATAGATAGATAGATAGATAGATAGATAGATAGATAGATAGATAGATAGATAGATAGATAGATAGATAGATAGATAGATAGATAGATAGATAGATAGATAGATAGATAGATAGATAGATAGATAGATAGATAGATAGATAGATAGATAGATAGATAGATAGATAGATAGATAGATAGATAGATAGATAGATAGATAGATAGATAGATAGATAGATAGATAGATAGATAGATAGATAGATAGATAGATAGATAGATAGATAGATAGATAGGAGTAGTGATGCGAAAATATGACTGCCGCCTGGCAACGTCACTCAGCCTCTCCTACCCAATTCCAATTCTCACCTCCCTGCGGTGGACCCTGGAAACCCGAGCAACCCTTTCCGAGATTGGGTAGCCAACCCCAGTGGAGGTCAGGGTCGGGGCATACGAGAATGGGAGCCCCAAGCTCAAGGTGTAACACCATCGCGCCGAGGAGCTGCATGGCACAGGGGTTGTGTCTCGAGCGATGCCCTGGATAAATGGCGACCTCCAGGGGAACGTAGCCTTAGCGTGGCATGGGCGCACTGCCATGTTGGACAACTCAAATCGACCCATCTCGTGGGACAAGAATGGAAAAACCAGAACTCAATTTGATGGGGACTGTGCCCTTTTCTTGAATGAGCGTGAATGAGCGGAGAGTGGACTGTATAATATCTCGATTGAGATTTTCGAGAGTTTGCTTGATTCCAATTGTGGGGTTAAGGAATACTTGCGAGAGAGACTGTCTTTATGTAGGTGTATTCTAATTTAATTCGTGCGAATATACAACTATACAAATACTTAATATAAAACTAGGTTTTATAGGACATATTTCTTCATGTCGACAGACAGTGATTAATTAATTTATTTCTATAGAAACATTGAAAAATCGACGAAACGCACTGCTCTGATGCAGAGGTAACTTCGAAGAAGTAACATAATAAATATGAAACAATAATAAAATGTTGAACCTCAACATATTCCTCCCCGTTGAAGTGAATTACTTCAAGGAGATTCAAATGGTAGTGGACATAGTTTTGAAATTGGTCGAGTAAAAATACCCTTACTAGTTCGGATTTTAACTACTCTTACCCTTTCATCAGTACCAGGCATAACTTCTATCACTCTAGCTAGCAGCCAGTTAAGGGGTGGAACATTATCCTCTTTCACCAGAACCATCATATTTTCTTTTAAATTCCCGACAGATCTGAACCATTTTGGACGATTTTGTAATTGGTTCAAATACTCGGTAGACCATCGTTGCCAGAAATGTTGTTTTATTTGAGAACAGTGCTGCCATAGATTCAATCTATTTTCTGAGATCTGAGTTACTTTCAGCTCAGGAAGAGATGATGCTGATGAACCCAATAGAAAATGCGCTGGAGTGAGACAGGTCAGATCATTCGGATCTGATGATATGGGACACAGGGGGCGTGAATTTAAAATACTTTCAATTTCAGCCAAAATTGTTGATAGTTGTTCAAACCTCAAGAGTGTATTTCCTATTACTCTGCGTAAATGGTATTTTGTCGATTTTATACCTGCCTCCCAAAGGCCTCCCCAATGCGGACTATTTGGAGGAATGAATTTCCATTTAATTTCTTCATCAGAAATATAGTCTTGAATAGTGTCATTTTTATCAGACGAATTAAAAAACTTGTATAGCTCGTGAAGATTATTATTTGCACCCCGAAAATTAGTAGCATTATCGCTGAATAATATTGTTGGTTTGCCTCGGCGTGCTATAAATCTTTTCAGAGTCATGAGAAAAGCTTCCGTAGTCAAGTCAGAAACTAGTTCCAAGTGAATAGCTTTCGTAGTCATGCAAACAAAAAGAGCAATATATGCTTTGGAAGTGGTAGTTTTACGAAGTTTTGTTTCTCTTATTAAAATAGGACCTCCAAAATCGATGCCAGTCATTTGAAAAGGTCTAGTCACATTTACTCTTTCAGTCGGTAAATTACCCATTAATTGCTCTGATACTGAAGCTCTGAGTCTATGACATACGATGCAGTTCTTAATTATCTTCTTAATTTGTCTTAGACCATTAATTGGCCAATATTTCAATCGCAAGTTGGCCAGTACTGTTTGTGCACCTGCATGATGGAGTTTGTTATGCTCATATTTAATCAGCAATTGAACAACGTGCGATTTTGTGGGTAATAAAGTCGGGTGTTTTTGCTCAAAAGGAATGTGAGCGTTAGATAGTCTTCCGCCTACACGTAAAATCTCTTTGTCATCTTAGTAGGGATTGAGTGATAATATGGAACTATTTTTGTCAAGTGACTTATTATTTTTTAGTATGTGAATTTCTACTGAAAAATATTCATTTTGAACACACTTCAAAATAACTTGCGTAGAATTTGAAATTTCCGATACGGAAAGGGTTCCTGAAAATCTTTTTGATGAATTCCTAATATTGTTTATGAATCGCAAACAATATGCGATAGATCGACGGAGTCGTGAGAAATTTGAAAATCTAACAAATAATGAAGAAATGTCAGAATTCACTTCATTAATAATACTAGTTTTTCTTCAGGCTGTGGAATATCAGATTTCGATTTGAAATTCTTATCTAAATTCAAATGAAGGTTCAGAAGAATATTTGGTCCGTTCCACCATAGGTTTGAATTTATAATTTCAGAGGGATCAAGGCCGCGAGAAATATAATCTGCAGGATTTTCTTTGGAAGAAATGTAACGCCATTTACAATTGATAGTCAGTTCTTGAATTTCTGATACCCTATTCGCTACAAATATAGGCCAACGCGATGGGGTAGCATCTATCCAATTCAGAACAATTGTTGAATCTGACCATAGAATTATATTTGAGAATCTAAGTGAATATATAGAGCGAATTTTATGGATTAGTTTGGCGAGTAGAAGTGCTCCTGCGAGTTCTAATCTTGGCAAAGTCAAAATTTTGAGCGGTGCAACTCGACTTTTTGAACATATCAAGGTCGATGAAACTTTATCATTTATATAAACTGCTCTTATGTAAATACATGCTCCATAGGCAGCAAGACAAGCATCAGAGAAACCGTGTAATTCTAATCTAGACATTTCAGTTGAGGTGAATATCCAACGGGGTATTTTCAAATTTTTCAAAATATCGAAATTTCTAATATATTTACACCATTCGTCATTTATTTATTTATTTATTTATTTATTAATAATACATCCAAACAGATTGAAAATCCACTTACTGGAGTATATAACAATGAGTTTTGTGATAATATTGCTGTGCAAATGTTCACTACTTAATAATTAATTCGAAGTTTGTAGAAACAGAATATTTTTAAATTGTGCTAGCGAAACGGTAAAAATGTCTACGTTTTCTAACTTATTTAACTGTCTACATATATTAAGCAAAGGACTATGAAAATGATGGAAGGAATTTGGTACATCTATATGAAAAGTTATGTTCGATCTCGAAGTAATTCGCGGTACATAGAAATTAATCAATGATAGTAATTCTGATGAGTCGATGAGATTGTGGACGATTTTGTAAAGGAATGTAAGGTCGGAGATCTCTCTACGCTTCCTCAAAGTTGTCAGCTTGAATTCGTCTGATAGTAGCTGGTGATCATAATGAAGTACTGGGTATGTTCCGTGTTTTTTAAAATATAGGAACTTCAGAAACTTATGCTGAATTTCCTCTATTGAGTCGATATATTTTTTCTGGTATGGATTCCAAACAGTGCTGCAGTATTCAAGTTTAGAACGTACTATAGAAAAATAAACAGCTTTCATTGTTTCAATACAAGAAAATTCTTTGCTGTTGCGAATAACGAAGCCTAAGAGCCGAGCAGACTTTGATGTAATATTTTCTATATGTGGTGCAAATGTCAATTTCTTGTCGAAGATTACTCCCAGATCCTTACATTCATTTACCCGATCAATAATGATATTATTCAACAAAGAATTGTGTTCCACCGGCGACAAAATTCTTGCATAGGTCATAACTTTGCATTTGTTTACGTTAAGTGGTAAATTGTTAGAGGTGCACCATTCAGTCAAAGTGTCGAGATCGTTTTGCAGAATATTGACATCGTGGTTATTACGTATGATTTTAAATATTTTCAAATCATCAGCAAAGAGTAGTTTGTCAGAGCTAATTGAGTTACAGATATCGTTGACGAATAACAAAAACAATAGAGGTCCAAGGTTTGAACCTTGAGGAACCCCGGACGTTGCCACAAAATTGAAACTTCTTTCTCCCTCATATTCAACATGCAGTTGCCTATTTGAAAGATATGATTTCAAGGTATTCTGAACTCTTGTGGAAAACCCATAATCTGAAAGTTTTTGTAGGAGGTGTTTATGGGATACTTTATCAAATGTCTTACTGAAATCAGTGTATACCACATCGACCTGCACTTTATTATCCAAGGCATCTGACACAAACTGAGTAAACGTGCATAAGTTTGAGGTCGTTCCACGTTTTTTAACAAACCCGTGTTGAAATTCGGACAATGTTGTTCTTACATGTTCATATATGACGTCTGCTAAAATGATTTCAATAAGTTTAGAAAAAACAGATATCAGAGCTATTGGTCTGTAATTTGTTATGTCCGATACACTACCATTTTTGTGAATGGGGCATACTCGTGAAATTTTCCAGATGTCTGGGAAAGTCGAATGCTTGAATATAAGATTATAAATTATATACAAGGGACGAAGGAAGCAGTCGATGTTTTTCTTCACAATTTCAACAGGCACGTTGTCAGGGCCGCATGTTAGCTTGTTTTCAAGTTTCTTGGAAGCAATGATTATTTGTTGAATTGATATTACAGGTAGGTCTAAATACAGGCTTGGAATAGATAATGCTTGATGTGATATATTCTGATAATTTGCAGTGATAGGCGTATAAACACTACTAAAGTGGGTGGCAAAAGCGTTTACAATGTCGTTAGGTGATGATAAATTTGTATCATTGTAAATCATCTCACCAGGAATTCGCGTCCTACTTTTTTTAGAATTGATGAACGACCAAAAACCTTTGGGATTAGACTTCAGATTGATTTCAGAGTTAATAATGAAATTCTTATAAGCTATGATTATTTCTTTTTTGAAAATTTTTCTCAAGTTTTTGTATTTCTCAAGATAATACAGGCATTTACGCTTCCTGTACATTTTCAGATAATGGGTTTTCATATTGATTTTGTTAGTGAGATCTTTTGTATACCATGATGGAAATTTTTTTGATTTTTTCTTCGCTAGTGGTGTACACTCTGGAATTATAGATTGAATAATATCGTTGAAGGTACTACATGCTAAGTTCACATCACCGTACTCCTCCAAAATGTCCCAATTAATATTGTTAAGTAATTGCGAAAATTTTTTATGATCCATTTTATTGTAGTCAAAACGTTTGGCTGAGAATGAAAAGTTTCTTGTCTTTTTACAGTTTATTTCTAGACTAATAGCAAGAGTAGGGTGATGTGGGTCAACTTGAACTAAAGACTCTAATTCTAGTGCAACATCACACTTAATATTTCTAGGCGATAATACTAAATCGAGAATTCTATCATTTTGGTTACTTACCACAAAAATTGATAAACATCAGAAATCTACTGACTAAATTGGTTATGCGTCTATTAGTTACATAATTTTGAAACTCTGTAATATTGAAATCTCCTATGATGATCGATCAGCTGATATCAGGGAGGATTTCTAATTCAATTCAGTAGGAAGAATTTCATCCCATTCAATTTCCTTAGCCCATATTTTCTGCATCAGAATTTTTCCAACAAGAATTACAGGGCCTACTAGTCCTAAGGGATCGAACATCTGTGCGATTATTGAAAGGACTTGTCGTTTAGTTGGGTAATTATGATATTGATTAGGATTTAGTGGTGCAGAAATATTGAATTCATCAAACTTCGCGTTCCATGAGATACCTAACACCTTATTAGATACATTTTCGTTGTTGAAATGTACGTTACTCATATCTTTTTGATGATGACCGTTCAAAACTGAAAGGTTATTAGAGCACCATTTGTGAGGTTCGAAACCGGCTGACTGCAATACAGTGACTAAATCAGAATATAATTGCATCAGAGCCTTTTCAGAATTTGAACCACTCAGTACATCATCCATATAAGTTTGTTTCAAGAGAGCCTCGGCAGCTAAAAGAAAATTATTTTATCTTCAGTGGCTAGTTGTACTAAACACCTAGTAGCCAGAAATGGAGCACTACTCGTTCCGTAAGTGACGGTTTGTAGTTCAATACATTGGAGTTGATTGTCTGGATGATCTCTCCATACAATATTTTGTAAATGTAAGTGACATGGATTTATTCGTATTTGCCTATACATTTTTTGTATATCGCAAGTAAGTGCAAATTTGAAAGTACGAAATCTACATATGATATCAAACAGATCAGGTTGCACAGTGCATCCTTTTAGCATAATATCATTCAGAGATATTCCAGAAGATGTTTTCGCAGATGCGTCGAAAACTACTCTTAGTTTTGTAGTTGTAGCACTTTCTCTTATCACACAGTGATGGGGTAAAAACACCCTATGTGGTTTTGCAGTTTCTAGTATGTCAGAATTGTGGAAAGGAACGTATTTGCCATGTCCTAGATTAACATATTCATCAATGAAAGACTTATATTGAGAAAATAACTTTGAATCTTTTTGAAGTCTCCTTTCTAGAGATAAAAATCTTTTTGCCGCGATATTATATGAATCTCCTAACAAAGCGATATCAGATTCATTTTTGAATGGAATATTCACTTGAAATACTCCATTATCCAAGCGTTTTGTATTTTTCACAAATATGTTTTCGCATAACTTATCTTCAGGTGACATGAATTTCTCTAACGTGACTTCTTCCATTTGCCAAAACCGAAGGATTATTTCTTGAAAATCCAAAGTTGGCGAAAATAGAGCTATTTGCCTGCCTTGATCGCTATTTTTGGGTGCTGGACCACCAATTAGCCAACCAAATTTACTATTTTGGAGAGTGGGTAAGTTATTTCCTAATCTAAGGAATCCAGTGCTGATTATGTCGAAATAAATATCAGCTCCTATGAGCATGTCTATTTTTGATGGTTTATAAAATTCAGAATCTGCTAATTTATAATCTTTAGGAATCATAAGATGACTTTTGTCAACAACAGTTTGGGGGAGAGAACAAGTTATATTGTCTAAAACAGCACAACAAACTTTCATTTTGAAGTTTTCATCTAATTGAGATTGAATTGTTACATTTACCACTTCATTTACTTGTGTACATTTATCAGCTATTCCTGAAATATTGATGAGAAAATTACGACATTTATTCTTCAATTTCCGTGATACATTTGAAGTTATAAATGTTGTCTGAGAACCAGAATCCATGAGGGCCCTCACTCGTATTATTTTATTTTGATCTGACAATAAATTGATATTAGCTGTGGCTAAAAGTATCTGAGAATCATTTTTGTTCATGAGAAAACATGCATCATTTGTATTACTGAGTGAGTCTTGCGGAGTATATGTACAACCATTGACAATATCAGAGGTAATACTACTAACTTCGGGGACATCTTGTTTATCATTACTAGAAAGCGCACAATTCTTTGATTCTGTTTCTGACGAGCTATTTGAACGTAACATCCTTTTCTTCATGTAAATATGAGTGATGTTTGTCTGAACAGAATCTACACCCTGTAGATGTGCAACTATTAACTGTGTGTTTTGAGCCTAAGCAGTTGATACACAATTTCTTCTTGAAAATGAACTGTCGCCTTTCTGACACTGGAAGTTGTGTAAACTTGAAACATTTATAGATGTTGTGATTGGTTAGGCTACAGAATAAACATTTTCTATTCATTTGAGGGTAAGTTGAAGATGAATTTCCATACCGAGAATTCTTGGAATATATCTGATTTTGATCATGACTGACATGTGTCACTCTGACTGATCCAGATTTATATTTATTTTCAGAAAATGAGAGTGATTCTAGAGCAAGACTTCTTTTTTCTATGTAATCCAAAAATTATTTTAAATTGGGAGTGTAAAAAGTGGATTTTTCCAATTCATAAGTTCTGTGAGTCTGAAAATCCAGTTTATTCGAGAAAATATAAATCAAAATGTGATCCCAATGTTCAACTGGGACCTTGAGATTTTTCAAGGAATTGTAATGTTGTTTAATTTGAGTTACAAAATCTCGCAGAAGCGGAGCGGTTCCTTTTTGAATATTTGGGATATCCAAAAGGGCTTTGATATGTGAGTTGAGGATTACTAGTTCATTATTATATCTTTGCTTGAGTAAATCGATTGCAATTTCGTAATTATCATTTGTGACTGGTAAATCTTTAATCAAATGTAGGGGTTCATTTTTCAAACTAGATTTCAAATACAGCAGCTTTTGTACTGCACTGAGTTGATGATTATTGTGTATCAATGAGCGTGAATGAGCGGAGAGTGGACTGTATAATATCTTGATTGAGATTTTCGAGAGTTTGCTTGATTCCAATTGTGGGGTTAAGGAATACTTGCGAGAGAGACTGTCTTTATGTAGGTGTATTCTAATTTAATTCGTGCGAATATACAACTATACAAATACTTAATATAAAACTAGGTTTTATATGACATATTTCTTCATGTCGACAGACAGTGATTAATTTATTTATTTCTATAGAAACATTGAAAAATCGACGAAACGCACTGCTCTGATGCAGAGGTAACTTCGAAGAAGTAACATAATAAATATGAAACAATAATAAAATGTTGAACCTCAACACAATTCAAAAACTGATGCTTCTTCGGCAGGCGATCAGGCTGGGTCGCAAGAGGCTGTCGACAACGAGCAGGTATGGCTCAATAGATGGCAGGATGCCTTCAAGAACCCTGAATTTGAAATCTCACAAAGAAGAAGCTCAATCCATAGATCTCCGGAGAGGAGGAGAGAGCTCATTCTAGAGACACCAAAATCCAGACAAACAGAGGAAATTAATGAGGATACGACAAAGGATGAATCTGGCTTCGTTACACAGAAATTGAAGCGAAAAAAGGCAAATATGACTCCAGAAAAACCTGGCCAAGAAGGAGATACTGAGAGGAAACATTATAATAGATCTCTAGAAGCGCTGGCGAAACAGATCAAGCACTTAGAGAAATTAGTTTTCGATTCCTACAAACCCAAGAAGGAACTTGCAGAGATAAGCTCCAAGCTGACTTATCACGTGGATCAGCTACAGAAGGAATTGCATAGAAGAAAGTCAGATGAAATCACAAGCGGAGAAAACGCAGCCATAATAAAACAGACAAGGACCATAGAGACACAAGTGACAGAAGAAGAAATTCTAGAGGAGTGGGCAAGTAGAAGGTCACAAAAAAGAGCAGAGATCGAAAGAGTTCTCAATAACGAGAAGGAGTTTGAAAGTCTCGTAGAAATTTTGGATGAAGAGTGGCCGGAAGAATTCTACAGAGTCGCACAACTGGAACCAAAAACGTTTCTTCAACTAGATTCGAACGAAGATCTCGCGATATTTATGGATCCCAAAGGAGTGAAAGAAGAGGAATATAATGAACTTCTGGTCCAATACCCCGCCATCGCCCTCCTGGTGAGAGAAGGTCTCGTAGAAGGAAAAATGGACTTCGTGAAGCTTCAAATTGGAATAACCAGTAGCAGAAAAAGATCAGGAGCAGGAGAACTACACTCAGTCTGTTTTCATCCTCCCAATGACGATGGATGACAGCGGAGTGGAAGACGTGGAAATGATACAAACTTACAGTTCAGCTCAGAATCGAAATGGAGAAAACTGACAGAAAACGACTGAGGATTGGCGCCCTGGGAAAAATTGATATTAAATACCTTCGGAAATGCACGAAATTCAGTCTGCGAGGCCTAGATATGGAGGCAACAATTTGCATCAAAGAGGAAAAGAAAACACAGGGAGACAGATCAGGAACAAATGGAGGAAAAAAGACCAGGAACTCGGACAAGGATAGAATAATCATAAAGGCACAAGAAGGTAAAAGCTACGCTGATCTTCTCAGATCAGTCAAAGGTTCCATAAATCTAGAGGAAGAAGGAATAGAAATCAGCTCAATTAAGAAAACAAAAAATGGAAATCTCATGCTAGAAGTTCTAGGTGGAAAAGGCAAAGCAAATGCTCTTGAGCAAACTATCCAGGAGGCCTCAACTGACACTGAAGTCATTGTTACTAACAATGACATGATATTACATATCACAGATATTGACCCTAGCATCGAAGAAGATGAACTGAGAAGAGAGATCTCGAAAGCAGAAGACATCCCTGAGAACCATTTCCGGATTGTATCAATGAAGCCAACACAGAGCGGAAACCAAACAGCTACAGTTGCAATGAAGAAAGATATTGCTATGAGGGTGTCAAGAAAAGGCAAAATCAAAATCGGCTGGATTAACTGCAGAGTCAGACAAAAGATCAACATGCAAAGGTGCTTCCGATGTCACCTGTTCGGTCACAGGAAGAAAGACTGCAAAAGTGAAGATAAATCTGATCGATGCCTTAAATGTACTAGGAGCGGACATAAGGCCAAAGACTGCCAAAACTTGCCATTCTGTATGGTCTGTAACGAAGAAGGGCATAGACTCGACCAGACAAAATGCCCACAGTTCAAGATACTCGTCAGAAATAACGCCAAGCTACCTATAGCAGCGGGCACTACTGCTGGATATGCTTGTTAAAGTCCTCCAGACCAATCTGGGTAGAGGAAGGGCCGCCCACGATCTAGCCTACAGAACATCCATAAAAAGAAATATAGATATATTAGTGGTAGGAGAACCCAACAAGAAACTAATGGAAAACGGCCAGTGGATAAAAGATAAAAGGACTGACGTGGGTCTCCTATTCGTGAACAAACAGATAGAAGTGAAGGAAGTGAGCTCTAAAGAAGGCTACATTAGAATTGAATTGAAGAACTGTCATATATACTGCTGTTATATCTCGCCGAATATTACATTCGAAGAATTCATGGCGCGGGTGGATACTATGATGGATGATGTCTTAGGAAGGACAGGTGAAAAAATAATCATGGGCGACATAAATGCCAAATCTCCAACGTGGGGGTCATCATCCAGAGATAAGAGGGGAGAGTACTGGGAGGAATGGATGTCAGCACTAGACCTGAATATTTTGAATGATGGAAGGAAACCAACGTTTATAAGGGGACACACAGAGTCGTATATTGACATAACATGCTCGACCAGTGACATTCAGCAATCAATAAGGGACTGGGAGGTCATGGAAGAAGAAACGCTAACGGACTATCAATACATTTACTTCAAAATATCAACCGGATTGAGAATTCAAGATCCAAGCAGAGGCAGACCAACATGCGACTGGGAATTGTTTAAAGAGCTAGCATCGTGGAGAATCACAGCAGGGGTGAGGAATAGACAGGACTTAGAAGCAGTGATGAGAGAAGCATACGGAGGAAGCCTTATAACAACGAGAAAAGACCGGACACCCTTCTGGTGGAATGAGGAATTTGGCGAAAAGAGAAAAATATGTCTAAGGATCAGGAGAGAGATGACACGAGCTAGCAGGAGAATACCAAGGTCTGAAGAGGACGTGAACAATAGACACAGAGATTTGAAGGCATGCAAAAAAGAGCTACAGTATTTGATAAAGAGATCAAAAAAGAAACACTGGGATGAGCTATGTAAGGAGCTGGAAGAAGACATATGGGGCACAGGATATAAGATAGCAGTCAAGAAACTAGTAGGCTACGCTCCTATGAACTTGGCGGTTGAAAAAAAGGTAGAAGTAGCAGAAAGTCTATTTCCAACGAAAACTAAGACCTGGAGGAAACCCAGAACAGAAGGGTATGCCCAGCCTTTCACAAAGGAGGAGTTGAGGAAAGTTTTGTCAAAAATGAAATTAGGTAAAGCACCAGGTATCGATGGAATCCCTACGGAAGCCATCAAAATTCTCGAACAAATTTCGGCAGAAGTGATACTGAACCCGCTGAACGGTATCCTGAGGGCAAAAAACTTCCCGAAGAACTGGAAAAAGGCAAGACTCGTTTTGATACCCAAAGGGTATCCAGAAGATATGAATTTCAGACCGATATGTCTCTTGAATTCTATCAGCAGAGTATACGAAGGATTATTATTATACACGTTAAAAATGCGTTCAACACGGCATCATGGGACAAAATACTACAAAAGCTGGAGAAGAGAGGCGTAGCAAGCTACTTACTGGATATTATCGACAGCTACTTGGAAGATAGATCACTACGAATAGGGAAAGATGTAGACTTCAAAGTTACAGCGGGAGTTCCACAAGGATCAGTTCTCGGACCCACCCTGTGGAATGTGCTTTATGATGACGTGATAGATGAATTAGTACCTGGGGGTGTGACCATGCTTGCATATGCTGACGACCTCGCGATTGTCGTTACTGCAAAAAATAAGGGACAGCTTGCATGGAAGGGAAACGAAGCTCTACATCAAATTCATATATGGATGAACGAGAACGAACTAGTCCTAGCACCCCCAAATCTGAGGTGGTGATCCTAAAAGGCAGAAAAGGTATAGAAGAGGTGAGATTCACATGCGGAGGGGTAGAAATACCTCGAAAAAGAAGCCTAAAATACCTAGGCGTGACTATAGGAGAGAACTGCAGTTTCTCCCAACACATTAGAGACAGTTCTCTTAAAGCAGAGAAGAAAGCTGCAGCTCTCAGCAGAATAACGCCGAACATAAGAGGCCCTGGCTCTAAAAAGAGGGAGATGCTTTACAATGTGGTGCAGTCCATCCTTCTGTATGGTGCTCCAATTTGGCATGACTACCTGAGAATGAAGAAATATAGGGACATGTACACAAGGGTACAACGTAAGATGCTTATCAGGGTCATCAGTGCATATCTGTTATATATATCCAAATGCGATACTTTGTATAATGACTGTTATAGATATCTAAATACGATACTTTGTATAATGATATAATCATGGATGACAAGTTGACATGTGATGGGAATTCTGATAAAAGTAGTTAGCTGGAAAAAGGTTGATGTTCAATTTTATAATAAATAAATAAAGATACGATTTAGAACTGACTACAGTATTCTTCTGAATCTCATTTTCATCTCCAAACATTTATTCAATATGGTGTCAGAAGTTTGGAAGTACCTATAAAAATGCTGCAGACAGAAAGAATCAATCCCCAAGAGAAAATGATGCACCAAAGTTCGGTAGCACACATGGACATGAAAGGAAATCTATCATCAAACTGGACTAAATGGTTCCAATCCTTCGAAATATTCCTGATAGCAAGTGGATTCAACTCCGAAACAGATGAAAGAAAAGTCGCTATGCTATTACATTTTATTGGACCACAAAGTATGGACATTTTCAATTCATTCAACATGGAAAGGTCTACAGTAAAATTCAAAGACCTTATTGAAAGGTTCAAAAGCCATTTCGTACCTAAAACAAACCTTACTATGGCTAGATATAAATTTTTTACAAGACATCAAGGTCAAGAAGAAATCGAAGCATTTCTTACTGAACCAAAAAACCTCGCAAATGTTTGTGATTTTGGTAACCTGAAAGAATCTCTCATCAAAGATATATTCATTTGCAACATGAATAAACGGCATCTGAAAATAAAGGAAAAGTTACTGGAGAAAGAACAATCCCTGGATGAAGCTGTTAATACTGCAAAAGCAATGATTCTTTCTCAAGAAAATGTAGAGAGACTGGAAAACAATGATATTCTTCAAGTAAATAAATCCATTCATCAATTCAACTATCAACGTAACAGAAGACAGTTTCACAACGTCAACCAGACAAACATCAATGACAGGAACTTCAAGAACGACAAAAATCACTTCAGAAATCCATCAGAATGCAGGATTCCGAAATCTACTGATACTTCAAGCCAAAGCAAGTCCAATCAAGCAATTTGCGGAAGATGTGGACAGATTCATCGATTCAAATGCCCAGCCGCGTTAGTTAAATGTAATTTATGTAAAAAGGTGGGTCATTATCCGAAGTATTGTTTTAAAAGGAAAACAAATCTTGTAGAAATCCTGGATACAACTGAAACATCTACTTCAGATTCGAATTTTTTCATAGGATCAGTAGTGAATCAAGTGAATAATCATTCTTCATGGCAAATTAGAATAAAAATCAATAATACCTTTCTTACTTGCATTTTAGACAGTGGAGCTGCTGTCAATGTTATGTCTTTCAATATTTTCAAAAAATTGAAATTAGATAGCTCTATTATGAATGAAACCCCAACAAAATTGTCAGGATTTGGTGGAAATGAAATAAATGTGTTAGGAGAAGCTTTAATTTTGTGCGATATTAATGAACAGATACATGAAATTAACTTCTTTATTGTGAATTGTCATTGCACAACTTTATTTGGACTAGAAACTTGTAAAAAATTGAATTTACTTCAGAAAGGTTACAGTATAAATGAAATCTCTTATGATTCTTTCCTAGACTCTTTCATAAAAAATTATAATGATGTTTTTGAAGGTTTAGGATGTCTTCCACATAAATATGAGATAGTTCTCAGACCAGAAATACCCGCAGTTATAGATCCTCCGAGGAAAGTACCACTATCACTACATGAAAGGCTGAAAAATGAACTTGATGATATGGTAAAACAAAAAGTGATCGAGAAGGTGACACATCCAACTAAATGGGTAAGTTCTATGGTTGTAGTAGAGAAACCTTCAGGTAAATTAAGAATCTGTCTTGATCCTAGAAAGCTTAACGAAGCAATTATGCGATCACATTATCCACTGCCTTCTATTGAACAAATTCGATATAAACTTCAAGGTTCAAAAATATTTTCTCATTTAGATGCTAGTTCCGGATTTTGGCAAATTCCCCTAGAAGAATCTAGTACTGATTTAACTACTTTCCAAACTCCTTTTGGTAGATATAAGTACCCAAGGCTTCCTTTTGGTATAAGTAGTTCTCCTGAAGTATTCTACAGAGTGATGTGTGATATTTTTATAGATATAGAGGGTGTACTAATTTTCGCAGATGATATTCTGATTCATTCTTCCGATGACAATTCCCATAATCAAATTCTCGAAAAGGTATTTGTTAGAGCTAGACAAGTAAATATGAAATTCAATAAATCTAAATCGAAATTCAAACTCAAAGAAGTAACGTACTTAGGAAATACTTTTAATTCTGAAGGTATGAAACCTGATACTTCAAAAGTAAAAGCTATCAAGGAAATGCCAACTCCTAAATGTATCAAGGATTTACAAAGATTTCTTGGTATGATTAATTATTTATCTTCTTTCATCGAAAATCTTTCAGCTAAAACTGACATTTTCAGGCAGCTACTTCGTAAAAATACTCCTTGGTATTGGGATTCAAATTATGATAAAGCTTTCAATGATCTGAAAGATATGATTAGTTCCGAAAAGGTTCTAGTACACTTCAATTCTAAAAAATCAATTGTTCTTTCTGTTGATGCATCAAAATTAGCTGTTGGTGCAGTACTTCTTCAGGAAAATAAACCTGTTGCTTATTCTTCAAAAACCCTAACTGATTCACAGCAAAATATGGCTCAGATTGAAAAAGAGCTGTATGCTATTCTTTTTGGGTGTAATAAGTTTCATCAATTTCTATACGGTCAAGTAGTAAACGTTCAAACAGACCATTGGTTACTCTTTTCAATAAATCTCTTGCCGATGTCCCTACAAGACTTCAAAAAATGATGCTTTCTCTACAACCTTATACGTTAAGAGTAAAATACGTTCCTGGCAAAGAGCTTATGATAGCTGATACTCTTTCAAGAGCTGCTCTTCCTGAAACTGAAATCTATGAAATGGAACAAGATATTCAAGTCATATTAATTTTGTTTATGCAAATCTTGCACTTACTGAACAGAAAAAACAAGAAATTTCTTCTGCTAGCAAGACTGATTCAGAACTGTCCGTTCTCAAAAAATTCTATGAACAAGGGTGGCCTTCATCAAAAAATCAAAGTCCCAATATTATAAAACCATACTGGAATATACAAGCTGAAATACATGTCATAAACGACTTAGTTTTCAAAGGTTCAAGTCTCATTATACCAATGTCTATGCGTGCTGAAATTCTCAAGAAGCTTCATGATGGACATTTAGGTATCAATAAAACAAAAAATTTGGCACGTGGTATAATTTATTGGCCTACTATGAATCATGATATTGAGAACTTAGTTGCTCAATGCAGTATATGCGCTAAATTTCAACAAAATAATGCTTCAGAACCACTTCACACTTTTCCTATTTCAAATTTTCCATGGGAACGTGTTGGAATAGATTTTTTTCAATTTCGAAACGACAAATTTTTGATT
The DNA here is from genome assembly GCA_918026855.4 of Phaedon cochleariae. Taxonomy (NCBI): domain Eukaryota; kingdom Metazoa; phylum Arthropoda; class Insecta; order Coleoptera; family Chrysomelidae; genus Phaedon; species Phaedon cochleariae. The sequence continues at coordinate 34,480,038 of OU896707.1, read as the reverse complement.
GTAGTTTATTATTATTCAAAATATATTGAATTTGCTAAACTTTCAGATTGTACATCTCCTACAATTATTCTTCACCTCAAATCAATTTTTGCTCGTCATGGTATTCCTATTTATTTAGTTTCTGACAATGACAGTCCCTTTAATTCAGCAGTTTTCAAAAATTTTTTGGAGCAATGGGAAATTGACCATGTTACTACAAGTCCTTATCATTCCCAAGCTAATGGTCAAGTTGAGAGTAGCGTGAAAATTATAAAAAATATGATGCATAAGTGTTTAGAATCAAAGACAGATCCTTATATTGCCTTGCTACACTATAGAACCACTCCAAAAAATAATCTACCTTCTCCATCTCAATTACTAATGGGTAGGCAGTTGAGATCAAACATACCTGTTACTTTTGATTATTTGCAATCCAAAGCAATACCTATACTTGAATATAAAGAAAAAGAGAAGCAAAACAAAAATATAATGTCAAAATATTATAACAGGGATGTTAAAAGTTTGAACGATCTCAGTCCAAACGATTCGGTTTTATTCAAGAAATATCCAAATTCAAAATCATGGTCTAAAGCTATTGTTCTTGATAAAGTGAAAAATGTTCCTAGGTCATATTTACTTAAATCTGAAGGAGGAATATACAGAAGAAATAGAAAATTCATTAGGTTAGATAAAAGTAACCTTTCTGGAGAAACATCTGTATTTTTTCCAAATAAAAATTCTACTCAACCATCTGATGACAATTTATCGTCAACTTCTTCAGGTATAGCAAGTAGAGTATCTGAGTTTGAAATTACCAATAAATCTAGGTATGGTCGAGTTTACAAACAGGTAAAAAGATAGTTTTATTTTTGTATCCGGAATATTTACGGTTTTCTGCTTTTATTCAGAAAGGGAGATGTTATATATATCCAAATGCAATACTTTGTATAATGACTGTTATAGATATCTAAATACGATACTTTGTATAATGATATAATCATGGATGACAAGTTGACATGTGATGGGAATTCTGATAAAAGTAGTTAGCTGGAAAAAGGTTGATGTTCAATTTTATAATAAATAAATAAAGATACGATTTAGAACTGACTACAGTATTCTTCTGAATCTCATTTTCATCTCCAAACATTTATTCAATAATATCGCACAGTCTCGGCGAGGGCCACGCAAGTTATTGCGGGAATAATCCCAATTGAGCTGATGGTGGAAGAAAGAGGGAGACTGTATAGGAGGAGAGACGGAAACACCAACGAAGCGAAAGCAGAGGAGAGAGAAGTGACCTTAGAAAAGTGGCAAGAACTTTGGAATAGTACCGTTAATGAAGCACAATGGACGAAGAGACTGATACCTCGACTTTCAGAATGGATACTGTGCAAACACAGGAGAGCCAACTACTATCTGTCCCAAGTACTCTCTGGACATGGGTCTTTCAGGGTATATGTCAAAAGAATAGGAAAAACAGATAGCGACCTATATTTGTACTGCGGAACAGTTGACACTGTGGCCCATACAGTTTTTGAGTGCGAGAGATGGGAGCAACAAAGAAGGCAGATACAGATAGCGATTGGGATGAACCTCGATACAGAAAATTTGGTGGAAACTATGCTAGGAGGAGCAGACACATGGAATCAAGTGAATTCATTCATCAAGTATATCATGAAAACCAAAGAAGAAGAAGAAGAGAGGCGAGAAGCCAATTTGAGTTTAAAAAAAAACTAGAAAGAAATTATTGAAGGCCTCCCTAACCTGATGACATGCGAGAAGCGATTCCAGGCTGGCAGGTGGAGAAAGGGGTTTTTTAGTCAGTAGGAGTCTGACACTATCGACTCGCGATAGATACACAGCGATCGATGCCCTATGCAGGGTTTTCCCCTTGAAAAAAAAAAAGATAGATAGATAGGTAGATAGATAGATGGATAGATGGATGGATGGATGGATGGATGGATGGATGGATGGATGGATGGATGGATGGATGGATGGATGGATGGATGGATGGATGGATGGATGGATGGATGGATGGATGGATGGATGGATGGATGGATGGATGGATGGATGGATGGATGGATGGATGGATGGATGGATGGATGGATGGATGGATGGATGGATGGATGGATGGATGGATGGATGGATGGATGGATGGATGGATGGATGGATGGATGGATGGATGGATGGATGGATGGATGGATGGATGGATGGATGGATGGATGGATGGATGGATGGATAGATAGATAGATAGATAGATAGATAGATAGATAGATAGATAGATAGATAGATAGATAGATAGATAGATAGATAGAACGGGCTGCAACAAGCTGAAACTTTGAAGAAAGAACTTAGTGAGAAGGTACCAGAAGCTAAAACGTCTCTCCTCATCGCAAAAAAGTAGTGCATCTCAAGGCCATGGATGAAGTCACCGATGCAGACGAGCTAGCAGAAGCTATTTCCAACGTCACAGGAGCCCAAAAAGGAGAATTCGAAGTGAGGGCTCTCCGTCCCGCTTATGGCTTCAAACAGAATGCTACTGTCATACTCAAAGAACGAGACGCCGAAAAAATACTACAGGCAGGAAGTATTAAAGTTGGATGGGCACAATGTAGGGTTATGGAACGCAAAAATGACTCTCGCTGCTACAAATGCTTGGGACATGGACATATCAAAGCCCAATGCAAGGGGCCGGATCGGGAAGGACTGTGCATGAAATGCACGAAAGAAGGTCACACGGTGAGGAACTGCAAAAACGAGTCATACTGTGCGACCTGCAAACAAGAAGGACATCAAACACATAGCCGGAAATGCCCAACAATACGCATTCGCCAAAATTCGTTTTCTTCAAATAAATCTGAACAGCAGTAGGCAATCCCATGACTTGGCCCTAGCAACTGCTGACATCCTTGAAATAGATATTCTCATCATAAGCGAACCTAATAATATTTATTCACCATTCAACTTACAATAAGGATGAATAACTTGTTATCCCACTGAGGGCGAGCCCTGTGTGTGGGTGAATATAAACATATAAACGTAGTATAAAACACTTTATAAAATATATATATATAACGAGTAATAGTATTGTTGATAATAATAATAATAGTGATGGTAATGATAATAATATAATTTTAATTAAAATAAATAATTCATATAGATATATTTCTTTCCTTCAAAAATGTTTTCAAACAAATTGTCACTGACAAGCTACTGGATTTTTCTTTTAGACTCCCTGATAGAAAATTTTTTTAAACGCAGTGACATTTTGGGGCAAATCATCTGATTTGTCCCTCTACAAATATATTGAAATAATACGAATACTTTTATTTTATAGAAACGAGGAGAGAAAATCCCAAAAAAACCAAGTAAAATGAATGTACCACCTCCTCGATTAACCTACAGACAGTATTTAAAATAAATAATGTAAAGTAAAATGGAATAAAATGTATATTTTCAGTTTAATTTATATCAACATTTGTTTTTAGCGTTCAATTAGGTTATGAAGTTCCTTTCTTTCAATCTCCTTTACAAATTTCTTCAACTGTTTTTTGAATACCAAGCAGGAAGTTTCAGTTTTCAGAAAGTCAGGTAGGAAGTTATATAGTTTTGGGGCAATATAATGATAGCTTTTCTGGCCTATTGCTTTTTTCATAAATGGGGTAACATATTTCTTTATTTGTCTGGTAGAATACGAGTGGGTCAGTACATTCAGGTGGGACCTATTTAGGTGTTGCATGATAAGTACTTGAGTGGAATAAAGCTGTTTTATATCTAACATTTCTGTTTCAGCATTTACAAAGTCTCTAGGGTATCTGTAGTCTTTATCCAATATCATTCTTAGAAACCTTCTTTGCGAGATTTCAAGCATATTCAAGTAGGTTCGTGAAACTCCTCCCCATCCTATAATCCCATAATTCAGGTGAGATTCGACTAAGCTTTGATAAACAATTTTTTTTTGCTTCAGTTCAAGATATGGTTGTACCTGCTTAAATCAATATAGAATACAGCGTAGCTTTTTTGTGAGGTATATCATCTGCTGATCCCATCTCAGGTGAGGGTCCAAAATAATACCTAGATACTCAATTTTTTTGACAGGTCTAATATACAGATTTTGTTGAATGGTCAAGTCGAAATTTGGAAGAGACGTTTCTGTACTACTGAATGGCAAGTAGTGGGTTTTGGTGAAGTTAATTGAGAGAAGTCTGCTATCAAACCAATCTTTTAAATTATTCAGATCATTTTCAGTTTTCGTCTTCAGATCATTCCAATTATTTGCTTTATAAACAATGACTGTGTCGCCAGCAAAGCTTAGGATTTTTCCAGAGCTTTCTTGTAGGAATAAGGTATTTAAATATATTGTGAACAATATCGGTCCCAACACTGTCCCCTGAGGAACACCACATGTGATTATTTCTTCCGTGCTTGTCTCATTTTCAATTCTCACTTTCTGTTTTTTATTTGTCAGATAATTTCTAAATAAGTCGTTTGCTGTACCTCGTATTCCTTCATCTAGTGTGGCTAAAAGCATAGTATGGTCGACTATGTCGAAAGCCTTACTTAGGTCTACAAATACGCCTAAACATGGGATGTTTTTGTCTAAGCATTCGTAAATGTCATTTGTCAAGACGTGAATAGCGTCTTGTGTAGATTTATGTTCCCGAAAGCCGAACTGGGATGCTGATAGAAGGTTATATTTGTTCAAGAATGTATTCAATCTACTCTTAAGAATTTTCTCAACTACTTTACTAAGAGATGTTATTAGGGAGATCGGTCTATAGTTTGTGACTTTTTGTTTTTCTCCATTTTTGTATATGGGGGTCACCACTGATAATTTGGAAGCATACGGAAATTGGCATAGTTCGAAACATTTATTGATTATGTATGTTAGTGGTTTGCATATGTAGGTAGATATAGCTTTCAATGTTTCTGCCTTCAGACCATCATATCCCGGAGATTTTTTGTTTTTCAGTTGCGCAATCGGGTTCATTACTTCAAGTTCATTTGTTGGTTCCAGAAAAATTGAATTTAGTGAAGTTTTCTTCTTTTTTCCCACATTCACAAAAAAATTATTGAATATATTTGTTTTTTCTCTGGAAGTATTTACCATATCACCATTTTCGTTCTCAATAGTTGTTATTTTATTTTGTTCAGGAATTTTTATTATTTCATTTACTGTGTTCCAAAGTTTTTTAGACATATTATTTTCTTTTTCTATGCGTTTTTTATAGTACTTGGTTTTCGCTTCTTTGATCAAATATTCAACTTCATTTTTCTTTATTAAATAATCATTTTTAATCTCTCGTTGTTTGGAGTCTTTTGCCATTTGTGGTATAGATCATTTTTTTTTATTAACGGTGGTAATCAGAGATTTTGTTATCAATTTTTTTCTTTTTCTTTTTCTTTTTCAATTTTGTATTTTGATATGTTTTTTGGATTTTTCTATAGATTCAAGTATTATTTCAAGAAATGTATTTGTTGTACTATCGAGATCATGTTGCTGCTCTAACAATTCATTCCAATCAATATTCTTAATCGACTCTACCAACTTGTTATTGTCAATTATTTCAAAAAAAATTTATTATCACAATGCTCTTTATTTTTCTTTGTATTCGACACAATCTGTAATATAGTTGTATAATGATCCGTCATAGTAGTAGCCACTGTAATGGGTAAAAGTAAATCATAATTATTATCCTTAGCATTAATGAAAATGTGATCTATACACGTTTTTGAGTCTTTTTGAACTCTGGTTGGTATATTGATTGTTGAACGGTAACCAAATTCATATAATAAATCTAGGTAGTTTCTTGAGTCATCATTTTCGACCAAAAGATCAATGTTAATATCTCCCAAAAACAAATTATAATGACAGTCATCTCTGTCTTGCCTCAGTATGTTGTTCAGCTCATTCAAAAAGGTATCTACATTACTTACGGGGGATCTGTAAAATGCGTGTATACAAAAAACCATATTTTCAGATTTGGCTTTAAGTTTGATGAAAAAGCTACCATTTATTTCAATGAGATTGTGGGATTGGTATAATTCGGATTTTATATTCCTTCGATATTAAAAACTGAAGAATCGTGAATTTGTCTCGTTTCAGTGAGAAGTGAATTCATCTAGGTTTTTTCCAATACTTCGTATATTATTATGAATTATCTTGAAATTCTGGGAGTTACAATTTATTTTTAATATTTCTTTTGTTTCTTGAGAGGTATTCAATAAGTATGTTGTTCATTTTTCAATGTGAAAGTCTCTTATATATGGATCCATTTGAGCCTTTTTAGTGCATATTTCAATATATCATAAAGCTACTCACTAACTGAACATACTTGTCTTTTTTATAGTGATTTCAAACTTCAGTAGAATTAATAAAATTCAAAAATATTGTTTGACAAACACTAACAGTTCAGAAGTATAAAAATATCAAGGGTGTTAGTGTATACTAGATTATAAATTCGGTTTGAGTAAATAAATTAGAATTTTTTCAAGAGTTTCAGAGAAAGATATAAAATGAGAAAAACCTGTTCTTTTTTTCAAATAGTCTGAGTTTCACTTCCTGGCTGGTCTTGCACTAGATCTGGTTGATTTTTTTGGCGTTTCTCCGGATGAGCTGATTGAAGATGTTTTTGGTTTCGGCTTCTGTTCTTCTTTTTTCTTTTCTTCTTGGGGTTTTCCTTGGTTTGAGGTTGAGGGGGGGATGCCTTCTTCTTTTTTACTGTCTCTATTGGTTAGCGTAGGGAAGACAGCATTGAGTTCCTCTTCTTCTATTTCCTTGGGTGAGGGTGTTGGAGGCTCGCTTGCAATTTTTCTTTGTGGAGGTAAAAAATAATCTCCGCTTATGATTTGATCAGGATGTGAGATATCGCCAGCTGTATATTCTTCTCCATCCACGATCAGTTTGTTTCTCTTGATGCTCGCCCTTTTGTTGTTGTTTCGAGCTTCCTTCAGTCCTCCTATTAAAATTTTACGTTCTTCCAGGTCTGACTCAGAGAGATCCTCGGCTATGAAAATTCCTGTATTTTTTAATTTTGGTCCTTTTTTGAAAATTTCTTGTCGTTTTATGTGGGATAAAAGGGAAATCAATACGTGTCTTGTCTTTTTGCCTAGCCTGAAAATATCGTTGATTTCACTCTCCTTCAGTTCAATTTCTAATTTTTGTCTTGTTATTTCTACAATTTTTTCAATCAAGAAATACTGTGTTTCTGTTGCCTCCTCCTCTATTCCATAAAATACTAAGTTATTATGTCTTTGTCTCCTCTCTACTTTTTCTAATTGGGTTTTCAATTGCTTATTTTCTTCTTGAAGGAGCTGTACCTCTTCTTTGATAGTTGCAACTTCACTTTTAAGTGTTTTACAAAGTGACTGGGTAGACTGTTCCACTTTTTCGATTTTCTCCGATAGATTGGAGTTTATTTGTTGCATCAGCAAGTATACATCCCTTATTGTGATTTCTTTTTCACCCATTTTATTCCTCTATCAATTGGATGACCCTCGTAATTTACATTCCGAAGCCAAACTACAGATTAACAAACCTTCAAACAGAGATGAATGTCGTATCACTTCACCGTTTTTTCTGGAATCTTACTTCGGGCACGAACTGTTCTATTTATTGTTTTTATTTTATTATTTTCGTTGAATTTCAAGGTGGCTTATGTTGGTTGAGTGTTATGACAAAGGGTGCACATACAACGTATTGTATTTATTTCACGAATTACGGAGCTCACACTGGGACGTCTACTCTCTTTCACTGCTAAATATCATATAATATCAGAGCCATTCGAGGAAGGAAAGACTGGTTGTATGACGAACACTTCAAAACCACAATCAAAGTTCTGAAGAATGAGGTTGTCATAAAAAATCAAGGACAAGGGCATGGCTTCACTTTCATTGAAACATCAGACTACATGGTAATCAGCTGTTACTTCTCAGGCAACGACGATATCCAAGAACTTGATGAATCACTGCAGGAAATCGAACAGCTGATACGTACCAAGAAAACCGAAGCCCTCATTGTAGGTGACTTGAATGCCAAGTCCCCCCAGTGGGGTATGGATGTGACGGATGCAAGAGGACAAATGGTGACTGAATGGAGCGCAGCAAACAATCTTGTAGTGGTAAATCAGGGCACCGTACCTACCTTCGAGCACCAAGAATATGGTTCCATTCTAGACCTAACAATTTCAACAGAAAAAATCCGACCGAATATCATATCATGGAAAGTTCTCAAGGAAGAAACCCTCAGTGACCATAACTATATCATATTCGATGTTTCAAGGAAAGTGGAGCTACCTAAACGAAGAAATTCTAGTCAAGGATGGCAAGTGAAAAAGCTAGACTATGGAAAACTGGAACAAACATTTGGAACTCTAGAGGAAAATCATCTATTTCCAAATCCAACGGAACTTTCGAGGATGCTAACGAAGGTATGCGATGATTGTATGCCAAAAAAAAGGACGGGCAACCGCAGACAGCCAGTATATTGGTGGAACGAGAGCATAGCTGAACTCCGCAAAGAATGTCTCAGAAAACGGAGAGAATACACAAGGAGAGCTAAAGTAGCATCACTGATGGAAAGGCAAGCCATGTGGGAAGCCTATAAGACGAGTAAAACGATTTTGAGGAACAGTATCGAGAGAGCCAAGAAAAGTTGCTGGAAAGCACTATGTGATGGAGTAGATGAAGATATATGGGGAGATGGATACAAAATCATGATGAAATGAATGCTGGGCTTTCCACCAAAACCAAACCTACCGATAGTCACTATGATGAGAGTGGTATCCCATCTTTTTCCAAAACATGACAAGGTGCTCTTCACAAGCGATGCAAATGACAGATTTCCAGAGTTCACAGAGGAAGAACTACGAAAGGCGAGCAGCAAACTGAAGAACAACAAAGCACCTGGCATAGGAAATATTCCCTCCGAAGTAATAAAGGCGATGATTCCGCAGAAACATAAATATGTTCTGTCGGTCTACAATGAACTTGCGAAAAAGGCTCTCTTCCCCGTGGAGTGGAAAAGGGCGAAGCTAATGTTGCTGAGGAAAGGTGATAAACCTTTGGAAAATCCCTCACCCTTTCGCCCAATATGCCTTCTAGATAATGAGCGCAAATTATATGAACACCTCCTCCTCGAACGCCTCAATCAGGAGCTCGAAAGAACTGGCGGGCTATCAGACTACCAGTTCGGCTTCAGGAAAGGAAGACAAACCGTAGATGCCATCAGAAAGCTCCAGGAGGTAGCGCAACTTGCGGAAACCCAACGTAAATTATGTGTCGTGATAACAATTGATGTCAGAAATGCTTTCAATAGCGCATCTTGGCAGCTGATATTGGAAAAATTGAGACGTAGGGGAGTGAGGGAAAGTCTGATAAGCGTTATTGCAGCGTATCTCTCGGACAGAGAAATCGTACTAGATACGGAAGAAGGCCTCAGAAGCCTGGAAGTGAACAGCGGTGTACCCCAAGGGTCAGTGGTGGGTCCGACGTTGTGGAATATTTTATATGACGGAGTCCTCACGATGGAAATGCCAGAACAAACAAAGCTGGTTGGTTTCGCGGATGACGTGGCGATGTTAGTCACAGCAGGAACTGAAGAACTACTGATGAATATAGCAGACAGGGGACTGCAGAGGGTATCTAACTGGATGGAGAGAACGAGACTGACACTGGCGCCTGAAAAAACAGAGGCAGTACTTCTAACAAAAAAATGAAAGATCAAACCAATGTGTTTTATGATGCAAGGGACAGTAATAGAAATAAGCAAGGCGACGAAATACCTCGGGGTATGGCTCGACACAAAAATGACCTTCGCAGAACATGTTACGCAAGTCATAAAGAAAGCAGAAAACCCTGTTACGGCATTGGCGAGTCTGATGCCGAATATCGGAGGGCCTAAACCATCAAAGAGGAGAGTTATGGCGAGTGTGATTCACTCCCAAATATTATATGGAGCACCGATATGGCACAGTGTCACACGAAATAAAAAACTCCTGCAAAGACTCACTAGTGTCCAGAGGAAAATGAACATCAGGCTATGCAGTGCTTATAGAACAATATCAGCAGAGGCACTGGGCTTTCTAGCGGAAGTACCTCCCATAGAGCTACTGATTAGCGAAAGACGAGGAAGATATGAAGGGGAAGGCAAGAACGAGAGTAGAGAGAACCTAATGCGACACTGACAACTCAAATGGGACGATGGGCAATACGGCCGCTGGACATATAGGCTGATACCAAGCATAGGAAACTGGATGAAAAGACCTTACGGGGAGATAGACTAATACCTGACACCAGCCTTATCAGGACATGGTTGCTTCAAAAAGTACCTGTACGACCGCCGAAGATCAGAATCACCCAGCTGCGTATACTGCCAGGAAGAGGACGATGCTGAACACACGCTATTCGTGTGCCCTAATTGGAACGGAATAAGAAACGAATATTACACAGCGACGGGTAGAACGTTCAACGATGAACACATGATGGAAGATCTGGTAGGAAGCGAGGAAGCATGGAACCACACATATTTGGCGATAAGAACCATTATCGAAACGAAAGAACGCGAAGCCAGGCAATAGAAAACCTGAGGAGAATATAAAACACGGATTTAAATATTTATGACAACCACTATAAAACGGCCCAGTACTGAAGTAATGCGAAAGCGGTTTCCAGTACTTGGAGCATCAGTAGAGGAGGAGAGGTTTAAGTCGGTAGGAATCCGGCACTACGTCTCATGCAAGATTTCCTCTCCTCCTGAAAAAAAAAAAGATAAGATAGATAGATAGATAGATAGATATATGGTGAACGTGAAGTCGACGTGAACAGTCAATCAGCTGATCGTCAACACTATTAACCGGATTTACAGTGTTTCGAGTGCTATTTTAATAAATCAACAAGAAACAACGTGTGAAGCAAGTAAGTGGGTAGTACCCCAACTAGTCGATCGTTTGATTACACATCGCATTTCGTGATAGTTGCATTCAAAACAACTGCATTTTTGTGTGAGGATAGTGTGGATCTGAACCATCTTAGGCAGAAACCAATTTTCATTCCGTCAACCAACTCATCTGTCCTATAATAATAATAATAATAATAATAAATCGTCTTTATTATTTTCAACAAAAAAAATATTCAGTAATCATATTAAAACAATGAAAAATTCTAAGAAGAAGATAATGGGCGGAGTTCAAATTTGGTGGTGAGTCACCACTAACTTGTTCTTCCTATATACCTATCTCATACATTAGAAGCCTGCAGATTCCTGCTCCCTACAGTCTGATATACCTCTAGTTCCAGCAACTGCTCGAAGATGGCACCATGTAAGAAATGCAGAGCACCTATATCTAATGCGGTCAAATCTAAAATACAGTGCTCCACTTGCGAAGATGCCTATCATACAAGCTGCGCTGATACGCCTACTCTTGACTTGGAGGGGCATTGGTACTGCCCAGTTTGTCGGAAGAAAACGATGGAGTATTCCCAAAGCATGTCTAGCTCGAATTCAAAGCCAGAACCGTTGAACACCCAACATTTTCAACAGATAATGGACCAACTTGCCCAGTTGAATACGCAGATATCAGTCTGCAACCAGAGCATACATAACATTAAAGAAACGTTGATGAATCACAGCCAATCAATTACGGACTGTGTAGCTGAAGTTTCTGCCCTGAAAGACAAAACAACCAACCTTGAGACGCAGCTAGTTGAACTCCAATCAGCTAGTTCCAGAATGGTGTCTCCCAAAGAAGTAGATCTGAACCTATTTTGTGCAGAATCTAGAGACCGCATGGAGCGGGAGAAAAACATAATGATAACTGGTATCCCTGAGACCAACTGCATTATCACTGATGAAAATCATGTAAAGTCCATCGTAACTATAATTAGGAATGGGTACCAGTCCCTTATCACATCAATTACCCGCATCGGAAAGCCCACCAATGGAAAAACCAGACCCATCAAAGTGAGTTTTACGGAGAGCAAGATCGCTTTCGAGATACTTAAAAACAAAAACAAGTCAAAACCCAACTATCCACAATCCAACATAAAATCTGATCTAACCCCAACACAAATGAAGGAATTACAAGATCTTCGTAGTGAGCTACAGAGGAGAATGGATAGCGGTGAACCTAACCTAACAATTAAATATATTAAGAGAATTCCACAGATTGTCAAATCGAGCTTCGCCACCGATTCAAAAAACTCCAAGTAGTCAATTGCCCTATCCTTTACACTAACATCTGCTCAATCAACGCAAAATATAACGAACTTCTACAGATAACAACCAGAGTCAATGCGCATATCATAATTCTTACAGAAACATGCCTCAAGCCAGATATACCATCAGGTCTGGTAGACTTGCCAAATTATGTACTATATAGGCAGGATAGGGTCCACCGCAGAGGGGGTGGAGTAGCAATATATGTGAAAAACACAGTATTCTGCCCAACCAAAATCATCGATTTGGATATATCACTCCAAAATATAGAAATTTTAGGCCTGAAAATCGTATCAGAATTTTCTACAATTATCCTCATAGTCGTCTACCGTCCACCATCTTCTGCTCTGCAGGACGATATCGAATTGTTTAGTGTAATACGCCGACTGAATCAAACGTACTCCAACCTTGTCATAATGGGGGATTTCAATTTTCCTGCCATTAACTGGACCAACAATACGCTAAAAATGAGAACAGTATCAGCGGAATTATTTCTGGATACGATAATTTCGACAGGGCTAGAACAATTAGTTACTGAACCAACGCGCTTCAGAGGAGAGCAAATACCGTCTTTACTTGACTTGATCCTCACGAACGATCCAAACCTATTTTCCAATATTGAGTACTTACCTCCAATTGGAAAGTCTGATCATGGGTGCATTCTAGCAAACATCCAATTATTACTTGCAAAAATTGTCAGAAAACCTCGTAGGTGCATATGGAAAGCAAATTTCGAAAATATTCGGTCTAACCTAGCAAATATCAGCTGGCAAGAACAGCTGGCAGCATTGAACCCAGGCGAACAATGGTCATTCATAGAGGAAAATTTGAATCTACAGGTGGACTCAAACTGCCCACTTCAGCAACACCGTTCAACGCGCCTACCCTGGGTAAGCCGAAACATAAATCAGGATATCCGGCGAAAAAAATCTCTGTGGCAACTTTATAAAAGACAACCAACAGATGAAAATTATCAACAGCATAGACAATTCGCTAATAAAGTGACTAACAAGTTACGAGAAGCTAGACGCCAATACGAGGAGAGTCTCCTGACCAGGGGATCTAAAGCGATTCACAGCTACGTAAGGCAAAAAATGTCGGCTAAGGTTACCACGCCAATTCTGCAGAAAGACAATATCCTGATAACAAATCCCCACCAAGTTGCCAACCTATTTGCAGAAGAGTTCGTAATAAACTTCAATGACAATATAACAAACGATGTAATCCCAATCGATCAATCAACTAGAGTTGAGGAATCCCTAGACCAAGTCAACATCTCTGAAGGAATCGTTCTTTCCTATCTTTTGCAGCTGAACACTGATTCGTCACCCGGACCCGACTGTATACACCCATTATTGTTAAAAAATTGTGCACATGAGCTAGCCTTACCCCTTTCCATCATGTTCAATAATAGCCTTCAAGCCAATGAGTTACCTGAATCATGGACCTTAACCAATATAACCCCAATATTCAAAAAAGGGAACAAACTCCTTGCTGAGAATTACCGCCCAATTAATACAGCCAGCGTCCCAAGAAAAGTGTTGGAGCGTATCATGGCTAAAGAAATATTAGAATTCGCATCCAGGAACAACATTATTCCGAACAACCAACACGGATTTCTACCGCAAAGATCAGTTACATCCAACATGCTTCTAGCCACAAACTATTGTACAAGAATTCTTGACAATGGGCTGCCCATGGATGCAGTCTATTTTGACTTTAGCAGAGCGTTCGACAAGGTACCACATGATTTGCTCATCAGGAAATTGGACCACTTTGGAATTCGAGGTAATCTACTGAGATGGATAAAGTCATTTCTGAGCAGCTCATATTTCTCGGTTAGAGTTGGTGACCAATTATCAACCAGAAACAAGGTAACCAGTGGAGTCATTCAAGGATCTGTGCTCGGTCCGACTCTGTTTCTACTCTACATCAGCGACCTCGCAAGAGAAATATCATCATTCTCACTTTTCTTCGCAGACGATCTGAAAATTTTCAACCAAGTCACCAATAACAGAACAACCATACAGGAAGATCTGGTTGCCATAAGTCGCTGGAGCTCTGTATGGAAACTACCATTGAACTCAGCGAAGTGTATGGTGCTGCATATGGGTAGCAATAATCCCAGAATTAGGTACACCCTCAGCAATTCGGATTTGCCTGTAGTGGACGAACAAATCGATCTCGGAGTGACAATCACCAGCAACATGGGTTGGTCCCAACACGTCAACAAAATAGTGAAACGAGCAAATAGTGCGTTATACCTTATCAGCAAAACTTTTCATAGTCCTTCTCCTACACTCATGTGTAATTTATACAAGACTTATGTCAGACCTCATTTGGAATTTGCTGCTCCTGTCTGGTCACCGTGGTTGATTCGCGATATCAAATTAATCGAGGGTGTCCAACGCCGTGCCACTAAAATCATTAACGGACTGAATCAAAAATCGTATGCCGATCGCCTGCAACATTTAAACCTGCCTACTCATTACTGGAGACGAACTCGAGGCGATCTGATCGAAATTTATAAAATCCTAACAAATCGGTACACAGTAGACTTATCTAGCATGTTTGAAGTGAATGAGAGTGAAAGGTTGCGCGGTCATCCATACAAACTGAAACGCGAAAGATTCAGAAAATGTGTACGCGAATACACACTATTCAACAGATCCTTCCAGCTCTGGAACAGTTTGCCCGCTAACGTAGTCTCAGCGCCATCCCTGAATGCTTTCAAGAATTCTTTGGACAAACATTATAATGATAACCCACACATATTTCCCCAACATTTCCTACTCATGTAAATTCTACGACAGGCTTATATAGCTGATTCAATCCCCATTAGTAATTATTTTAGAATTAAGCAATTACTTTCATGATTATGTATTTATGTATAACTTTAGTATAAAGAGTTTATAAGCTTCTAGCTTCTACTCTTGTTAGTTTATAAATAAATAAATAAATAAATAAATGTTTCTTTAGCTCAATACCTATTACATTAAATATAATTAACAATTGACAATATTTTGACGTAGTTGTATGGGGTCGTAGCTATAGTAGTTCAATAAATAAAGCAGTTTCGGCAAAAAGGGTGTATTGGGGAGTTGACTGATAGATGTTACAAGTTATGTGGTAACAGTACAACTGAATTGTAAATTATACGAAATGCATTCACATTGCACGCTGAGAATCATGCTGACTCAGGACAGCACACCGCCGTTGGTTGAGTGAAGGTGGAAGCATGTATGGATACAGGGTGTTCTGCCTAGGAGGGCGCTCTCGCGACACTCCCCACCATTGATGAATGTCGACCTCGATAAGTTTCGTCAATGTCCATACCGAATAATTTATCAACGAACCAATATCTTGTTCAACTCTAATAAAACGAAACTACCTGAACATGCAAGATTTTGATCATCAAGCTCCAATTCCTCGAAAACTGTTTTACGGAAATCCGCGGAAATCTAACGATTGAACCTTTTTAATGTGAATGTGTTTGTAGTCATATTCTGGTAATGAAAATGCGAGGAAAAATGAGATGAATCGTGTTTCGCACCTCCCTGTATCCTGAATATCAAATCATTTTTTCCGCACGACGAAACGATTTTCAATATCAAAATACCTTTGGGATCCTAATTTCTTGATTCTCGGATCAATAGTGTAAGAAAGATAATTTTTTCGACAAAGAAAGTCTAGTGTACCCGGAATATACATGTAATGATAACTCACCCTGGGAAACGTGAGAGCCTTAGATGCTTGCAGCCATCCATCTTTCTTCTTCTCCACTTTGTATACCTCCACTGTATTTTCATCAGATTTCTGGATGATGAAAGCCTTTGAATCTGGACTCCATTTGACGAAAGTAGCATGATCAAATTCTATATTCACTCTCAATGATTTTCTGTCCTTTTGATACAGACTCTTCGTATCCCAGATGAATATTGCTCTGTCTGGAATAAGTGAGAAATACATAAACACATACTTGATTGAAAAGTTTACTTAATTATAATTAGTGATTTGTATTAGAAGTTTGGCTACTACGTCGGCAGGAGATAGCAGAGTGACCTCGTTATGACATAATTTTTCGTCATTTCCGGTCCACGACGTTTCCGAACAAAATATGGCCTACTAATGACTTTAAATTTTAAGAGGTCTCAACAACGTTCCTATATAGTCGGATCTCTTAGTTATAAGATCTAGTTCAAATTGGAGTGGTGGAATATTCCACTCATTAAATTCAGGACTTTCATCTGTCAGCAGAGTGGTTTACTGGTAGTATCACTATGTAGCGCTGTTAACGTAGTGAGCGCACGTGATTAGTATAAATGACAGCGTCCTATACTGTTTATAGCGTGGTTTTATTGGGCCCTCCTTCAAGCTTTTAGGTTACAATATGACGATAACATGACTATAGATCATAATGTATTATCCAATGTCTCCGATAAGGGTAACATACCTGAAGCATTGAGTAGTCCAAATTGTCATCAGACCGAGAGCGGCTAACGAGGCCTGGCGTACGGAAACAGTACTCTTACTTTTGCTGACAATTTGGTCAACTCTAATGACCATGACTCTCTTAGTTATGGGACCAAGTTCTATAAACGTTTTTCTTGCTTCTGAATGATACAGTATAAAGTAATGAAGCAGTTTTTACAAAAGTAAAGGGATAAGATCAATTATCGTTTCCTGGATGACCCCCTCCACTGAATTGCTTCAATACTCAACCCTCGAAAATTCCTCTAGAATTCGAATGTTAGTAGATATGTATATAATGCAAAAATAATCAAGCAAACTTGTGAAGTGAATTCGTAAACCCCATAGATTTCATCAGTGTGAAACCAGCCATGAATTCCAGTCACGACCCTATTATTCGAGGCGCACGCGATACTACTAACTAATACTCGTGGCTGGCCATGAAATTACTAAAATTTATAAAATATGTCAGTGGATGGAACTATTCTCCATCAATGTCAGTTTCGTCCGAGTCACTGATCGGTAAACACGCGTGACTCAATCAAATCGAGTTAAAATATTATGGTGTTCTTTAGAGTGAACACAGTTACCTTAGATTTTCGTAATGTACAGAAGAAACCAAGTAATATGGCCCTGCATCATTGGATCAGAGGCACGGTATGTGTAAATTTCGATAAAGTACATTGTATACAACTCGATCACGTGAAAAACAAGGTTACCTCAAGATGATAATTAAGGATTCAGTACAAAAACTGATAGCAAGATTCGAGAACAAATTGTAATATATTGATGAAGAAAATAGAAGGTCTGAAATATACAGGGTGTCCGGAGATAAAACCGACAAGACTTGTGGGGTTATAGGGACTGTCAATATGTTGCAAAATGCCATAAACCAATGTCCAAAACCGCTTCGTTATTGACATACAGAGTGATTTGTGGATTTTGACAAAAAATTCAATCCGCCATATCAAATACAGGGATTAACCGATTAGATTCAAAATTTGGTACACGAATTACACTGAAAAGCATCAACAAGTAGCCCTTTGATCGAAACCAATATCAGGACCGGAATGATATTTTTTCCCTATGTTGAGTTATTGTGAGAATAACTCACCCTGTATAATAATAACAAAAAAATTCAACTCAGATTCGACATCTACGGTGATAATTGTATAGGAATTTGTTGAAAAATCTCCTGGCACTATCTTAGTTATTCCGTAATTAATTATTATTTTAATTTTTTTCTTTCAAAACTCAATTATTGTCGGATAAAGTACTATCAAAATTGGTAATATAATAAATATTAACGAAACCATGACATGAATATCGTTATTTTCTTCAATCAGTCCGTAAATCGTAGTTAAATAAGATACTCTGATAACCCGAAAGAACTGAAAAATAAATTCGTATCAGGACTGGAATGCGGTTTTCTATGATTAAATGCCTGTAAGAATAGATGATCTAGTATAACAATGATCTGATCGCAGATTCGAAATGCACTGAGAAAAGTTAAAAACTTGTTGAAAAATGATCGGATTGAACTTTCAAATAATAAATCCGTATCAGTACCTTATAATGTTTGTGTATAAAGAATACTAGGCTTGTGTCAAATTCAGAATTTCATTATGGAAAACCATTGTACAGTTGTCATCAGCGTTTGTTTTATTGGTATTCA
Organism: Phaedon cochleariae; assembly: GCA_918026855.4. Taxonomy (NCBI): domain Eukaryota; kingdom Metazoa; phylum Arthropoda; class Insecta; order Coleoptera; family Chrysomelidae; genus Phaedon; species Phaedon cochleariae. The sequence continues at coordinate 34,461,700 of OU896707.1, read as the reverse complement.
TTCATTATTCCAGTGTTTTTAGGATCAAACTATAGTTCTGAGCTTCTGAGAGTGTGCTTATGATGCCGTTTCATTTCACTTATGAGGAATACGCAGATATTCTATTTGTGTTTGGGCTTTAACTGGTGATGTTTACCTAAATTTCCTGGTCAATACTTGACCGGATCTATTGCGAGGTGTAAATACCTGGGGTATGTGGTTTCAGCATGATGGTGCTAGACCTTGCTTTTCAGTTCCAGTTAGAAACCATCTCGATGCCAATTACCCCAATAGATGGATTGGCCGTGGAGGTTCAGTAAATTGGCCACCGCTATCCCCTGATCTAACTCAGCTAGATTATTTTTTATGAGGTCATTTAAAGTAAGAAGTTCATGATGAAGAAATTTTTTATGGAAAATTACTGCTGCATATGTTAGTGTTAGAAATAACCCTCAAATAATTCGCAAGTCAGTGAATCATCTAATAGCACGCTCTCAAAAATGTATTGATGTTGGAGGGCTTCACTTCGAAATTGTTTTGTAATACTGGGTAGTGAAAGTTTTTCACGAATTCGTTGCTTTTGTTATGTTCATTGCAAACAGTTATTGTTCGTTGTGTAGTATTCTCATAAATTCAAATTCATAATTAACAATAACTTCACTGGTTATCCTTCTTTAACAGGTTCTAATACAATTTTTTTAGGAATCTACGATCAGATTATTGATAACTATTGATGTACTAGGTCAGCTAACATGAACAAACAAAACACTCATTCCAGTCCTGATACGAATTTATTCTTCAGTTTTTTCGGGTTATGAGAATATTTCATTTCACTCCGATTCATGAACTGATCGAAGAAAATAACGACATTCATGTCATAGTTTCGTAAATATACGTACTTTATCCGACAATGATTGATTTTTTGATGAAAAAAATTAAAATAATAATTAATTACGGAATAACTAAGATAGTGCCAGGAGATTTTTCAACAAATTCCTATACAATTTTCACCGTAAATTGCGAATCTGAGATGAAATTTTTGGTTATTATGATACAGGGTGAGTTATCCTAACAATAACTCAACATAGGGAAAAAATATTATTCCGGTCCTGATATTGGTTTCGATCAAAGATCTACTTGTTGATGCTTTTCAGTGTACTTCGTGTACCAAATTTGAATCTAATTGGCTAATCCCTGTATTTTATATGGCGGATTGAATTTTTTGTCAAAATCCACAAATCACTCTGTATCTCAGTAACGAAGCCGTTTTGGACATTCGTTTATAGCATTTTTCAATCATATTGACAGTCCCTATAACCCCATGAGTTTTGTCGGTTTTATCTCCGGACACCCTGTATATCAGTGAAGGTGAAGATGATAGTACCATCAACATTCTTGATTTTCCTATCGAACTAGAAAATTCGAAAATAGTGAACTTACTCAAAGAATATGGAACTGTGAAGCATATAAGGAATGACAAATGAACAGGTGAAGGGATGTTCCCATGTGAAAATGGAATACCTATAGTGAATATGGCTGTGAAGAAGAACATACCGTCGTAATTGGAAATAGATGGATACACTTCATTATGCACATACCCCTCGCAAATAAGAACGTGTATGATTTGAAGAACTTAAAGAAAGAAGCACTAATAAAAGAAAGCCACCTGTACCCATAGTGACGAGGGTGACAACTGAAGGAATTGAAGAGCTCCAGACGAGTGAGGGATCACTAGAATCAGACTCGAAAAGCTGAGAAGTCCACAAAAATAACATTTAACATATACAGATGTGACCAAGGAAAATGTATACAAAAATGATGACTGTTATAATATGGTAGAGAAGGTACAAGATACACAACTCAAGAAAGCGAGATATGTCCAAATCAAGAGGCAGATAAGATAAGACTAGAAAACAAGAGAACACATGGAGATATAACAAGTTCAAGTGAAGAAGAAAAACGTCTGAAAGTGCCACCACTGAAAATATCCCTAGTGAGGTGAGTGAGAAAGATATAGAGAAACAAGGTGGAGAAAGTGCAAGTCTCAGAGAAGCGGACGAGTTTTACTAGCTCTTCTGTTGAAGTAGATAATATCATACTCAATATACCTTATATTATAACTTATTCATCCTCAATTGTTGCAGAATAATTCATCTAAAAACAATGGCCATCATAAATGTAAATGGTATTGAAAATATTGCTACCCAATCACTGTTTGCAAGATTTCATAAAAAAATATAGCACAGACATAATTTGTATACAATAAATTAATACAGATGTAATTCATTGTATGAAAGATTAGGATTACATAATGAATGTGGGGTGTCAAGATAGAGGAACTGGGATTGTATACAGGGAAGGTACATAAAATAGAAAACATACAAATGAGTAAAGATGGTAGAATATTGTCTGCAACAATTGATGATTGTCATCATATAAACATTTATAGTCCATCTGGTTCACAACACTACAGGGAACAATAGTTATTTTTGTATCTAGAGCGCGAAATGCTACTTTGGTGATCGAGATCTAATTTTTTTTACGAGGCGTAGCCGAGTTAAAAAAATAGTCGAGATGACCAAAGTATTTCGCGCTCGAGTTGCAAACAAATTTTTTTCTACAAACGTCAGAAAATATAGTTCTTAAGTAAAAATATGCCTAGCTTGATATAGAAAATACTGTTGAACTGGCTTAAAAAGCCTCCCACTATCCTTCCTCGGTACGCACGATGTTCCACGAGCATAATAGGGATTTTCTTTCGTGCGATCCAAGAGATAAAACAGAGCTATTGGTGAACATTCAGAAATGAAAGATTTCGTGAATGTTTGCTCGATTGGGGACCATAAAGTTGAAATATAAATATCTCATATATTTTACATAACAGCCCAGGTAACAAGCTGACGTCATTTGTACGTCAATATATGGTCATTTATGGTCATTGACGTCTGTTCAAGAACGTTTTCACCCTTCTTTTTGTCTAGTTTTAGTTTGTATAGTATTCATATAGTTATTTGATATATATACATATATACATAATATTTGGTGCACAAAGAATCACTTTTTAAATTTAACCGCCGTTTCGCGTTCATGAAAGTTACTTCCAATCCTGTGGACAGCGACCCCTGCCGGAGAAGAGAGAACGACACAGACGCAACGAGCGGGATCGAGCGCGCAGTTGACTCCTAAAATAAAAATCGATAGAAAACCAATTCTAGTGATTTAAAACCCGCGTTTTTCGGTGCACCGCGTTCGCATATTAAAATTCCACTTCTGGAGCAGCCCTGGAACCTGGATTCCCTGGAATGGTGCAGATTTCAACTGTTTAAGGTAGGAAGTACTTTCCCGCGATTGATTCAGCGTGATTAAAATAAAAATAAAAAGAAAACTACAGTCCACTACAAATCATTTTGATCCTTCGAGCCTGAATAGTTCATTTCAAAATTATCAGTTTGAACATTTTGAAGTACTTATTTCATTATTCAGTTGTAATTCTTTGTGCACTATCATTAGTCCGTCAGTTTCTTGGTGGTTTGAGGTCTTCCAGTTTTTATTAAGTTCTCAATCACCCGGTTTTTATAATTTACCTATCTTGGGTTCTCTAGTTTCCGCACTTTTTTGCTTTCTCGCGCTCGAGCCGCCCGTCTTTACTTTTACACAGGTCCGTCTTTGAAATATATTACTTCGCCTGTGATTGTTAAATTTAGTTTGCCTTCATGAGTTCGAAAGATAAGCTTAAAAAATATAAAGCCTTGCGAAATACGGAAATAGTTCGGTTAAAAGAACTTGCAAATGTATCTCACAAGGCTGCAGATCCTCAGGCAGGTCATTCTGTTCTTTCTGTGTTCAAGCAAAGATATCAGAGCATCGATTCTATTTGGAGTAATTTTGATGAAAAACAGGTAGCCATCATAACTGTCATGTGCAATTCGGATGAATTTACAGAAGCAGATTTAAATAAGGAAGAAGAAATCCGTTCTGAATTCGAAGATAGTTATTTCAGCACAAAGGCACTTTTTCAGATCTGTTCGATCGGAGTGTTCGGGTAAAGTCATCACCTGAGGAGGATTCTGCTCCAAGGGTGAAATTACCTGAAATGAAGTTACCCAAATTCAATGGGGACATTAAAAGCTTCACTTCTTTTATAGATCTGTTCAATGTTATCGTTCATAAAAACATTTCATTGTCGAACATTGAGAAATTTTCTCATCTGCTTGCATCTCTAGATGGCCCGCCAAAAGCTTTAATCCAATGCACTCCGTTATCTGCCGATAATTATCCCATCGCATATCAGGCTCTGGTTGACAGATATGCAAACACTCGCCTATTGGCTACCGCGCATTGGCATGAAATCGACAATAGTCCGCGAATATCTTCGGAAAATCCACACCAACTCCGTAAATTGGTCGACACCTTCACGGAAAATTTGGCCGCTCTAAAAAATCTGAAATATCCTATTGATCAATGGGATTTTGTGTTATTTCATTTAATGATGAAAAAATTAGACAATACTATTATTTCGCGCTTCGAACTCGAACATGGTTCCAACAATATGCCATCCTATTCGAGTTTGAAAGATTTTCTAATTAAACAGTGCAACGCCTATGAAACGCTTTCTTTTTCAACCCCGCGTATGAAACTGTTATGTATCTTCCTGTACGTATTTGATGAACGTGGGACATGTCATGTATGACAAGTAACGGTATGTCAGAAATAAATCATCGATCATCTAATTAATATATTATTGAATAAATATATAACAGTTTGGCGACGAGGATTGAAGTTATCCTGAGAAGAAAGAATCTGATAATTACTCCTACAAATATTTGGAAATGGCAGAAGATTTAACACCTCTTGTCAGTGCACTGAGCGACCTCATTTCATCCTTACAGAAACAGAATCAACCAATTACTGTGAAGAATATATTACAAACTCAAGTTATAACATTCGAACCATTCGATGAAATATCTGAGAATTTCGACAGTTACTGCCAGAGATTGGACAATTTTTTCAAACTAAAAGGTCTTCATGGAAATGATGTCGATACTAATGAAGCAAAAGTGACGATTTTAATTAATTGTTTGGGAAGTAGACACTATAAACTATTATCTAGTTTAACATCACCCGAGCTACCAGCTTCAAAAACATATAACGAACTTATAACTTTATTAAAAAAGCATCTCACGCCAAAACGGAATGTGCTAGCAGAACAACACAAATTTTTCTCTAGAATTCAATCTGCAGGTGAATCACTATCTAATTTTGTAGCTGCTTTGAAAGATCAACTCAAATCGTGTGAATTCAAAGCTGAATGCAATGCAGAATGCAGTAATATTTGTTCCAAATCCATCATGAATCTTTTATTGAGAGCACAGTTCATCAGAGGATTGTATGATACAGATATTAGAGAGAAAATTCTGCAGCAAGCAGATATTCCATTTGATAAAACCTTGGAAATGGCTCTTGCCATAGAAGCAGCGAAAATTCAAAAAAAGAAGTATACAAAAGTTCAGCTTCAAGTAGTATACAGCAGATCGATACACCACCTCAACCTCAAAAAGCAAAATACCAAAATCGTAGCATTTCCCGAAATAGTCAAAGTAAAGTAGATCTACAAAAATTAGGCTTATCTGATGTTTGTTTGAGATGTGGACGTCGCAATCATCGAACTTCGGAATGCAGTGCTGGAAATTTATTTTGTGGACTTTGTAAAACAAAGGGACATATTTCGAAAGTTTGTATTACTTCTCTCTTGAAGAAATCAAAACAGAACATTCATGGTATCGAAAAGTATTCAGATACTGATTCTCCAGACGAATTTTCAATAAATAAGATTGTAGATATTTTCAAACAGACTTCTTCTATCCATGAACCAAAGATGTTGCTAGAAGTGAAAATTAATGATAAACCCATCAAATTTGAATGTGACACTGGGAGTCCTGTAACCATAATTTCTCAAAAAGACTTCGAAAATTTGAATATTTGTTTACCTCTAGAGAAAACAGATGTTTGTTTTCGGTCGTATACCAAACATATTTTCAAACCTCTGGGTATGGTTCAGGTAAAAGTTTCTTTCAAAGAGAAAAAGTTCATTGGAGATTTATACATTGTCTCAGATTATGGCAATGCTATAATGGGTAGACGTTGGATTCGAATACTGGACATTAATCTTCATGATATTGATTCCATATCCACTCAATTATCATCAATTGAAGATATTATCGAAGAGTTCAACGACGTATTCAGTCCAGAAATAGGAAAAATTCCTGGTTTCCAATGCAATCTTCTTTTACGTCCTGATGCGAAACCGATATTCCTCAGACCACGTCGAGTTCCATATGCTTTACAAGAGGAAGTAGATCGAGAATTGGATTCATTAGAAAATCAAGGAATAATTGAGAGAATGGACCATTCTGAATGGGGAACACCTTTAGTTATCGTACCAAAACCAGGTGGCAAACTCAGATTATGCGCAGACTATAAAGTTACAGTGAATTGTCAACTACACAATAATAGATATCCAATTCCAAAAATTGAAGATCTCTTCAACAAAATGAAAAATGGTAAATATTTTTGCACACTGGATATCTATAAAGCTTATCTTCATCTTCCTGTCAACGAGGAAAGTGCGAAAATTCAAGCAATTTCAACCCACAGGGGAACATATTCAGCGAAAAGGTTATTTTTTGGAATCAAAACAGCTCCTAATGAATTCCATAAAGTAATAGATCAAATCGTCCAAGACCTCGAAGGTACAACTGTATATTTTGATGACATTCTAGTTCAAGGGTCGACATTGGACGAATGCAGGACTCGACTTATTAATGTTCTTGCACAGATGCGGAAGTATAATATCCATCTGAATAAAAATAAATGCAGATTTTTCGAATCAAGAATAAAGTATCTTGGACACGTTATATCAGAAAGTGGACTGGAAAAAAATCATGATAAAGTCAATGCTATTATTGATGCTCCAAGACCAAAAAACTTGGAAGAAGTACAACAATTTTTGGGAATGGTGATGTATTATTCTAAATTTATTCAAAATGCATCGGATATTCTTTATCCATTGAACCGCCTTTTGCGGAAAGATATCAAATTCAAATGGACAACGGAATGTGAAATAGCATTTAACAAAGCAAAAAATGAAATATCCAGTGAACGAGTTCTGATGCCGTTCACTCCAGAATTACCAGTTATTGTTGCAACTGATGCCAGTCCTTATGGGTTGTCAGGTATCTTATCGCATAGACTTCCAGATGGTACTGAACGACCAGTTGCTTTCATCTCCAGATCATTATCAAATGCAGAAAGGAATTACAGTCAGCTTGACAAGGAAGCTACAGCAATTTTCTGGAGTTTCAAAAAATTATTCCAATACATTTATGGAAGGAAATTTGTTCTAGTTGTCGATAATAAACCTCTAATAACTATCATGAATCCTAGTAAACAATTGCCTACATTGACTGCTTCTAGACTTCTTCGATATGCTCAATTTCTGTCTGGTTTCGATTACTCAATTGAATACCGGAAGTCATCCGAGCATATCAATGTTGATTATTTATCAAGAAATCCGCTCAAGATCAGTATTACCGAAGAAGAAAAGATTGACGATGAATATATCATGAATACTAATACAATAAACCAAATAAGTACTGATGTAGTTACAGCTCGAGAAATAGCAATAGAAACCAGTAAAGATGCAGACCTTTCGGAAATGAAATCAGCAATTCTTGATGGAACAATTCGAGATCCAGAAGTGTCACTTCAAGATGGTGTGTTATTTCGTGGCCATAGAGTTATGATTCCTAAGAGATTACAACCGATTATACTGAGAGAGCTTCATTCAACTCATATCGGAATCGTTAAGATGAAAGCACTAGCTCGAAATTACTGCTACTGGAAAGGTATTGATGCTGATATCGAGAACTTGGTTCAGAGTTGTCAACCATGTTGTGACATAAAGAAGAATCCTATTAAAGCTCCGGTTCATCAATGGGAATCTCCTATAACAAATTGGCAACGAGTTCACATGGACTATGCTGGGCCGTTCTTGAATCATTATTTCTTTATAATCGTAGATGCTAAATCTAAGTGGCCAGAGATATTAATGTCTAAACAAGCTCCATCCTCTGCAAGTACCATATTGTATCTACGGGAAATATTTAGTCGCCATGGTTTACCAGAAATATTAGTAAGCGATAATGCATCGATTTTCAAATCGACAGAATTCCAAGAGTTTTGTTCACGTCATGGAATCTTGCAAAGAACAATTGCTCCAGGTCATCCCGCAACAAATGGACAAGCTGAACGTTATTGTCAAACTCTGAAAGCAAAATTAAGATGTATGATACATGAACCAGGAACTCTGCATGAAAAGTTACATGCATTTCTATTACGTTATAGAGTTACACCATTAGCATGTGGGAAGACACCATCAGAAATATTATTTGGGAGGAATTTAAGAACAAAATTGGATTTGATTCGTCCGACTTCAGAAAAAACACAATGTTCTCAACAACCTCAATTTGATAAAACCTTCCAAGTTGGGAATAGAGTCCAAGCACGTAGTTATACAGGGTCTAAATTATGGAATTACGGAACTGTTGTTGAGCGATTAGGGAAACTTCATTATATGATTGAATTGGATGGTGGATTTATTATCAAACGACATTATAATCAATTGAGAAGATGTCAAGTGTATAAACAACAAGAAAATATATCATCTTCTTCAAATACATCAAATGTGGTACAAAACCAATTAGCGATATCTGATTATCCATCGAATCATATCAATCATCGACGATCGTCCTGCCGACAATATGGAAGAGAAGTTCTTGATGAATCACCACAATATCAAGGAGGGCAACATCCACCTGAACGTTCCCAGAATCAATCGTCTACTTCTGAAGTTGGAGAAGATCAACAATCCGTTCCTGTAGAAGAATCATCTAGTTCAACCTATCCCTCCAGTTCAACTGACATGAGAACTTCATCATCTCGAAGAAGAATATCATCTCCAGAAAGAATTTCATCATCAAGAACAACACTTATGTCTACGGAATCGCCGGTGTCAAAACCATCTACAACTGATAGGGAATTGATACCTGAAATTACAGAAGCGGCCAAGAGATCTCCCGTTTTAAGAAGATCGAATCGTATTCGGAAAGCACCAGAACGTTCAGGATGGTGATCATTTAAATTATTGTGTTTGATATATATTATAAGGAAGGGGAGAGTGTTATGTATCTTCCTGTACGTATTTGATGAACGTGGGACATGTCATGTATGACAAGTAACGGTATGTCAGAAATAAATCATCGATCATCTAATTAATATATTATTGAATAAATATATAACAGAAACCCAAACCGCTAAGTTCCGCTCCACCTAACTCGAGAAATAATTCAAATTATCAAACTCGTCAAAGTTCGTCATTTTTAACAAATACAAATAATTCACCTAGTTATTCTCGCGATTGTCCGCTCTGCGCAGCGCCGCACGCTGTGTATAAATGTCCGATATTTTTGGAAAAATCGCCTAAAGATCGGTATAAATTAGTCAAAGATAAACGATGGTGTGTCAATTGCCTTAGTCACACACATTTATTTAAAAATTGCTCTTCAACATCTACATGTCGCTTTTGCCAGTCTAATTCTCATCATTCCACATTACATTTTGACAATAATCGTTCTGTAGAAGTAAATCCGCCATCTTCCATCGACACTCCTTCCACTAGCCAAAATAATATTTCAAATTCTGCTTTGACCGCTTCGATTAGCACTGAAGCCGACCCTGTCGCGTGCGCTGCTCATGCTGCTGCCAGACAAACTGTATTGCTGGCCACAGCGCAGATAAATATTCGCGATACGCGCGGGAATTTTCAAACTGCACGAGCGCTTCTAGATCCCGGTTCTCAAGCAAATTTCATCTCAGAAAGATGCGTACGCCGTTTAGGTCTCAAGTCGTATAAGTCGTCTATCTCAATATTGGGTCTAGGGGATATGAACACCCTGGCAAATTCGGGTACTGTACAGTGTTGTATTTCCCCTAGAAATTCACCAGAACCTACTTTAAAATTTGAGTCGCTAATTTTGAAGAACATTTGTTCAAATATGCCCTCTTTTGCTTTAAATTCAACAAGTTGGTCGCATATCGCCAATTTGAATCTCGCTGAACCGCAATTTGCTGTTCCCGCTACTATTGACTTACTATTAGGAGCCGACTTGTTTCAACAAATGTTATGTTACGGCCGTGTTGAGGGTGAGGCCGGCCTACCAACTGCTTTGAATACAACTTTCGGTTGGGTTCTGATCGGAAATGTTGAAATTCCCCCGCCCAGTACTTTAAATTCGTTGTTTAGTTCAATTGAAATTTCATCATTGGAGAAAATTGTTACAAAATTTTGGGAGTGCGAAGACATTCAACCGCAAAATGTTTTTTCTCCAGAAGATGCCAAATGCGAAAAATTCTATTCAGATACGACATTTCGAACAGATTCGGGCAAATATGTGGTTGCCTTACCGCTAAAAGATGATAACTGTCAATTGACATTTGATAATTCCAGAGATATAGCTCGTCGCCGCTTTTTTAGTTTAGAAAAACGACTTGTTAAAAATCCCGCTTTATATTCTGAGTACTCCGCATTCATGCGAGACTATTTGGATAGTTCTCACATGGAAATTATTCCACCATCTGAAATTGATTCCTCGGTATCAAACTATTATATCCCGCATTCTTGTGTCATAAAACCCGATAGTACTACAGCGAAATTACGCGTAGTTTTTGACGCCTCTGCCAGGTGTTCTAATAATATGTCACTTAATGACATTCTCTTGACGGGTCCTAAGCTACAGAAAGATATTATGAGTATTATATTGAACTTTCGCTTGTACGCTATTGCCTTTACTGCCGACATTCGCCAAATGTATAGGCAAATTTGGATAAACGAAAAGAATAAAGATCTTCACCGCATTCTTTGGAGATTCTCTCCCAATGACCCGCTATTGGATTATAGACTATTAACCGTAAGTTTCGGAATTTCTAGTGCTCCTTGGCTGGCGTTAAGAACGATCAAACAACTCGCCTTGGATGAAAAATCAAACTTTCCTCTTGCATCCGAAATTCTCTTATCCGATAGTATTTACGTCGATGACATTATCTGTGGATCCGATTCAATGGAAAGCGCTCTTGGAATTCAAAGACAGTTAATTTCTATATGTGAAAAAGGTGGATTTCCTCTAAGAAAGTGGTCTAGTAATAGCCCGGAATTTTTATCGAATTTGCCAACTGATTTCCTTTATAATCAATCATATTCGCTTGACAAAAGCGATAATATGGCCACAGTGAAAATTTTAGGTTTGAAGTGGGATCCTTCTGCAGACACCTTTTCATATTCTATCACTCTGCATGATAGACCGTGTACAAAAAGATACATACTTTCAGAGATCGCCAGGGTCTTTGACCCCTTGGGGTTTTTAACCCCCGTTACTGTTTTAGCTAAAATAATAATACAAAAATTGTGGATTCTAGGCATTGGTTGGGATGAATCCCCACCAAAGGATATTTTACGTCTCTGGAATTCTTATAAAAGAGAATTACCGCAACTTTCCGGAGTTAAAATACCGCGTTTTCTGTTTCCTAATGGTACGAGCAGTGCTGAGATTCACGCTTTCTGTGATGGCTCGGAAAAGGCATATGCTTGTTGTGTCTATTTGAGGCTTATCGAAAATGATCGCATTTCTGTGTTTTTACTGTGTGCAAAATCAAAAGTTGCACCAACAAAATGCTTGTCTGTTCCTCGAATAGAACTGTGTGCAGCTCACCTTCTGTCCAAATTGCTTTCTTTCGTTTTAACGAATTACCAAGCCAAAATCACGATTAGTCGTATTTTTGCTTGGACTGATTCGTCAATTGTGCTTCATTGGGTACGGTCGAACCCAAAAAATTACCGAACTTTTGTAGGCAATAGAATATCTTTAATCCAAGATCGAATTTCACCTATGTGTTGGCATCATGTTCGATCTGAACATAATCCCGCGGATTGCGGATCTCGAGGTATATTGCCTAGTGAGCTTCCAAACCACCACTCATGGTGGGGAGGGCCGAATTGGTTGCGGTGCTCCGCTGACCTATGGCCCGTTTCGCGCTTTGAAGAACCTTCTTCAGATTCATTGAATCTGGAAGAGCGAAAAATCACTTTGTCAGCATTTGTAGATTGTGACACAATACAGAATTTATTAAACAAATTTTCTTCCTTAGAGAAAATTAAGACAATTATTGGTTATGTGTTACGTTTCGTATCAAATACAAAAAATCCTCGAAATCGAAAGTTAGGCCATAACTTTGATTATATGGAATTGAATTCTGCTTTGTTAATTTTAGTCAAATATACGCAATATCTTTCATTTGAGAATGACATTCGTCAGTTGTTGAAAAATAAAAGTCCTTCTAAGCCTTTGAAGAGGCTCCTTGTTTTCCTAGACAAAGATGGAATCTTGAGAGTTGGAGGGCGACTTCAAAACTCTCTCCTCGAGTATGATAGGAAGCATCCTATTCTTTTACCTCGCTCTAGCCGTCTCACGGAGTTAATAATAACAGACACGCACAAACAAAATTTTCATCCTGGTTTACAAACGTTACATTATTTAATTTTGCAAAACTATTGGATACTATCGTCTCGTCGCGCTATCAGACAAATTTTATCTAAATGCTTCAAATGTTGGCATTTGAACCCCCAGCCGCTGCAACCCCTAATGGGCAATTTACCAGCTCCCCGCGTTTCACAAATAAAAGCATTTCACATTGTTTCTGTGGATTTTTGTGGCCCTTTTTTTGTCACTATGGCAAAACTTCGTGGGTCGAAAACCCTGAAAGCATATGTTTGCGTGTTTGTGTGCTTTGCTACAAAGGCGTTACACCTTGAACTTGTATCCGACTTGACATCAGACGCTTTTCTGGCTGGCCTGCGCCGTTTCATCGCACGCCGAGGGCGCTGTTCCAGAATTTTTAGTGATTGCGGCACCAATTTCGTAGGTGCAAATAAATACATTTTAGAAATTATGAAGAATGCAGCTGAGTCTGAGAAACTCATTTGGTCATTTCATCCTCCCGCTGCTAGCCATTTTTCCGGATTGGTGGAAGCTGGCGTTGAATCTTTGAAAACGCATTTAGCACGTGTGATCGGATCACAGATTCTCACTTTTGAAGAATTATACACGGTGATCACTCAAATAAATCGAATCCATGTTAAATTCTCGCCCGCTCTGCCCCTTGAGCACAGACCCTCGCGATTTATCTGTCCTCACGCCTGGTCATTTTTTAACAACCGAGCCTCTTACCTGTTTACCAGACCCCGATTTGTCGCATTTGAGTCTCAATCGCTTGAACAGATGGCAGCTCCTTCAGAGGATGCACGCAGATTTCTGGGCCCGATGGCATCACGAGTATCTGACCAATCTACAAAACCGCTATAAATGGGATTCACCAGAATCAATCGTCAAACCTGGGGATCTAGTTTTAATAAAACATGAAAATGTTCCTCCCTTGCAGTGGCGTACAGCGCGAATCACCGAACTACATCCTGGTAAGGACGGTGTGGCTCGTGTGGCGACGGTTCACACAAGTTCTGGGACCTATAAACGGCCTTTGGTCAAACTTTGTCCGTTCCCACCTCTTTAGTTTAATTTTTGTTAAAAGCATTTAACAAAAAGGTGGGGAGAATGTTCAAGAACGTTTTCACCCTTCTTTTTGTCTAGTTTTAGTTTGTATAGTATTCATATAGTTATTTGATATATATACATATATACATAATATTTGGTGCACAAAGAATCACTTTTTAAATTTAACCGCCGTTTCGCGTTCATGAAAGTTACTTCCAATCCTGTGGACAGCGACCCCTGCCGGAGAAGAGAGAACAACACAGACGCAACGAGCGGGATCGAGCGCGCAGTTGACTCCTAAAATAAAAATCGATAGAAAACCAATTCTAGTGATTTAAAACCCGCGTTTTTCGGTGCACCGCGTTCGCATATTAAAATTCCACTTCTGGAGCAGCCCTGGAACCTGGATTCCCTGGAATGGTGCAGATTTCAACTGTTTAAGGTAGGAAGTACTTTCCCGCGATTGATTCAGCGTGATTAAAATAAAAATAAAAAGAAAACTACAGTCCACTACAAATCAACGTCATATGACCTCGGAATGACGTCATTTTGACGTACTTAATATGACGTTATATAGACGTCCTTGATAAGTCGTCAATATGACGTCATCTGATGGTCATTTTCATGACTAATTATAACCATTATTCATTGAGTCATCTACATCAAGGAAATTTCATAATCAAGAAGTTTCCCATCTCTGTTATATGAAAACGTTAGTAGATATGTTATATAACATTTATTATTATGTCACTCATCATATATTATGCTTTATAATAATTTTTCCTCTAATCTGTGCGAAATGTGTGTTTTCCATGGTCTCTGAGATAATTGTTAATTATATACCTTCTGTGCAAAGTATTCTCCCTATAGCTATTAAAAATATAAGACCGAATTTCAGGTCATAAAAAGCTTATAACGTTGTTAATTATTCCGGAATGCGAATTCAAATCAGAGCGGGAGAGTGCGTAGAGAACTGTACTTGATTGGTCGGCACGGACCTTGCGCAGACATGCGAAAGTCGACTGCCAGCGCCAAGCGGGCCAAGCCGTTCACTTTCGCTTCGCCGTTGCGGCCATGATGACCATAACAACAAAATAACAATACATAGAAGGCCATCATTATCATGTTATTCGGCTATCTATGTGGTGTGGTGTGGTGGTCATACTTATTCATATTCATGTATCAAGTAGTAGAATTTGAGGATGGCAGCATGGTCATGATTTTAGACAAGTGGTGTATGCCGAAAAAGCAGAATGTGAATTGGACGCCATTGAAGGAATACCATAGGGCTCTGAGAAATCTCTCTAGTGCATCATCCGAATGGGATAAGTTCCTAATAAAAACAACATTTTATGAAACTGGTAATAATTGTACTGGTAAAGGAACATCAATATAATTAAATACAAAAAAAATCTCTGATGATATTGATACAACCCTAATACAACAGTGTTTTTTTTACCTACAGAAAATTTCGAAATACCACGAAATAAACTGAAACATGCAGGAGATATCAGTGATATAAATAATCACGTCATTTTGACGCCATTAGGATGTCGTCATTTTGACGCCATTAGGATGACGTCATTTTGACGACATGAAAATGACGTCATTCGTCTTTGACTTAGAAGGTCATATAAACGTCATTATGACGTCATTTTGGTAGTCATCCTGACGTCAGGCCTGACGTGATAATGACGTACAAATGACGTCAGCTTGTTACCTGGGAGTGCGCGAAGTAGGTACTTCGCGCACTGTTTTACTTCGCGCATTGTTATGTGCAAGGTATCATGGTAACGTAGGAAACTGAAAAAAAGTGTCACTTCGCAATTTGTCATCAATGCGCGAACCTTGTCATTTTTTGACGTTTGTAGAAAAATTACTTTTTTTGAAAATGAGCTCAATACACACTTCAACTTCAATATTCCATGTTTTCTCTCAGGTGATTTCCATTGTGTGATAAGAAGGAAGGATTGTAAAGATAATCGTACCTTATGTACATCGTTACAAAATTTGATAAATCGACCTCAATTTGCAGATGTTTAGGAGATAATTCATAAAAATAAGGTAGAGTATACATATATGAGAGGAAATACTGCATCACGTATCGATAGGGTTTATGTGACGTCAGAAAATAAAGACATTATACATAGTTGCCAGATTGTACAAACTACTTTTTCAGATCATAATTCCATGATCTTAAGCATGCAAATGAGTCATCATAAAAATATCATTGAACATGGGTGGGGATACTGGAAGCTGAGATCATCAGTATTGAATGATGATATTGATGAAATAAGTTATGAATTTGAAAGATCACCCAAAGTTTAAGGATAATTTAATATCTTGGTGGTTCGAAGTTATCAAACCAGGTTTGAAAAAATTTTCAGAAATACGTCGAATCCAAAGAGCTGTAGAATTTGAGAGCACCTTGAACTTTTACAATAATGTATTATATGAATTGAACGAAAGATTGAATAAAGATGATGCTGGAATAAAGGTGATGTTGGAATAAAAGTCTTCAGAGAAGTTAAAGAAATAATACGAAATCTTAGATAAAAAAATCAATATATTTTATAAAGATAGAAGCAAATTGAGTATGAATGAAAAAGTGAGCATATATGCTATTATTCAAAGGAGAGCGATTAGAAATATAACTATTACAGAAATTAAAACTGATGACGTATCCTTAGAGGATACCAAAGATATAATGCAATATGCAACAAGATACTCCTCTGCCCAATATGAAAAACCAAATATTGTGGAAAAGGACAAAATATGCTTATTGGCACATACAGACAAGAAGGTTGAGCATAATGATAAACAATATTAAGACCGACGATTCACGACAATCGCTATGCAGACCTATTTTCCAGCCCCATTTTCTGCCAAACGAAAAGTCCAAATGAAAAACGGTTTGGATGATCGTAAGGACGAAAGCTCAAGCTAGGAGTTAAAGTAATTTTCGAAATCAAACTCGTTTGTTGAAGAAAGCAGGCGATGACTGAAAAATGTAAACATTGGGAAATTTTGTGTCACAGATTTTAATGAAAATTGGTTTAACTCCTAGATACACTAAAATGCTATACCCTGCCCAAATTCTGGCTTCCAAAATCACACCGTTCCAAAGAAAACGGGAAAAAATCCAAAATTAACAATATGGCGTCGATAATTGGTGGCGACCTACATAAATCGTGTCTAAATTCAGGCCTATTCAGGGTTACATTAGTTCAGCTTCTGTCTTATAGATGGCGTTGCAAAATTTTGATTCTAATTATCATTATTAGATGGCGCTCAGAATAAAGAAGAATACAATGAAACATGTTGAGAATTTCACATTACGGAAAAATAATCACAGTCTTCTACCTGTTACTGGGTAACTCACTATAATTATGGTAAAAAAGTAATTAGTGCGATCACCTGAGGAATGAGGTGCGAGAGGGTGACGGCGGTAGGCAGAGAATTCAGAACCCCTTCCACGGCGAATCCGCAAGCATGTATACCGGTGTTGATTTGACCCGCTGGTTATTTTCATTTTACTTATCTCATCTTGTCTATTTTTAGAACCACTTGAGCGCGGTGGTCAGGGTCAGTACGGGTGGTACGGTTATAAAATTGAAAGCATAGGGCATTTTAGGGTGAAATGAAACGCTATTTATATTCCAGGCAAACGTTGTTATTTTTCTATACACTTTGACTTTGTCCCAGATTGGTGCTGTATGTATTGCTATCTCGGTTATTATAAGAGCTACACAGTCGGTCAGATGAGCAATGTTTCTCAGAATTCTATTACTATTTCAGAATTGCCATCAGATTTTTTTCGATCATTTTCTGTTTTTGAAATAATTGCGAAAAACCAAAGTGGTGCGTTTTTGACAATCCCCTCTGTATCTCTGTTATTTGAAAACTTACGACATTCTGGCTCAGACATTTCGTGAGCACTTTTTCAAGAACTTTTGAATAAAAAATAGAACAATGAAATATCTTCCTGCGTTTTCGAGATAATGACAGTAGCATTGTTTTTTCTTATGGAAATTTTCAGATTCGTTTATTTCTGATGTATTCGTTCAGAAGAATATGGTATGTTATAGTGATACATATTTTTGAAAGGAAGATTGAAATTTCTATTTAATGCAATTAAAATAAAATATGGTGCCCATATTATGAATGTCGTGAGCTCGGTCGTGAGTTTTCAAATAAGGGAGATACAGGGGATGGTCAAAACGCAACATATTGGTTTTTCTCGATTATTTGAAAAACAAAATACTATCGAAAAAATCTGATGGTAGTTCTGAGATGGTTTTCTCAAAAAAAATCGTATATCGACTATTATATCTTTATCACACAGCACACCCGCAACGGTAGGTAGTTTTCTATACCTAAATCATCTTATTATCCTCCTTCATGATATAGTGTGAAAAAGCGGATAGAAAAATTTGGTTCAATATCATTTATTTTGAAATATGGAAGTATGGGAGATCGTGACATAAAAGTTCATAGACATATGAAGTATTGAAGAAATTCATAATTTTCAGAGTTTTAGATTCTGGATATTCATCTTTGGAAATGTCGGTAGTAAAAACATTAATTATCGTTATTGAAGCGCTTTTGTCAGATTAAATGAAAAAAAAAAAATATCATTATGATTTTATTTCCAACAAAATCTGCACGGTGTTACACATAACATTATGACAAAATTCAAGCATACATTTCTCTCAAGCAAATAAAAAGCAGGAGGCATTCAGCTCAGAAAAATAGTGGTGGAACATATTCTTCGATTTTGATACTCATCCGGTGCTTATGACACCCTTTGATAGATAAAATAAATTCTGATCATTTTGTTATTTCAATAGAACTTATCAAATATCAAGGCAATCGAAGGAATTTTTTTTCGAGAGGTGAATGATATCGAATTCATATTTTTTCAAGTCTTCAATATCCTGAATCTCTACTACGGTTCTTTGGAAAAATATACACAAGACCTCATTTTATATATCTTATCACTCCAATTTTTCAAGATATGAGGCAATGATCATTAATTGATTAACTGGCGATTAATTACTGAGATTTATATATTGTAGGGTTCTTAAACTGTTTTTGAAAACATGGACCAATACTTTGAGTATTTTTTTGTAGACCGACGGCGTTTTACTAATGACAATTTCAAGAGATATCTATCAATCAAATGAATAGGTGAATCATCAGATACTGTTATTTATATTTTTATTGATTTATTGATAAATTTTGCTGAGGTGACACTCTTCAAATCCGAGCAAATATTTCGTAAACCCTATATTGAATGAAAAAATATTCAATTTGATATTATATTATGATGAACAGTGCTTGTACAGAAAAAAAATACTGATGATGTGCTACTGATTTGGAGTAGCAGATCATGATATCAGAAATGATATCAGAATTATTTGCCTCCATAAGATGATATTTTCTGACGGAATAACTGAGACAAGACATCAATTGAAGAAAATTCGAAGAAAATCTGTTCAAAGTAAATAAATATTTATCTAATCAATAATTTGTAGAGAAACATAATGGTGAATCCATTTTAATAGAAAACAAACGGGGAATTGGTGTGAAAATATATAAGTATTTTATTTTAGTCTTTGCAAATTCACTCTAGACATATACAGCAAAAAACATCGCCGCGGCACGCGTTCGGTGTTCAGTCATTGGGGATCCAAAATAAGGCTTACCTGGAAAAAAGTCCGGAAGTTTTGAAACTTTGTAGAATTATAGTTTTGGGTGTCCAGAACTAAAATTCACAAAATGCACATTCCGGGACGTGCCGCCGGCGCCGCCATCTTGCCAAGATGGCGCTCAAAAACGGTTTTTTGAAAATATCTTCAAAACGGTGCGTTTTCAGAAAAAATATGAGGACATAAAAATTTAAGATGAAGAAATTTTCTACAAGAAATGTTTCGAGCATATTTCTGCTAAAGAGAGCCGTTTAGGCTCAAGAGCTGATTGAATGACAACATATTCTGTTAAATTCTATAAACTGCCCCTAACTATCTCCATATATTCTTGCTATTCAATTTGTTCCTCGTTATATTGGACGATTTTCAGATCAATTATGAGACAAAAATTTTGCATTTGTGAAATAAGTTGTCTCAAGAGACTTTGCAAAGACTTTATTATCATTTCATTTTCGAGAAGAAACTAGAAATATTGCTTGAACTAAAAATGTAACCTGCCTAACCCTTTCTATAGGTAGACAATTTCCTAACGCAAATTTTCTGCGAATCAAAATATTTCTATTGTTCTATACATCTTCAACGACCTAATTTGCGAATTCGAGAAATAATTGATTCCTTGTATAAACAACACACTGTATATGATCAGATATAGTATAAAATATGTGTTCAATTGGTATTTGAAAAAAATCATGAAATTATTATATTTTTTCTGATCATAGTAGAACATCGAACGTTAATTAATAATACATAATACCCTGTATATGATATCATTATGAAAATTTTACCACATGTATTATAGAGAGTTGTAGTCAGATTTCCGCTAAAAAATTTCCTGCTATTACTTACTGATTTTCTGTATTTTTATTTGTTCATAGGTGGCTGTGTTCAAAAGGAATGAGAGAGTTCAATATCCAGGAATGTAGATATCATTGAGTAGTACATGTTGAAAAAAAAAATTCTTGAAGTCGGTCAGTGTATACGAAAATACGAAGGTGGTGCTGTTTAAAGTGGGACACACTGTATCTACCTTGGTCTGAATTGGACAATTGTGTATCACATTTTGAGCTCGATTTTATCTACTTTGCAAAATACGATTATTAGGAGTTCTGAATTCTCCCCAATTATACATTAGCATTCCATATACCGATCTGATAATAAAATTGCGGACCATAGGTTTTTTCATGCACAGTGGAAGAGATCAAATATGAAAGATTTCACGCGATGAATATAAGCAAGTTTAGCAAGTATCATTGCAAGTATTCAACTAGACGACGCTGAGCCACAGTCCCGTAGAGTGGTCTAGTCTCTAGTTGAATACTTGATTATCCATCGCGTATAATATTTCATATTTGAGCTGTTCCACTGTCGCACGCAAAATCCTATGGTCCGCAATTTTATTTCCAGATATCCACACATTGGGCATCCAAATAATATTCGAAGGATATCCTGTCGAGGCATGTCCAGTGGAAATATTCAGAGTACCCGCCGTTTCACCCAGATATCTAAAATATGGATATCCAGGAAAATATCAATACCTATTTGGAATATTTTATATTATATATTGATATTGTGATTTCTTCACTCATATCGACATGTGAAATACGGTAAGAAGATATGGTTTATAGGTAGGAGTTCCGATGTCTTTCTCGACCTTGATATCAAGAATAATATTTATTGAATATTAGAATTTCGAAGTAATGATATATTAAATTATAATAGTATTAAATATTTTTTGTTCAATTTTATTATTTAATTTTAAATAATACATTGAATAATCAAACTTTCTATTATATACCAAAAAGGTATTTGATGATCCTATCTACTTATGTTCTATCATATCTACGATTATTTTTCATATCCAAATAAGATTCAAAGCAATTTCAATTTCCTACCTGCTCTCCCTTTCTACCCCATGCACGTGCGCTCTTCCTTGAACATTTCCTTTCGAGCGTTCCGAAAGATAAAAAAAATATTTCAAGAAGCTACCATCAGCCACGCCTAGACCAACCCTGTAAAGTATTCTTTACTTGCCGTAATAGTGCCTCAGTGCCTATACAATAGTCATCACACTTACTTCCAGCTTCATAACATAATATATTTATATCTCCTAACTAACCGGTCGCTCGATCGGTGTCTTCCGCGATAAAAAAACAAAGCCCATAAAGAAGTAAATACAGGTTCATGGAAAGAATGCGCTTCGGATTTGAACCCAAAATGGAAGGAGCATCCGAAAATTCGACACTCAATCAAATCGAATGTAATTTAGGATTATATTAGATTGAAAACTCATTTGCATAATTTTATTAATGTGGAAATAATTAGGTATCAGGGCGCTATAAATATTTGAAGCGACACCTGTTGAAAATCTTTATAATACTAACATCGTCAACATAAAGAAACAAGAGAATTCTACATCGGTTTCTCGATGTTGGATTTTTATTCATGTTTATCACAGTTTGTTAACCGTAGCGACATCTCTTAGAAACGCCAGGCGAGTGCGGTGAATCGGAAGTCAAAGAACTAGAGACTGTACTAGAACTGTTGCCTTGAAACAAACAGCCTACCATCGCTGGCGCAAAAACCCTAACCTCGCGACTAGAGCAGAATACGTCGATGGCAGAAATAACTGCAGCCAAACAATAGATGCTTCGAAAGAAACATACAATGCCAAGATAAGATCGAAACTCATAGATTGTCCCAATGGCTCTGTTCGTTTTGGTCCCTTGCTAAAGCGGTCGAAAGAAATTTCACTAATAGTTCATTTCCACCACTGTCCAAATTCGACGGCACATTAGCAATAACATCGCAGGAGAAAGCAAATATTTTTGCAGAGATTTTCGCAGCAAACTCTACTTTAGATTCCCAAGGAAAAGTGCCGCCAGACATTCCACCCGTTGAGAGTCGAATGCCCGAAATCGTCTTCCGTCAACGCACTATCAGACTAATTCTGCTTTATCTCAAAACGAATGAGGCTAACGGTCCTGATGGAATTCCACCCATTATCCTCAAAAAATGGCACCAGAATTAACACCGATTCTCTGCAAGTTGTTTACCGTCTCGTACAGGTCGGGTATTTTTCCATCATGCTGGAAGACAGCTAGAGTCCAACCAATCCCTAAAAAAGGGAACAAGAACCTGCCCAACAACTACAGGCCCATTGCCCTGTTATCAGTAATCTCTCTAAGTGATGTAGAACGCCATCAATATCGAGCTTATCAAATATCTGGAGAGCTCGGGAATCATCAATGATAGACAATACGGCTTTCGCCACCGAAGATCTACTGGAGATCCACTTGCCTACGTCACCCATTTATGGCAAGCTTCATTAGAAAAACACGGGGAATCTCTAGCTGTCGCGTTGGACATATCGGAAGCATTTGACCGTGTTTGGCACGAAGGACTCCTCCACAAACTACCATCATACGGCTTACCACCTCAGCTATGCCATCTCTTATCGAGTTTTCTTTCAGGCAGATCGTGGTGGTGGACGGTGTTTCGTCTGATACAATTGGCATCAATTCCGGCGTTCCACAAGGATCAATTTTGGCACCAACATTACTCCTTCTTCATATCAATGATCTGTTGGGAGTAACAATTTGCCCCATCCACAGCTTTGCAGATGATAGTACCCTCCATAATGCGTTCTCTTCCAGAATTCCCATTTCTTCCCAGGAAACTAAGAACTCACGGCGCAGGCAGGTCAATGCTGTCAATGAAGACCTTGCTGAAATCACAGCCTGGGGAACCAACAACCTAGTTGAATTCAACGCCACCAAAACTCAAGCCTATATTTCCTCTAGAAGGGCGGAACTCAGTATGCCCGACATTGTAATGTCTGGCACCACCATCTCCACCAAGCCCAACATATCTATGCTCGGTATTTCCATCAGCAACACTCTTCCATGAGATAATCATGTGAGATCCATCGCAAAAGCTGCTTCACAAAAACTCGGATTCTTGTTCCGTGCGAAAAGCTTCTTTACTGTTCCCACATATGGGGTTCAGCACCAAAACATATGCTGATGCTCTTAGATTCCATCCAGAGAAGAGCCATTCGCCTGGTGGGTGACGCCACACTCACTCACTCTTTGACATCATTAGAACACCGTAGAAAGGTCGGCGACCTTTCACTTTTCTATCGATACTTCCACGGGAAATGTTCTTCAGAAATCTCTGCTATCATCCCTTCACTAGCAATACCAGTCAGACGAACTAGACAAGCAAAGTCAGCACATCCTTTCGTTGTCAACCTCGAAAGATGTCGAACAGCACTTTATCAAAACTCCTTCATCCATAGAACGGCTAGGCTCTGGAATTCAATGCCTGAGGAAGTATTCCCAACAACATATAATCTCCAGAAGTTCAAAAAGAAATTCCAATACCTACCTCCTATCCCTATCCTCCCTAGGAACGATGTTCTTTGAACATTATAGGGATTCCCTTTCATGCGCTACAAGCGATAAGAAAAAACTAGATGAAGTCTTATTGAAACTCAAAACAAAAAGAAAACGCCGGGAATAAACGGTATTACAAACGAATTGTATGTTTTGCTGACGGATATATTAATCGGAGAATTGATTTTCAATAAATTTCTTTGTGAAAATATCAAACCACCAAGAACTTTTGCAGAAGGAGTTTGTCTGCTGATACCAAAAGAAAAGCAATCGGATATCTTCGACAATTTTCGACCAATAACAATGACAAATTGTGACTATCGTATTATCATGAAATCAGTAGCCAACCGTTTCCAACACGTAACAAAATATGTAATAAGCCAAGAACAAACATGCGAAGGCAATAATTCAATTTTCCATAACTTATTGGCAATCAGAGATGTGGTAATAGGAGTAGAAAAATCGCCGAAATTGTGTGCTGCCTTATTGCTGAGTATTGCCTTCCAAAAGGCTTTTGATCGCAAGTCACATGAATTTATTTATGATGTACTCAAAAAAATGGGTTTCCCAAATAAGGTAATGGAACTGATCAAAAATATTTATAACAGTGAGTCATCTAAAATACTCGTAAATGGATTTTTAACCAGAAATTTCAATATTAATGTGGGGATAAGACAAGGGTGCCCACTATCGATGATTTTATTTAGCCTATCCATAGAACCGTTCATTACGGTTCATTAGTTTATGGAAGTTTTCTTCATCAGGTTTGTCATTGAATAATAAAAATTATAAGTTATATGCTTATGCAGATGATGTAAATAATTTCTTAAAAGATAAATATGATTTCATAAATCTCTGAACAATAAAAAAATTTTGAAAAAGTGTCAAATAACAAGGTCAGCCTGAATAAATCGAAATTATTGCCACTTGGTAAATTGGAACAACTACTTGCACAGTAGTAGTAGTAGTAGTAATCTTTATTATAGAATATATTCTAATCTTACAATGAATTATTGTGTGCGGTTTATATATGGGTTACGTAAATATGATCACATATCTCAAAAACTAAATGAACTTAACTGGCTCACTATGGAAAATCGTTGGAGACTTCACTTAGCTTTATTCATCTATAAACTTCTTAGGAATCAATCAGATGATAGTCGCTACCAGTTAATTCCGAGATCCAGCATACATTCGGTTAATATAAGACATCCCAATGCATTAACGATGCCTCATCATTCGACCGCCATTTATCAAAGAAGTTTCACATATAATGCAATCAAGTTGTTCAATTCAATCCCAGACCGCATTAAAAGCCTTGGTCCATTCTCCTTCCGAAAGTTCATTAAACATGAGCTACTTTCTTCACAATGAGTATTGTTACGATCTTCAATATGAATATTATGTACACATCCTCTTTTTTTTTTTCTCTCTAAGTAATGTAGACTCACCTTCCCAATTGGACAGTGAGAGGTTAGATGTAAGAGTAGCCTTAGGCTAAATCTCGCCTCCTGCTGGACAGTAAACAGTGAACAATGTTTTTCTTCTTTGTACAAATGTTTGTACAAATCTTTATATATTTTTTTGTATTATGGAATCACATAAATAAAGACGATTTATTATTATTATTATTATTATTATTATTAATAATAATAATAATAATAATAATAATAATAATACTCTTTATTTTGAGGAAATCGTACAGTACAAATGTTTAACACAGGTAAGGCAGATTTAAACGAAATAGTGTCAAAGTTTTTCGTGCTTCTAGAGAATCTGGCTAAGAATGTAGATATTCTTCTACTGTGTAAGGTTCCAATTCCAACAATAGCTTATGTAGCCCTTTTTTGAATCTTTTCAAGCCATTTATTTTTTTCAAGTCATCTGGGAGTTTGTTGTGAAATTTGATTCCTCAATAGAAAGGGCCTTTTTCAAAAGCAGTTAGGCGATGCCTTGGATAAGTATATTCAAGTGATCGCGTTGGGTATATATTCTGTGGTTTGAAACTGCTGAACATTTCTTTATTTTTGGAAAAGAACAACAAAACTTCTTGTATATATATACCTACAACAGTAAGTATTGAAAATTCCCTGAATTTGCCTCTACAAGACTCTCTGTTCTCCATCCTTAGCATTTCTCTCAAAGCCCTTTTTTGACATACAAAAACTCGATTTATCTCCCCACAACTACCATGAAATAAAATTCCATATCTCATTACTGCTTCAAAATTTGCAAAATATACTATTTTTAAAATGTCCTTATTTACATAGTCCTTAATAATGTTCCAAATTTCTTTGGTGGTATTAAAAGCATCTAGAATTTTGTTGTGATAAAATTCTTGTTTTTGTAGTTGTACTTTGTCGTAAAAATACTTTTTGGAATTTTTATATTCCTCAATTATGATTGGATTTTTTGTGTTTTTCATATATATATATATGGTGAACCGCGGTAAGATTTTAATCTTGGACCCCTGTATATTGACTTGACTCAATCTTTTTCGACATACACAAAGGTTTATCCCTTTATGAATCTGTACTAAAATACCTGTTTGCTCTTATAAATTTAATATACATAGAAATAAGTGAATTATTTCATTTTCTTTTTGGGTGGGCTAATGTCCCGTGTGTTTTAACGTTTCAAGTGTTTTACGTCTATTTTTACTTTTACGTGTTGTGATTTTCATCTGGTGAGATTTTGCCTACTCTCATTTTATATTTTCGTAGATGATTTTTCATTTTTCAAAAGTTGTTTGAAGGTTTGGTGAGTCATTTCGCAAAGTGATCAAACATTTAATAATTGTATACAAATTATCTCTCTAACTTAATATTTGTACGAGCAAATATTTATAAATGTAAGAGTACCTTGGATGCGTTCAAGAAGTCAGATTGAATTCCCAGTCTTATTTCGATTTCTGTGGATTCCTTACATAAGTGTTCAATATGTAACAACGAGGACGCCCTTCACAAATCAATGTTAAGCATTTGGCAGAATATTTCAAAAATAATTATTCTGAGAATATTTATAATCAAATTAAACATCTTGCAGCAGGTTCCAACGGAATTACAAAAGCTGCTATGAATCTCTATGATAGAAAAGATGAAAAATGTTGTTATAACATTGTTCAGACCATTAGGAAGAACACCGGTGGTTTTATCAATCATCTTCAACCCTAAATTAATATGAGTACCATCCGATGAGTTTGTTTTGAAAAAGTTATGACTTTTTTTCGAAATTTCGAAAAAGGAGACCAATGGGGTTTTTATTCTCACAAAATATTGTGAGATATACACATCATCAAGTACGATCCGAGGAACACATATGGAAAAAACTCGTATCCACGTGTACTTTGAACAAGTAATGATTATTTTTCGAAATTTCATAAAAAGGGTGCCTGTGGGGTTGATTCTTGCCCGACAAAATATTGTGAGATACACACATCATCAAGTACCATCAGAGGAACATTCACAGAAAACAAATCTCATCCACGTGTATTTGAAAAAAAAAATATGTTTTTTTTTATTTCCAAAATAGGGGGCCTGTGGCGACAATTCTTGCCGACAAAATATTGTGAGATATACACATCATCAAGTACAGTCAGAGGAACCCATTTATGGAAAAAAACTTTCCATCCACGTGTATTTTGAAAGATTTATGATTATTTTTCGAAATTCACAAAAGGGGGTTCTGTGGTATTAATTCTTGCCCGACATTATATTGTGAGATATACATTAAGGACCCTCAGAGGACTAAATTTTTTTTTAATCCGGCTATGGGGAGGTGACTATAGGTACAGTGTATATATAGCATTCTTTTTTTTTTCACAAATCTTTATTTGATAAAATTCATGTTACATCAACTACAAATTCACAAATATTTTGAAACATTTGCAACTTGTGTATATACTTAACTATCATTTTATACTATTAGAAACCAGAATTTTATCACTATAATTGTTGATGTGACAACCATCCTTAATTTTCAAAAACCAATCCTTCCTCCAAATGTCCAACAAAGTTTTTTCGTTTTTTTTTATCGCTTGGAGCGCACGAAAGGGAATCCCTATAATGTTCAAAGAACATCGCGCGTTCCTAGGGAGGATAGGGACAGGAGGTAGGTATTGAAATTTTTTTTGAGTTCTAAATTACAGAAGATCATTCCCCATATATACCAAAGAAAAACATTTACATCCTTCCTATCCTTAATGTTTGTACACAGTTGTAGAATTTCGATTATTTTTTTTACAGGTATCCAATTGCAAATTGAATTTGTTACTTATAATTTTTCTTGTTGTTTCATAACATTTTTGGGCTCTTCCACATTCTCTAATTCTATGAGATATATCACTATTTTGTTACATTCTGCACATTGATCTGTATCACTCATTTTGTGCGCCATCTGTTTTTGTTTGGTCGGATTATAGGTACATCATTGATTGCAAGGTTCACTGCTGCACACCACTTTGTTGGTAGTAGTATTTTGTAGTAATTCCCATATTTTTAGCCATGTATAATTAGGATATTTCTCTTCTATATGGGGTTTATGTGGCGTCATCATCTGAATTACTTCAAATATACCATTTGATGTGATAATATCATATTTTTCAATATTTAATTCCAATTCATATTCTCTCAATTTCTTGTATGCTAACATATAGCCCGATAGAACATTTTCGTAAAAAATTGAATTACATAATGTCGAGATATATTTTATTTTCTAATTGCCTATCCACGATTTAAATTGCGTGTTCAAGAAGAGCGATACCGCTTTTTGTTCTACATTTATCAAACCTAAGCCACCCTTATTTCTTGACGTATACCTATAACTGCGGTCTGGCAACCCTGAATAGCTGTCGCTGCCATAAAAATCTGCCAATAATAACAATAATAACATTCAATGTTTGGCAGTATTCGATATTTTGTGGTAATATTTGTGCAGTATACCATACTTTGGCTGATACATACGTATTTACATATCATATTTTTTGTATGAGGTTCAGATTCCTTTGTTTATCATTTATAATAGTACCCCTTATATTGTTGACCATACTTTCCCAATTTTGTTTATACATACTTCTTGAATTTGTGTCCACCATAATTCCTAAAATTTTCGCTTTATCCACGAATTTGAAAGGTTCATTATTCAACTGTTTTTTTTTTATGTTGAAATTTATATCAATCTGAAGTGAAACTCTTGGAGAATGTATGTAGTGTTTCTGTCTTCCAAGAAAAGTTGAAAACCCTCATGTAATTAGTGATTAAACAACAATATCGACTAATCAATCTAACAAAAACTACCAGAAGAAAAACTGGCTATAGTAAAAAACATCAGTGATAAACCGTTTGTTATCTTGAAACCAAAATTGGAAATTGGGAGTGGCTACTGAGCCAATTGAACTAAAATGGTTTGCAATACCTGCAAGTTGGAAATTTTTCCTGGTGAAGGGGTATGTTGTGATAGTTGTCAAGTAACAACACACTCTACCCTTAACTGTCCAAACATTTTCACGTCTGAGGTGAGGGCCATAGTATTGCAAAAAAGGAACTGTATTTTTGTGAAGAATGTCGAGAGGCTTTCAAAAGGGTCCCAAAACTGCTTAGAGAAATGAGAGACATGAGAAAGGAGATTGACACATTGAAGGGGGAAGTGGAAGCTCTTAAGCAAAAGGAAAAACAAGAAGTCAAAGGTTATGAACATATAGTTATGGAACTGGAGGAAAGAAAGAATAAATCTAAGAATGTTATCATATTGAATATCAAAGAATCAATTGAAACAAATGAAAAGGACAGGATAGAAGATGAAATGAATACAGTAAAAACAATTTTAGCAGAGACTGAAATAGAAGATCTTGAATATAGAGTTCAACGTATTGGAAAATATGAACCTGGTAAAAACAGACCCTTGAAAATAATGAGCTAAGCCAGAAGCGGCAGAAGAAATTCTCCGAAATAAAAACAAAATTAAATCATACAGAGTAACCATCTTTGGGGATCAAACCAAAGCCCAAAGAGAATATTATCATAAAATAAAGAAACAGTTGGAAGAAAGTAAGAACAGAGGAGAAAATAAATATATAAATAACATTCCCACATTAGTTGATAGCACCCATTCAAAAAACTATCGACAATAAGAAAAAATCCGGAAGTGCATGATTGCCCTCAATTTGATTCATTAAGACATTATTTATTTGATTTGTTGAGGGATTTTCTTGAATCCTGTTATGTTTTTGATTTGCAGCTTTTTCTTGGGGTTTGGATTCGGTTTCATAAATAATTCAAGGATTAAGTAGAAAAAAACGTTTCGCCCATGGCCATGGGCTTTGTCAATTTATTAACATTTTTTGGCACTGTAAAATAATGGTTTACATTGTAGGGTGATGGTGATGAGACATGAATAAAAAAAAATGTACAGGTAGGTACGTACCTCAACCAATTGCTAGAAAAATATACTACCAATTTCAAAGAAAAATTACTGAATCTAGTGCTGAAAGACACGTCCATCCAAATCACATCATTAGAAAAACAAATAGCACAATCAACCAGGCTGTTAAGAAACACACTATCAAATGAAATAATGGACACCTACTGGGCACCCCATGGCCATGGGCTTTGTCAATTTATTAACATTTTTTGGCACTGTAAAATAATGGTTTACATTGTAGGGTGATGGTGATGAGACATGAATAAAAAAAAAAGAGATACGTACCTCAACCAATTCATAATTCACAGCGATTGTGGTACTCTTGTGAATATTTTTTATTTTAACATATTGTTCCTTTTTATTTTCCCTTCTTTTTTGTTTAGAAAAGAGTTGAAACATTTTTGTTGCATCGTTTTATGTGAGATAGAAAAACGAGGGAAACTACAATTTGTTGAGGTTAATTTGGAGCTGTTCATCGCATGCGAGGGGTAAATCACTGGGGCAGTCCGGTGTACATTCTTTTGGCAGTCCGGTGGCAGTCCGTGGCAGTCTGGTGGCAGTCCGGTGGCAGTCCTTGGCAGTCCGGTGGCAGTCCTTGGCAGTCCGTGGCAGTCCGGTGGCAGTCCGGTGGTAGTCCGGTGGCAGTCTGGTGGTCTCTCGTCTCTTCTCTCGTAATCCGACAATTATCACAAACTGAATTCTAAATTTGAAAATTCAAGAGGGCGTTCGCAAGGTGGCGGCGACTTTGTTATTTATTCTCTGATTTACCTGAAAATGTATACGTAGGGGTTCTCGAGATTGGCAATTTCGAATTTCGAGTCCAAATTTTAAAAAACAAGATGGCTCCTGTAGAGAGGCGTCAGTTTTTTTTCATCTCTTGGAGCGCACGAAAGGTAATTCCTATAATGGGGAAAAGAAATCAGTTATTCTTGGAGTAATCATGATTTTCGAGTTAGTTTTGAAATTCTAGATGGCGCCTACAATGGGACGGAAAACTTTGTCATTTATTGTCCGAATCGCCTGAATAAAAAAAGTTCACCTTGGGGATCTCAAGCTCCAGAGTTGATACCCACGCAAATTTTGTGTATTATGGGCATGAGGGCAAATGCGCGCAGCGGTCAGTATTCTCAACAGTGTGTCCTAATCTCGGTCCTAATCCTCGTCCTTATCCCATAGTGCAATTGCACGCACGTCCCAAAAAAGGTATGCTGTAATTGCGCGCAAAGTAGGGAACATATAAAACGGTAGTTTTATCAAGTTTCATATGTTTTGAACTCATTCTAGGACATAAAATATAATCATTTCCGAAAAAGGAAGGAGACTTATTTTTGCAAACAACCTAACCTAACTCGGCATGATATATAATATGAGGAAGAAAAATATTCTTTCTGCATAAGAAGGGAGAGTAATTTTTCTAAACAATCTGACCTAGCTCGACCTAATATATAGATGATATGAAGAAGGAGAATATTCTTTCTGCATAAGAGAGGATACTACTTTTTATTAACAATTTTGTATTTATACTGTATTTAACCAATAAGAATTCACTAAATTTCAATAAGAAAATAGATCTCAGAGCAGTACCTGTTTAAGAATTTGTTTATCTATACCTGCCTTAATCCTTGTACATATCTGATTCACCATATATGTATCGACCTGTAACTCAAGTACCCATTTCTGGAATGTTTTCAAAATTTGAAAAACCATAGAAATTAATTTTCAACGATATTTTTCACGTGTTATAAAAAATTATGTGGTTTAGGAATAACCCAATTACAGCAGGAAGGAATATTTGTGGTGAATCACACTGTATACTCTTGACAATAATTTTCAAGTATAAGAATCACGAATTTACGATGAAGGTCGAATTTTCTGAAAATGTACAACGAGGATTTTTATGGGTAGTGCATTACGATTTATAGATGAACAGGGTGAACCAATACTGTGGGAAAGTGAGATAACCTCGATCGCATGACTATGTAAAGGATATTTGACTGACATTAGTGAAAGATGACAAGAATGACATGGAACAATTATAGAGACATATGTCAGGTAGGAGTTTTCTTCTTCTTTTTTGTTGTTCTTTTAACATTAACAACACACAGTGTTTTATAAATCTTGGTAGGTGTGAATGCAGTAGTGAAAAATTGGAATTGAAATAGTGGACTTGTGGTTATAGAATAGTCTGATAGATACTACTTAGATTACTGATATCTGTTCTGTCGTTCATCGAGTTAGTGTCTATTTTAATATAAATATATCATTTCTTTTATGCATCTCTTGTAGTAGTTACTTTCACAATCAAGAATATTGACATTATTAAAGGGAGTGGTATGGTCATTATCCATTAGATGTTTAGTTAGAGCTGTTGGGTTTTGTTTGTTGTAGTGATGTCCTTTCAATATGTTTTCTAAGTATTGTGTTGTCATGCCAATATACGTTTTATTGCAATCATTGCATGGAATAGAATATATAAAATTTTAATATTGGGGTTTTGCTTTCAAGTTTTGAAAAAAAATTTTTTGTACTGTTATGGGATTTATGACAAGTATCTATGTTAAATTTTGATAGGATGTGTGAAATTTTGTGTGATAAGCCATCAGTGTATGGAATGGATATTGTATTTAGTGGGTTGAGTTCTTTCTGTTTTTTATATTGTGATTTGTTGTATAATCTGTGTACTCTATGTTTTATAATTCTGTTTATTGAATTCAAGGGATAATTATTGTTCGTCAAGGTGTCTTTAACTTTTTTTAATGTTTGTTCTCTGTATTGTGGATGGGTTAGAATGATAGCTCTATCAACCAAGCCTGTGATAACACTCTTTTTGTGTGATAAGGGGTGTTGTGAGTTAAAATTCATGTACCTGCCAGACCACGTGTCTTTTGTATACCATTTAGTGGGAATTTTATTATTTTTTTTGATTAATGTTAAATCTAGGAAGTTAATTTCATTATTGACTTCTTGTTCTATAGTAAATTGTGATTTTGGATTGAAGGAATTGAATTCTTTGAGTACATTTGTTAGTTCATTTTGTGGTTTTGCAAGTAAGCAGTCATCTACATATCTTTTGAAAAATGGTAATGGGAATTTAAATTTTTTAATAACATTTTCTTCTAAGTTTTCCATTATTAATTGGGCAATGGTGCTAGGGATGGGAGATCCCATAGCAACACCATCAATTTGTTGATAAAAATCCTCTTTGTACTGAAAAAAGTTTGTGTTTAATGTTAAATCTATGGCTTTTGTGAATTCTTCTATTGGTAATGTTGTATATTCTTTCAACTCGTCCCATTTTATTTTTATTATATCTGTGATTAGGTTATTTGGGATATTAGTGTACAGTGAAATAACATCTAGTGAAATGATGAAGTAGTTATCAGGTATGTGTACAGTGTCACAGCCGTCTTCAAGTCGATGAATTCTTTGAAGGAAAATGAATCTTTAATGTATTACTCATTTTTACCAATTATTTGTGATATATTATTTGATAGAAATTTTGAAAGTTTGTAGAATGGTGATTGTAAACATGAAACAATTGGCCTAAGTGGTATGTTTTCTTTGTGTAATTTGGGTAAACCATATATTTTTGGGGGGTTTGCATTATGGATTTTCAGCTGTTTGCCAAGGTCTTCATTGATTAGTTTTTTTGTGAGCCAGGATTTTATCAAATTATTGTTTTTATTTTGATAGTTGGTGGTAGGGTTGTTTTTCAGTTTGCGATATACTGTTGTGTCATTTAATAGTTCTGACATTTTAATATTGTAGTCTTCAGTGTTCATAATAACCGTTTTGTTGCTTTTGTCTGGTTTTATTATCATAATTTGGTGGTTATTTTTGATGAATTCTTTGGTTTCTGAAATATTTTTGAGTAATGTTTTTTGAATTTTGTTTTTTTTTTGATATTATTAGCTTTGATTCTTTTTTTGTGGTTGAAAATGGCCTGTACTACATTTGTTCGAATTTCATTTTTGACACATTCTGGTTTGTTTTTTATTCCTGTTTCTATGCTTGCTATGTATTCAAAAGTAGGGATTTCGTTTTCTTTCGTTATTGGTAGTGCATGTTTTTGTCCAAGGGCAAGGATGTTCGATATGTTGTTAGGTATTTGAGTGTCTGACATATTTTCTATCCATTTTTCCATGTTTGTGGAGTTATTATTAATATTAGAGTTTGACTTGTTCATTAGCCATTGAAATTTTTTCACATTTTTTTCTCTGGTTGTGATGAACATTTTATCAATTTTTTTATCTTCAAAAAGTAAGTAGGTGTCCATTATTCCATTCGATAGTGTGTTTCTTAACAGCCTGGTTGATTGTGCTATTTGTTTTTCTAATGATGTGATTTGGATGGACGTGTCTTTCAGCACTAGATTCAGTAATTTTTCTTTGAAATTGGTAGTATATTTTTCTAGCAATTGGTTGAGGTACGTACCTGTACATTTTTTTTTTGATTCATGTCTCATCACCATCACCCTACAATGTAAACCATTATTTCACAGTGCCAATAAATGTTAATAAATTGACAAAGCCCAAGGCCATGGGCAAAACGTTTTTTTCTGCTTAATCCTTGAATTATTTATGAAACCGAATCCAAACCCCAAGGAAAAGCTGCAAATCGAAAACATAACAGGATTCAAGAAAATCTCTCAACAAACAAATATAGCAATGGGTGGAAATATTGCTATCCCCCAACAACACCCTACCCAAAACACAGGATTCTACAATAGTATCTCTCAAACCTATGGACCAACTAGAGTATCATCACTCAAAGAATTATCCAAGAACAAAGAAGCCCTGGTAAAACAGAAACACAGAAGTGTTTTCCTGTTGGGGAGTTGGGAATGAATCAGGTTCAGTTTTCTCCACTTTAGGAACTGCGCTTTTCATTGATTGATGATAGTAAGCTCTTAAAGGATCAGTTATTGGTTCATATGTTCTTCCAATGAAGTTTTCGATTGAGCAATATCTGCCCAGCAAACATCGAATCTCTGGCCGCCTTCTGGCCCAATGCAAGATCAGTCGGCAGAGTGCTGGCAACGGGTGAGCTGCAACGGGTGAACGTCGGCCCATTGTATGGTATATTGTAATCGTTTATCCATAATCCAGCCAGCACTGGACCAGTAGTATAAAATCGTGATGCCATTCCACTACGTCGTCTAAACATCGGCCCTTTGTATGGTATATTGAAATCATTCAACTATAGTCCAGCCGGCACCGGGCCAATAAAAGGCAATAGAGGCATCCGCGCTTTACTAGACTTCATCATATGATATAACCTACACATCATCCCACGCCTGTGTAATTTCGATGAAAAAATATCTATACTTTATGATGAAAAAATGTAAAACGAAATAATGGGAAACACTTAATCAGTTAGTACCTTTGAGTATTCAAACTGGTTACTACATAATATATGATACGATTATTGTAAATAACGAAATATTTTTTTTGCAAAGTCTATGATTAATAATAGTTTTCTAATGTAGATAGTGGGTGAATTGAGTAAACCTGATTGTTGAATGTTGACAAACGTGTCCCCACTTTTAAAACTGTTCTCATCTACTTTATCGGAGAATTAGACAGTTTTGTCAAAGAGGAGAGGTGACTAACCTACTATTCTTTGGTTTTGTCCTCTGCTATATGATTATTATAAGTATTCATTGATAGTACTCATAGGTCATCCGTCACTCTGGCCGACGGCCGGACCAATGTCTGTATACCGTCGGACCTAAAATTAAAAAAAGAAGTGACCGGTCGCCGCGTTCGAACTTGCGACATTTGGATTACGAAGCCGCGATCTTACCAACTGAGCCATTTTTAATTCTTGTTAGATATTGACTACGGATGACCTATGAGTACTATCAATGAATACTTATAATAATCATATAACAGAGGACAAAACCAAAGAATAGTAGGTTAGTCACCTCTCCTCTTTGACAAAACTGTCTAATTCTCCGATAAAGTAGACGAGAACAGTTTTAAAAGTGGGGACACGTTTGTCAACATTCAACAATCAGGTTTACTCAATTCACCCACTATCTACATTAGAAAACTATTATTAATCATAGACTTTGCAGAAAAAATATTTCGTTATTTACAATAATCGTATCATATATTATGTAGTAACCAGTTTGAATACTCAAAGGTACTAACTGATTAAGTGTTTCCCATTATTTCGTTTTACATTTTTTCATCATAAAGTATAGATATTTTCTCATCGAAATTACACAGGCGAGGGATGATGTGTAGGTTATATCATATGATGAAGTCTGGTAAAGCGCGGATACCTTTATTGCCTTTTATTGGCCCGGTGCCGGCTGGACTATAGTTGAATGATTTCAATATACCATACAAAGGGCCGATGTTTAGACGACGTAGTGGAATGGCATCACGATTTGATACTACTGGTCCAGTGCTGGCTGGATTATGGATAAACGATTACAATATACCATACAATGGGCCGACGTTCACCCGTTGCAGCTCAGCCGTTGCCAGCACTCTGCCGACTGATCTTGCATTGGGCCAGAAGGCGGCCAGAGATTCGATGTTTGCTGGGCAGATATTGCTCAATCGAAAACTTCATTGAAAAAAACATATGAACCAATAACTGATCCTTTAAGAAAATTACTATCATCAATCAATGAAAAGGCAGTTCCTAAAGTGGAGAAAACTGAACCTGATTCATTCCCAACTCCCCAACAGGAAAACTCTTCTGTTTTTCTGTTTTACCAGGGCTTCTTTGTTCTTGGATAATTCTTTGAGTGATGATACTATAGTTGGTCCATAGGTTTGAGAGATACTATTGTACTATTGTGGGGTTGGGATTCGGTTTCATAAATAATTCAAGGATAAAGTGGAAAAAACGTTTTGCCCATGGCCATGGGCTCTGTCAATTTATTAACATTTTTTGGCACTGTAAAATAATGGTTTACATTGTAGGGTGATGGTGCTGAGACATGAATCAAAAAAAAAATGTACAGTTAGGTACCTCAACCAATTTCTAGAAAAATATACTATCAATTTCAAAGAAAAATTACTGAATCTAGTGCTGAAAGACACATCCATCCAAATCACATCATCATAAAAACAAATAGCACAATCAACCAGGCTGTTAAGAAACACACTATCAAATGAAATAATGGACACCTACTCACTTTTTGAAGATAAAAAAATTGAAAAAATTTTCATCACAACCAGAGAAAAAAATGTGAAAAAATTTCAATGGCTAATGAACAAGTCAAACTCTAATATTAATAATAACTCCACAAACATGGAAAAATGGATAGAAAATATGTAAGACACTCAAATACCTAACAACATATGGAACATCCTTGCCCTTGGACAAAAACATGCACTACCAATAACGAAAGAAAACGAAATCCCTACTTTTGAATACATAGCAAGCATAGAAACAGGAATAAAAAACAAACCAGAATGTGTCAAAAATGAAATTCGAACAAATGTAGTACAGGCCATTTCCAACCACAAAAAAAGAATCAAAGCTTATATAAAAAAAAAACAAAATTCAAAAAACATTACTCAAAAATATTTCAGAAACCAAAGAATTCATCAAAAATAACCACCAAATTATGATAATGAAACCAGACAAAAGCAACAAAACGGTTATTATGAACACTGAAGACTACAATATTAAAATGTCAGAACTATTAAATGACACAACAGTATATCGCAAACTGAAAAACAACCCTACCACCAACTATCAAAATAAAAACAATAATTTGATAAAATCCTGGCTCACAAAAAAACTAATCAATGAAGACCTTGGCAAACAGCTGAAAATCCATAATGCAAACCCCCCAAAAATATATGGTTTACCCAAATTACACAAAGAAAACATACCACTTAGGCCAATTGTTTCATGTTTACAATCACCATTCTACAAACTTTCAAAATTTCTATCAAATATTATATCACAAATAACTGGTAAAAATGAGTATCGACAATGTACACATACCAGATAACTACTTCATCATTTCACTTGATGTTATTTCACTGTACACTAATTTCCCAAATAACCTAATCACAGATATAATAAAAATAAAATGGGACGAGTTGAAAGAATATAAAACATTACCAATAGAAGAATTCACAAAAGCCATAGATTTAACATTAAACACAAACTTTTTTCAGTACAAAGAGGATTTTCATCAACAAATTGATGGTGTTGCTATGGGATCTCCCATCTCTAGCACCATTGCCCAATTAATAATGGAAAACTTAGAAGAAAATGTTATTAAAAAATTTAAATTCCCATTACCATTTTTCAAAAGATATGTAGATGACTGCTTACTTGCAATACTACAAAATGAACTAACAAATGTACTCAAAGAATTCAATTCCTTCAATCCAAAATCACAATTTACTATAGAACAAGAAGTCAATAATGAAATTAACTTCCTAGATTTAACATTAATCAAAAAAAAATAATAAAATTCCCACTAAATGGTATACAAAAGACACGTGGTCTGGCAGGTACATGAATTTTAACTCACAACACCCCTTATCACACAAAAAGAGTGTTATCACAGGCTTGGTTGATAGAGCTATCATTCTAACCCATCCACAATACAGAGAACGAACATTAAAAAAAGTTAAAGACACCTTGACGAACAATAATTATCCCTTGAATTTAATAAACAAAATTATAAAACATAGAGTACACAGATTATACAACAAATCACAATATAAAAAACAGAAATAACTCAACCCACTAAATACAATATCCATCCCATACACTGATGGCTTATCACACAAAATTTAACACATCCTATCAAAATTTAACATAGATACATGTCATAAATCCCATAACAGTACAAACAAATTTTTTTCAAAACGTGAAAGCAAAACCCCAATATTAAAAAATTCAAATCTTATATATTCTATTCCATGCAATGATTGCAATAAAACGTATATTGGCATGACAACACAATACTTAGAAAACAGATTGAAAGGACATCACTACAACAAACAAAACCCAACAGCTCTAACTAAACATCTAATGGATAATGACCATACCACTTCCTTTACCAATGTCAATATTCTTGATTGTGAAAGTAACTACTACAAGAGATGCATAAAAGAAATGATATATTTATATTAAAAAAGACACTAACTCGATGAACGACAGAAGAGATATCAGTAATCTAAGTAGTATCTATCAGACTATTCTATAACCACAAGTCCACTATTTCAATTCCAATTTTTTACTACTGCATTCACACCTACCAAGATTTATAAAACACTGTCTGTTGTCAAATAAATAATGTCTTAATGAATTAAATTGAGGGCAATCATGCACTTCCGGATTTTTTCTTATTGTCGATAGTTTTTTGAATGGGTGCTATCAACTAATGTGGGAATGTTATTTATATACTTTATATATTTATTTTCTCCTCTGTTCTTACTTTCTTCCAACTGTTTCTTTATTTTATGATAATAATTTCTTTGGGCTTTGGTTTGATCCCCAAAGATGGTTACTCTGTATGATTTAATTTTGTTTTTATTTCGGAGAATTTCTTTTGCCGCTTCTGGCTTAGCTCATTATTTTCAAGGGTCTGTTTTTACCAGGTTCATATTTTCCAATACGTTGAACTCTATATTCAAGATCTTATATTTCAGTCTCTGCTAAAATTGTTTTTACTGTATTCATTTCATCTTCTATCCTGTCCTTTTTATTTGTTTCAATTGATTCTTTGATATTCAATATGATAACATTCTTAGATTTATTCTTTCTTTCCTCCAGTTCCATAACTATCTGTTCATAACCTTTGACTTCTTGTTTTTCCTTTTGCTTAAGAGCTTCCACTTCCCCCTTCAATGTGTCAATCTCCTTTCTCATGTCTCTCATTTCTCTAAGCAGTTTTGGGACCCTTTTGAAAGCCTCTCGACATTCTTCACAAAAATACAGTTCCTTTTTTGCAATACTATGGCCCTCACCTCAGACGTGAAAATGTTTGCACAGTTAAGGGTAGAGTGTGTTGTTACTTGACAACTATCACAACATACCCCTTCACCAAGAAAAATTTCCAACTTGCAGGTATTGCAAACCATTTTAGTTCAATTGGCTCAGTAGCCACTCCCAATTTCCAATTTTGTCTTCAAGATTACAAACGGTTTATCACTGATGTTTTTTACTATAGCCAGTTTTTCTTCTGGTAGTTTTTGTTAGATTGATTAGTCGATATTGTTGTTTAATCACTAATTACATGAGGGTTTTCAACTTTTCTTGGAAGACAGAAACACTACATACATTCTCCAAGAGTTTCACTTCAGATTGATATAAATTTCAACATAAAAAAAACAGTTGAATAATGAACCTTTCAAATTCGTGGATAAAGCGAAAATTTTAGGAATTATGGTGGACACAAATTCAAGAAGTACCTATGTATAAAAAAAAATTGGGAAAGTATGGTCAACAATATACTTAAGGGGTACTATTATAAATGATCAACAAAGGAATCTGAACCTCATACAAAAAATATGATATGTAAACACGTATGTATTAGCCAAAGTATAGTATACTGCACAAATATTACCACTAAATATCGAATACAGCCAAAAATTGAATGTTATTATGGGCAGATTTTTATGGCAGCGACAGCTATTCAGGGTTGCCAGACCGCAGTTATATACGTCAAGAAATAAGGGTGGCTTAGGTTTGATAAATGTAGAACAAAAAGCGGTATCGCTCTTCTTGAACACACAATTTAAATCGTGGATAGGCAATGGGAAAATAAAATATATCTCGACATTATGTAATTCAATTTTTTACGAAAATGTTGTTCTATCGGGCTATATGTTAGCATACAAGAAATTGAGAGAATATGAATTGAAATTAAATATTGAAAAATATGATATTATCACATCAAATGGTATATATGAAGAAATTCAGATGATGACGCCACATAAACCCCATATAGAAGAGAAATATCCTAATTATACATGGCTAAAAATATGGGAATTACTACAAAATACTACTACCAACAAAGTGGTGTGCAGCAGTAAACCTTGCAATCAATGATGTACCTACAATCCGACCAAACAAAAACAGATGGCGCACAAAATGAGTGATACAGATCAATGTGCAGAATGTAACAAAATAGTGATATATCTCATAGAATTAGAGAATGTGGAAGAGCCCAGAAATGTTATGAAACAACAAGAAAAATTATAAGTAACAAATTCAATTTGCAATTGGATACCTGTAAATGTTTTTCTTTGGTATATATGGGGAATGATCTTCTGTGATTTAGAACTCAAAAAAAATTCCAATACCTACCTCCTGTCCCTATCCTCCCTAGGAACGCGCGATGTTCTTTGAACATTATAGGGATTCCCTTTCGTGCGCTCCAAGCGATAAAAAAAAAACGAAAAAACTTTGTTGGACATTTGGAGGAAGGATTGGTTTTTGAAAATTAAGGATGGTTGTCACATCAACAATTATAGTAATAAAATTCTGGTTTCTAATAGTATAAAATGATAGTTAAGTATATACACAAGTTGCAAATGTTTCAAAATATTTGTGAATTTGTAGTTGATGTAACATGAATTTTATCAAATAAAGATTTGTGAAAAAAAAAGAATGCTATAATATACACTGTATCTATAGTCACCTCCCCATAGCCGGATTAAAAAAAAAATTTAGTCCTCTGAGGGTCCTTAATGTATATCTCACAATATAATCGGGCAAGAATTAATACCACAGAACCCTTTTTTGTGAATTTCGAAAAATAATCATAAATCTTTCAAAATACACGTGGATGGGAAGTTTTTTTCCATAAATGGGTTCCTCTGACTGTACTTGATGATGTGTATATCTCACAATATTTTGTCGGCAAGAATTGTCGCCACAGGCCCCCTATTTTGGAAATAAAAAAAAAACATATTTTTTTTCAAATACACGTGGATGATATTTGTTTTCTGTGAATGTTCCTCTGATGGTACTTGATGATGTGTGTATCTCACAATATTTTGTCGGGCAAGAATCAACCCCACAGGCACCCTTTTTATGAAATTTCGAAAAATAATCATTACTTGTTCAAAGTACACGGGGATACGAGTTTTTTCCATATGTGTTCCTCTGATCGTACTTGATGATGTATATATCTCACAATATTTTGTGAGAATAAAAACCCCATTGGTCCCCTTTTTCGAAATTTCGAAAAAAAGTCATAACTTTTTCAAAACAAACTCATCTGATGGTACTCATATTAATTCAGGGTTGAAGATGATTGATAAAACCACCGGTGTTCTTCCTAATGGTCTGAACAATGTTATAACAACACTTTTCATCTTTTCTATCATAGAGATTCATAGCAGCTTTTGTAATTCCGTTGGAACCTGCTGCAAGATGTTTAATTTGATTATAAATATTCTCAGAATAATTATTTTTGAAATATTCTGCCAAATGCTTAACATTGATTTGTGAAGGGCGTCCTCGTTGTTACATATTGAACTCTTATGTAAGGAATTCACAGAAATCGAAATAAGACTGGGAATTCAATCTGACTTCTTGAACGCATCCAAGTACTCTTACATTTATAAATATTTGCTCGTACAAATATTAAGTTAGAGAGATAATTTGTATACAATTATTAAATGTTTGATCACTTTGCGAAATGACTCACCAAACCTTCAAACAACTTTTGAAAAATGAAAAATCATCTACGAAAATATAAAATGAAAGTAGGTAAAATCTCACCAGATGAAAATCACAACACGTAAAAGTAAAAATAGACGTAAAACACTCGAAACATTAAAACACACGGGACATTAGCCCATCCAAAAAGAAAATGAAATAATTCACTTATTTCTATGTATATTAAATTTATAAGAGCAAACAGGTATTGTAGTACAGATTCATAAAGGGATAAACCTTTGTGTATGTCGAAAAAGATTGAGTCAAGTCAATATACAAGGGTCCAAGATTCAAATCTTACCGCGGTTACACCATATATATATATATATATATATATATATATATATATGTTTTTGTACCAAGTCGAGATCCGATTAAATTATGGACAACCCGAGATCCACCACAACAGAAG
This sequence comes from Phaedon cochleariae, assembly GCA_918026855.4. Lineage (NCBI taxonomy): Eukaryota > Metazoa > Arthropoda > Insecta > Coleoptera > Chrysomelidae > Phaedon > Phaedon cochleariae. Next base: position 34,418,469 of record OU896707.1, on the reverse strand, counting down.
GACTTCGTTGAGTATGTATTTCACAAATAGTTGCCAAACATCCTCTTCAAACCAAAACCCTAGAGAGGGGATCGAAGAGATTTTTCAATTTGAATTTTTGTGATACTATTCAAACAATGAGAGATCCGAGACGAATTCATGCAAGTTGAGATCCGAAAATGTATATTTTGATATTTAATACACAAGATGAGATCCTGCAATGTTGCCATATCTGATGTTCGAGGAATGGACACGAATATCTATATTTCTGAATCTATTTTATATTTCCATCACGCACACATGTTCGAATTTCATCATTTCTATAGCAAAACAAATATTTTTGAAGATGATGGCGGCGTGATGCAGCACCCTATTGCTGACAATGAACTAAAATCACATGTAGGGATGAGCGACAGCTTTTTCGAAAGTATTAAAAGCCTGTTCGATAGTATTCAACCAAGATCCCCCTCCGAACAACCAGAAAATCAATACATATAGTGGTACATCATTTAATGAAAAATCTTTAACTTTCTAGCATTCAGACCAATCAAATTGTTCAATCTGATTTTGAGGAGAGTTTACTATTTTTCATCACTTGGAGCGCACGAAAGCAAATCTCTTTTATGTTCGAGGACCATCGTGCGTACTCAGGGAGAATTGAGGAAGAATGTAGATATCGGAATTTTCTTTGAACCTCTGAGGATGATAAGTTCTTGAGAATATACTTCCTGTTGTGAAGAATTCGAAAGACTTGCCTTTCTATTGACAAACGAGTTCCGATAAATAATTGTTCGGTATATTTCGAGGATAACGACAAAAAAATGTGCTGATTGAGCTTATCGAGTACGTCTAACTGGTTTTGCAAGTGAGAGAAATTTCTGAAGAACATTTTCCGTGAGAGTATCATAAGAGAAGTATAAGGTTACCGATTTCCTTATGGTGTTACGATAGTGTCAAAGAATCAGTGAGTGTGGCATCACCCACCAGACGGATGACTAGTCTCTGCATCGAATATGAATCTAGCTGTATCAGCATATGTTAAGGTGCTGAATTTCATATATGAAAAACATATTTCTGAAACGGGCCGTATCTGTGCTTTGTAGATCATCAGAAGCTGTCATGGTGTGAAGTTGAATTTCCTAATTTTGATGAAAAAACCATAATGCCCGACCCCAAGAACCCCCTTGTAACAATTTTGAATAGAATCGGATCGTAATTACAAAACTCGTCCGCCATATCATACAACCCTCATATACCAATTTTGACTCGTCCGCCATATTGGATCTGCCATTTTGAATTCCATAATTTTTACTGAATGATCATCATCACCGACTCCAAAAACTCCTACAAACAAAATTTTGATAGAATTGGATCATAACTACAAAACTAGTTCGCCATATCAGATCCGCCATCTTGAATTCCCTAATTTTGATCAAAGATTAATAATTTTCGACCCCAAAAACCCCCAGATCACAATTTTGAATCGTATAGGATCATAATTACAAAACTCGTCCGTCATATTAAATTCGCCATCTCGTATTTTCAAATTTCAACGAGGGAATCATATTTTCCGACCCTGAACACACCCAGATACCAATTTCGAATAGAATCGGATCATAATTACAAATCTTGTCCGCCATATTGAATGTGTCATCTTGAAGCACCCGAATTTTACGGAATAATCGTAATCTCCGACTCCGAAAACTCCCACACACATGAATTTCCTAATTTTGACGAAGGAATCATAACTTCCAACCCAGAAAACCCCCTGATTCCAATTTTGAATCTTATCAGATCATCATTACAAAACTCGTCCGCCATATTGGATCCGCCATCTTGATTCCGACTGAGGAACCATAATCTCCGACCAGAAAAAACATCAGAAACCAATTTTCAATAGAATCGGATCATGGTACAACACTCGTCCGCCATATTGGATCCGCCATATTGGATCCGCCATATTGGATCCGCCATATTGAATTTCCTAATTTTGACAGAGGAATCATTATCTCCGACCCCAAAAATCCCCAGATACCAATTTTGAATAGAATCGAATCATGATGAAAAAACTCGTCCGCCATATTGGATCCGCCATCTTCAATTTCCCAATTGAAAAAATAGTTTTTTACTATCGTGCGCAGAAATCATATTTTTCGCACACATATATTAGTGCTGTCAGAGTCACTTGTCCACAATAGTGCGGAAAAAACTCTCAACTCTCAAATGAGTGCAGAAAATATAAATTTGATTTTTTCCGCTCGCTAGTAGTAAAAATAGTGTACCAAACACGTGCGTGAAGTGTATTTCCGCACTTGCGTTAGGGGAACTACCATAACGACCGATTCTCAGACCTACCAAAGATGCACACAAATTTTCCTTAGAATCGGCAAGCCGTTTCGGTACTATTGGAAATTGGAGGAGTTTGGCAGCAAACACTGTGAGAGGAGTGTAATTCTACCAAACATCCTATTCCACAACCACGAGTTCAATGATATCTAATTTGATGAGGCTCGTTCATTTAATGAAACATACAGACACGTCACAAAAGTACCTACCAACACATTACTTCCATATAAAATAATAAGATACTTTTTTCTACGGCTATAACATAAAATTACTCTTGTTTTACTGTGTTGGATGAATCAATGGAGTACTTTGTATGTTATCAATTTTATTTCCGTATCGGATATCACAATGACTTCATTGTGTTATTATTTCAAATAAATCTAATCTCCCATGGCAAGTCAAAGTTCAAGTAATGACAGTTTTGTCATATATAGATGAGCATAACTTATGAAAAAATCAGATGGCTACAAACGAAGAAATCCAAAATTTTGCTGTTATCTGTTACAGCCGTAGAAAAATTATAGTGTATAACTCGCACGGAGTGCTAATTTCCCACTCGAATGATTTCAGCATTCACCTAAGGCTCATGCTGCAAACTTCATTCTCGTGGGAAATCACGATCATTCCGTGCTCGTTAAACAATGTACTATTTTTTGACGGCTATAACACAAAATTACTCTTGTGTTCGATAAATCAATGAGGTATTTTGTATGTCATCAATTTCATTTATGTATCGGATATCACAATGACTTCATTGTGTTATTATATTTCAGAAAAATCTCATCTCCCATGGCATGTCAAAGTTCAAGCAATGCTAGTTATGTCAGATAGATGAGCATTACTAATGAAAAAATCAGATGGCTTCACAAGCCAAAGAATGGAAAAATTTTGCTGTTTTCTGTTACAGCCGTAGAAAAAGTATTGTGAATAACTCGCACGGAATGCTATAATTTCCCACACGAATGATAGCAGCATTCGCCTAAGGCTCATACTGCAAACTTCATTCTTGTGGGAAATCATTATCATTTCGTGCTCGTTGAACAATATACTATTTTCTACGGCAATAACACAAAATTGATCTTGTCTCACTGTGTTCGATACATTTTTGAGGTACTTTGTATGTTATCAATTTTATTTCCGTATCTGATATCACAATGTTTCCATTCTGATATTATTTCAAAAAAATCTCATCGCCCATGGAATGTGAAATCACAAGCAATGCGACAGCTCTGTCTGATAGATGAAGCATTACTTGAGAGAAAATCAGATGACTACAAGACGAAGAAATCCAAACTGTCGCTGTTGCCTGTTACAGCCGTAGAAAAATTATAGTGCATAACTCGCACGGAATGCTGATTTCCCCCTCGAATGATTGTAGAATTCGCCTGAGGCTCATGCTGCAAACTTCATTCTCGTGGGAAATGACGATATTCCGTGTTAGTTAAACAATATACTGTACTCTTCAACTTCTACAACCAGGTTGTAATTGATAGACGAAGAGCTCAATAAATAATATATTGCCTCCGATGTACTCGTACGTGATTATCATCAGATTCGGAATAAAGGTAACATGTGAATTAATATACCAACATAAGGAACACATTCTGAAAATATTGAATTTGCCGCTGAAATAGACTAACAAAATAAAGATCAAATTCATAATACAACACTGACTCAGTTGAGAGATCTCTGATGCGACGTTGCCAAATATACTGGATCTCATATTGTCGAGTAAATATCATAAACAAGGCGCACAGCGCAGCGCCCCCTTCAGAGCGCTAGGTAGAACTACGAGTGTATAAAAATTGACAAAAATGGTCAAATGGAGATCCGTACTAAAATTTGTGTACCACCTCCTATGACCTAGGATAACGTAACTAAGATGATATACACATAGAAACAAGTCGAGATCCGTTTCGGATCTCGGCTTGTCGAAACGGATCCCCACTTGTTCAGCTTATATCACCAAATGATCTCGTCTTGTATCGAAAACATATCTATATATATATATATATATATATGAAAAACACAAAAAATCCAATCATAATTGAGGAATATAAAAATTCCAAAAAGTATTTTTACGACAAAGTACAACTACAAAAACAAGAATTTTATCAACAAAATTCTAGATGCTTCTAATACCACCAAAGAAATTTGGAACATTGTAAACACTACTCTGGGCAGACTAAAAGACCAACTGAATATCACATCTATTACTGATGAGGATGGCAACAAAATAAATAACCCCTTTGAGATATCAAATTGCTTCTGTAACTACTTTTCAAATATTGCCGAAAAGGCAGTGGTCTCAGCTTATGGAGGGCAACAAAACTTAAATTGTACCATTGGCCCAACTTGCAACAACTCTCTGTTTTTTCATGAAATAACGGCAGAGGAAGTAGCCGAACACTTAGCAGAAATGGTCAACAAAAATTCATGTGGTCATGATGGATTATCTATAAAAGTTCTAAAATATGTTGCAGACTACATCATCTACCCCCTATGTTTCATTTTCAACTTGTCAATTTTCCAGGGAATATTCCCAAATCTCTTGAACATAGGAATGATAATTCCACTTCACAAAAAAGGCGAAATAAGTCTATTGGAAAACTACCGACCCATTACGATTCTCTCATGTTTTTCAAAACTGTTCGAGAAATTAGTACAAAAAAGAATAACAATATTTTTGTACGAATTCCGACTACTATCAGCTAAACAACATGGTTTCAGGCCAAATTTCTCCACAAATACAGCTGCCTTCAGCCTCTTCCAAAATATATATGAGACAATTGACCAAGGAAAACATGTCTTGACAATTTTTTTTGACCTAACACGTGCTTTCGGCTGTGTCGACAAAGGAAATCTAGTAAAGAAAGTATCGTGTATGGGTGTTCGTGAACCTTTGAATAAATGGATTGAATCATTTCTATCAGATAGGCAAATAATAGTGAAAGTGGACAATATGAAATCCACAACAGAAAAAATGAACTTAGGCGTACCCCAAGGAAGCGTCCTGTCACCCCTTCTCTTCCTGATTTTCATTAATGATCTTTAATACCACTTGCCACAAGATCCTAACCTTGTCATGTTTGCTGATGACACAACTATAAGTGTAACAGGAGAATCATGTGATGAAGTTCAGTGGAAGGCCAACAATTTACTTGATCAATTTTATAAATGGTGTTGTTGCAACAAACTCATTATCAACGAATCCAAAACAAAATATATATTGTCTCAACTCAGACGGCAGACCCAAAATATTAAGATTGTTCTCAATAATAAAACTCTTGAAGAGACTGATTCAACCAAATTCTTGGGTCTTTTTGTAGACCGCAACCTTTCATGGTCAGAACATATCAAACATGTCTCCAAAAAGTTGAGCTCAGCATATTTTGCAATACGTAATTTAAAATCAATTTTGTTCCAAAAACAATTGATGAGTACTTATTACTCTTTGGTGTATCCACATTTAAAATACTTAATAATCTTCTGGGGTTCAGCAGTCGATATAAATCGTATATTTATACTTCAAAAAAGAATTATTAGACTCATCTTTGGTATAAAACCCCTAGACTCATGTCGCCCATTATTCCAATCAAACAATATAATGTCTTGTAGCGAACTTATGCAATTTTGAATAATGATGTTTGAACATTAAACTAGATTTTTATGTTGGCTTACAAGGCACAGCAGCTTTTCGTCTGGCGAGCAATGGTAGTGGATTCAGATTGTTGAGTGACAAAGGGCGCCACTTGATTTGATTTAAATGAACCAAGAAAGTAAGATTATAATAATTCAACTAATTACCTGAAAGAGAAACCTGAGAAAAAACACTGTGTGAACTCAATATAATTTAATGTATGATTCTCGAAATATTCTGACAACACCTTTTTCACAATGGTGTAAATTGACTGGTAGTATCCAGACTATCTCTTAACAAAATGGTACACATGGATGGTGCAAAAATACCCTAACTTCCTAAAATTCCCCCTATAGTACTATATTGGGATATACACTTATGGAAAATAGTTTTATACTTTGATATTATTTAAATGTGAAAGTAGCAATATCAGATGAATACCTCATGTACAAAAACAAATTATGAATTATGGGGTAATAACTTCACTTAAAAAAAAATTGGGGCAATGAAAATTTCTGGTGGTGTTTCTTACTCAACCGTCTACAAGACGACCATCATTGAAGGACTATTCCCACCATTGAAGGACTATTCAGGAGCCAGAAGACAGGCTAGGGTTGAGCCTGCATGGAAGACAGCCTAGGTGGAAGACAGCCTACAACCTTCAACTGTGCTGGTGTCGCTGCTCCCAGTCCAGCAGTTGATTGAGGTACAGCAGGTGATGAAAGTTCAGCTCCAGGTTGATCAATGTAGTACCGGAGACCTCTCACACAGAGTAAACCGGGCAGATGTGGCCATGTGAGTTGCCTACCAAGTCTCCTTCGTGGTGAACTTGGAGTCTCGAAGTCCCGGATTGCCCTCTCCTCAAGCTTTGAAGTGGAGACTAGTCGGCCTAGGGCTCCAACAAATCCAGATTTTGCATCTAACAACCGGTCACAATGCCAAGTGTGCTGAAACCGCTGTACTTTGTATATAAAATATTGAAGATGGATATCTTGTCTAATAATAATAATTATGAGTGACCAAGTTTTTCACTTTTTTCTACCTCGTATATCTGTATTATCACAGTGTGTTATGAAGATACCTAAAGTCGTGTGTCAATCATGTCTCATGTCAGGTCCTTTCTTCAGCTCGTGTTGTTGGTTGCATATGTTCTGCTGCCTGATTGCTATGTATGTAAAGAATTTTATTTCTTTCAAAATAGCTGCTAGAGGTCGGGCAACCCACAATGCATTTGTCGTCGCGCGTTTTTTGCCGCGCTCCTTATCAAGTATAATTTTTTACAATCACGATGATTTTAAGCCTTGAAGCTCTTTTGGACATAGGTATCAGAACTGGTAGGATGGATTGATTTGGGAGGAAATGAATTGATGATCCATTAACAATTTTGCCAACAATTACATATATATTTGCTAAATATATATTTTAGATTGGTGTTTGGTCACTTTTAGGTAAGTGGTAAAATGTTAATAGTTGTTCTGAAAATTACTTAAATCAGTGAAAATCCACACGTGCTTCTAAGTGGACATTAATTTATAAAATTGATTGTATGACATGCCGGAAAGTTGACACTCTTTCCTAATATATGTAAACTTTTAGTTTCTCACACTCAACATCACGTTATTGGTATCTGCATATCTTGCTGCCGACGAAATAAATCTTGCTCTTGGGACTTCTTGAATTTTTCCTACTGGCTAACCCTCAACCCCTGTATCAGTACAACTTGGCGCTCAACCAGTGGAGCCAAGGAAATGAATTCCCAAGAACGACGAAGCAGTCTACGCCCAAATAGAAGACTTGACTATTATGGAATGCACCATGGGACAGGACCAGTAAGAGGTGAAACACCATCAGAACTACCAGGTAGGAACGTTTCATTTTCTAACGTCAGTGAAGCCAATTCTGGGGGCACCACCACATCAACGTCGGTGGAAAATCAGCCACAAGACAATGAGGGTGCAATCAAAAGTACAGTGCCTAACCCCAGCACCGAATATTTCACCCCTTCAGGGACTGCCAGGGTGCAAAGTGAAAGAGAGGAGAGGCCATCTGATTTTTCAGGGCAAAATTCGGCTTTCCAACTACCCAAAGGTCCTCATCATGAAGTACGTCCTCCTCCTCCTCTCCCTCGAAACTTTTTCGGTGCTCTTCCTAAAAATTATCAAGAAAAAGCACATGAAACTAACAAAGGAAATATGAAATACCCTCAAAGTGCACCCCAAATGGAAAACTTGAGACATATGGGGGCAACTTCTATGCAATTTCCACCGCCATATACATCAAGTGCACCTCACATGATGAACTCTGATGGTAGGGGGGCACCAAATATGCGATTTCCACCGCCTCACCACAGTGCACCCCAAATGGGAAATTTTAACAATATGGGGCCTATGGGGGCACATAACTTCAATTTCCAAAACCCATACAGACATCAGGATGATTTTCCAGTGCAACAAACATTTTCTGCACCTGAAAGAAACAGTAATGATATGAATGATTTTGTGACAAAAATTGTAAACAATACTGTCCAACAACTAGTAGATCAAAATCTTCTCAGAGGTCCAAATTTGTATAGTAATGTAAATAATAATGTGAACAATGATGTACATAACAATGTAAATAGCTTACCACAAAATTTCTCAAATTTGAATGTACAGGGTGTGCCAAATACCAATCTTCTACCAAATATGTTGCAATATTCCCTTGGGGATTTAAGTAAGATTTTACCTGAATTTGATGGTGAAGGTGACTTGCAACCATTAGATTTTCTACAAATTTTAGTAAGTGTGAATTTTTCCAAAGTTCCTTTCAATAATGTAAAAATCTTGCTTGGTCAAACTTTTAAGAATTCTGCAAAACTTTGGTGGGAAGCTTTCTCACAATCATTTGATGATTATGACATTTTCAAAATAGAATTTATAGAGCAGTTCTGGAATGCAAAAAAGCAGAGAAAGATAAGAGATAATTTAGAAAGTGATGAATACCGAAGTGGACTCTTTTGTGATCATTTCAATTATTGGGTTTCAAAAACTAAACATCTGCAACCAAAATACTCACCAACTGAACTTATTGATATGATAGCACCACATTTTCCCCCCAGTGTCTCTTGTGTACTGTTAGGATGTACCACCTTTTCTCAAGCAGTTGCTCGTCTTAGACATGCAGATGAATATTTCAAAAATGCACCAATAGAAAACAAAATTAAACTCTACAACGAAAATAAAAATCAACCCTACAATGAAACTAAAAAACAACTCTATAACGAAAATAAAAATCAACTCTACAATGATAATAAAAAACAATTCTATAACGAAAATAAAAAACAATTCTATAACGAAAATAAAAATCAATTCTATAACGAAAATAAAAGCCATTCTTTCAACAAAAATACTCCTGTGAACACGTCCAGGAATGTGGGTGGTATCAGGAACCAATCAGTAGCGCCACCTAGAAAAATTTCAGACTATAGTCCAGAGGCAAAAAATATTTCTCATTTAGAGTGTGAGCCCGAAACTGAGGAAAACTCGGGAAACGACTCAGACCCCCATGTTTAAGCCAAAATGTGGGGGCACATTTTCCAACTGATTGTATTTTTTTAGAGAATAATCCTCTTAAAGGTCTTTTAGAGGAAGAATGTGATGCAGATCACATGGTTGAGGATAATCGTTGTCCCTTGATTTTAGTTAAACTTTATAATTATTATTATCTAGCACTTATTGACACTGGCAGTAAAGTTAGTGCAATTTCAATGGAGGTGTGGACTCAACTTAGTAACTTTGTAAATATTATCCCACATTTTGCTGTAACAGGAATTAGGGTTGTTGGAGCATTTAAATCTAAATTCCAAAAGGTGTCTTTACAAGCACAGTTAAAATTTAATATTGATGATAGCGAGTTCATGTTTGAATTTTTAGTGATCAATAATCTCTCACATCCAGTAATTATTGGTTGTGATTTTTTGCGGTTCTGTACTGCAAATATTTCGTTAGCTGAACAAAAGATTACTCTCACATATGGAGGAAAAGCAATGACCTTTTCAGAGACGAGATTTAATCACAATTTTGCAGCACCTGATACTTTAGCTATTCATGCAATTGTTAATAAAAATGAACAGTGTTATAGTCCAGGAGATATAGGTGAAAATTTAGACAAAAATTTTATTGATATTGTGAGTGCTTGTGCACTATTGGAGAGTGAAAAATCAAAGTTTAGTGAACTCCTGGAGCGATTTTCTGTGGTTTTTTCAAATAGACCTGGTAGGACTACAGAGTATTTTCACGAAATTAGATTGAAAGATGATAAAGAGTTCTTCATAAAGCCTTACCCTATACCAATGGCACACCGAGTTGCTGTTCAGCAAACTATAGACAAGATGGTGGCCTGGAACATTATCGAACGAGCACCATCTAAATACATCTCACCCTTGATGACCACTGTCAAAAAGGATGGAACAGTACGGGTATGCCTGGATGCTCGTCATCTAAACAAAATAATGGAACCTGATTATGAGCTACCACGACCAATTCATGAAATCATCAAGCTCATGTCGGGAAAAAGGGTTATGAGTTCATTGGATATGACTCATGGATACTGGCAATGTCCGTTGAGGGAAGAGGACAAGGACTACACTGGCTTTATGCATGGTACAAAAACATACCGGTTTTGTGTACTGCCTTTTGGGCTTAAAAATGCAACCAGCTCATTCACTTGCTGCATGGATGCAGTTTTGAGACCAAAATTTGCAGACTTTGTGGTTGTCTATGTAGATGACATTTTGGTTATGTCCAACAATTTTGAGGAACATTTACATCACCTGTCTTTGGTTTTTGATCGTCTAGCTGAAGCCGGACTTACCCTAAAAATAGAAAAGTGTAAATTCTTTCAGAATGAAATACAATATCTAGGTTATGTTCTTACTTCAGAGGGAGTCAGACCCAGTGCAGGGCGTACTCAAGCGATCAGTGATTATCAGCGACCTACTAAAGTAAAGGAGCTACAAAAATTCCTGGGGCTGTGCCAGTACGACAGGATGTTTTCTCCTCTTTTTGCTGAGCTAACTGCTCCGCTAACCAGACTTCTACGAAAGAAGGTGCCCTGGAAATGGGGACAACCTGAAGAGGATGCTTTTAACCAGCTGAAATCTGAGTTGAAGAAAGAAATTTTATTGTATCACCCTGACCCAAACTTACCTTGGAATGTGTCCTCTGATGCTAGTGATGAAGGAATTGCTGGTGTTTTATTCCAAATGGTGAATGGCCAGCAAAAAATTGTTGCCTGTGCATCTAGACTTCTACTTGACAGGGAGAAAAGATATGGAGCCTATGAAAAGGAGCTTTTAGCAGCCTTGTGGGTTATCCAACGATGGAGAGTTTACCTTTTAGGAACCAAATTTACCCTGTTTACTGATTGTCGAGCCTTGACGTACATCAACACATGTCGTCTTCTCTCGCCACGAATAACTCGATGGGCATTAGCTCTACAAGAGTTTTCTTTCGAGGTCACTTATGTGCCTGGTTCTGAAAATGTCCAGGCAGATGCCCTATCAAGACATGCCTGTGTCAGACTGCCAGCACCAGTGGACAGATGCTTTCAGATCAGCAGGCTTGAATTTTCCAAGGACTTTCTTGTCATCCTAAAAGATATTAGGAAATTCCAGTTGGAAGATGAAAAGCTTCACCAGATTAAATCAACTTTGCAGATCAATGAAAAGTTGAAAAATATGTTCTACCTTCATGAGGACATCCTGTACAAGAGAGGCAGTGAGGAGCATCAGTTTCTCCTGTGTGTCCCTGAAAAGCTTGTATCCCAGTTCATAGAAGCATACCATACAACTTTAGGCCATTTTGGTATTCATAAAACTTGGTTATTCATGAGGGCTGAAGTCTGGTGGTCAAACATGCATCGGAAAATAAAAGGTTATGTTAAGGGCTGTGATATTTGTCAAAGGGCAAAGAGCTCAGTCTTACCTTCCCCTCCTCAAGGGAACATCATCCCTGAAGGAAAAGATGATATCATAGCTACTGATCTATATGGGCCACTGATTCGAAGTCGTGGTGGAGCATGTTATCTTTTGGTGATTGTGAATTTATTCACTAAATATGTCACTCTCTATCCACTTAAAAAAGCTAATTCTCGAGCCATGTTGAACAGGATGTTCAAAGATTATTTCCCCAAACATGGCATGACTCGCCGTATTCTGCATGACAGGGGCACCCAATACACCTCAAATATATGGAAGAAAACTATGGAAGATGCAGGTGTTAAGCTTGTATATAGCTCTGTACGCCATCCTGTGTCCAATCCTTCCGAGCGCATCATGAGGGAGCTAGGGAGACTCTTCAGAACTTACTGTTCAGAACGACACTCAAGATGGGCATATGAAGTACCACGATTCGCAGAGCTTCTGAATACGATAATTCACGAATCCACAGGGTTTTCACCATGTGAATTGCAGCTTGGTGAAGAAAGGTTAACCCTCCTATCAAGAGATTTGCAACTGTCCCCTGAAAATTCCAGTTTGAGCATGGATCAGAAGCTTATACTAGCTGAAGCTACCTTATCCAGCAAAGCAGCTCGTCGTGCATTTCGAAGTCCAGGAAAGAGGGCACTGAATTTTGAACCTGGAGATCTTGTTTTATTGAAGGCAAACAACACATCATCGGCTATCAAGTCAGAAATGAAAAAAATTCTTTTGTTATTTGAAGGGCCGTATAAAGTAAAAAAGAAAATACACCTTCATACCTATGTTTTGGTCTCACCTGATTGTGACACTCGCGAGCGTGGAACATTTCATGCCTCGCATTTAAAAAAATATAATGTGCCAGCTCATGCAAAATGAATGGCATCTTCTCATGAGCTTTGGGGGCAAGATGTGCTGAAACCGCTGTACTTTGTATATAAAATATTGAAGATGGATATCTTGTCTAATAATAATAATTATGAGTGACCAAGTTTTTCACTTTTTTCTACCTCGTATATCTGTATTATCACAGTGTGTTATGAAGATACCTAAAGTCGTGTGTCAATCATGTCTCATGTCAGGTCCTTTCTTCAGCTCGTGTTGTTGGTTGCATATGTTCTGCTGCCTGATTGCTATGTATGTAAAGAATTTTATTTCTTTCAAAATAGCTGCTAGAGGTCGGGCAACCCACAATGCATTTGTCGTCGCGCGTTTTTTGCCGCGCTCCTTATCAAGTATAATTTTTTACAATCACGATGATTTTAAGCCTTGAAGCTCTTTTGGACATAGGTATCAGAACTGGTAGGATGGATTGATTTGGGAGGAAATGAATTGATGATCCATTAACAATTTTGCCAACAATTACATATATATTTGCTAAATATATATTTTAGATTGGTGTTTGGTCACTTTCAGGTAAGTGGTAAAATGTTAATAGTTTTTCTGAAAATTACTTAAATCAGTGAAAATCCACACGTGCTTCTAAGTGGACATTAATTTATAAAATTGATTGTATGACATGCCGGAAAGTTGACACTCTTTCCTAATATATGTAAACTTTTAGTTTCTCACACTCAACATCACGTTATTGGTATCTGCATATCTTGCTGCCGACGAAATAAATCTTGCTCTTGGGACTTCTTGAATTTTTCCTACTGGCTAACCCTCAACCCCTGTATCAGTACACAAGACAAGATGGCCTCGTGGGTGACTTGGATTAGGTATCCCAAGGAGGCCCACAAATCTAATAGAATAGATCCCCAAATTATTGACGACCTCACCAAATAGAAAATAACAAACTCTAGAACCAACTGGTTATTTCCAACTTACCCCTAGCAGGAAAGGCCTCACTTTTCCAAATGATGTACAGAAAATGTTTCTCTTCCATCTTGCAGCCTACAAGTAAAATTGGTAAGGACGGAAACGCCGTCTACTAATTTTGGAAGGGGTATTTCCTATCGAAATTTCTGGGTTTTTCGTCCCCAAAAATTATGTTAAAAAAACAGGACTAACACACAGCGCAGCCCTACATTGTCACATTGACGCTGAGCGTCATACACGTGACCTCCTTCCCAACACTGTGATTGGCTTAATACGAAGAAGACGCGGCGAAATCTCGATTTATTCGGACCTATCCGACTTTACCCGAAACCACAAACTGACAGAATCATCACAGAATATCAAAATGAGGACACGACTCGACATCCACACAGAACCACGGAATTATGGTCAGCCTCCGGATGAGTGTCTAGCGCCAGTGATGAGAACAGTATGCTGGCTGCTGCTTTGTGATTGGACGTTCTGTCCTCTCACAACGTCGAGTGCTAGGTGGTCTGTGTGTGAGTGTGTGATGACTCTTGACACTATCATCCTTGCTGACATTATGTCAAACGATTTGTCAAAATAAAATTCCAATTGCTGCCAAACAATAACAAACCAATTCAAAATTGTTTCATTTTCGAAGCTGACAAAAACGACGATCCTCCTGGTAATGGAACCAAGATTCCTACCAGGAATATCTGCATAGGCTCATCTAGAAGTACCAGGCGTCCTAGACCTGCTACTTCATCCTAGATAATGCAAAATCCACCAGCACAACAGAAGATAGAATGGAGATGGAAATCTAAACACTTCCTAACAGGTGAGTAGGTACCTAAAGAGTTTTATATTCAAATTTCAATGTTTACTTTTATTTCCAGGTCTGGTCCACAATGAGAAGTCAATCTCCAGGAATCTCTACCCTAATTTTATGTGTTATGTAGATACTTATGATGAATAAAGGAAATTACTTACACAGTGAGTGTCTCACCATTCTCTGAATCTTTGAACACTAGAATGGAACTGAAAATTCGAGGTGAAAGTTATTTTTCACGTTACAGTCTGTCTACAATATATTGATATTAAAAGCATCTCTATTTGTAAAAAGTAATATATCTTTGTTTCCACCTAACAATAGCATCCATAACCACAACACAAGAAACGCTTGTGTTGTGGATACATATCAGGAATTTTAATCTAACAACTTTCAAAAAAGGTCCTGTATTTGTCTGCATCACTATTTACGACAAAATTCCACCAGATTTAATAAATGATGATAATGTAAGTCAATTCAAAAAATTGTTGATAAAATACCCTAAAGAAAATTCATTTTATTCTATAGAGGAATACCTACAATCATAAATATTTTGCAGGAATTAATATTGAAATTTCCTTTTCCACACAAACTGATGTATGTATGTGACTTTTCACTTCCTGTTAAAGGTTATACGTGAATAAAGATCCAACATGTAGTCTTCAACAGTGCGGAATACGAATGTTTGGTACAGTGCCACCTACTAGCACTAGACAGAAACGTGCTTTTCGGGCAGCGACGTAGGCGTACAGATATCTCTGTTACTACACCTACGTGCCCCGAGTGCACCTCGATAGTGTGGATGACCACAGGACAGAGTAAAGAAGAAGAAAGATATTGTGTATGAACACAGAGCAAGAGTATGAAGTAAAAGATTGTAGGTTTAATCCGTTCCGTGAGTGGAATGTCAATTGGTGCAAGACAGTCTGTTTCAGCTCGCCAAGCATCATCAGTTGCACTAGGCCAATCGACAATCCACTCACGGACCGGTCACTATTTGAAGACCAACATGTAGTCTTCAACAGTGCGGAATACGGATGTTTGGTACAGTGCCACCTACTAGCACTAGACAGAAACGTGCTTTTCGGGCAGCGACGTAGAAGTACAGATATCTCTGTTACTACACCTACGTGCCCCGAGTGCACCTCGATAGTGTGGATGACCACAGGACAGAGTAAAGAAGAAGAAAGATATTGTGTATGAACACAGAGCAAGAGTATGAAGTAAAAGATTGTAGGTTTAATCCGTTCCGTGAGTGGAATGTCAATTGGTGGAAGACAGTCTGTTTCAGCTCGCCAAGCATCATCAGTTGCACTAGGCCAATCGACAATCCACTCACGGACCGGTCACTATTTGAAGACCAACATGTAGTCTTCAACAGTGCGGAATACGGATGTTTGGTACAGTGCCACCTACTAGCACTAGACAGAAACGTGCTTTTCGGGCAGCGACGTAGGAGTACAGATATCTCTGTTACTAGTGTGGATGACCACAGGACATAGTAAAGAAGAAGAAAGATATTGTGTATGAACACAGAGCAAGAGTATGAAGTAAAAGATTGTAGGTTTAATCCGTTCCGTGAGTGGAATGTCAATTGGTGCAAGACAGTCTGTTTCAGCTCGCCAAGCATCATCAGTTGCACTAGGCCAATCGAAAATCCACTCACGGACCGGTCACTATTTGAAGACCAACATGTATTGTAGTCTTCAACAGTGCGGAATACGGATGTTTGGTACAGTGCCACCTACTAGCACTAGACAGAAACGTGCTTTTCGGGCAGCGACGTAGGAGTACAGATATCTCTGTTACTACACCTACGTGCCCCGAGTGCACCTCAATAGTGTGGATGACCACACTATCTTTCTTCTATATATATATATATTGTGAAAGGGTAGTCTCCTGACTGTACCCCAATAAACTTAGCAGAACCACTTCAATATTTCGGATTTGTAATAGTACTATAATTTGTTACTAATTTAATACTAATTTATTATCATATTCGCAAATTTATTACTCTTCATTAACCAGAAAAAACCAACGGCTCTGCTAGCTTTATGTCAACCTAGCAGAACCATAGCTGAAAATTTAATATTTTGAAAATTTTAAATATACCATAATTTATAACTATTTTATTACTAACTTATATCTATAATCACGAATTTTTTACTCATCATTTCAAGGAAAAAAACGACGATTTGTCTATCTTGATCTCAACCTAGCAGAACCAAAACTCAAATCACAATCATGTTTTTTGAAATTCTGTTGTATCATCGATAAGTTACTAATTTATTGGTGATTTATTACCACATTCGCGAATTTCTAATACTTCATTCAACAGGGAAAACCAACGGTTCTGCTAGCTTGCTGTCAACCTAGCAGAGCCATAGCTGAACAATTATTATTTTGAAAACTTCAAATATACCATAATTTATTACTATTTTATTACTAACTTATAACTATAATAACGACGATTTGTCTAACTCGATCTCAACCTAGCAGAACCGAAACTCAAATCACATGTTTTTTGAAATTCCGTTGTATCATCGATAAGTTACTAATTTAATACTGATTTATTACCATATTTGCAAATTTCTAACACTTCATTTAACAAGGAAAACCAACGGCTCTGCTAGCTTTCTGTCAACCTAGCAGAGTCATAGCTAAACAATTATTATTTTGAAAACTTCAAATATACCATAATTAACTACTGTTTTATTACTGACTTATAACTATAATCACGAATTGTTTACTCATCATTTCAAGGAAAAAAACGACGATTTGACTATCTCGATCTCAACCTAGCAGAACCAAAACTCACATCACATGTTTTTTGAAATTCTGTTGAATCGTCAATGAGTAATTAATTCATTACAAAATTACCTCATTCGCAAATTCCTAACACTTCAATTAACAGGAAAAGTCAACTGCTCTGTTATCTTTATGTCAACCTAGCAGAACCATAGCTAAAAATTCAATATTTTGAAAATTTTAAATATACCATAATTTATAACTGAATCGTTTATTAGAGAAAGGAACTATATTATAACATTTATGACTTCTGAGAAAAACGATAAAAAACTGATTAAATGGTCGACAGATTCTATGCCTATCCAGCGCAGCTTGGCACCCTTCTGCAACGAACGTCCAGTAGAACAGTCGATTCTCATGCCTACAAGTATTGCCAAATAGATCCTTTCTGCACTGATAGGCACGCTTCATAAATTCGTTTCAGTGATAATCTCAAAATGACCGAAAATGTCAGTTAGTACCTTTCTGTAATAAACGATTCGACTATTTCATTACTAACTTATAACTATAATCACGAATTTTTTACTCATCATTCCGAGTAAAAAATTCGTGATTATAGTTATAAGTTAGTAAAAAAATAGTGATAAATTATGGTATATTTGAAGTTTTCAAAATAATAATTGTTTAGCTATGGCTCTGCTATAGGTTGACAGCAAGCTAGCAGAGCCGTTGGTTTTCCCTGTTGAATGAAGTGTTAGAAATTTGCGAATGTGGTAATAAATTACTAATAAATTAGTAACTTATCGATGATACAACAGAATTTCAAAAAACATGTGATTTGAGTTCTGGTTCTGCTAGGTTGAGATCGAGTTAGACGAATCGTCGTTTTTTTCCTTGAAATGATGAGTGAAAAAATCGTGATTATAGTTATAAGTTAGTAATAAATTATGGTATATTTGAAGTTTTCAAAATTATAATTGTTTAGCTATGGCTCTGCTATAGGTTGACAGCAAGCTAGCAGAGCCGTTGGTTTTTCCTGTTGAATGAAGTATTAGAAATTTGCGAATGTGGTAATAAATTACTAATAAATTAGTAACTTATCGATGATACAACAGAATTTCAAAAAACATGTGATTTGAGTTTTGGTTCTGCTAGGTTGAGATCAAAATAGACAAATCGTCGTTTTTTTCCTCGAAATGATGAGTAAACAATTCGTGATTATAGTTATAAGTTAGTAATAAAATAGTTATAAATTATGGTATATTCAAAATTTTCAAAATATTGAATTTTCAGCTATGGTTCTGCTAGGTTGACATAAAGCTAGCAGAGCCGTTGGCTTTTTCTGGTTAATGAAGAGTAATAAATTTGCGAATATGATAATAAATTGGTAATAAATTAGTAACAAATTATAGTACTATTGCAAATCCGAAATATTGAAGTGGTTCTGCTAAGTTTATTGGGGTCCTGACTGGACTAGTTGAAGAAAACTATGTGTTAGGAAAACAGCTGAAATCTCTATTTTCCTTGAGGTTGCAGTCAAAGGGAATGGCCAATGTAGAGAAAAGACTCTTTGTTAAATTGTCGAGCTTTCGAAATATTTTATTTTCATTATCAAGACATCTGAAAATACAAAGATCCATTATAGGCATGGTATCTTGTATGAAAATTGAAACAACTTACTAATTTGAGTGGTTACATGGAAAACAGCTAATGCACATCATAGTAACTTTAAAACACTGCACTATTTTTGAAAACATATTAAAAAATATTAAAAAACATTACATTACAAGTCTTATCAGAACCTTACTGGTCCTGTGAAACTTTGTCAAGAAAATGAGCACATGGTGTTAGACCTTCACCAGTTCCAAACGGAAGTAGATGTGACGTTTAGAATTCAAAAATGTGGGAGGAGCTATGTCAAAGCCGAACGACGTGTGTTCACTGTCAGAGGTCAATGTCAATTCATGAAAACAGGCGGTTAATTTAAATTTTAAAACTAATGATTAGATTTGTTTTGAAAAGTAATGTAGATAACTATAAATTGTACTGAGGTTTGCAATATCTGATCGTTTATTCATACACTTAGGTTCGTTGTTTATATGTACCATTTCTGAGAAAGTTCTTTTTTCCTCAATAAATGCCCCTAATAGTAATCTAGCAAAATACCTGTCTCAAATTTTGACCAATTCATATGATACAGACAATGAATACTATATAAGAGATTCGTTTACTTTCAGTGAATTTATTAACAATTATGAACTACCAGCCATTTATATAATAGTTAGTTTTAATGTGGTTTCCCTTTTCACTAATCTACCTTCTGAAGTTGTTAGACAATGTCTACAAAAAAATTGGGATAACCTTTCAAACCATTGTACTTTAACATGAAGTGCATTTATTGACATTTTGGGTTTTATTTTTGAATCAAATTTTTAGTATTCGATAACACATACTATAAACAAATTTTTGAAACTCCCATGGGATCAACAATTTCACCAATTTTAGTAAATTTTGTACTTGATGACTTAGTAAAAGATGTGCTTTCTTTGATTCCTTTTGACATTCCATTTGTGAAGAGGTATGTTGATGATCTTATTCTTGCTGTTCCATCAGGCCGAACTGATGAAGCTTTGTTCTACATCAACAGTTACGATATCAACCTACAATTCACATCTGAGGAAGAAGTGGATCAAAGTATCCCGTTCCTAGATATGAGAGTCTGTAGAGGTAATGACAACATCCTAAGAACAAAATGGTACAGAAAACCAATGTTTAGTAACAGATTCATCAGTTACCACTCTTACCATCCTAAAAAAATGGAAAGGAATCTTATCACTGCCCTAAAGAATAGAGTGATTAAGCTCTCACATCCAACTTTTCGATTGGACGGTCTCAAGGAACTGACAAACATCTTAAAAGAAAATTCATATCCAACAAATTTAATAAACAAAATTTTATTTAATTCAGACCAACCTATTTTGCCACAATATCAATCTCCAAACAGTAATCCAAATGTTAATCAATCACTCCCAATACAACCTATACAGATTACATATAGATCACTTCCTTATGTTGAGGAACTTACATCAAAGCTACCCAATGTTTTCAAATCTGACAAACTCCGTATTGCAAGAAAAAATATAAAAACCATATATTCCTTACATAGTGAAATCAAAACTCCTTTGACAACACTGGAAAGCTCCAATGTCATTTATAGTATTCCCTGTCTCAACTGTGATCAGGTTTATATAGGACAAACAGGAAGGAATTTACAAGGTCGCATTACGTCTCATAAAAGTGATTGTAATTTGAAAAAAACAAGATGTGCACTCTCAGAACACACCACTAAATTTAATCATTTTGGAAATTTTACGAATATCAAAATTTTAGAATCACAAACCAGTTATCAAAAAAGAACTTTCTTAGAAATGGTACATATAAACGATCAGATATTACAAACCTCAGTACAATTCATAGTTATCTACTTACTTTTCAAAACAAATCTAATCATTAGTTTTCAAATTTAAATTAACCGCCTGTTTTCATGAATTGATATTGACCTCTGACAGTGAACACACGTCGTTCGGCTTTGACATAGCTCCTCCCACATTTTTGAATTCTAAACGTCACATCTACTTCCGTTTGGAACTGGTGAAGGTCGAACACCATGTGCTCATTTTCTTGACAAAGTTTCACAGGACCAGTAAGGTTCTAATAAGACTTGTAATGTAATGTTTTTTAATATTTTTTAATATGTTTTCAAAAATAGTGCAGTGTTTTAAAGTTACTATGATGTGCATTAGCTGTTTTCCATGTAACCACTCAAGTTAGTAAGTTGTTTCAATTTTCATACAAGATACCATGCTTATAATGGATCTTTGTATTTTCAGATGTCTTGATAATGAAAATAAAATTTTTCGAAAGCTCGACAATTTAACAAAGAGTATTTTCTCTACATTGGCCATCCCCTTTGACTGCAACCTCAAGGAAAATAGAGATTTTAGCTGTTTTTCTAACACATAGTTTTATATATATATATATATATATATATATATATATATATATATATATATATATATAAGTAAAAGGTTGTAGGTTTAATCCGTTCCGTGAGTGGAATGTCAATTGGTGCAAGACAGTCTGTTTCAGATCGCCAAGCATCATCAGTTGCACTAGGCCAATCGACAATCCACTCACGGACCGGTCACTATTTGAAGACCAACAGGTAGTCTTCAACAGTGCGGAATACGGATGTTTGGTACAGTGCCACCTACTAGCACTAGACAGAAACGTGCTCTTCGGGCGAGCTGAAACAGACTGTCTTGCACCAATTGACATTCCACTCACGGAACGGATTAAACCTACAATCTTTTACTTCATACTCTGGCTCTGTGTTTATACACATTATCTTTTTTCTCCTTCTTTACTCTGTCTGTGGTCCACACCACACTATCGGGGTGCAGTCGGGGGACGTAGGTGTAGTAACAGAGATATCTGTACTCCTGCGTCGTTGCCCGAAGAGCACGTTTCTGTCTAGTGCTAGTAGGTGGCACTGTACCAAACATCCGTATTCCGAACTGTTGAAGACTACCTGTTGGTCTTCAAATAGTGACCGGTCCGTGAGTGGATTGTCGATTGGCCTAGTGCAACTGATGATGCTTGGCGAGCTGAAACAGACTGTCTTGCACCAATTGACATTCCACTCACGGAACGGATTAAACCTACAATCTTTTACTTCATACTCTGGCTCTGTGTTTATACACATTATCTTTCTTCTTCTTCTTTACTCTGTCTGTGGTCCACACCACACTATCGAGGTGCAGTCGGGGGACGTAGGTGTAGTAACAGAGATATCTGTACTCCTGCGTCGTTGCCCGAAGAGCACGTTTCTGTCTAGTGCTAGTAGGTGGCACTGTACCAAACATCCGTATTCCGCACTGTTGAAGACTACCTGTTGGTCTTCAAATAGTGACCGGTCCGTGAGTGGATTGTCGATTGGCCTAGTGCAACTGATGATGCTTGGCGATCTGAAACAGACTGTCTTGCACCAATTGACATTCCACTCACGGAACGGATTAAACCTACAATATTTTACTTCATACTCTGGCTCTGTGTTTATACACATTATCTTTCTTCTTCTTATATATATATATATATATATATATATATGAAACTGAGAACTCATTTGGGTATGCAGTCAAAGAAAAACAAAGTGTACTCTTGTTCCTGTTCAAGCTTTCGAGTCTTTATTGGCTCTTCATTAGGAACTCTATTGAACATTAAGATTGATATGAAAATTGAATCGTTATTATCGATTGTTGAAACACTTACGGAAAATGGAATTTTGTTGAAGCTGGCTTCCATTAAGTGGGGAATAATACATTTGTAAAAGAACATTCATAACATGAAAACATCAATATTTTTGAAGATTAATAAAAATTTGTTACATTATACTTGAATTATGTCGAGAAAACTTGTAGAGCATTTTTGCTACGATAATTATTACAAAATGGCTGACAACCAGAAGCAGAACAGTAACATGGACACATGTCTGGAAGAATTATGTAATGATCAAAATTTCATCTGTCATGAGTCAATTGTCAAAATCCAAAAATTCAGAATTAACGGTATTTTACATTAATTGAAAAGAATTAGAAGAAGAATTGGACATTCATTCGTATTGCCAACTGTTCGTAGTTAGCAAGAAATTTAAAATTTAAAATTCTTCATTGATAGATATGTTATTGCGATTCTCTGGTAAACTTAAAAGATGAGAGTAAATTATGCTTAAATTGTCAATGTCAGTTCTAGTATTAATAGTGTGAATTGATTTGAAAATATGTGTCATTTCTGAGAAAGTTATTCTTTTTCAAGTTTGGTTCATGTTCTAATATCTTCACATTATCATAATCTGGTCTGTGATCATATGTGTTGACATGATGTGCTAAGGAGGAAGTTGATTTAGATAATCTTTTATCGCTTTTGTGGGATATAATGAGGTCTTTGATTTTTCTTTGTGTTTGGCCTATATATTTCATGTTACATTGCGAACATGGAATGCAATAAACAACATTGGAATGTTCCATTTTTTCATCTTTGTTTTTCAATTTTGAAAATATTTTGTTGAGAGTGATTTGATTTCTGAAGGCAATTTGAAGATTAGGAATTTTTGATAATATGTTTTTAAACTTGTTACTAAGAGAATTGATGTATGGAAGTGAAACATAAATTTTTAAATTATTATTAGGAGGAGGAGGGGTGTTGTCACCTACATTGTGATCCATTAAGCTAGTTCTTTGAAAAAGTAATTTATGAATTAGGTTTCTTGGGTAACCGCTTCTGATAAATAAATTAACCCGACGTGGCAATTTGCCAGGAAGGTAGTTGTGTTCTGTTGAATATTCGGAATGCTAGGAACGCACGATGTTCTTCGAACATTATAGGGATTCCCTTTCGTGCGCTCCAAGCGATAAAAAAAATGTGCATATACATATTTATCATACATTTAAAAAAGTATTTCTTTATATTTATTGACCCTCAATCGCAGATTCGAGGTTAGCTTTTTTCAATTCAGAATTTTTTTCCACGTCCTGTATGATGAAAATCAATTTGTCATACATCCAAACACTATACCTTTTTGGTTTAAAAATATTGGGAAAATGTTTTGACCATTCTAAATCATAAGAAGTGTATTGGTAAGCACTCTCCAATGGCCACAGTGAAAAAATGATCGTGTTCGGGTTTCGTATCTCAAAGAAACCCCGAATACCAATTTTTTAAGTGATACGTTCAAAATGTTCGAAAATTATGAGAAATTCTATATTTATATTTTGACTTTACCTCCCTCTATCTCGGAAACGAAACAATTCCGGACTGATGTAAGTTGATTTAAATCGACTTATTTTGAAATCAGGAATATGTAATGAGATGTTGTACAGACCCATCAGGGACAACTTGTATATGATTCAAGATTAATCATGTTATTATTTTTCTTGTTGTTGATATGGATTGAAGTTGCATTCGAGTAGTCAATGCAATCCAATGATTTATTCTTCATGTTTTGGTGCCCACGAAAAGATATATCCTGTTATGTTCAGAGATCATCTGGGAACCAAGAAAAATAAGATAGGAATTGGTGTTCTTCTTAAATTTCTGGAGGTTATATGCCTCGGAAAACACCTCCCTTGGCAATGTGTTCCAGAGCCTCGCTGTTGAGTCTTTGGAAAGATATGTTCTGCAAGTCTCCAAAGTGACCACGAAGGGGTGCGAAACCTCAACTCGACGGATTAATCTCACGGGGACTGCCAAGGGAGGAATAATTGTTGATATTTCAGAAGAGCATCGTCCATGAAAATATCTATAAAATAGAGCCAGATCGCCAACTTTTCTACGGTGTTCCACAGAAGTGAGTTAGTTTGTGAGCCAGGCATCACCCACGAGACGAATTGCAATTTTTTGGACAGAATCCAACAGTTCCAGGGTATGTTTGGGTACTGCACTCCAAATATGTGAACAGTATTCCAGGACAGGTCGGATCTGTGCCTTATAGATCATAAGCAGCTGACTGGAAGTAGCTCCTGGCCCGAAACAGAAAACCAAGTTTTTGGGATGCACTTTTAGCAATTGATCTCACGTGATTTTCCCAAGAATGGCTATAGCTGATAGTAATACCAAGGATCGAAATGGATGTCTTCAAAGGTATGGTTACTCCTGACAAGCTCATATTGGGCACAGTGAGATCGGCTTTTCTAGAGAAAAGGCATGCGTCTTTTGTTTGCATTGAAATCTACCAAGTCATTGGATTCCAATTCGAGAATTGTTGTCAAGTCCATATTTATGTTGTCAACATTTCTCCCTCGTTCGTTTCTGATTTGCCTGGCTGGTATTGGAGCCCTGGAAGAGAAGGCGGTATGGAGGGTACTATCATCCGCGAAGCTGTGTACTGGACATGAAGTTGCTTCCAACAAATCGTTGATATGGAGTAGAAATAGTGTTGGTGCTTGAATTTATCCTTGCGGAACACCAGCATTTATGATAAAAGAGTCCAAATCATCCGACATAATTAACATACATCAAAATCAAAATAATTGTGCAGCTTCATGTTAGTAGAGGGACTACAGGGATTCTGGACCAAGCCAATCAGAGACCAGCATTTGATTGGAGGCCACGCCCACTAAAAACCGGCGCGAAATTCAAATTATTCATACGTCGTCACGTCGCCATCGTGAATAAATGAATTAAAAAAAGCTGTCACCGCTGGGGAATTGAACCAGGGACCTTTGCATTACGAGGCAGCGTATATACGCACTGTGGTGTTCCGACCTCCGTAATATTTCAATTATTTTAATGCTATTCAAACGGGATATCCATAGCTGGCGCGCGCTTATCTTTGAAACGGATCTATCGAGGTGAAGCAAAGCGAGAGATGCGTTCCAGAGATAAGAAACTTCGAGTCGGAAATAATATCCATCGCTGGCGCGCGCTTATCTTTGCAACGGATCTATCGAGGTAGAGCGAAGCGAGAGATGCGTTCTAGAGATAAGACACAAGTATTACATCGAAATAAATTTATGGTGAAATATTTCCATGTTGGTTTTATCGACAATATACACACAACACCAAATGAAGCTTATGCTGATAAGAGTCGTGTGCAGCGATAACCGGCACATTGTTGCCAGACGTTGGAAATTATTTTTTATGAAGTCGATAAGGTGTTGTCAGATTTTCAAAAAATATCTGATGTCGCGTAATACATGACATATGACGTATGCCAGATGGTGTTTGCAATATGATGTATGTGGGAAGTGGAAGGATACGAAAACAAGGATATATCATAATGAAGTATTTTATTTAAGTAATCCTTTTCTACAAAAATGACATGCCTCTTGAGAAGATGGCGGTCCATCCCAGTGTGTGGTCCAATCGGGACGATTATAATGAACGAAGCATGGCAGTTTGATTTGTAGGTTAAAGTTGCTGCGATATTCTTGAGGAAGTTTGTGCCACACCCCTAATAGCCCATAAGGATCTGCATATTCAATGATACACTCTACTGGAATATAGTGCAATTCTTGTTCGGTGAATTCAAGCAGAGTGGTAGCAGGAGATTCAGGAACTCTAAGAGCACAGCTATTTCAGATTCATAACAGAGTGTCTCAATACTGGAGAGTGGATTGCTTTCAATATCAATAGAACGTGGGAAAGTTTTAAAGAGCGAAAATTTCGCTATAATCGACACCAAGCATTGTGTGTGAGAAATGTGGAAAATTCTTGAATAAAACTAACCTATACCACCATATGAGGAGTGCCCATAGAGTGGACGCCACCAATTTGAATAACCTAGCTGATTAGCGGATGGCAGTTAATGGATTCAGAAGTCTTCAGATCACAACTATAGAAGTATTCAGAGGTATTCGGAGGTCTTCAGATCACGCCTTCAGAGGTATTCAGATGTCTTCAGAGGTATTCAAGAGTATTCAGATGTATTCAAGAGTATTCAGTTGTATATCAGACACCATAGCGTTCACATCATGGAGTCTAAACCACATTCATCAGAGCAAGCATTAGATAAATATCACTGTGCAGATTATGATAATGCTTATGGACCGAAATATGTTGACGGCAGATGGACACTTGGACATAAGAATCTACGCTTTGAGGGCCAACACATAGTCGTAGATAATGTCGATTTTAAAAGTACTCTAGGTCTTTTGGAATTATTATTTTCCAAGAACCCTCGAAATTACACGCCTCTGGATCACCAGATGTATAAACAAATGCTAGAAATCAGCTCTATTCATAGAGATCGAGTAGGTCGTTTAAGAGGACAAGCCGATAAGGAGAAATTCGATAAAATTATCAGACCCCTCTTCAAAAATAAGACCAAGCCTAAACGTCCAAAGTCGAGCGTGGAGCCTGAAGCCAGCACGCAACGTAGTAGGAATGAAGAGTACAATATTTTAGATGAATGGGCAGATCCGAATATCTTGGTGGATAGATTGAGATATTTAATGGAATCAGATAAGAACAACAACGAGATCGCCTTTATTCTTACTGAACTAGAAAATGTTGGTATAATATCTAAAAATAAATGATGTCAAAATTATCCGTTTCTTATTCAACACCTGGTAGGCGATGACTCACAATGACTACTCAACTTGGCATACAAAAATATATATTTAAAAACCCTGTATAATTACTGGTAGGTAGTGTGATGAAATCATAAACTTTTTTATATTTATTACGGAATATATCGAACAACTCCTAACCAGAACTCGAAATGTAAGAGGGCACTAGAGGCTTAGGGCGTTAGGCATTAGAGATTATACAGAAAAAATTAACATGGCAACCTTCAGACAAAGAAAATATATAGCTGTCAAATACTCTACAAGAAAGA
This sequence comes from Phaedon cochleariae, assembly GCA_918026855.4. NCBI lineage: Eukaryota > Metazoa > Arthropoda > Insecta > Coleoptera > Chrysomelidae > Phaedon > Phaedon cochleariae. The sequence goes on along the minus strand of OU896707.1, from coordinate 34,390,772 downwards.
TTCTTCATCTATATGCAAAGTCCGAAAATTCTCTAGATATCATCATACTCAGAGGTAGCAATAAAAATGATGAAATAGGTATCTGGAGAGCTCCAAATATACTAGACTGATAATGCTTAACATTCTGCATCAAACAACGAAAAAAGAGCACCCTTCCACCGTCCACCTTGGAATATATCGAACAACTATTTACACCTAAAACTCATATAACAGCTCAGTGTTTTACCATAGGAGGTATTCTGGTTGGTTCATAAAATATGTCAAACAACTCTCTACCAGAACTGGTAATCTGAGAGTCAGAGGAACTAGGGGATAGCGTTTAGTGCGAAGGGATGTTATCCGCAGGAAGCGAAATAGGTATCATTTTTTGGGTGATCTAATATGAAAGCATACCCGATCAGACCTAAAATAATTCTGTCATATAGAAATCTTATATATCGTAGGCCAATTCTTATCAAAATCCTCATGAGGAACATCAGTCACGTGAAACGTTTACTTGGTCATAACTGCAAAAATATATGTTTCAACACTACGAGGTGTTTTTGAAATAATAATATGTATTCAGCGCATCGATATATAACATTCTCATATCAGATATTTTCAAATTCTTCAAATCAACAGGAAATTTCATCCCTAAAATTGAACAAAAACAGGAAAACATCCAGTTAACTACTTTAAAACATTCTAAATAATTGAACTCAACATACCCCACACAAAAATTCATGTAGAGGGAACGTTAGGATTGTTACAGCGTAGAACTATATAGGTGTAAAATTGGTCTCACCTCACCTATATGTCATTCGATAGTATAAACGTCTCGAGGTTTGAAATTTTCACGCTCATTCCAATAATACCGCCCAGTATTATAGAAAAATGTGTTATAAAGCATTTACCTTTACCTTTTTTCGCCTCAGCAGGCTTAGATTCGATGAAAATCTGAATAATGAATGAAAATAGTGAGTAGACAATTCAGGTATAACAAAAAACCACCATTCTCCCATTTCCATACATGATTCTTTAAAAGCACACATCACTACCATCACAAATAATTCACACAAACAGCATTATTTTTTGAAAAACAACGCCATTTAATCGACGAGAAATTTCACATAACGTCCACGATATGATTGAACAAATATAGAAATAGGAACTTGATAGTCAGCGGGAAACCTGATAACAATTAAACGTTGATAATGCATACATGCAACAATATATGAACCACCACGAGGAAAGAAATGTAATATACAGGACGATTAAAAACCTGAATCAGATGAAATATTTGAGAGACGTATGACTTTACATTATAACAAGGCATAGGTTCTCGACTGCGCTATCTGAAAACAATATGGCTACCGACGATCTGTGACAGATCCAACAATCAAGAAAAAATACATCCCACCATTGAAAATAAATAGTACTCCTGAGGATGAACACTTAAATACATTGATATGCGCAGAGTTTCAATGTTTGCGAGATATCAATAAAGAATGGAGAACCGTGAATCACCTATATTCTCATGTTATCTTTCATAAAGCTAGTATTGAAACTTCTTAATAATACTGACAATAGATGCGCGAATAGAATACTCTACTTTCTTCACGACATCCTCACAAATGATGCTAGATAGATGACACTTGACAGATGCCATGTGACACATGAAGCGTTTTTCAGATGATGTATAACTAAGAGGAGACATATTACGCATGCGTCAAAACGTGACGAAAACATCACAAAAACATCACGATTGAATTATTCGAAAAGACTAATGTACACGACGAAAAATTATTATATCTCTTGCCATCATTCCCAGACAGTTTATGTATCCCATCCTATTCAAAATCGTATCTCGGCTATCATTTGAAATATTCCCCAACTTCATCAAAATAGAATAATCACAAGGCGACATTCTCTTCAAACCGATATAAAGATTCCCCATGCTCATTATAAATAACAATCGAATCCAAACAGCATATGACACAAAGTTCTATCACGAACGTTGCTTCACAGAAACTGGGATTTTCATTCCAGACAAGAAACTGCTCTACAAAATACAGATACGACCTGTTTGAGAATACTGCTCCTTATATGGGTTCAGCACTTACCCATAGAGACAAGCCATACCAGAGAGACAAGCCATGCGCCTGGTGAGCGATGCCACACTCACTAATTCTTAGAAAACATCTGAACATCATAAATGAAAACTCATAAAACGACTAAGTTCATCATAGGAAGTGTTTCCAAGATCTCCAAATGCGAAATCTCAGCCAATTTCATTGATATAAAATGATCACAGGGCACCATTTATTTTCACCCAAAATAAAGATACTATATGATAGATAGATAGATAGATAGATAGATAGATAGATCTTTATTTAACTACGTGATGTATAAAACATTTGTAGCAAGTCAGGTAGCAAGTAGTTACAAAAAGTACAGTACAATATTCACTAAATAAATAAAATAACAATGATAGTAAAATAAAATAATATGTGTACATTACAACATATCATACACATATAGTAGACACAATAATTATTGGGACATATAACATGAGTATTGGAGCATAAATATATGTGTTTCAGTTTTTCAAATCACATCCTGGGTGGGTCAGCCATATACTCAGCAATACTGTAGTAGCATTTTTCCTGTAATAGCACTTTGAGAGAGTTTTTAAATGTCGATTGATTTTCATGCTTTGGTGTTGCAGGAAGTATATTGTAAAGGTCAACAATCATTGAGTTTTTGAATGACTTGTTGTATTTAAATCTTCGAGACCTGATCAAATTTGCATTGCGTGTGTTATGATCATGGTAATTTGAGTTAGTCAGGAGTTTATTTTTATTTTCATGAATCTCGAGCAGAGACTGATAAATATACAAAGTTGGTAAAGGCATGATATTGAGTTGGCAAAATAATGGCCGACAGGAATCTCTGTAACCCGCACTACAGATTATTCTAATAGATTGCTTTTGAATCTTGAACACTTTTCCAGAGTAGGAGGAATTTCCCCAAAGGGTCAATCCGTAGCTGATATATGATTGGATGAGAGCAAAGTACGCGGAAAGAAGAGTTTTTTTATCAACAAACGCTTTTAGTTTTCTCAGAAGGAAATTGTGTTTGCTCAATTTGGAACAGGTATTTTCAATGTGTGGTTCCCAGCTTAAACTATCGTCAATAGTTAATCCTAGAAGTTTGGCGTGGTCGCCTACAGATACTTTATTGTTTGTTGAAAAGATTAAATGTTTTGTCTTATCCTTATTCAATTTTAGTAAATTACTATTAAACCATTCTTGTGCAAGGTTTTCTGCTGTTTTCATCGAAGTTAATAGCGATTCGTAACTATTTTCAGAGCATATAAGAGAGCTATCATCAGCAAAAGCAATACCTAGATAAGGCAACATATGACAAAAAAAATCATTGGTGTAAATTATGAATAAAAGTGGCCCCAGGACCGAGCCTTGGGGTACACCTGTTTTAACCAGATTCAGCTGAGAGTTTGCTCCATTGACAGTAACACACTGATTCCTATTCTGGAGATATGACTCAAAGAGTTTTAATGATACTCCTCGTACTCCATATTGAGAGAGCTTGTTCACCAGGATGTTGTGGGAGACACAGTCGAAAGCCTTACTGAGGTCACATAAGGTTACGCCTGTTAGTTTACCCTGTTCGAAGCCCTCGACTATCTCTCTCACAACCACTGCGATTGCATGAATAGTTGATCGTTGTTGTCGGAATCCAAATTGATTATTGCTTAATAGTTTCTCGAAATATTTGTTCAACCTTTGTTTTAATATTATTTCAAAAATCTTACCAATGTAGGGCACAATAGAAATTGGCCTATAGTTCTCAGGGTTTTCTCTATCGCCCTTTTTAAAAATAGGTATAACTTTGGTGAGTTTCAGCTCATCAGGAAAAATAACGTCCACAATACACGTGTTAAATAAGTCAGTAAGAGGATCGACTAGTAAAAAGGAATTTTCTTTGATTATTCTGCTATTGAGTTCATACATGTCAAAGCAGTAAGTATTTTTTAACTGGTGGATAGCACTTGCTACCTCTTGAGGAACTACCGGTTCAAGGAAAAATGAGCCTGGCGCTTTAGGCTTCAGAAGGTCAGGAATCGAGCCATCATAATAATAATAATGAAGATCCTGAACAAGAATTGGAATCAATCAGTATACTACGACACCCAGATCCATCACGAAAGTTTCAACGAAAAAACTATGATTTTTATTTCACGCGAAAAGCTACTATACAAGATACAGATATGACATTTTTCAGAGTACTGTTCCTACATATTATAGGGTTCAACATCCATACATACTCTGATGCTCCTAGATTTCACTCAGAGATACAGTCCATTCGCCTGATTGGTGTTTCTACACTCACTGATTCTCAAACAACATTGTAACATCACCGAAAAGATTTTCAGAGATTCCTACTATCATCCCATCGCTAGCAATACCAGTCAGACGCACTCAACAAATTCAGAAAACGCATTCTGTTGTCACCAATCTTGAATATGTCGAGCAACTCTTTACCAAAACTCATTAAATGACTGAGTTTACTATATGAAGTGTTTCTAAGATCTTGAAAAGTTTAAAATTCAATACCTATACCTCCTGTTGTTGCCTGTGCATGATTTTCTTCGAATATAATAGGTATTTGCTTTGGTGTGCTTCAAGAGATAAATAATAATGATAATCTGACGCATATTGTAGCACCAAACATTCAAACAAAGTATACCAATAATTATGAATTAACTTCTAAGACGAAAATATTTGGAAAATCATCTCTCTCTTATCAAGTGAGACATTCCCAGTTAGATTGAATATCCTAGCCCCTTTAAGGTATGCACGACGTTCTTCGAACATTGTTAGGATTTTCTTTCGTGCGCTCCAAGTGATAAAAAAATATGAACTGATGAAAATGTACCAGAACATGAAAAACGTGAAAAAATATCCAAATAGGCTATTACACATTATGGAGAATCGTATCCCAGCTATCACTCGAAATATTGACCAACTTCATCGATATATAATAATGATAATGAACTAGATTCTCCACCTGAGATATAGAAAATGAAAGATCAGAATCATGAAAATAGTAGATTGTTTTATTAGGATCAAAAGTGACACTTTGTTTGACAAGCGAATTTTGCATTTGCGAGGCGGAGCGTTTAGCGAAGCCGAGCGAAAGCAAAATTTGCGAGTCGAACAAAGTCACTTCAAAGTATACCAATAAATTATGAATTAACTTCTCTAAGACGAAAATATTTGGAAAATCATCTCTCTCTTATCAAGTGAGACATTCCCAGTTAGATTGAATATCCTAGCCCCTTTAAGGTATGCACGACGTTCTTCGAACATTGTTAGGATTTTCTTTCGTGCGCTCCAAGTGATAAAAAAATATGAACTGATGAAAATGTACCAGAACATGAAAAACGTGAAAAAATATCCAAATAGGCTATTACACATTATGGAGGATCGTATCCCAGCTATCACTCGAAATATTGACCAACTTCATCGATATAAAATAATGATAATGAACTAGATTCTCCACCTGACATATAGAAAATAAAAGATCAGAATCATGAAAATAGTAGATTGTTTTATTAGGATCAAAAGTGACACTTTGTTCGACAAGCGAATTTTGCATTTGCGAGGCGGAGCGTTTAGCGAAGCCGAGCGAAAGCAAAATTTGCGAGTCGAACAGAGTCACTTTTGATCCGAATGAAACATGCTATTTTTTCTGCAACCGAAAAAATTAACTCAAATAAACATGTGAAGTAACCACCGCAATACCTTGCCATATGTATGCAATGCAACAAAACAAATAATCCATGTGGTGAGAATATTCTACCTGCATTAACAGCAGGTTAGGTTTTCTAGGATGTTCGAATTGTAGTTTCAATATAAATACAACCACAGACTGGGCACAGAGTGACATATTTGTGTATGGACCAGGTGCTCTAATGGCAAATACCGCGCCAGTGCCAGCTATAGGAACAAGACATGGAAAATGTTAGGTTAGTGAGCATATCAACAATAATAATAGCGATTATTCATTTCTCTATCCATACTACACTGTGTTTGACTTGATAATCAAATGAAGCTAAACAATATCGTTGTTTGAGACATAAAAACTATTGCTTGCCGTGATTATTCAAAAACAAGTTATCTATCCCGAGGATAACGAATGAAATATAGATCAAGCAAGTATTTGAATCTTGAAGGCTTCCCTGATCAAAACAGAAATACTCAACTGAGATGTTTATAATTCCAATCCTAAACTATAAGGTGTATTTATTATATCTCCAGCATGGGTATGAAATGCCAAATCCTCGGCCAAATCTGCTGAAATCGGAAACAAATCAGGTATGCATCTCAACCCAAATAACCAACCGTCACAATGTTGTTTATTCTTGATGACGTCCAGTAGATCCTTTTTTGTTCCTAGGAGCTAAAGTTCAACTTTGGCTCCTAGGAACTAAAATTCAACTTTAGCTCCTAGGAACTAAATATGTTGCCTAGCAACATACCTATTTTCGTGTCAGTAATAGAAACGTCAATTTAAGAGCTTTGGTAATATTTCGAATGATAGCCTAGATACGATTTTGAATAGGATAGGATACTTAAACTGTCTGGCAATGATAGTAAGAGATATATTAATTTTTCGCAGTGTACATTAGTCATTTCGAGTATTTTTGTCTAAGACTTCATAATTGGTTTATGTTCTTCATATTTCATTTGGTCAGAATGGTGTGCCATCCTCAAATTATGTTATCGAAGCAATATTTCAATCGTGCTGTTTTTGTGATGTTTCCGTCATGTTTTGACGCATGCGTAATATGACTCCTCTTAATTATACATCATCTGAAAAACGCTTCATGTGTCACATGGCATCTGTCAAGTGTCATCTATCTAGCATAATTTGTGACGATGTCGTACATAAAGTAGAGTATTCTATTCGCGCATCTATTGTCAGTATCATTAAGAAGGCCCAATACTAGCTCTATGGGAGATAACATAAGAATATAGGTTATTCACGGCTCTCCATTCTTTATTGATATCTCGCAAGCATTGAAACTCTGCGTATATCCATGTATTTGCAAATCCTAGTTTTTGTGAAGCAGCGTTCGTGATGGAACTATCTGTCATATACTGTTTGAATTCAATAGTTATCCATAATCCGCATAGGGTATCTTTATTTCGGTTGAAAAGCATGGTACCTTGTGATTATTCTATATCGATGAAGTTGGACAATATTTCATATGATAGCCGAGATACTATATTTTCCATAGTGTACAGGATAACAACCTATTTGAATATTTTTCCTCTGACAATGTTTTTTTCTGCAACCGACACAAAAGTCGTCCATTTTGATACCAAAATTAGCTCTTAAATTGACGTTTCTATTACTGACACGAAAATAGGTATGTTGCTAGGCAACATATTTAGTTCCTAGGAGCTAAAGTTGAATTTTAGTTCCTAGGAGCCAAAGTTGAACTTTAGCTCCTAGGAACAAAAAAGGATCTACTGGACGTCATCAAGAATAAACAACATTGTGACGGTTGGTTATTTGGGTTGAGATGCATACCTGATTTGTTTCCGATTTCAGCAGATTTGGTCGAGGATTTGGCATTTCATACCCATGCTGGAGATATAATAAATACACCTTATAGTTTAGGATTGGAATTATAAACATCTCAGTTGAGTATTTCTGTTTTGATCAGGGAAGCCTTCAAGATTCAAATACTTGCTTGATCTATATTTCATTCGTTATCCTCGGGATAGATAACTTGTTTTTGAATAATCACGGCAAGCAATAGTTTTTATGTCTCAAACAACGATATTGTTTAGCTTCATTTGATTATCAAGTCAAACACAGTGTAGTATGGATAGAGAAATGAATAATCGCTATTATTATTGTTGATATGCTCACTAACCTAACATTTTCCATGTCTTGTTCCTATAGCTGGCACTGGCGCGGTATTTGCCATTAGAGCACCTGGTCCATACACAAATATGTCACTCTGTGCCCAGTCTGTGGTTGTATTTATATTGAAACTACAATTCGAACATCCTAGAAAACCTAACCTGCTGTTAATGCAGGTAGAATATTCTCACCACATGGATTATTTGTTTTGTTGCATTGCATACATATGGCAAGGTATTGCGGTGGTTACTTCACATGTTTATTTGAGTTAATTTTTTCGGTTGCAGAAAAAATAGCATGTTTCATTCGGATCAAAAGTGACTTTGTTCGACTCGCAAATTTTGCTTTCGCTCGGCTTCGCTAAACGCTCCGCCTCGCAAATGCAAAATTCGCTTGTCAAACAAAGTGTCACTTTTGATCCTAATAAAACAATCTACTATTTTCATGATTCTGATCTTTCATTTTCTATATCTCAGGTGGAGAATCTAGTTCATTATCATTATTATTTATCGATGAAGTTGGTCAATATTTCGAGTAATAGCTGGGATACGATTCTCCATAATGTGTAATAGCCTATTTGGATATTTTTTCACGTTTTTCATGTTCTGGTACATTTTCATCAGTTCATATTTTTTTATCACTTGGAGCGCACGAAAGAAAATCCTAACAATGTTCGAAGAACGTCGTGCATACCTTAAAGGGGCTAGGATATTCAATCTAACTGGGAATGTCTCACTTGATAAGAGAGAGATGATTTTCCAAATATTTTCGTCTTAGAAGTTAATTCATAATTATTGGTATACTTTGTTTGAATGTTTGGTGCTACAATATGCGTCAGATTATCATTATTATTTATCTCTTGAAGCACACCAAAGCAAATACCTATTATATTGGAAGAAAATCATGCACAGGCTACAACAGGAGGTATAGGTATTGAATTTTAAACTTTTCAAGATCTTAGAAACACTTCATATAGTAAACTCAGTCATTTAATGAGTTTTGGTAAAGAGTTGCTCGACATATTCAAGATTGGTGACAACAGAATGCGTTTTCTGAATTTGTTGAGTGCGTCTGACTGGTATTGCTAGCGATGGGATGATAGTAGGAATCTCTGAAAATCTTTTCGGTGATGTTACAATGTTGTTTGAGAATCAGTGAGTGTAGAAACACCAATCAGGCGAATGGACTGTATCTCTGAGTGAAATCTAGGAGCATCAGAGTATGTATGGATGTTGAACCCTATAATATGTAGGAACAGTACTCTGAAAAATGTCATATCTGTATCTTGTATAGTAGCTTTTCGCGTGAAATAAAAATCATAGTTTTTTCGTTGAAACTTTCGTGATGGATCTGGGTGTCGTAGTATACTGATTGATTCCAATTCTTGTTCAGGATCTTCATATAGTATCTTTATTTTGGGTGAAAATAAATGATGCTCTGTGATCATTTTATATCAATGAAATTGGCTGAGATTTCGCATTTGGAGATCTTGGAAACACTTCCTATGATGAACTTACTCGTTTTATGAGTTTTCATTTATGATGTTCAGATGTTTTCTAAGAATTAGTGGTATGGCTTGTCTCTATGGGTAAGTGCTGAACCCATATAAGAAGCAGTATTCTCAAACAGGTCGTATCTGTATTTTGTAGAGCAGTTTCTTGTCTGGAATGAAAATCCCAGTTTCTGTGAAGCAACGTCCGTGATAGAACTTTGTGTCATATGCTGTTTGGATTCGATTGTTATTTATAATGAGCATGGGGAATCTTTATATCGGTTTGAAGAGAATGTCGCCTTGTGATTATTCTATTTTGATGAAGTTGGGGAATATTTCAAATGATAGCCGAGATACGATTTTGAATAGAATGGGATACATAAACTGTCTAGGAATGATGGCAAGAGATATAATAATTTTTCGTCGTGTACATTAGTCTTTTCGAATAATTCAATCGTGATGTTTTTGTGATGTTTTCGTCACGTTTTGACGCATGCGTAATATGTCTCCTCTTAGTTATACATCATCTGAAAAACGCTTCATGTGTCACATGGCATCTGTCAAGTGTCATCTATCTAGCATCATTTGTGAGGATGTCGTGAAGAAAGTAGAGTATTCTATTCGCGCATCTATTGTCAGTATTATTAAGAAGTTTCAATACTAGCTTTATGAAAGATAACATGAGAATATAGGTGATTCACGGTTCTCCATTCTTTATTGATATCTCGCAAACATTGAAACTCTGCGCATATCAATGTATTTAAGTGTTCATCCTCAGGAGTACTATTTATTTTCAATGGTGGGATGTATTTTTTCTTGATTGTTGGATCTGTCACAGATCGTCGGTAGCCATATTGTTTTCAGATAGCGCAGTCGAGAACCTATGCCTTGTTATAATGTAAAGTCATACGTCTCTCAAATATTTCATCTGATTCAGGTTTTTAATCGTCCTGTATATTACATTTCTTTCCTCGTGGTGGTTCATATATTGTTGCATGTATGCATTATCAACGTTTAATTGTTATCAGGTTTCCCGCTGACTATCAAGTTCCTATTTCTATATTTGTTCAATCATATCGTGGACGTTATGTGAAATTTCTCGTCGATTAAATGGCGTTGTTTTTCAAAAAATAATGCTGTTTGTGTGAATTATTTGTGATGGTAGTGATGTGTGCTTTTAAAGAATCATGTATGGAAATGGGAGAATGGTGGTTTTTTGTTATACCTGAATTGTCTACTCACTATTTTCATTCATTATTCAGATTTTCATCGAATCTAAGCCTGCTGAGGCGAAAAAAGGTAAAGGTAAATGCTTTATAACACATTTTTCTATAATACTGGGCGGTATTATTGGAATGAGCGTGAAAATTTCAAACCTCGAGACGTTTATACTATCGAATGACATATAGGTGAGGTGAGACCAATTTTACACCTATATAGTTCTACGCTGTAACAATCCTAACGTTCCCTCTACATGAATTTTTGTGTGGGGTATGTTGAGTTCAATTATTTAGAATGTTTTAAAGTAGTTAACTTGATGTTTTCCTGTTTTTGTTCAATTTTAGGGATGAAATTTCCTGTTGATTTGAAGAATTTGAAAATATCTGATATGAGAATGTTATATATCGATGCGCTGAATACATATTATTATTTCAAAAACACCTCGTATAGTTGAAACATATATTTTTGCAGTTATGACCAAGTAAACGTTTCACGTGACTGATGTTCCTCATGAGGATTTTGATAAGAATTGGCCTACGATATATAAGATTTCTATATGACAGAATTATTTTAGGTCTGATCGGGTATGCTTTCATATTAGATCACCCAAAAAATGATACCTATTTCGCTTCCTGCGGATAACATCCCTTCGCACTAAACGCTATCCCCTAGTTCCTCTGACTCTCAGATTACCAGTTCTGGTAGAGAGTTGTTTGACATATTTTATGAACCAACCAGAATACCTCCTATGGTAAAACACTGAGCTGTTATATGAGTTTTAGGTGTAAATAGTTGTTCGATATATTCCAAGGTGGACGGTGGAAGGGTGCTCTTTTTTCGTTGTTTGATGCAGAATGTTAAGCATTATCAGTCTAGTATATTTGGAGCTCTCCAGATACCTATTTCATCATTTTTATTGCTACCTCTGAGTATGATGATATCTAGAGAATTTTCGGACTTTGCATATAGATGAAGAATCTTTCTTGTAGAGTATTTGACAGCTATATATTTTCTTTGTCTGAAGGTTGCCATGTTAATTTTTTCTGTATAATCTCTAATGCCTAACGCCCTAAGCCTCTAGTGCCCTCTTACATTTCGAGTTCTGGTTAAGAGTTGTTCGATATATTCCGTAATAAATATAAAAAAGTTTATGATTTCATCACACTACCTACCAGTAATTATACAGGGTTTTTAAATATATATTTTTGTATGCCAAGTTGAGTAGTCATTGTGAGTCATCGCCTACCAGGTGTTGAATAAAAAACGGATAATTTTGACATCATTTATTTTTAGATATTATACCAACATTTTCAAGTTCAGTAAGAATAAAGGCGATCTCGTTGTTGTTCTTATCTGATTCCATTAAATATCTCAGTCTATCCACCAAGATATTCGGATCTGCCCATTCATCTAAAATATTGTACTTGGTCTTATTTTTGAAGAGGGGTCTGATAATTTTATCGAATTTCTCCTTATCGGCTTGTCCTCTTAAACGACCTACTCGATCTCTATGAATAGAGCTGATTTCTAGCATTTGTTTATACATCTGGTGATCCAGAGGCGTGTAATTTCGAGGGTTCTTGGAAAATAATAATTCCAAAAGACCTAGAGTACTTTTAAAATCGACATTATCTACGACTATGTGTTGGCCCTCAAAGCGTAGATTCTTATGTCCAAGTGTCCATCTGCCGTCAACATATTTCGATCCATAAGCATTATCATAATCTGCACAGTGATATTTATCTAATGCTTGCTCTGATGAATGTGGTTTAGACTCCATGATGTGAACGCTATGGTGTCTGATATACAACTGAATACTTTTGAATACATCTGAATACTCTTGAATACCTCTGAAGACATCTGAATACCTCTGAAGGCGTGATCTGAAGACCTCTGAATACTTCTATAGGTGTGATCTGAAGACTTCTGAATCCATTAACTGCCATCCGCTAATCAGCTAGGTTATTCGAATTGGTGGCATCCACTCTATGGGCATTCCTCGTATGGTGGTATAGGTTAGTTTTATTCAAGAATATCCCACATATCTCACACACAATGCTTGGTGTCGATTATAGCGAAATTTTCGCTCTTTAAAACTTTCCCACGTTCTATTGATATTGAAAGCAATCCACTCTCCAGTATTGAGACACTCTGTTATGAATCTGAAATAGCTTTAGAGTTCCTGAAATCTCCTGCTACCACTCTGCTTAAATTCACCGAACAAGAATTGCACTATATTCCAGTAGAGTGTATCATTGAATATGCAGATCCTTATGGGCTATTAGGGGTGTGGCACAAACTTCCTCAAGAATATCGCAGCAACTTTAACCTACAAATCAAACTGCCATGCTTCGTTCATTATAATCGTCCCGATTGGACCACACACTGGGATGGACCGCCATCTTCTCAATAGGCATGTTATTTTTGTAGAAAAGGATTACTTAAATAAAATACTTCATTATGATATATCCTTGTTTTCGTATCCTTCCACTCCCCACATACATCATATTGCAAACACCATCTGGCATACGTCATATGTCATGTATTACGCGACATCAGATATTTTTTGAAAATCTGACAACACCTTATCGACTTCATAAATAATAATTTCCAACGTCTGGCAATAATGTGCCGGTTATCGCTGCACACGACTCTTATCAGCATAAGCTTCATCTGGTGTTGTGTGTATATTGTCGAAAAAACCAACATGGAAATATTTCACCATAAATTTATTTCGATGTAATACTTGTGTCTTATCTCTAGAACGCATCTCTCGCTTCGCTCTACCTCGTTAGATCCGTTGCAAAGATAAGCGCGCGCCAGCGATGGATATTATTTCCGACTCGAATTTTCTTATCTCTGGAACGCATCTCTCGCTTTGCTTCACCTCGATAGATCCGTTTCAAAGATAAGCGTGCGCCAGCTATGGATATCCCGTTTGAATAGCATTAAAATAATTGAAATATTACGGAGGTCGGAATACCACAGTGCGTATATACGCTGCCTCGTAATGCAAAGGTCCCTGGTTCAATTACCCAGCGGTGACAGCTTTTTTTAATTTATTTATTCACGATGGCGACGTGACGACGTATGAATAATTTGAATTTCGCGCCGGTTTTTAGTGGGCGTGGCCTCCAACCAAATGCTGGTCTCTGATTGGCTTGGTCCAGAATCCCTGTAGTCCCTCTACTTATGTTCAACTTGAATTTCGAAAAATAATGACTATCGCTATGAAGAAAGAGTAACGAGATATACCTAGAAAATATCGCATAATCGAAAAATGGTGATGAAATGGCAATTTCGCCAGTGGCGTCAAATTTGGGGAAGATCAACCAGTCACTTGCCAGAAACGTTCATTTCACATAATCTGTTAACATCCGACATAATTATCATGCATCAAAATCAAAATGATTGTGCAGCTTCATGTTTAACTTGAATTTCGAAAAATAATGACTATCGCTATGAAGAAAGACTAACGACATATACCTAGAAAGTATCGCATAATCGAAAAATGGTGATGAAATGGCAATTTTCTTAGTAGCGTCAAATTTGAGAAAGATCAACCAGTCACTTGACAGAAACGTTCATTTCACATAATTCAGTAGGGTGTGTAGTATCTACACTTTTCGCCAAGTGTGGCAATGATACGTTAATTAGTTTCAAAGTACTAGGCACAAATAAATTTAAAATTTTTCAATAAAACACCCTGACTCTCAGACAGGAGACACATTTTATCTAGGTGATTAAGGTTAAATCTTCATATTTTGAGCTCAGGATTTTATAGCTGAAATATTTTCAATAAGTAATGAAACGCCCTAAATTACCACACTGCGGCCATTTTGCCGTTCTGGCCAATTCTGGCCACTATATTCTGGGCCAGTATATTGCCGACTGAAATTGTTTGCTGGGTAATAAGTAAATGACATGATTTGATAAAAAGGCATTCCAATAAATAATAAAGCAAAATCTCGAAAAACAAAAAGTTATAGCCGCAGAACAGTGCTTCGATGAAAATCTTTCCTAACTTTCCATAGCATGAGCTCCATGCAAGCACTGGCATCTTCATAACTATCATGTCCACTTCTGCTACACTGTATTTCACGTTTCAGAACACTGAGTGTCACATTTTTTAATGATCGTCGAAATGGAAGTCCCCTGAAATGAGGGAACGAGAAGGCTGTGTCTACTATTTTGTAATGAACTATTTTTAGTGCTCTCAGGTCATTTTCCAGACCATGTCCAATCAAAATTGTGTTTGCATTAATAAAACTCATCAAATCGTTTTGTACTTCATTTAACGTTTTTGTTGCACTTCTTTTAATCTCTCTAGCTGTAATTCCCGAAAAACGAGTATTATAGTCCACAATCTCAAGGTCAGGTTTTACAAAACTGTCATACACAAGCCGCCCATCCATACCAACTACTGTGATTTTGGTTAACTCAAGTCCTTTCACTGTATAGCACATTTCACAATCCAATGCATACACACCATAGTTACCATCTGGTGGTCGATTTCGTCTGAGCTTTGTACACACATAATCATCATATAGTCCATTCATTCCATTGTGCAATCCATTCCACACATGACGATAACCCTCGGTGCATCCCCGTGAACCGACTTTACCACGGCAGCAGTTGTAAAAGGGCTGTTCATTTTTTTTATCTCCTGCAAAGTTGAGGTGCTGTACTCGACCCCAATGATGGATGCATTTTTCTTTTGTGATATATTCAACTGATGATGTATAGTACATTCGGCTGCATCTAATGCAAGTTCTCAAGAAGTACTCTCCACAAGACGGTGGCTCAGACACTTTATATTCTTCAAAATAAGTTGTGACATCTTGGTCAGAGCTATTGCTGCTACTAGATTCATCGCCATGAAAGTTTTCACCACAATCACTGGAACTTCCAGACCCTTGACCACTGTCATTTGTATTCCATTCATTTTCCGGTATAAATCCACTAACATTGGCATCAAATACTGTGCTATGTGTTGTGAACATAGGGCTACATGGACTTCTATAAATGACTATTAGATTTTTATCCAAAGTTGACTCCAGGGGGTATCCCATCATCAACATTTGTTGATGTGTTAGTAGGTAGTTGTGAAGTAGTCTGGTGAAAACTATCTCAGGTGCATTGAACTTGAGGTACTGTTTCACTGGTACCACTGGCATAACTTGTTTCTTCGGCAAAGTGGAACTTGGCTCAATCTGATTCTTCAGTTTCTGTTTCTGTTGTTTTTGACCCTCTAGAGGTATATTGTCTTCTCTCCTGCGGTTTTTTCTCTGTCTTCGTGACAATCTAGTATTAGGACTGGACTCAATGGATGTAGCTCTGCTGTTTTTCTTGTTACATCCACTCGAACTGCTACTCTCTGTTGTTAGGCCACCATCAGGGACTGGATATTCTGCACACAAAAATAGGATTGAACACTTTTTGTAACACAATATCTGCCTCTATTATTCACTGTACACCTGCACCCATTCATTTGTTGTTAGTATGAATTTTGTTACACACCAGCCCTTTGGAAAATTAACCTATGTCAGATAGAAACTACAAGAATATTTTCATTATACTTTCACCGGCAAAAAAACAAGCCACCAAAAAATTTGCCAACTACAAGAATATTTTCATTATACTTTCACCGGCAAAAAAACAAGCCACCAAAAAATTTGCCCAAATTGTTCACCCTGTAACTTTTTTAGTCCATGTCCGATTCTTTTAAAATTTCTATCAAATCGTAGATTCATGTTCCGGAATGTAAAACTAAATATTAGTTTCCGAGAAAAGCTGATGGCTTGATCATCATACAGGGAAAAACCAAAGTCACTATTTTACCCTTTACTTCTTGACGCCCTGTGGCGAAATTGAGTGGTTGAACTTGGCTTCATCATACTTTAGATTGGAGTGTGATCCCTTCTTGACTCAATTGTTTTTGATTCAAGAAGATACAAGTGTTTTAAGAAAGTATGGCATTTTTCAATTTTTATAACCAATAATCATAACCTATGTACAGGGTGGCTGGAATTCGAGGCTCATTATGGGGATCTCGTAAACCGTAAGAGATACAGGGTCGGTTAAATGATGGCAAAGTTGCGCAATTTCATGCTGATCACAATGTCGCCTCAAAAGTTTGGAAATACCGAATACTTCCGAAGTTATTTGAAAAAAACCTAATATCCGCGATTTCATTTTTACTTTTTTCTGACTTCATTTGGAGTGATATGTCAAAATAAATATCATATTAGCATTACTACTTCTTCTGCTCTATCCAATGGCATTGATAGATTCATGATACGACGTTTCGTCTTCGAGGAGCCATCATCAACATTGTGTTTTCAAATGGTCGAAAAAAATGTTTCGTTACTAAAAAACTTCAATTCCAATTCTGAATCAAACGACATATTATGATACTTTGCAATTATATCCTACGTTTCGGACCAACAAATCATAATCATTGTTATTTGGTGATGCTTACGAGGAAACGAAACGTCAGAACAAAAATCTGATGACAGCTTCTTGTATAGAACGAAAAATGACTGCGAAAATGTCAAATTCATTTTGGTCTATCTCTCGGTCTATCTCTATTTTAGTTTTCAATAAAAAGTTTCTAATTCTAAGAAATCTGTTTCTGATTTTACTATAAGAGATAGACCAAAATGAATATGACAGTTTCATCGCCATTTTTTCTTTTCTACAAGTTGTCAACATTAGATTTTGGATCCGACGTTTCGTTTCCTAGTAACCATCATCAAATAACACTGATAATGATTTTTTTGTCCGAAACGTAAGATAATTGCAAAGTGTTAGATGTCGTTGGATTGAGAATTGGAATAAGAGTTTTTCAGGAATAAAAAATGTATTTTCGACTATTTAAAAAAACAAAGTTGATGATAGCTCCTCGAAGACATTTGACATTTCATCGGCGTATAATCTTTTCATTGAAAAATCTGAAACTAACATGAAAAAAATCCTCGTGATTTCTGGAATTATGTGAATTCAAAACAGAATAAGTCTCGTATACCAGGCCAAATGAATTTCAACAACGAAATAATTTCTTCACCGCAATCTATTGTCAATGCATTCGCGATAAATTTCAGAAATGCTTATAATATTGATATTGATGATATTACCTCAACTGAAGATAAAATCAATAAAGAACTCTCTAATCTCAGTCAATTCATTAAAATCAAGAAAATAACTCAAGAGCAAATGATAACAGCTGCAAAAAAACTTAAGAATAAATTAACGTGTGGACCAGATGGCATTCCTGCTAAAATTGTTGAAAATTTCATCAATTTGTTATCTAGACCATTAGGCATTATATATAACCTGATTCTGAAAACATGTAATGTTCCTACCCTTTGGAAGTTATCACGTGTGTGTCCAGTATTCAAATCAGGAAAGATTTCGGATATTGAAAACTATAGACCGATTGCACTAATCTCTGTATTCTCCAAATTACTAGAAATAATCATATTTGACTCAATTTATAATCACGTTCGAACTTCTCTATCTGAATTTCAACATGGTTTTGTGAAATCGCGTAGCACGGCAACAAATTTATGTACTTTCACCCAATATGTGTCTAATGCTCTTGACTGCAAAAATCAAGTTGATGTAATTTATACATATTTTAGCAAAGCATTCGACCGTGTATCACATCAACAATTATTGAGTAAATTGTCTAGCTTCGGCATATCCTATGACATTGAGTTTCTACTAAAATCGTTCTCATCAAATAGGAAGTTATTCGTAGAATATAATGGTGTCAAATCATTCACATTCAAGGCAACTTCAGGAGTACCACAGGGCTCCAATTTAGGACCTTTACTGTTCTTATTTTTTATCAATGATATATATGTGATCGTATCCAGTCTGCTAAACTACTATTTGCTGATGACATGAAAATCTACAGAGAAATTAAAACTATTGATGACTGTCAAATATTACAACTGGATCTTGATCTAATCAATGATTGGTGCCTCAAAAATAAACTCTCTTTGAATACCAATAAATGTAAAGTCATGACTTTCACACGAAAATCTACCCCAATTTTTTGGGATTTTTGATTCGTACCTGTAAGGAGTTCAAGTTGGTGCTTTGCGCAGTGTCTACTTCTCATTGGTGAGAAGTAAATTAGATTACTGCAGTGTCGTATGGAATCCATGTCATTCCAAATATATCGAAGCCATTGAATCAGTGCAAAGAAAGTTTTTAAAATATGCATACTATAAAAAATATGGCGTGTATCCTCAAAGACACTATAGCTATGACCTATTGCTGAACTGCTGAACGAATTCGATTTATTTTCTCTTAAAAAACATCGCGAAATAATCGTTTCAACTTTTATGCATAAAATAATCCATAATCATATCGATTCATCCTCATTACTTTCTCTGATTGATTTCAATGTACCACGATCCGTGTCAAGATCAGATATAACGTTCCGCATTGCTGTGCCCAACACACAACATCACTTTCATTGTCCCTCTACAACAATGTGCCGAAGTTACAACAATTTACAAAGTATTGATATATTTTTTCTCTCGCTGTCTCAATTCAAGCATAGACTATTTAGTGCCTTGAGGAACTAGTTTCACATATCTTAGTTTATATTCTTTTCGAGTTATGTATAGATATAGGTATATATTTTTAGCGATCCAACTAATAACCATGTATTATTACATACACCTGTAAATGGGCGTAAGCCTGCTGGATGTATTAATATTAAATAAATAAATAAATAAATAAGACGAAACGTCGGAACACGAATCTATTAATGCCTTTAGATAGAGCAGAAGAAGTGGCAATGCTAATATGAAACTCATTTTGACATATCACTCCAAATAAAATCACAAAAAAATAAAAACGAAATCGCGGATATTCGGTTTTTTTTTTCAAATATCTTCGGAAGTATTCGGTATTTCCAAACTTTTGAGGCGACATTGTTATCAGCATGGAATTGCGAAACTTTGCCATCATTTAACCGACCCTGTATCTCTTACGGTTTACGAGATCCCAATGATGAGCCTCTAATTCCAGCCACCCTGTACATAAACTTATTGATTAACAACTTGAAGAATTATATCACTTATTTCTACCTCATTTTATTGAAACTTAGCAGAAAAAAACTCAATTAAAAAAACGAAGAGAAAGCAGGCCTGTAGTCAATAACGAGTATGCCCTCCTCGAGTTTGAATTGCAGCATTCAACCGCCGTGGCATCAAGTTGATCAAATTTCTCAAGTAGTTTTGAAGAATTGCATAAAATTCTCCATGAAGGGAAAACCGTAGCTCTTGAAGAGTGTCTGACAAGGCCGGATGAATGCGAATTAGACTCTTGAGTTTATCCCTAAGATACTCTATAGGTTCTGAATTACTGTCAATGAAAATTTAAAAGTACCATACTTTCTTAAAACACTTGTATCTTCACTTCAATTGAAAAGATGATGCATGAAGCAGAAGGTTGGAGTGGTTATCGACGTGAATCATCAAAACATGATGAAGCTAGGTTCAACCACTAAACTTTTCCACAGGACGTTGAGAAGTTAAAGGTGAAAGAGTAAGTTTTGTTATTTCCTGTACAATGATCAAGCCATCAGCTTTTCATAAGACCCAATATTCAGGCTAACAAATCCAAAACGATTTGGTCTAAATGTTATCAAAATCTGACAAGAATTGAAAAAGTGACAGGGCGAACAGTTTTGCAAAATTTTTTGCCAGTGAGTGTATTTTTTCTACTAGCGTGCGGAAAAGTCCACTTTTCCGCACTCATATTAGTGTTGAAAGAGTCACTTATCAGCACTAATGCGGAAAGTATTTTTCACACTTAAGTAAGTACAGTAGATTTGTTATGTTTTTGCGGAGTATACTGACATTTGAATATTTAATAATAATAATAATAAATGTTTCTTTATGTTGACTCTCGGGTTTTTTTTGCTCGCTAGTGGAAAAAAAAGTGTACCTAACAAGAAGTGCGTAAAGTGACTCAAGCACGCGATTGCAGATGACCGAACGACGCGTCAGCGGAGTTTGCAATCAGAAAAGTATCAATGTCCGCACTTGTTAGGTAATCTACTATAACAGCAGTATTTTCCAAATAAAACACGCTGAAGTAACTCCATTGCGAAATGAAACATGTTAGAAAGTACAAAGTACTTACTTAGGTTGTTAGCCAAAAGAATTATGTACAAGTTCATTATATTATAATTATAGTTGTTAACCTAAACTACTCAACACTAATTTCGTCGCACACCAAAATGTCGTCCCTGTCATAATGTGAATAGCTTTTTCAGCTCAGAACAATTTGAATTCGGTTCACACTGTTCGATATCCCAGTCCTTCAGCTATAATCTGGTAATTCATTGAAACATAAGGGTATTCACATAAAATCTCTACATGGTGTTTTCCGACACTGTGCAAAATTTCGGAATATTCAAAAGGCTCTCAAATGGTAAAAAAAAATTTTTTCTCAACTTCGACAACAGAGGCATGAAGATGATCCCATTACCTCGAGATATTTCGCGAATCAACTTCCTATCTCTTTTATTTACAGAGTGATCTCAAAAAATCAACTTTTTGGTTTTGCAGCCATAACTTTTTTCCACGTCAACCGATTTTGGAAATCTTAGGCTCATTTTGAAGATAAAACTTCAGATGGAGAGATCTGAATATCAGAATTGACTCAAAATGGCTATCAAAGATCTAGAGTTTTCTTGAAAGTGACCCAAATCTGGAACGCCCTCCGAATCTCGGTTGGGAGGAGAATTGAATGAAAATCAACTTGTTTTCGGAAAAATAATTCATTCTGGATGCGTCCATATTTTCCTCGCTCTCAGTAGTCAAGAATGTGCGTGAGAAACACAATTGAAACATGTTCTTGCGAAAACATCAGACCATTTCTCCTCTGTAATGCATGGCCCGTAACCAACGTTACAAGAATCACAGTAAGTGACTGACAAGTCAGGTTAGACGTCGTTTTCGAATCATAAACAGATTTTGATAGTTTCGATGCCGCATCTAACGCCCGACCAGTTGGAACTGATTCCACAAATGAGGGAACAAGGGTTATCTTCCCTCCAAATCGCGGATTTGCTAAACACGACAGTCCGATAAATTCAAAGAGCTATCTCCGACACGAATTGTTTGGTTATTACTGTCGATTCGTTCGGCGCATTATTGCGACTGAAAACTTTAAGTAATTGGCAAACTGTTTTCGTACACCTTTCACTATTTTTGAAATGCGTTTGAAAAAATCAAAATCCGTTGCTCTTGTTGGTACACCATTTATGATGAGCCTCAGCTGGTCGGGTTTGTCAGTCACTCATTGTGATTCTTGTAACGTTGGTTACGGCAGGTCATGCATTACAGAGGAGAAATTATCTAATGGTTTTGCAAGAACATGTTTCAATTGTGTTTTCTCACGCACAATTCTTGACTACTGAGAGCGAGGAAAATATGGACGCATCCAGAATGAATTGTTTTTTCGAGAACAAGTTGATTTTCATTCAATTCTCCTCCCAACCAAGATTCGAAGGGCGTTCCAGATTTGGGTCACTTTCAAGAAAACTCTAGATCTTTGATAGCCATCTTGAGTCAATTCTGATATTCAGATCTCTTCATCTGAAGTTTTATCTCCAAAAAGAGCCTAAGATTTCCAAAATCGGTTGACGTGGAAAAAAGTTATGGCTGCAAAACCAAAAAGTTGATTTTTTGAGATCACTCTGTAAATAAGAGAGATCAACTCCCTGATTCGCGAAATATCTCGAGGTAATGAGATCATCTTCATGCCTCTGTTGCGAAATTTCGCACAGTGTCGGAAAACACCATGTAGAGATTTTATGTGAATACCGTTATATTTCAATGAAGTACGAGATTATAGCTGCAGGACTGGGCTATCGAACAGTGTGAACCAAATTCAAATTGTTCTAAACTGAAAAAAGTTATTCACATTATAACAGGGGCGACATTTTGGTGTGCGACGAAATTATTGTTGAGTAGTTAGATTATTAAGATGCTCTCGCGCCAATTTAACATGCAAGCTTAAAATATAGTATGTAAGAAAGTAACTAAAATAAATAAGTAAAGAATGTAAAAAGATAATAAAGAAAAGGTGAAAGACACAAGCTGAAACCCCAGATTACCGTAACAAATAGGAGGGAAATATGGTCACCTTCCTTTATTTCTTCGATGTCCCCATCACCATCATCAAATGAATCAGGTATGTACATTATTAATTAATTACCAGAATATTGTTGGATTGTGGTGGTCAATAGTTATTGTTGGATTGTGGTGGTCAATAGTTATCGTCAAAAATAGGAATGCACCGTGTTATATATCGCTGCGAACTCGGCTGCGAACATATCACCCACCAAAATGGATAAAATTCGTATAATTTAGTACAAGAATATACAAGGTAAAGTAGGTTTACACCGTGTTACACATTACTGCATAGATTCGCAAAAACGGCAATCCCCTGTCCGTTTTTCAATCGAATGTAAACTGTAATACGAATCAACAACATGTCATACATTCCCAAGAACGATAATCCCTCGTTCGTTTTCAATCAAATGAAAACTGTGATACGAATTGAGATAGAGCATTGCGGTTTTCGCGACAGTTTGCTACTTTTTTAGGACATTAATAGTGGCGCAAGCAGAATTGTGATAGCTCTTCCGGTTGTGGAGATACAGGATGGACACCCCCCGTGTCTCAGTTATCTTTGAACTTATCGAAGAAGTTAAAACTTGTTGTTATAGAGTTTTTCTCGTATAATCCAGTGGCATAGTTATTTTTTTGCTAGCACCTTTTGTTTTTCAGTTATGGAGCGAACATATGTTTTTTTAAATGGAACACCGTGTATATTATTTCATATATTCATTAGGCATGAAGTGGGCTATCCAAAAATATATAATTGTATACAATTATTTTCGAAAACAAGCTCAGAATTTCAGATTTTCAAAAATTTTCTTCTGTGTCTAATTATTATAGGTAGGCTATGGCTAATTTGTTCGGAACAAAAAGCAAAATGTCAACAACTTCACGCGCTTTTGTCAGTCTCTGATCATTAGTGAAATATTTTTGCTGTTCTGGTATTTCTAATTCCCGATACAAAATATTTAATTTATTTTACAACAATGACGGCTTACGATAATAATGAAAAGTATGGTATGATGGTTTGTTTTATACAATCTAATGAACATCCGTTAGAAGCTTCATAATTATATTTACAAAGGTAACATATTTTGAGCGCTATGTTTACGATAATTTCTTAGGGATTCTTTATTTGTTTATATTAGATATCCAGGAAGAAGACAACCTTTCCCAGATATATTTTCCCGCCTCAAATCAAATTTAGTAGAATATGGATCATTTATCCAGCCCCGTCCTAAGGCATATACCAAACAAGATAGAGAGAGAAAACAAATAAACGTGTTGGGTTATGTAGAAGCGGCGCCCTCATCTTCTTGCAAGCAAAGTATCATCCCTATAAATTCCAAATAGTACAAAATTCACATCCTGGCGATGCCGAGCGCCGAATGATATTTTATCAATGGTATTTACAACAGATCCTTGCCGATGAATCTCTTGGAAGACTTGTTATCTGGTCCGATGAATGTTATTTTTCAAGTGCGGGAATTTTTAACCGTCATAATATAAGACATTGGTCCGCCAAAAATCAACATTTAATATTTGAGAGGGCACAACAGGGGCGCTTCGGAGTTGGGGTCTCATGTTTAATTTTTGGAAGACAAATAGTCTACAGAATTAATGAAGGAGGTCTCACAGCACGTCGTTACCGAGAAATCTTTGAGGAAGTTGTTCCAGAACTGATGGAAAATATTCCATTGGCTCTTCATAATTCCGTTCATTTCCAACAAGATGGTGCCCCTAGCCACAACTCTGCCCTTTTGAGTCCATTTTTAGATGATAACTTTCCTCAAAGATGGATTGGTACCTACGGGCCTGTAAGGTGGCCCCCTCGATCTCCGGATCTTTCAATTTTGGATTTTTTTATGGGGTTTCCTGCAAGGTGAAGTTTATAAAACAAAATAGCATTCTGTAGCAGAGCTTCGTGCAGCGATTGATTTGAATTTCCAAAATTTGCAAAGGAGTCCTATAATTCTTCACAAGGATAACAAAAATGTGCCAATATTGTATGCGGAAAAATGGTCGTCATTTTAAAAACCACCTATGAAACCTCTTTGCATTTTCTGGATTCTGCTTTTAATTGCTCTTTTCTACGTTGAATCTCAAGTAAAATAGGTTTGGTGTTTGTTGTTATTCATCATAATAATTAATTAAGGAATGGGTAATCAAAAAATATTATTCGAATTGAGTTTGTAAGTATAAGAGGTATAAGAATCAGTCACATAAATTTCGTTTTCAATAAAGTTTAGCCATATCCTACTACCTAAAAAATTTTTTTTTGAAAATCTGAAATTCTGAGCTTGTTTTTGAAAATAATTGTATACAATTATATATTTTTGGAAAGCCCACTTCATGCTTGATGAATATATGAAATAATATACAGGGTGTTCCATTTAAAAAACATATGTTTGCTCCATAACTGAAAAACAAAAGGTGCTAGCAAAAAAATAACCACGCCACGCCACTGGATTCTACGAGAAAAACTCTATAAGAACAAGTTTCAACTTCTTCGTTGTTCTTCGAAGTTCAAAGATAACTGAGACACGGGGGGTGCCTAAAAAGTGATAATTTTCAATTCCACCCTGTATCTCGACAACCGGAAGAGCTATCGCAATTCTGCTTGCGCCATTATTAATTTCATAAAAAAGTAGCACACTGTCGCGAAAACCGCAATGCTCTATCTTCACTGATAAGGGAGATACCCCGCAAAAGTGCCCAAATTGGGATACCCTGTACACCGGACTGTCTGAACTGCCTCGGACTGCCACCGGACTGTACGGACTGCCACCGGACTGCCATCAAACAGCCACGGACTGCCATCGGACTGTCACGGAGTGCCACCGGACTACCCAGACTGCCATCAGACTGCCACCAGACTGCCACGGATTGTCACCGGACTTGCCACGGACTGTCACCGGACTGCCCCAGAAATATCACGGACTATCACTCAAACACGAGCTCAAGCATGAGTGCCAATAAAAATAATAAAGCTGTTTTTTGGATTTCCCGATTTACCACAAGAACAAAGTACCGGAAAAACGTTCTAACTAAAGAAACAATGTACTGAAATTCATATCCAATGGCGTTGAACATAGAAGACAGAATTAATCAACTGTGACGTACGATATGAAGATCTCACTGGGCAACCTATCAGCCTATCACATAAGAAACTCATCCGGAAACTGACACACATAATACATACATATATGATTATCTGGTTATACAGGGTGTTACATAATTCAATACAAATATTTTAATGACATATTCCTGGGGTCAAAATAAGACTTTTTTTTTTCTATAAACATGTGTCCTAAAATCCACCCCCTCCAAGCTACAGACATCGCAAGATGCGCAAAAAAAATCTTAAATTTTGAATTGTGGCTACAATTATGCATCAAATATTTTGAAAATTCACAGGCACTTGTATTTTTAGACGATCTATTCATTTCTTGATTCAAAAATAAAGTAACTCGAATCGAAAGGGGTGAATGAAGGTTGCATACAGATTTGATGGCAAACATTTTCTATTTCCTCCAAGAAAATTTGAATTCAAACATCATCGTTGAATTGGCCACTAAAAAATCATACATTTCAGTCTCTTGCATTTTCTTGAATTAGCTAACCGTTTTAGAGAAAATCGCTAGTAAATGAAAGGGGTGTATTTTCAAATTATTATACTAAAAAAACTTAGTGAGCTATGATTATGTTTGTCTCTGGTAACTAATGATTAATTAATATCTTTTATGCCAAACCGACATTGTGGTATGTCATAACCGTCATGTCACAATCGATTCACTTTCCTCAACTTACCATATACACGCGATGTCTGTAGTTTGGAGGGGGTGGATTTTAGGACACATGTTTATAGGAAAAAAAAGTCTTATTTTGACCCCAGGAATATGTCATTAAAATATTTGTATTGAATTATGTAACACCCTGTACATGGTATGAATATATTTCAAATAGAGCTGATTCATCATTGAAATTTGAGTGTATATATATATATAGGGTGTTTCATAATTGAATGCTGATCCTAAAGGGCGATAATCCCTGGATGATTGTAAGAAAAATTCTTCATGTGAACATAGGTCCGCAACAGCTTCGTTTCTGAGATACAGGATGTTGAAATTTAACAAAAAAATCAGTTATTTCCCAATATCTCTGAAACCGCTCTGGCTTTTTTCTTCAATTTTGGTACATGCCAAGTATGCATAGAAATATGTTTTTTTCCAATATAAAGGATTTCTTAATTTCCATCAGTGGCATCCCTGTTAACATACCCTGTCATATTTTTCATCAAAATAATGATACGCCACTGTCTTTTTTCAAAATAAATATGATTTTTGTAATTATCCTCTATCTTCCCATAAAAATGCTCTCTTGTCTTTTTTCGTCCGGCGAACGGTTTTTGAGTTAGAAAATAAAATGCATTCATTTGCTTGTCCCTACGCGAAATCAGACGTTGAAGAGCAGTAGGATTATCTTGTGGGTTAGAAACATCTAGTATGCTAAGAACACATTTCGTTGTTTTCAAAATAAACAATTTTGACACTTCTTCAGCTAGATACGTGATATTATTCACATTATAAGAACTTGCTTATTAAAAAAAAACATGGTAAATTTTACAAATACCGAATTAGCAGACATGCATTACCTGTATGGGCTTGCTGACGGGAACGCATATGAAGCCAGGCGACTGTATCAAGAGCGCTTCCCAAATAGAATGGTTCCTGATGCTCGAACGATTTCAAACACCCACAGAAGGTTATGTGAAACAGGAAGTTTATATATATATATATATATATATTTACATCCTCTTATCAATATTGCGTCTGACTCTGGAACTAATTTGTTGCGTCCCCTAGAAGGGAGCCACTTAGAACAAAACTGACTGAAGTATATTAAAGACCGCGAAATTCTGTACAGGACCTGCTATTTTATTTCCCTCCAAATCGACTTTTATATATACATTTTCCTTTCATTTTGTATCATTAGCAACTCCTTTCACAGTCCTATCAATTCAAACTCCAGCGTATATTCTAGTTTTTATTTCTCGTTTATTACTGCAACCAATTTGTATATCATGTTTCAATGCCTCAATAATGCTGCGACCGCATTGTTGCCAGATCGACGTCAAGAATAAACATTCATATTTTATGATTCTGGGCATCATGCGTCCATTTCATCAGTGATTTAATTAGACAAGAGTGCTATTTCTGCACAAACTATGAGATACACAGTTCCTGTCTGAAATCAGTCTATACTTTCCAATGCATCGAGATAATACTTCTTATTTCAGGAATGTAGAATTCGATGACGTGAATTATTCTTCTAGTTGCAAATATTTGATTTTTGAAAATGATGGCGGTATGACATCATTTTGGTTGAACATTTCAAATTTGGTATTAGGGGGGTTTTTATGGTCGGAGATTATGATTCTTCTGTCAGAATTGAAATATGCAAGATGGCGGCTCCAACATGGCGGATGAAATATGTAATTATGATCCGATTCTATTCAAAATTGGTATCTGGGGGTTTTTGAGGTTGGAGATTATGATGATACTGTCAAAATTGGAAAATTCAGAATGGCTGCTTCAATATTGGCGGACAAGTTTCGTAATTATGATCCGATTCTATTAAAAATTGGTATCTAGGGGTTTTCAGGGTTGAAGATTATGATTATGCTGTCAAAATTGAAAGAATCGAAATGACGGTTCCAATTTGGCGGACGGTTTTCGTGATTATGATCCGATTTCATTCAAAATTGGTTTCTAGAGGTTTTCGAGGTTGGAGATTATGATTGTCGTGTAAAAATTGGACAATTCATGAAGGCGGATCCAATATGGCGCACGAGTTTCGTTATTATGATACGATTCTATTCAGAATTGGTGTCTGGAGGTTTTATATTACGGAGATTGTGATTCTTTCGTCACAATTGAGATATTCAAGATGGCGGGTACAATATGACGTACAAGTTTTGTAATTATGATCTTTCAAAATTGGCGCTTTCTCTCCTCGTCTTTGAAAATTTATGAATTATGAGGATATGTTTAAGAAGTAGTAGAGTAATTAATACTCTCCCGGAATGTCACTGCGTTTGAAATTCAACTTTCAGGAACTTTTGAAGCAAAAATATCGGAAATAACTTAACTCAAGTTAGCCCTAAATAATCTCTCAAAATGAACATTTTACCCCCTCGAAGAACATAACAGACCGTGTCGAAGATTATGATAATATGGCAGACGGGTTTCGTAATTATAATCCGATTCGATTCAAAATTGTTATCTTGGGGTTTTCAGGATCGCAAATCATAAACATCCTGTCACAATTGGAGATTCAAGATGGCGGCTCCAATATGACGGACGAGTTTCGTATTCATGATTTAATTCTATTCAAAATTGGTATCTGGAGGTTTTCGGGGTCGGATATTGTGATTATTCTGTCAAAATTAAAAAATTCGAAATGGCGGATCAATATGGCGGACGAGTTTTGTAATTATGATCCGATTTCATTCAAAATTGGTATCTGAGGGTTTTCGGGTTCGGAGATCATGAATATCTTGACAGAATTGGAGAATTCAAAATGGCGGTTCCAATATGGCGAACGAGTTTTTGTAATTATGATTCGATTTTATTCAAAATCTGTATCTGGAGATTTTCGGGGTCGAAGAGTATTATTACCCTTTCAGAATTGGAATATTCGCGATGGCGGCTCCAACATGGCGGACGAGTTCTGTAATTATGATCCGTTTCTATTCAAAATTTTTATCAGGGGGTTTTCGGGTTGGTGATTTTGATTATCCTGTCACAATTGGAAACTTCAAAATGACGGCTCCAATAAGGCGAACGAGTTTTGTAGTAATGATTCGATTCTATACAAAATTGATATCTAAGGGTGTTTGGGGTCGAAAATTATGATTATTCTATCAAAATTGGGAATTTTCAGATGGCGGCTCCAATATGGCGGACGAGTTTTGAAATTATGATCCGATTCTATTGAAAATTAGTATCTGGGGTTTTTCTGGGTCTGAGATTATGATTATCCTGTCGAAATTTGAGAATTTGGAATGGCAGCTTTAATTTGACGGACGGGTTTTGTAATTGTGATCCAATTCTATTCAAAATCAATATCTGGGAGATTTCTGGGTCGAAGATGATGATTCTTTTGTCAAGAATGAAAAATCAAAGATGGCGGACAAGTTTGGTAATTTTCATCCGATTTAATTCAAAATTGGTATCTGGGGATTTTCGGGGTCGAAGATTATGATTTTCCCTGTCAAAATTGAAAAAATAAAAATGGCGGCTCCTTTATGACGCACGAGTTCTGTAATTATTATATTCTATTCAAAATTGGTATCTGGGAATTTTCGTGATCGGAGATTTCGATTTTCTTGTTAAATTCTAAAATTCAAGATGGCGGCTTCAATATTGCGGACAAGTTTTGTGTTTATGGAGAGATTTGATTCGAAATTAGAATCTGGGGGTTGTCAGGTTCGGAGATTATCAAAGAAAAAACAAAATACACAAAGTCGGTCGACCACAAATTATATTACACAATTGCTAGTGTGACTAGTTTCGGCTAAACAGCCATCTTCAGACACAAATTGAATAGAGTACCTGTAAGAGATGAAATTACAGACGAACAATAAGTTTGCTGAGGAAAAAACATACCTAGGCCATGTGGTGATTACAAATTCATCAAAAAAAAATTAAGCGGTTATATCAACGTATAAATAATCAGTCCAGTAAGGGGGTGATTAAATTTTTATAGCGGCTGAACAGCCAAAAGAACCTTATAATCATGAGGTTCAACATTGGCACGAAAAAATTATAAGATATTTAAATTCACTCAACTGAGTTTCATCTTGAATGGCTATTGAAAGACAGAAATCCAAGAATCGCCGAGGTAAGCAAATGACAATGACAGCATGACAAGACTGAATGACAGTGACAATTATACAAACTAAATGACATGACAAAATCATCATAAGGTACAGAAAACTATTTGGCAAAATAACAAATTATCACAAAGGAAACAATGGGTTAATTAACTAATCTCCTTGTAACAAAATCATGAGAAGTACGTGGTAAGGTTGAAGACCAAAAGGAAGAAGAAGAAATGTCAAGTGTAGTAGAAGTAATAAAGGCAGAAGAAGAAGAAGCACCACCGAAAGTAAACAGGTCCGGAGATTATGATTTTCATGTCAAAATCGAAAAATTCAAGATGGCGGCATCAGAATAGCGTACAGGTTTTGAGAATATGGACCGATTCTATTCAGAATTTGTATTGAAAATCTATATCAGAATATAACGAGACGACAGACTGAAAAACTTAAAAACGAAATATTCTGAAAAAAAAAACTTCCTATAAACCACGCTCATATTCAGATGCACAGAAAAAAGGAAATTGATTATTTCGGTTATACGGAACTGAAGAGTATAAGTGATAGCGTGGGGCGACAAGTAGCAATATATCTAGCGATGATTGAGCGCTCTACGCATTATCCATATCCAGGAAAAAAAATATTCCACCTCTTTTAGTGCAATCGAATATATGTGTGGTTTTTTAAACGTTTGTTTCGTGTAATATATTTTCATCCATTATCAACAACTTTTAACTAGAAGAGTACCAAGTTCACGTCAACCAGTTCGACAATTTCGAATTCGAATATTCCATGTACCTAATCGATATCTCTGGATGAAAATCCATTTGGAGAGATCTAGGACAGGATCTTATCAGATGATATCAATTTCTTCCCAGAACCGCATCACTCCACCAAAATTTCTGAATATGATTGATCTTCATCAATCGAATAAGTTCACGTCATTCGATTCGACAGTTCCCCAAATTTGAAATATTCATCTCTATCGGATCGAAAGATCGTTGATGAGTCAATTCAGACATGCATTGAAATCAATTTCTGAAATGTTTTTGAAGCCGAATTTGCTAAAATAGTTCTTCGATCAACACGAAGTTAATATCAACTTGTGATTTCGAATGAAACTATTAATATTTTGTATTATATTCAAATCACACTATTCGTGGTAAAATCCACACAATATTTATAATGCTCAAAAACTTATTGGCTGAATATTCATACACCATATTGGATTTGGAATGACGTCACATAGTTTATCGTATTCTACTTTTCAAACCCTTTTATTTGATATCCATGTCGATGGGGTTGTGATGAAGAAGGTGAGTCGCCAGGAGCGTCCGTCATATTGTATTCAGGAAAACATCACTAGGATTCTCACATTCCACTCGTCGAACCCTTCAATTTGATACCCATGTCGAAACAGAATATCCGCGATTTCGTTTTTATTTTTTTCCGACTTTATTTGAAGTGATAGTACAAAATGAGTGACATATCAGCATTGCCACTTTTTCTGCTCTATCCAATAGCATTAATAGATTCGTGATCCGACGTTTCGTCTTCGAGAAGCCATCATCAACTCTGTATTTTCAAATGGTTCCCAAAGAACTCTAATTCCGATTCTGAATCCAACGACATATAATACTTTACAATTATCCGACGTTTTGAACCAAAAAATCATCATCAGTATTATTTGATGATGGTTAGGAAGAAACGAAACGTCGGATCAAAAATCTGATGAAAGCAACTTGTAGAGAAGGAAAAATGGCTATGGAAATGTCAAATTCATTTTGGTCTATCTCTTTTAGTAAAATCAGAAATCTTTTCTTGGGATTAAAAACTTCGAGAATCACTTTTTATTGAAAACTGAAATAGAGATAGACCAACAAGTTGAATTCATCTTGGTCTCTCTATTTTAGTTTTCAACAAAAAGCGATTCTCGAAGTTTCTAATCCTATGAAATGATTTCTTTCTGATTTTACTAAAAGATATTGACCAAAATAAATTTGACATTTTATAGCCGTTTTTCCTTCGCTACAAGTTGTCGTCATAACCATCATTAAATATAACTGATTTTTTGGTTCGAAACGTCGGATAATTTTGAAGTATTATATGTCGTTGGATTCAGAATCGGAATTAGAGTTCTTTGGGAACAAACATTTTCTTTTCGACCATTTGATACAATACAAAGTTGATGATGGCTCCTCGAAGACGAAACGTTGGATCATGAATCTATTAATGCCATTGGATAGAGCAGACAAAGTGGCAATGCTAACATGTCACTCATTCTGTACTATCACTCCGAATAAAGTCAGAAAAAAATAAAAACGGAATCGCGGATATTCGGTTTTTTCCAAATATCTTCGGAAGTATTCGAAATTTCGAATTTTTTGAATCGGCATTTTGATCAGCATCAAATTGCGCAACTTTGATTCTGATATTCTGACAGTTCATAATCACTAGTGTGATATTATTGGTAACCTTGAGATAATTGTTAGTGCTTGTATTGTGTTGTTACATTTCAAAGGGTTCATAGTTATTATGCCTTATTTAACTTTATGACATAACCAATAATATCACACGTGATTCGAAACTGTCAGAATTCTGAAATGTTTTGCACAGCTTTCTTTACCTCAGCTCATGAATAAATATTGTAAAATAAAATGAGTCGTCGAAAATTTCTTAGATTATTGACAAGTTATTCTGTCAAATAAACAAATCTATGGATAGTTCACCTGATTTGGTCCTAATGATATTGAAGTTTGAAGATTGTCGTTTTTGTACCAAATTTGGATTTCACGTTCAATTGAAATGCCTCAAAATGGAGATTAATATTTCCAAAATTAATAATGAAACATCTGTCAAATCGGAAGCGTGCTCGTAAAAAGTGGGTCACTTTGTTCATTTTTCCCCGCTCTTTTCAAATACCAGAACAGATCTACAAAATTTTGCCATACAGAGTATTGTTATTAAAATAAAAGATTTTTTCTGTTTTTCCTCCAGACGGACCTGGATTCTGATCTCGAATTTTATTCAGTTTTAGTGAGTAATATAAGTGTTATATTTCTACCAAGTATGAAAAAATTATATAAAGTGGTTCAAAAATTATGACCAGATGAAAATTTTGCCAAAAGCAAGATAACGTCCTGTATCTCAGTTATAAATGATGGTAGACACATCAATAAGGAATGATTTGGAATCATCAAAGTGTCCTCTATCTGCAGGTATCGTATGTACATTTACATCCGAAACACCCAGTATATGAGATAGCATTCATAATCAAACTGAGAAAAAACATACTCATAATTAGAAATTTGAAATAATGAATACTTCGTGAAAATAAAACATTCACTGTCAATCACTATTACTATTAATATGGAAATTTAGTGCATAATGGTATATTATATACTGTGTGTGCACTCTTGCATTCATGTTTCAGTGACTAAGAAGAAAGAAGAAAAAAAAAAACTCAATTAACCATTTACTTGAAAGATAATTTATTTCATCTACTCACTGCATCGAAAGTAAGCGTTTGCTCCTTCATTTGAGGACACAAAACCTGTCAATTAACTCCTACGGAAAGAAACAAATTATTACTTCCAGTGGGAGGTGAAATAAGTTGGCTTCATCTTGCTTCCTTGGTAAAGACATAGATTAACGACTCCCCCTAGATATCCACCGTAAATGAGGATTTGGTCAACACTGAAATTAGTGAAACAGAAAATTCACAGATTTCTCTTGTATGGATGTGATGCAAATGCCCACCGTTGGGACTGGTGAAAGAGCAACATAAATGAAAGAGGTGAGTACCTATTTACTATACAGGGTGGGGCATTAGGGCGTCGGAACTCGATTGGTCGAATTCTATGATAGCTAGAAACTTGATTCAAAAATGAATGTGAATGAGACAACAAGGTCCATAACAAGAAATTATTGCCTTCAAGATATATTTTTTTAATAAAATGCCCTATATATATTAGCACATTTTCTGAAGCATTCCTGCGACCTCCATCCACTCCCATAATGAAGATGCGTGATACTTCTGAAGAATTTTCATGACCTCAAATTATACGGGTGGCTGAAGATGATTTTTCAATTCGGGACTTTTCGCAGTGATTTTTGATTTTTTCGAAAAGTCTTCCCACTGCTCTGAGAACTGCTGGTGTTATACTCCTGAATGCATTTATGTATATATCCTACATATCATCAATTGTGAATAATTATTATCCTGGTTTTCGGAGACTATCGATATCTAGAACTTTGCGCATACATCTGAGTTGATAAGTTCTGGAATTCATCGCATTAATTAGGCAGTTTGAATGTTCATGCCAGTCCAGTGATTCATGTAGTGTGATTCCTAAAACTTTCATGGTATCTACTCGCTTCAGATTAGAGTTGTTCAAATGTAATGTCAGTGGGTCAACTGTCCTTTGTTTAGTATGGAACATCAGAAATTTTGCTTTACTGAGATTTAGATATAGTTGGTTTGTCGAGGACCATGTGTACATTTTCGCAAGCAGTGAATTGCATTCTTGTTCATTCTGACAATTGGAATTATGTGAGATCAAGAAGGTGAAGTCATCAGCGTAGAGAGTGATCATATGCCCTGGCAGATAATCAATAAGATCAGCAATATAGAGGGAAAAAAGCATATGTGCTAGAACACTGCCTTGGGAAACCCCCACTATATTTTTTTTTGTAGACCATACAAGGTATAAAACGAGTCACAAGTTACAATTACATTTTATATATAGGTAAACATACAATTTCATCAGTAATACTTATGAAAAATTGAGGAAATAATAAGAAAAGAGGCAGTGCTAGAAATCAATAAACAACTCGTCTATTGTGTAATAACACTTTTTAAGCAGGTATTGTCTAAGAGATTTCCTGAACTTGAAGTATGTCCTTGTTCTTTGATGATATTTGGAAGTATATTATACATTCTGATACCACTAGACATCGGACCATTCAGTGCTATGTTCAAATTGTTTTGAGGTGGAAATGTCTAGTTGAATAACTGTGAATATTGTCATTTCAAGAAATACATTATTTATTTTCATTAATGTAACAGGATAGAAGTCACTTGTTCATAAGTGTTCTAAGACATTTCTTCTGAATGAATAACTTCTCTGCTACAGGATACATTTCCAACAACATTATCCCATATGTCAGCCTGCTTTGGATTTCAGCAAAATAAAAGTTTTTCAGAACATTGATGTTCAATATTTTCTGAAGGTATCTGAGTTGATATATTTTACTGTTCAATTTTTCTATAACTTCCCTTATGTGTGGTTCCCAGTTAAGTGTGTCATTCATTGTGATGCCTAGAAATTTTACAATGTTAGTGTTGTTGTTTTTTTTTTAAGCAATATATCTTTAATCAGGATTTGATTACAATGTGGTATAAATTCATACAATACTTTTACACATTTTCAACTTTCATAATCTATACATTGCATAGTCCCAATTCAAGAAAACCCCTAAGCAGTAGAAAATACTGGTAATGGGGAATATAACTAATAAGTAACATTCTGTCCTATATGTACAATGGAAATATAGTAATTCATAGAATTAATATTGATTTTTATACAGTAGAATTTTTCAGGTACTTTCTAATTTTCTTAACGAATAACTTTTCATTTGGTATTTCCTTAAATGCTTGTGGTATTGAATTATATACATGTATGCACCTATTCATAGGATTATTTAGTGCAACATTTGTTCGAATATTTGGAAGGTATATGTTATTTTGATTTCTTACGTTATAGTTATGTATTTCATTGAGGTTCAAGAAATTTATATTTGTTTTTTGTTTGCGATGTGTGTTTACATTGCTCTAAATTTAGGATTTCATTCAGTTTGTTTAATTTTGTTGTTTCGTATACAGTATTCGTTGGTGTTCAGTAGTTGATAGAGAATAATATCTTAATAACCTTGTTTTGCAATCTTTGCATTTCTTGAAATGACGTTTTATTACATGTTCCCCATATTACAATCTGATACCTAAAGATCGACAGAAAGTATGAGTTGTAGATCATGTATTTCACTTCAGTGCTCAGATATTCCCTGCATTTAAATAGTGCGCCAACCATGGGTAACATTTTTTTAGTTATGTGATCTATGTGGTGCTTCCAGCTCAAATTTTCATCCAATATGAGACCTAAATATTTGAGATTGTTAACCTTTTCAACCTGTTCTTCACCTATTTCTATTTCAAGGCCACCAATGCTCACATTTTTTTGTTTGAAAATTATAAATTTTGTTTTCTTCATATTGAGTTTTAGTTTGTTATGTAAGAGCCAGTTTTTATATATTTTCATATCTTCGATTACAAGGTTGTTGAGTTCTTCTATATTTGTGCCAGTATACGTCAAGACCGTGTCGTCAGCAAATGTAAAATAGCGAGTATTTAATTTAGCAGATTTTAGACTGAGCACGAGTAAACAATAAAAGAGCGGACCCAACACGGAACCTTGAGGCACGCCATTTTTTATTTCACGTATGCTGCTTGCATGATTGTCCATGTAGACATACTGTATTCGGCCGTTTAGGTATGATCTTATCAAGTTATATATCTCCCATCTTCTCTAGTTTCTGCAACAATGTGTCATGATCAACAACATCAAAGGCTTTCTGAAGGTCGATAAACACTGCTATTACAACTTTTTTTTGTCCATATTTGAAGAAATCAAGTCAATCAGGTCTACCGTTGCACTTTGGGAATTACTTTGTTTAATGAATCCATATTGGTATGGATCTGCCTGAATATTTTCTTCGAGAAATTTTATTATTCTAAATTTCGGCAATATTTCAATAATTTTGGATAAGACACTCACAACGGATATGGGTCTATAATTTCCCAACACATTTTTTTTACCAGATTTGTAGATAGGACATACCCGATTTGTTTTCAAGATTTCTGGAAATTTACATGTTGTAAAAACCTCGTTTATCAACTTAACTAGAATCGGAAGTACTTGATCTAAGAGAGTTATCAAGTCTTTGACGTTTATTTGATCATGTCCACATGCTGAGTTCTCATTTAATTCTGTAATCACCTGCTTTACTTCACTTTCATTCGTATATTCTAACTGAAAATTTGCTTTGCAATTGATATCTTCAAAATTCAAGGTCTCAATTTGATCATTTTTTTCTTTTTCTATATCTTTTACAATCTCATCACCAATTGTTACAAAATAATAGTTTAAATGGTCCACTATATCAGTTTTGTTTTCAATGACTTTGTCTTCAACTACTATGGAGTCAATGCATTCATCACTTCTTTCTTTTGGCTTGATGAATTTATTTATAAATTTCCATTGTTTTTTTGTATTAGTTCCAGTTTTTTTCCATTCATTTTTGAAATAGTAATTTTTTAGTTGTCTTATTTTCTTGTTAACAATTTTTTTCTGTGTTTGAAAACCTTCCATATATTCTGCATTATTTGGATTTTTCTTCTTAAGTTTATATAAGTTATCTCTTTTATTGATTAATTTTAGTAATTCTTTATTGCCCAAGGTATATGTCAATGTTTTCAACTCTTCTTTGTCTGGTATGGAAAATTAGAAATTGTGTTTTGCTTGCATCAATATATAGCATGTTTTTAGAGAACCAACATAACATTTTTTCCATGAGTTCATTACATGCTTTTTGATTTAGTTGTACGCATTCTCTTGATATCAAAATTGATACGTCTGATACGTCATCTACATATAGTCTAAGTTTGAATTCTGGCAGGTATTCTATAATATCAGCAAGAGAATAGTATCGCAGAAATAACGCTCCCCAACTTCCACGGGTGCTATATGAGATCTGTGTATAGTTTCAGTATTCCCTTCATTAGAAGATATTTGAACAAACTGTTTCCTATCAGACAGGAATGACTTGAACCAGTCATGAACCTGCCCCCTACCATACAGAAATAGTTTGTGTAGCAGTCGATCATGTGGAACACAATCGAAGACCTTACTCAAATCACAGTATACACCAACTGGACATTTTTTCTTATCTAATTCATTTATAATATCTATATAAAATTCGATAGTAGCCATGTGACTGACGTCTGCCATTTTTTTTAATTTCGACAAATATTCAATATAAGCCTTTGTGAAGACGTTGACCGCAAATGAAACCACATCCCGATACTCATTAATCTACTGCAATTGTGATGAATTCTGTCAGTTGCATGGTATGTCTCGACAGCAACTTTTTTTATTTAGACGACATCCTGTATATTTCTACAGTCTATCTCATTTGCCTTGAAATTATCTTCTAAAAATCTATCACAAAGTGAGAACGGCGCTCTGAAAATCCGTTTTTTTTTTAACGATTCTAGTGGTTTGATCTTGCAATAGATTCTGTAGCAACTTGGCATGGTGATGACAACCTCTCCTACACGCTTTGATCGCCAGAAAACTTCTCAATCGGATTCGAAATTTACTTGCTCGTCAAAACAAGATTTTTTTGTATCACTTGATGTCATAATTGTTGTTTGAGGACCCCTCTGTATTATAAGAATAGGTTGATCATGCATTCTTTCAATATTTTTGGCACATTTTTGTTATCCTTCTGAAACCGTTGTGAAGAATTATAGGACTTCTTTGCAGATTTTGGAAACTCAAATCAATCGCTACACGAAGCTCTGCTACAGAATGATATCTTGTTTTATAGACTTTATCTTGCAGGAAATCCTATAAAAAAATCCGAAATTGAAAGATCCGGAGATCGAGGGGGCCATCTTACAGGTCCGTAGGTACCAATCCATCTTCGAGGAAAGTTCTCATCCCTCAAAAGGGCAGAGTTGTAGCTGGGGGCACCGTCTTATTGGAAATAAACGGAATTATAAAGAGCCAATGGAACATTTTCCATCAGGTCTGGAATAATTTCCTCAAGGATTTCTCGGTAACGACGTGCTGTGAGACCTCCTTCATAAATTCTATAGACTTTTCATCTTCCAAAAATAAAACATGAGATCCCAACTCCGAAGCGTCCCTGTTGTGCCCTCTCAAAAATTAAATGTTGATTTTCGGCGGACCATTGTCTTGTATTATGGCGGTTAAAAATTCCCGCACTCGAAAAATAACATTCATCGGACCAGATAACAAGTCTTCCAAAAGATTCATTGTCAAGGATCTGTTGTAAATACCATTGATAAAATATCATTCGGCGCTCGGCATCGCCAGGGTGTAAATGTTGTACTATTTGGAATTTATAGGGATGATACTTATATTTTTGCAAAATTCTTAGAGCATCATACTTGGATACACCAGTTGCTTCTTCTATTTGCTTGCAAGAAGATGAGGGCGCCGCTTCTACATAACCCAACAGGTTTATTTGTTTTCTCTCTCTATCTTGTTTGGAATATGCCTTAGGACGGGGCTGGATAAATGATCCGTATTCTACCAAATTTGATTTGAGGCGGGAAAATATGGCTGGGAAAGGTTGTCTTCTTTCTGGATATTCAATATAAACAAATAAAGAATCCCTAAGAAATTATCGTAAACATAGCGCTCGAAATATGTTACCTTTGTAATTATAATTCCGAAGCTTCTTGCGGATGTTCATTAGATTGTATAAAACAAACCATCATATCATACTTTTCATTATTATCGTAAACCGCCATTGTTGTAAAATAAATTAAATATTTTGAATCGGGAATTAGAAATACCAAAACAGCAAAAATATTTCACTAATAATCAGAAACTGACAATAGCGCGTGAAGTTGTTGACATTTTGCTTTTTGTTCCGAACAAATTAGCCATAGCCTACCCATTATAATTTGAAACAGAAGAAAATTTTTGAAAATCTGAAATTCTCAGCTTGTTTTGAAAATAATTATATACAATTATATATGTTTGGAAAGCCAACTTCATGCTCAATGAATATATGAAATAATATACAGGGTGTTCCATTCAAAAACATATGTTTGCTCCATAACTAAAAAACGAAAGGTGCTAGCAAAAAAATAACTACGCCACTGGATTCTACGAGAAAAACTCTATAAGAACAATTTAACTTCTTTGATAAGTTCAGAAATAACAGAGACACGAGGGGTGCCTGAAAAGTGATATTTTTCAATTTCACCCTGTATCTCGACAACCGGAAGAGCTATCACTCAACTCAACTTTATTCATTTTGTAGACCATACCAGGTATAAAACAAGTCACAAGTTACATTTACATTTTGCATATATAGGTACACATATAAGAGTAAACACTAAACATACAATTTCATGAGTAAAACTTTTGAGAAATAGAGAAAATTGATAAAAAATAAAATGTAGAGCCAGTACTAGAAATCCAGAAACTCGTCTACTGTGTAGTAACACTTTTTGAGCAGGTATTGTCTAAGAGATTTTCTGAACTTAAAGTATGTCCCTTGTTCTTTGATGATATGCGGAAGCTTATTATATATTCTGATACCACTAGATATTGGACCATTCAGTGCTATATTCAAATAGTTTTGAGGTGTATATAAGTGGTGACTATGTCTAGTTGAATAATTGTGAATACTGTCATTCCGAGGAATAGTGTTTATTTTCACAGGAAGGAAGGAATGCTCGAAGTCATCTCCACAAATTTTAATGATATTATTAACTAATTCATGAGGGACATGTTTCGGTCTTATAAAAGACCATCTTCAGCCTAATTGAAAAGTCTACAATACAAAAACAATGATATTGAAATGAAAAGATTACCTATTTTATGCTAGACTTACTTGGAGTTGAAAAAATTATTTTCTGTCAGTGCCCATAGTCGAGAGTTCCAGAATGAAAATTGAGTAAACGGGTTCTCAATAATTGAAGGGCCCCGTGCCCTGAGAGCGTATACTAGGTTTTATAAAAGAACATTTCATATAACCAAAAAGGTATATGAAGGGTATTGTCAAACAATTAAAATCTGACAACACCATTAACTAGCGGGTTTTTAAAAAAGGGGTTCCCCGTTCCCTTATGAAGGCATTATTTAAAGCAAATATCAATAAAATTGATGGGG
The DNA here is from genome assembly GCA_918026855.4 of Phaedon cochleariae. NCBI lineage: Eukaryota > Metazoa > Arthropoda > Insecta > Coleoptera > Chrysomelidae > Phaedon > Phaedon cochleariae. The sequence goes on along the minus strand of OU896707.1, from coordinate 34,349,090 downwards.
CAAGCAGCCAGCACGTATTTTAAATCTAAACTAATTTGGTTAGAAAAAACTGAAAATTATGTCAATTGAAGACATGGACAAGACGTTGACATAGAGTCAATGTCAATGTCAAGGGATAAACATGAAAATCTGACCATGAGCATAGGCATTTAACAAGATCTATTACAATTATTGGAGAATTTGGATTAAGGGGGGGGATACATGTAGGAGAGAGTTGAGCAACCTGAAAAAACCAAAGACCAAGGTCTCAACTTATTTTATGATATTTCATAGTTAATGGTTTTTTCAGGTTGCTCAACTCTCTCCTACATGTATCCCCCCCCTTAATCCAAATTCTCCAATAATTGTAATAGATCTTGTTAAATGCCTATGCTCATGGTCAGATTTTCATGTTTATCCCTTGACATTGACATTGACTCTATGTCAACGTCTTGTCCATGTCTTCAATTGACATAATTTTCAGTGTTTTCTAACCAAATTAGTTTAGATTTGAAACACGTGCTGGCTGCTTGCCCCATCAATTTTATTGATATTTGCTTTAAATAATGCCTTCATAAGGGAACGGGGAACCCCTTTTTTAAAAACCCGCTAGTTAATGGTGTTGTCAGATTTTAATTGTTTGACAATACCCTTCATATACCTTTTTGGTTATATGAAATGTTCTTTTATAAAACCTAGTATACGCTCTCAGGGCACGGGGCCCTTCAATTATTGAGAACCCGTTTACTCAATTTTCATTCTGGAACTCTCGACTATGGGCACTGACAGAAAATAATGTTTTCAACTCCAAGTAAGTCTAGCATAAAATAGGTAATCTTTTCATTTCAATATCATTGTTTTTGTATTGTAGACTTTTCAATTAGGCTGAAGATGGTCTTTTATAAGACCGAAACATGTCCCTCATGAATTAGTTAATAATATCATTAAAATTTGTGGAGATGACTTCGAGCATTCCTTCCTTCCTGTGAAATATTTCACTCCACTTTGAGCAATATGGACTTCTACCAAAGATTAGTGTTTATTTTTATGAATGTAACAGGATATTTCCAAAATATAGAGGCAACAGAGAGGAAGTATATTCAATTGTTTGAACAACTGTTTGCATGAATCTCTGCGTCTCTTGTTCAAAAGTGTTCTAAGGCATTTCTTGTGAATAATGAATAATTTTAGTGATACAGGAGACATTCCCCATAGCATTATCCCATATGTCAACCTGCTTTGTATTTCAGCAAAATAATAGTTTTTCAGAACATTGAGATTCAATATTTTGTGAAGGTATCTGAGTTGATATATTTTACTGTTCAATTTTTTGATAACTTCCCTTATGTGTGGTTCCCAGTCAAGTGTGTCATTCATTGTGATGCCTAAAAATTTTACAATGTTAGTGTTGTTGATTTTATTTTGCCCAAGGTATATGTCCATGTTTTCAACTCTTCTTTGTCTGGTATGGAAGATTAGAAATTGTGTTTTGCTTGCATTAATATATAGTTTGTTTATAGAGAACCAACATAACATTTTTTTCATGAGGTCATTGCATGCTTCTTGATTTAGTTGTATGGATTCTCTTGATATTAGAATTGATACGTCATCTGCATATAGTGTTAGTTTGAATTCTGACAAGTATTCTATAATATCAGCAACATATATAGAGAATAGTATCGGAGAAAGAACGCTTCCCTGAGGAACTCCGACTTCCACGGGTGCAATATGGGATCTGTGTATAGTTTCAATATTTCCTTCATTAGAAGATATTTGAACAAACTGTTTCCTATTAGACAGGAATGACTTGAACCAGTCATGAACCTGCCCCCTAATTCCGTACAGCCATAGTTTGTGTAGCAGTCGATCCAACTGGACATTTTTTCCTATCTAGTTCATTTATAATATCTATATAAAATTCAATCGTTGCCGTTTGTGTGGATTTTGATTTTCTGAATCCATGTTGTTCATTAGGTATTATGTTAAATTTTGCAATGAAGGAGTTCATTCTATCCAACATACAGTACTCAAATAATTTTGATATAGCTGATGTTACTGAAATTGGTCTGTAGTTTTCTACGAGATATGTTTCTTTCTTTTTATGTAAGGGAATTACTTTTGAAAGTTTGAGAGCCGCAGGAAATGTTCCAGTCATCAGAGAGTGATTCATGATATGGGTTATTGGTTTAACTAATTCTTTTTTGTAATCTTTAAGGATATTAAATCATAGAAATCATCCATTTTTCTCAAAGTGGTCCAATTGATTTTAAAGAAAAAACAATGAAAATCTCAAAGTCTGTCGACCACAAAAAGGATATTATTTGGAATGCAATCTGGGCCCGATGAACGTTTATTTTTTAGTTTAGAAAATATTGTAAGCATTTTTTCTTCAGAAAATGGAAGTAAAACCATAGATGTAACAACACTTTTTTGAGTATGTGCTAGATCAATATCGTTCAGTAATGGTATTTCTCTTATGACTTGTTTTGGAGCATCAATAAAGAAATCATTAAACGTTTTCGAAATTTTATCAGGTGACGTTATTTTTTCATGTTCATGCAAAATTTTCATATTGGGTTTTGTCGAATTTTTATTCTTTTTGAGACTAGGACAGGAGAAATTCATACAGTCTACTCCACCAAAACGATACTTTAATGTAATATCAATTCAAAGGGGGGACATGTTTCGAAGCTTCAAAGCTTCATCATCAGCTTTAATAGTTACATAGGAGCACTGAAGAGAAAAAAGGTGAAATGTCAGACTAAATACTTCAACAACGATAGTTCTACTAAAAACTCACCTGTTGTGGAGGAAAAAAGTTGTGTTTACATATTAATTATAACCAAAAAAAGTAGTGAAGAATAAATTACTGTTACATGGAAAAAAGTTTTTTAGGGCCGCAAACTGCGGAACACTTTTGTTAAGGTACGGTGAAGTGAAACATCGTTGTAGTAAGGTTAACAATCCAAAAACTCTAAATTAAGTAATCATCTAAACATGCCGAAGGTTAGATGAGAAATGAGGAGTCAATCTGTCAAATATGAAATTGAATCTCAGAACAATTCAGAATTAAATACAGAACAGAAGAGGAATGGCATTGACACGAAGTGACAGAGAGTGACATGGGACATCAAATAGTGAACAGAAATGTGTAGACAATGAAAAGGCATAGAGATGGGGGAGTGTATTGAGAACCGAGGTGGACCTAAAGTGAACTTGAATAATAGTGGTGACTGAAGAAGAAAAGAAAATTCATGAGACTTTATATATTGAATCGGGGAATCTTGATATTAAGACACATTAAAATTTAGTAATATTTCCCCGATTCAATATATAAAGTCTCATGAATTTTCTTTTCTTCTTCAGTCACCACTATTATTCAAGTTCACTTTAGGCCCACCTCGGTTCTCAATACACTCCCCCATCTCTATGCCTTTTCATTGTCTACACATTTCTGTTCACTATTTGATGTCCCATGTCACTCTCTGTCACTTCGTGTCAATGCCATTCCTCTTCTGTTCTGTATTTAATTCTGAATTGTTCTGAGATTCAATTTCATATTTGACAGATTGACTCCTCATTTCTCATCTAACCTTCGGCATGTTTAGATGATTACTTAATTTAGAGTTTTTGGATTGTTAACCTTACTACAACGATGTTTCACTTCACCGTACCTTAACAAAAATGTTCCGCAGTTTGCGGCCCTAAAAAACTTTTTTCCATGTAACAGTAATTTATTCTTCACTACTTTTTTTGGTTATAATTAATATGTAAACACAACTTTTTTCCTCCACAACAGGTGAGTTTTTAGTAGAACTATCGTTGTTGAAGTATTTAGTCTGACATTTCACCTTTTTTCTCTTCAGTGCTCCTATGTAACTATTAAAGCAGATGATGAAGCTTTGAAGCTTCGAAACATGTCCCCCCTTTGAATTGATATTACATTAAAGTATCGTTTTGGTGGAGTAGACTGTATGAATTTCTCCTGTCCTATTGCCTACACTCCACTGTAAGATGGATCACCTCAGTTGGCTTTTTGAGACTGTTGATGACTGACCAAGATGTTTTACATTTATTTTCCGAGTTTGAAATAATCTGATCATAGTGGTTCTTTTTTGATGCTTCAACGAGTTGTTTATGCTCACGTTTTTGTGCCTTATAGTTTTCTTTCAGCTGAGGATATTCTTTTTGAATAATGTACATATCTCTCAATTGGGTGCTTGATGATTTGACTTCATCTGTTACCCAGTGTTTTTGCTTATTTGTTTTATTTTGTACTTTTATTGGAAATGCATTCAAAAAGTGATCTTGTAGATTATTCGAGAATTTATCAAATTTTTCATCACATGATATTGAGTTGTATACATCAGCCCAGTTTTCTCCCTCTAGAATTTCTGAGAATCTTTTTCTATTATTATTGCAAAAATTCCTAATTAACTTTAATTTTGGTACGGACTGATTCAAGCATAAGGTATCTAAGTTTTTACTAACAATAATATGTCTATGATCCGAAAGATGAGTGTCAATTATTTCACATTCGGACCCTTGTGAGTTTGTGAACACATTGTCAATTTTTGTTCTCGAGTGAGAAGTAATATGTGTATCTTTATCTACAATACCAACTAAACCATATTGTGCAAATATATCTACTAACTCCTCCATACTGAATTAAGTTCAACCTCTAACAGACACTGTTTACTTTTTATGCTCTGCATATTTCCATAATATATTAAATTGACTTTATTTGAATTTTGGTGTGAAAGATGATTATTTGTATGTTTTGGCTTACATCCATTCCTAATCAAAAATTTTGGGGCTGAGCCGACGGCTGAGCAGTATCAGAAAGTTTTTGACTGTAGCCATTATATTTTCTAAAATCAAATCTTCTGAATGCCACGCTTTTAGGCCATGAAGTTGTCTTGTAGATGTCTTCTTTTAGATCCCAGTCTATTCCAAACATGAAGCATTTTGTTTGATGTTCCGTGGTGGGTAGTTCTTTGATTACAATGTCTGCTTCTTTAAAGGATGTCTGTTTCAAGATAAAAGTTTTTATATTCACTGCTGTAATGGTTCTTTTTATTCTATATAAATACAACCAGGCTTTTCGACCTACAGCAAAATTATTTTCATTATTTCCATTGTTTTCGCCATAAAAAACTGCTTTCTTTTGCTTTCGTATTCTATTATATCTAGGTTCTTTGAAGTCTTGTTCTTGATGACTTGATTCATCTTAGTGGTGTTTTGGTTAGCAGTAGATGGTAATTCTGTATAATTTCTGTTCGTTGTTATTTGTTGATCTTGTGAAATATTTCACAATTCTGCTTGCGCCATTATTAATTTCATAAAAAAGTAGCACACTGTCGCGAAAACCGCAATGCTCTATCTTTACTGATAAGGGAGATTCTGAATCAATGATTCACTGTTTTTAGGTATGCTATTGCAACAGATTCAAGCAATTGAAGGGGCAACTGGGTCAAGTAATATTTTCTGAAAGTATTCGGTAATGTCATGGAAGGTACATATGTAATTTGTCCCGTCAGGATTTGTTTCTATTCTTCATATATGAGAAGATACACAGTGGTAGAAGGGGCTGTTACATCAAACATCAAGGACTCAATGAAAGGAGCTATAATATGTGCCCATTGCCTACATGTCAGGTTAGGTTGGAATGGAAGAAGGGGTTATGTATGCATAAATCTAGATGTCTATCAAAAAATGATATGATAGCACAATGATGTGAATCATGAAAAATCATCTTACAACTATTCCTCACAATTGCATAAATCAAGTTTTAAACTAGCTTCCATAAAACAATGCCAGCTAACTTTACTAAACCTATTTCTCTCACAAACTGATATTTTTAACATAACTCCTTCCACTTGCACGTCAATTGATATTCCTTTCGAATTTTTCATACAAAATTAACTTGAACAAATACCTGCTTCAGTGATACTAAAGAAGCTAGCAAAGATCTCACAAATTTGAACATGAGACACACCTCATAATTTTTGGCTCATTTTAGGTTAATTTATTACCCTAATTCATTACCCTATTCTCGAATTGTTGGTACATCAAAAACCTATATATAGGGTGATAAATTAGCCTGAAATGAGCCTAAAATTATATGATAAGTGTCATGTTGAATTTTCTCTGTGGCTTTGCGAGCGCCTTTAGTATTGGAAATAACAAAAAATAATGAAAAATACTAACCATCATCACATGAAGTCAAAAATTTGCCATTTGCACTGAAGTCCATATCCAAAATAGTTCCAGTGTGTCCTTTTAAGGATGCCAAGAGCCAGGGATGATTGTATATTTGCTTTTCATTCTTTACTACCCATCTGTTTCCATCAGCTTTCTTCTTTGATTTTCCACTTTGTGAGGAATCTTTCTTTCTTTCAGATTGTCCAGCGCATTTCTCATCTGCAAGAGGATAAAAAAAAGGTATCTTGATTGGGAAGTAGGTATAGAAAGCGTGGTATGGACAATGGACAAGAAGTTCGAGAATATTTGTTGACACATGCCATGTGAAGTTTGATTAATTCGTAAATTTATGACCTATTTACTATTTAGTGTTAGTAAGGTTCCTCATTAGGTTCAATTTAGGTAGGTACTCCTTTTATAATAATTATAACATACATATCGTATAGATAGATAGATAGATAGATAGATAGATAGATAGATAGATAGATAGATAGATAGATAGATAGATAGATAGATAGATAGATAGATAGATAGATAGATAGATAGATAGATAGATAGATAGATAGATAGATAGATAGATAGATAGATAGATAGATAGATAGATAGATAGATAGATAGATAGATAGATAGATAGATAGATAGATAGATAGATAGATAGATAGATAGATAGATAGATAGATAGATAGATAGATAGATAGATAGATAGATAGATAGATAGATAGATAGATAGATAGATAGATAGATAGATAGATAGATAGATAGATAGATAGATAGATAGATAGATAGATAGATAGATAGATAGATAGATAGATAGATCCCCCTCGAGTAGTCGTCACCTTGAAGTGGTGAGGGGGCTTAAGTAGCTGCAATGATATCTAATAACATTTATTTAGTAAATAGGACATTCCTAATAATACATTAACAATTACATGTAATAAATTCCTTAATTATTATTCTAATCATGGTAGGTAAATTACAAATTATGCTACAATAGATATATCAAGATACTAATATATACAGTAAAAATTTAGTTGAAAGTTCAGTTACACTTGTTGAAAAATATATTGCAATAACTTAGATTTGAAAACTTTTAGGGATGAAGCAGATTTTATTGAGCAAGGTAATTTATTGTATGCATCAAAACCCTTGAAGAAGACTGAGTTCATGCTGCTTTTGTTACTAGTTCTGTATATATGTATGTTAGTCTTGTTTCGAGTGTTGTGTTGATGTATATCACTGTTGAAACTTATAGATTGTTTAAGATATGTTGCTGCTAGATCATTAACAATTTTATGTACGAATATCATTGTCTGGTATAATAGTCTTTGAGATACCGAAAGCCAGTGCAAGGTTGATAACATCGTGGTTATAGAGGTATATCGGTTCACTTTCAATATAATTCTCATTCCTCTATTTTGTAGTTTTTGTAGTTGAGACTGTTTGTTCAGGTTTAAGGAATACAAAATTGAAGAGCAATAATCAAAGTGTGGTTGTATGATTGTTTTATAAACTAATATCTTGGTATTTAATGATAGGTGCCTTGAAATTCTAGAGAAAAAGTATAGTTTCTTTGAATTTTTTTTGTGTATATATTGGAAATGGTTTTCATATGTAAGATTACAGTCCAGTTGAAACCCTAGATATTTTACTGTTTTATTTATTTTAATATTTTGTTCATTGATATTAACATTAATCCTATTGAAATCAATTTTGTCATACTTGTACTTTGAAGTAATAATCATAGCAGTAGTTTTGTTTACATTAAGTTTTAACTTGTTGATTTTAATGAATTTATCAACTGATTCGAGAATCACATTCATTTTTTGCACAGCAGTGTCTATGTTTGTGTCGCTACAGGCTATTAGCGTATCATCAGCAAATAAGTTGATAAATTCGCAGTCAACATATAAATTAATATCATTCAAATATATAATAAATAATAAGGGGCCCAAAACACTTCCCTGGGGTACTCCTTTATCGTTTGATATTTCGTTTGAGATAGTGTCATTAATTCTTACTTTTTGTTTTCTGCCTTTAAGATAATCTGAAAACCATTCATACACATAGCCGTCGATACCATATCTTTTCATTTTACCGAGTATTATATTTCTGTCAATGGTTTCGAAGGCTCGCTTCAGATCTAAAAATACAGCTATTACATACTTGTTGTCATCTAATTTTTTTATCATATAGTTAAGAGACCTCTGCAGTGCCGATTCACATGAATATTTTTTCCTAAACCCAGATTGGTTATCAAAAAGAATTTCATTTTCGTTGACAAATTCAAGTACTTGGTTATATACGGCATATTCTAGGACTTTCTCAATGGGCGGCAACGTATTAATAGGCCGAAATTCCTCAGCTTTGACTGTCTTATTAACCTTTGGTACTGGGATAATAGTACTAATCTTTAGTAGATCGGGTATTTTTCCTGTCTGGAGTGAAGTATTGACAAGATTCAGTATAGCATGCCCAGCAGTTTCAAAAATTTGTTTCAATATTTTGGCATTCAGGATTTCATGGGTGTTACATTTATTATCTAATGAGGTAACAATATCACGTAGTTCCCTCATGGACACCATTTTGAATTTAGTTATGGGCTTATAAAGATTACAATCGTAATTGGACCAGATTTCTTCACTTTGTATGCTCTCGATTACCTGATTAATACTCTTAACAAAATACTTATTAAAGTTTTCCACCAAGGATTTCTCCTCATTCACTATATATGAGACATCCTCATAATCAAATTGTACCTGGTTGAACGAGTTTTGATTACTGCTTTTAACAAGTACTTTTAAAGTTTTCCACATCATCTGAGAATTGTTTTTATATCTGCCAATTTTTTCATAATAGTAATTTTCTTTTTTCTTTTTTAACATATTCACAACCTCATTTCTGAGTACTTTAAAGCTATTCCATCTGTGTAGTTTATCATTTGGTGACGATTTAATAAATGATTTATAGGCTTTATCTCTCTCCTTAATTTTACCGTATATTTCGTTGTCAAACCATGGAACATTGTTTTTATAATGGCAATTTTTCGAGGGGGCTATTTCGTTTATAGTTGTAGTACAATTATCAAGTACTTTTTGATAAATAATATTTACATCAACTGAATCCAGTGCCCATTCACATGAAATCAATTTATCTTTTATTTTATCAAGATTAGCCTCACAAAAGTTTCTATATCTTTTAATTTTATTACTTTGGTTCTCTGAACTTGAAAGAAAGTCAACCGATATTACCAAATGATCTGTGATTCTTGGACTTAAATGAACCTTAGTTCTAATATTGTTTTGGTTTGTTATAACATAATCAATCAATGTTTCCGATTCTAATGTGATACGAGTTGGTTCTGATACATACTGCTTCAATCCATAGGTTGTGAATAAATTCTTAATTTTATTTACATAGAATGTATTATCTGTAAAGTTCAGATTAAAATCACCAGCTAATATAAAACGACCCTTGGCTATCATATCATCTTCACTAATGTCTTCAAGATATTCCAAAAAAGTAGCATCTGAACTCGATGGTGAATGGTACAAGCAGCCAATAAACCATGTTGAAGATTTAAAATCAATTTTTAAAATTTTACACCAAGAGTTACCATCGAGTACAAATGTTTTATAGATAGAAAAATTAATAGTTTGTTGTATATAAAAGACTACACCTCCAGTATAGCGACTATTAGAGTCACATCGTACACAATTATACTGTTCCATCTTTATTTCTGAATCTTCAACATCCTGCGTTGTCCTGGTTTCACTCAGTAGTAGGACTTTTGGCTTATAACGTACCAGGCAATCATGAATTTCATCCTTGTGCTTGATGAGACTCTGAGCATTCATGTATATAATATCCGAGTTCAGTTGTATATTATTAGGAGTACTTACAAGTTTTTTTTAAATTGAACCTGATTTTTTGGAACGATTGTAGGCTTGTTATTTATAAATTTGATAGTTTTTGTACTATCACCACTTGCAACTAAGTTATCCAGTTGTGCCTTTATTTTACGGAAATAATCCCTTTGCGCTAGGGTTTGGTCTCCTGAAATCTTGATGTTTGGGGTTTTAATCAATTGTTTATTCTTTAGTATATGTTTAGCATCTTCCGGCGATTCCAAAATAACCTTTATAGGCCTATTCTTGTTTGGTAATATTTTACCTAATCTAAAAAGTTTAATATTTTCCATATTCAGATTGAAATTTTGAAGTTCATAACTAATAGTTTTCTTCTCCTCATTCACTTTTCCAGTCTTATTTTGTAGTGGGCATTCTTCAACATTGTAGAGGATGATATTGGAGGCTCGGTTTTGTCTGTCAACCATTTCACAAATTATATCTTCTTTTTCAAATCCTTCATTGGCTCTTTCCTTAATTTTTAGTGTTTCAACTTCTTCTTTAAGTTTTGTTATTTCTCCTTCGAGCAGGGAAACCTTACGTAACAATTGTGGTACTTGCTTGAACGAAGTTGTGCAGTCATCACAAAAAAAGATCAAAGATCGTTTTTGTAACTCTAGGACTTTTATTTCTGAGGCAGTAAGTTTGGAGCAAGTTTTGGTCATGTGAAAACAGATTCTGCAACTATCACATCGAAAGAAATCCTCTACTTCATAGTTTATTGCATTTCTACATGTGGAACAAGTTACCGTCATTATGTGAATAGTTTAATATAATTTCCAAATCTGATACGCCACTGGTAGTATTAATTTCAGTTGGACTTCACCCTTTTTTAGTTCTAGTTTTTGTACAGAACAGTTTTTTGTTTGGCACAGGTTTTGTAAAAAACTTTGATTGTAAAAACTTTTAGATCTCTTGCACTCATGTATAAATGCACAAATTGCAGGGCAGATCTTTCAAGTTTTTCCTTTCACTTCACTTCACATTAACAGAAAACTTAAACTGCATATTCTGATATAAGTTTCAATAATATTAGCACATTAAAACTGCAGTAACATAGTAAAAAAAAGCAGGGCTATGCCGGCGGGGATTCTTAATCCCTGGTAGGGCCACTCATGCCGGACAGGTCTGGATAGAGCAGTGAAAACTAAGAACGACTGTAGAGGAGTTAACCTCCATAAAAAATCCGGAATTCTACGGTGTCAGCAATCGTGCCTATGGAATGAATGACTCTTCCGGCAAAGAGTCGTGAACGATGCCCATCGAACACCAGGTCGAATTCGATGGCTACTGAGACCTTGCCGCAGTACGGGAGCACTGCTGCGGTGGACTTATCCACTTCCCGACTCGTGGGATTCATATGGTGAAAGAAATTGATGAAACACAAGCAAAAACGACCGATGACGATAAAAACAACCCTCCGCTGATGGAAAATCCGTCACTCCCCGAATGTGTCGAAGGGGCAGTAGGAGGACCCATACTGAGGAGAGACCGTTTGATGAGGACTCCTCCAAGGCGAAGGACAAATACAATGCCAGAACAGACGAACAAGCGTAAGCAGATGGAGAGCACAGAAAGCCCCGAGAAGAACAGAGAGAAGAAACCGAAAAAACGCGATACTTTCCAAAGTATCATAGAAGAAATGACTATGAATATCAGACAATTAGAAATGATAGTCAGAGATATGTACAAACCAAAAAAAGAAATCACTGACATATCAGAAAGGTTATGTCTACAACTAGAAAAACTACAGAAGGCAGAAATGAAGAACTGGCTAGAACAAGCCTTCAGAGAAGCAAGAGAAGAGAAAGAAGAATCGAAATGGATAACCAAAACTAATCAACTCGAGGGACAGATTAAAGAAATGGAAGCAAAGCACCAAGCCGAAATAGAGGATATAATTCTCAATCAAGTTCATTGTGAGAGCTGCAAAGAGGAGCAGAGGAAGCAACGAAGGAAGAGACTGCTAACCACGGATGATACCTATGAGAGCTTCAAAAGTGTAACAGAAGAGGACTGGAGAGATATTTTTTCCAAAGTTTGTGTCCGGAATGAGGATGTATGGGAGAGTACTGAGGAGTATACGTGGATTTTACCAAGCGATGAAGACATACAAACTCCCCACAAGTCAGTTGCGAAAATAATAAATCGACTCGGTGGAAAAGAATGCGTCAGAAGACAAAACAGGGCGAAAGGGGAAGTGGCAATGATGGTTCACTCGCTTGGCTTTCCCGACAAAGACGGAAACCTCAGCCACAGAACCAGACTCATTCTCTATCCGATTATTTCAGATAAAGGCGGAGAAGATGATGAAAATATCCTTAAATCGATTAGATCCGTGAGAGAAATAATGCTCAGGCAAGGAAAGAAAAAACTCGCCATGCCGGAAATAGAAGGGATAACTGGTATCATCCTATGTAGAGCCTTGGAATTTATATTCGCTGACACGGATATAGAGATAGCGCTGATGAAAGTGATCCCGCTTACGCAGAAAACGCAGATGACTACCCAAGCGAAAACAATTCGCAAATCTGTCACCCTGAATAAGCCGAAGAGAGATGCACTGCTCATCAAGATGCCAAACGCCAGCTATGCTGACCTTCTGAAAAAGGTGAAAGGAACCGTGAACCCGAGTGATATCGGGGTAGAGATCCGTGAGTTGAGGAAAACCAGGAATGGAGAACTTCTCCTCACAGTAAATGATGGAACAGGAAAGCTAGAGGCACTGAAAGGAATGATCCAGGAGAAAGTACCAGATGTGTCAACCTCTCTCCTTATCAATAGAAAGATTCTCCACATCAAGGACATGGATGTGGTGACGACCGCAGAAGATATAAAAGATGCCATAGCAAAGTCTATAGAAATCAAATCTGAAGAGATAGAAGTGAGAGGTCTCAGACCAACTTTAGCAAATAAGCAGAATGCCACAGTAGTACTGCACGAAGCCGACGCAGTGAAACTGATAGGAATGGGCAGATTGAAGATCGGCTGGACACAATGTAGGGTCATGGAAAGGATGAAGGACCAAAAATGCTTCAAGTGCTGGGAAGTAGGGCATATCAAGTCACAATGCGAAGGACCAGATCGAGAGTTTCTCTGCCTCAAGTGTGCCCAGCCAGGGCACCGGGCTATGGAGTGTGCTAATAATCCCTACTGTGTTCATTGTAGAGAGGAAGGGCATCAATCTGGAAGCACGAGATGTCAGGTGGGCAACAACAGAAAGAAGGGAAAAAACCACCAACAGACCGAGATATACAATCCAGACCATGGTCAAGTGTCTTCAAATCAACACATTTAGGAGAAGACCATGCCATGACTTGGCACTAGCTACGGCTAAGAGCATAGGAGCCGGAATCATCCTCATGAGCGAACCAAACCGGAACGCTATAAGAAAAAGAAAAGACTGGTTTTGTGATGATAATCTTAACACAGCAATAAAAGTTATCGACAAGACTCCAATAGTGAAATACGGGAAAGGCAACAGCTTCTCGTATATAACAACTCCTGAATTTACTATTTATAGCTGTTATGCATCACCAAATGAAGGGGTGGATGATCTCGAAGAAATTCTATGGGAAATCGGCAGAAGGATAAGGTTGAATAAAGAGAGGGCCATTGTCACAGGGGACTTCAATGCAAAATCTCCACAATGGGGTAATGATACAACGGACAGGAGAGGTCAAGTTATGACAGAATGGATGGCAGAGAACGACCTTATCGTGGTGAACGAAGGAAACAAGCCAACTTTCCAGAGACACGATTATTCATCAATTCTGGATCTAACACTAGCTACTGTCGATGTGAAAACAGATATCACGAACTGGCATGTCAGTGACGTTGAGTCATTGAGTGACCACAACTTCATCATTTTCGAGATCACCAATGGAAAGCATCAACAAAGCCAGGAAAAAACAGGAGTAGGTGGATGGTCTGTCAAAAAACTTGACAGGGAGAAATTAAACCAGATCACAATAGCAAGTTCGGACGAAATAGTGAGCACGACTGCAGAAAGCTTCACAAACTCTCTGAGCGAAATATGTGACCAAACGATGCCAAAGAAAAGGATCACATCAAAGAGACAGCCAGTTTATTGGTGGAACAATAATATTTGTGAGGCTCGAAAGGAATGCATGCGCAAGAGGAGATTGTATACGAGATCTAGAAGAAGAAATCAATTAGAAGAGAGTCAGCGGCTGTGGGAAGAGTACAAAGAGTCCAAAAAATTACTTCAAAATCTCATTCAAAAATCTAAGAAGGATTCATGGAGTAAAATATGTGATAATGTAGACTGTGATATCTGGGGAGATGGCTATAAGATTGTCATGAAGAGTCTTATTGGCTATCCACCCAGACTAGAAATGTCAATGCAAAAAGTGGAAGAGGTGGTCGACCACCTCTTTCCCGTGCATCCCAACGTGATATTTGACTGTGATGAAACTGTGATATTTTTGAATTTTAGTGTAGATGAACTGTTTGTGGCGTGTAAGAAGTTGAAGGAAAACAAATCTCCTGGTCCTGGATTTATCCCACCTGAGATAATAAAGAGTGTGGCCTTGAAAAACCCAGAGTATACCCTCGTTGTGTATAATGGCTTGGCCAGTCGCGCTGAATTCCCCCAAAAATGGAAACAGGCAAAGTTGCTCCTGCTCAAGAAACCGGACAAACCCATTGAGAATCTGTCGTCACACAGACCCATATGCCTATTGGACGTTGAAGGAAAGTTATATGAGCAACTGATCCTCATCAGGCTGAAAGCAGAAGTAGCACGCACTGGTGGACTCTCAACAAGGCAGTATGGTTTTGTTGAAGGAAAACAGACAGTGGATGCTATAGAGGAAGTAACAAAAATTGCCAGGGAAGTACAAGAAAGACACTCCTGGGCGCATCGAAGACTTTGTGCAATCATTACCCTCGATATCAGAAATGCCTTCAATAGCGCTAGTTGGCAGAAAATACTTGATGAGCTGAGAAGTCGAGAAATAGATGAAAGCCTCATTGGTGTGATCAAGTCCTATTTGTCAGAGCGAGAAATCATCCTGGAAGCAGAAAACAGAGTGAAAATCAGGAAAATAAATAGCGGTGTGCCTCAGGGTTCCGTTCTGGGCCCAACGCTATGGAATATTCTGTATGATGGGTTGTTGAGGATGGAACAACCGGCAGGTGTTACACTAATAGGTTTTGCTGACGACATTGCCATGGTCGTGGTAGCAAAGGGAGAGGAGAGTCTGATGTGTACGGCGAATACCGCAATGCAGCGAGTATCCAACTGGTTGGAACACAAAGGGCTTGATCTTGCACCCGAGAAAACGGAAGCTGCTCTCCTCACCACGAAGAGGAAACTAGGTCCAATCCAATTCGATGTACAAGGCGTCTCAATAAGTCCCAAGAAGTCTATCAAATACTTAGGAGTGTGGTTAGACACGAAGTTGACTTTTGCAGAACATGTTGACCAAGTGACCAAAAAAGTGGAAAAGACAGTAGGAGCTTTGTCCAGGATCATGCCGAATCTAAGAGGACCCAGAGCATCTAAGAGGAGATTACTATCGAGCGTTGCACACTCCCAGATCCTGTATGCAGCGCCAGCCTGGCATACAGTAACGAATAACAAGAAACTGGTTTCCAAGCTATTGAGTATCCAACGGAAAATGTGCATAAGAATATGTGCCGCATATAGGACGATATCGATAGATGCAGCAGGGGTGATAGCCGGGGTTCCACCCATTGATCTTCTGATTGAAGAAAGGAGAGACAAGTATAAAGGCACGGCAGGAGTCAATGCAAGAAGGAATCTAACAACGAAATGGCAAAGGATATGGGACACTGGTGAACATGGAAGATGGACATATAGACTTATACCCAACATAGAAAAGTGGATTGAGAGACCCTACGGGGAAGTCGATTATTTCCTGACCCAAGCATTATCAGGTCATGGTTGCTTCCGGAAATATCTATACAACCGTTCGAGAGCAGAGTCAGATGAATGTCCCTACTGCGGCAGAGAAGATGATGCCGATCACACGCTGTTTTTCTGTGACAGATGGGAAACGAGTCGCCAGGAATACCAGGTGGAAATTGGAGAACAATTTGATGCGAGAACCATGATGCATTCTCTGACCTTAGGTGAAGAAACATGGAAAACAGCATATAAAGTGATCAGGCAAATAATTGAAACCAAAGAACAGGAAGATAGGGATAGAAATAGATGACAGAGGACAGGTGTGACAGCTCTCCCATTGAAGTAATGCGTTAGCGGTTCCAATGGGAAGAGCCGATTGAGGAGAGGTTTTAGTCGGTAAGAATCCGGCACCCCGAAAAGATCGGGGTCTCATGCAAGATTTCCTCTCCTCAGAAAAAAAAAAAAAAAAAAAAAAGATAGATAGATAGATAGATAGATAGATAGATAGATAGATAGATAGATAGATAGATAGATAGATAGATAGATAGATAGATAGATAGATAGATAGATAGATAGATAGATAGATAGATAGATAGATAGATAGATAGATAGATAGATAGATAGATAGATAGATAGATAGATAGATAGATAGATAGATAGATAGGGGGTCCAAAGGAGTAGTGATGCGAAAATATGACATTGTCGCCTGGCACTGTCACCTAGCCTCTCCTACTCAATTTCCATTCTCACCTCCAAGTGGTGGACCCTGGAAACCCGAGCAACCCTGTTCGAGATTGGGTAACCAGCCCCAGTGGAGATCAGGGTCGGGGCCAACGAGAAGGAGAGCCCCAAGCCTAAAGTGTAACACCATCGTGCCGAGGGGCTGCATGACACAGGGGTTTCGCAGTGTGTCCCAAGCGATGCCCTGGATAACTGGCGACCTCCAGGGGAAACTTGCCTTAGCGTGGTACGGGCGCACTGCCACGCTCGACAGTACAAATCGACCCTACTCGTGGGATTACAATGTTAGATCAAAATAATTTATTGAAACAAGGGGAGACCAGCACAAACTCGGAACCTGCAGATCCATTCACAAGACAGGATGCGATTAGAAGAACTCCACCCAGGCTGAGAACTCTCTCTCTTCCTGGGAAGGAAGAACAAGGATATCGTGAACTACAGAGAAGAGACATAGTGGACATAAAACAACTGAAGCGGAAGAGATCAGAACAACTAGAAAACGAGCATATGGATATTAAAGGTGATGGACAAATTTTTAAAAATGTACTAGAGACTATGATTAAACATATCAAACGACTGGAATTGGTGGTTAAAGACGCATACAAGCCCAAACAAGAAATTAAGGAAATATCAAGTAAACTCTATCTATGCGCAGAGAAGCTGCAGAGCAAACAGCTGACTAACTGGTTGGAACAGAAACTTGACGAAACGACAGAAAGCAGAGGATTGCAAACTGAACCCTCTGAAGAACACGAGCTGCGCAGGCAGATTGCTGAACTGAAACAAGAGTCAGAAAGAAGAGAATATTCGAGTTCAAGTACGATACAGTGCGAAGAATGCAAGTCGTTGGAGAAGAGGATAAAAAGAAAACGAATTCTGACGAAAGAAATGACCTTCGAGAACTTCCAGAAAGCAACTGAAGAGGATTGGGAGGATGAAATTTTCCCCAGAATCGAGCAGAAGATGGGATATATTTGGGAAGCCCCTTCCGATCACGAGATCATTTTACCATGCAGCACAGGCTTCGACACAGGGAATAGGGCAGTGGCGAATGCCATGAACAAGTTCGGAGGCAGGGAAGGTCTCAGAAGTCAAAAAAAGACGAAAGGCGAAGTTGCTATGATGAGCCACTCGCTGGGATTCCCAGACAGCGCTGGAAATATGTTATACACTACAAGAGGTATATATTATCCATTACTAACTGACGAAGGAATGCGAGAAGAAGCCAATGACGAAATTGTTTTCCAAACCCTAAAACAGATTAAAGATCTCGTTCTCAACCAGAAGAAGACAGATCTGGCAGTACCGGAACTAGAAGGAATAGGTGGGATGATATTCACCAGAATATTGGAATATCTCTTTTCAAATACCGCCGTGAGAGTGACGATGTACAAACCTGGCGGGGATACCAAAAAACAGCAGACAAAAACGGAACGGAGGAAAAGTATTGGAAACACCACAAGCAATAGTACAAATCTGATGAAGAGAGAGAAGAAAGCGAAACGCGAAGCAATCATCATTCAAATTGAAGGCAAGTCATATGCAGACCTGCTGAGAACAGTGAAACAAACAATTAACCCCACCGAGCTAGGTGTAGAAATCCAAGAAGTCACGAAGACAAGAAATGGGGATCTGCTACTAACGGTTCAAAATGGAGCAGATAAGGCAGAGGTCCTCAAGAAGGAGATAAGCGAGAAGATTCCACAAGCAACGACACGTCTCTTACAGAACAAGAGAGTCGTGCACGTGAAAGGAATGGACGAAACGGCGACCGAGAATGAAATCAGACATGCTATCTCGGAGGCGATTTCTATTACTCCAGAAAACTTCGAAGTGAGACCACTGCGCCCAGCCTTCGGCAGTAAGCAGAATGTAACACTGATAATGGCGGAAGAAGACTCCAAGAAGCTGACTCAGTTAGGAAAAATTAGAATTGGTTGGTCACTATGCAGGCTTGAAGAAAGGCAGAAAGAACTTAAGTGTTTCAAGTGCTGGCAATATGGCCACGTCAAAGCAGAATGTAAAGGACCAGATCGTGAAAATCTGTGCTTGAAATGTGGTAAAGAGGGACACAAAGCAGCGAAATGCATAAACAGACCCTTTTGTGTGCACTGTGAGCTAGTAGGACATCAATCTGGCAATCCCAAGTGTTCTTCTAGAAACCAACACAGAGATGTGATGAAGGCTCCAGGTGACATCAATATTCATAATGCGAGTACTCCAAATCAACACGAATAGGAGCCGACCAGCCCACGATATGGCCCTTGCAACTGCGAAGGACATCAAAGCGGGAATACTTCTTATCCGTGAACCTAACCGAAACGCCATTAGGAATAGGAAAGACTGGGTGTTCGATGAACAAATTGACACAGCAATAAAACTGATCGATACGAATATCACTATGAAAAACCAAGGTTCTGGTCCAGGATTTTCATATTTCACCACTACTGAATGCACTATCTATAGTTGTTATTCATCAGGAAACGACGATATACACGATCTTGAAGATATTCTCGATAGAATTGGTAGAAGGATCAGAGACAACAATGAGCAGGCGATTGTGGCTGGAGACTTCAATGCCAAGTCTCCGCAGTGGGGTATGGACCGTACCGACAGAAGGGGGCAGATAATTACTGACTGGATTGCTGCAAATGATTTGATCATCGTGAATCAAGGTCAGGATCCAACATTCCAGCGACTAAATTACACTTCAATTCTAGATCTGACGATAGCCACCGAAGACCTATACCCTAAAATAACGGGATGGGCAGTGAGAGACACAGAATCACTTAGCGATCACAACTATATATCCTTCGAAATCAACGAGATGATGAAAAAAGTATCTGAGCAATATAAAAAAGGCTGGCAGGTGAGAAAATTAGATACACATAAATTGAGGAAAGCAATAGATGAAATCGATCTAGAAGAAGATAAAACAGCAGAAAACTTCAGTCGCTCTCTCACCAGAATCTGCAATGAAGCCATGCCACAAAGAAAGACCAGTAATAATAAGAGACCAGTATACTGGTGGAACGAGGAGATTGCCCAGCTTCGAAGAGAATGTATAGGGAAGAGGAGAGCATATACCAGAAGTGCGAGAAGGAATCAGACAGAAGCACGCCAGCAACTGTGGGGAGAATACCAGGAGAGGAAAAAAAGACTGAGAAATGAGATAAAATCAGCGAAAAGAAAATGCTGGAAAGCCTTATGTGATAGTATAAACTGTGATATCTGGGGGGATGGCTACTAGTTATGAAAAAAATCTTGGGCTATCCACCCAGACAGACGCTGACCAAGGAAATAGTAGATGAAGTGGTGAACCACCTATTTCCAGTACACCCGCAAGTGATATTCAACTGTGATTTAGATTATAGGTTTTTAAATTTTACAATCGACGAACTAAAAATAGCATGTCAGAAACTTAAGAACAACAAGGCGCCCGGGCCCGAGCAGATTCCACCGGAAATCATCAAACTATTGGCTACTGAAAAACCGGAATACGTATTGGGAATGTATAACGAGTTGGCGAATAGAGCCCATTTTCCAAAGAAGTGGAAGCGCGCAACATTAGTCTTATTGAAGAAAGCAGACAAAGCAGCAGATAGTCCCGCTTCGTATAGACCGATCTGTCTACTCGATGTAGAGGGGAAGCTGTACGAACATCTGATACTGATAAGACTCAAGAGCGAACTACAGCGAACCAGCGGACTATCGGATAGACAGTACGGCTTCAGAGAGGGCCGCCAGACTGTTGACGCTATCAAAGAGGTGCAGGAAATCGCCAGAAGAGCAGCTTCATACTCTCCCCAGCATCGGAGACTATGTGTAGCAATAACACTAGATGTTAAGAACGCTTTCAATAGCGCATCATGGCAAGTTATACTAGAAGAGCTGAGGAAGAAGGAAATTGACAAGAACCTCATCGGCATCATAGCGTCTTACCTATCGGAAAGGGAAATCATAGTCGAAGCTGAAGGAAAATCAAGGAGTGTGGAAGTAAGCAGCGGAGTTCCGCAGGGATCAGTACTAGGACCAACCCTTTGGAACATCATGTATGATGACCTTCTCAGGATTGAACAAACGGACGGAACCACTTTGATTGGATTTGCTGATGATGTCATTATGGTGGTTACGGCTAAGAACGAAGAAACACTCATGAACGTAGCTAACACGGGTCTGCAACGTGTGTCTAACTGGATGGAGAGAAAGCATCTTCAACTAGCTCCGCAGAAGACTGAGGCCGTTCTTCTCACAACGAAGAGAAAGATATCTTTGATGAAATTTAATATCCAGGGAAGTGAAGTGAAAATCAGCAGAGCCATAAAATATTTAGGAGTCTGGTTAGATACCAAAATGACATTCGCTGAGCACGTAAGTAGGTCTATAGAGAAAGCCGAAAAGACCGTATCTGCTCTGAGCAGTCTCATGCCAAATGTGGGAGGGCCCAAGGCATCCAAGCGGAAAATTCTCGCAAGTGTTGTGCACTCACAGCTGCTGTATGCTGCTCCTGTGTGGCACTCGATAACGAACAACAGGAAACTCATCCAGAGAATGTCCAGGGTTCAACGTCAGATGTGCATCAGGGTATGTAGCTCATATAGAACCATATCACTCGATGCAGTGGGAGTCATTGCTGGCATTCCACCGATAGAATTCCTTATTGAAGAGAGGCTGGAAAAGTACAACGGGATTTCGAAACAAACAGCAAAACTTAATCTCATGAGTCGCTGGCAAATGAAATGGGACGAAGGAAGGTACGGCCGCTGGACCTGGAGCCTCATTCCAAACATTCAGAAGTGGCTCGAAAGACCGTACGGGGAAGTGGATTATTTCCTTACTCAAGCCCTATCAGGGCACGGATGTTTCCGCAAATATCTTTTTGATAGGAGGAGAGCAGAGTCAGAAGAGTGCGTTTATTGCAGCCAGGTGGTTGATGACGTTGAACATACACTGTTCAGATGTAGCAGATGGGAAGAAACGAGAGTACAGTACCAACAGACAACCAACAGGGTATTTTCTGCAACGAACATGATGGAAGGCCTGATGGAATCAGAAAAAGCATGGAAAGAAGTATATACAGTAGTCAGATATATCATAGAAACGAAGGAGAGAGATAGCAGAGAGTGAAACAGACAGCTTCCACACTGAAGTAATGCGAGAGCGGATACCAGTGTGGAGGCAAAGCGAGGAGGAGAGGTTTTAGTCGGTAGGAATCCGACACGACGTCTCATGCAAGATTTCCTCTCCTCCTTCGACAAAAAAAAAAAAAGATAGATAGATAGATAGATAGATAGATAGATAGATAGATAGATAGATAGATAGATAGATAGATAGATAGATAGATAGATAGATAGATAGATAGATAGACTAACCAACTCGAGGGACAGATTAAAGAAATGGAAGTAAAGCACCAAGCCGAAATAGAGGATATAATTCTCAATCAAGTTCAGTGTGAGAGCTGCAAAGAAGAGCAGAGGAAGCAACGAAGGAAGAGACTGCTAACCACGGATGATACCTATGAGAGCTTCAAACGTGTAACAGAAGAGGACTGGAGAGATATTTTTTCCAAAGTTTGTATCCGGAATGAGGATGTATGGGAGAGTACTGAGGAGTATACGTGGATTCTACCAAGCGATGAAGACATACAAACTCCCCACAAGTCAGTTGCGAAAATAATAAATCGACTCGGTGGAAAAGAATGCGTCAGAAGGCAAAACAGGGTGAAAGGGGAAGTGGCAATGATGGTTCACTCGCTTGGCTTTCCCGACAAAGACGGAAACCTCACCCACAGAACCAGACTTATTCTTTATCCGATTATTTCAGATAAAGGCGGAGAAGATGATGAAAATATCCTTAAATCGATTAGATCTGTGAGAGAAATAATGCTCAGGCAAGGAAAGAAAAAACTCGCCATACCGGAAATAGAAGGGATAACTGGTATCATCGTATGTAGAGCCTTGGAATTTATATTCGCTGACACGGATATAGAGATAGCGCTGATGAAAGTGATCCCGCCTACGCAGAAAACGCAGATGACTACCCAAGCGAAAACAATTCGCAAATCTGTCACCCTGAATAAGCCGAAGAGAGATGCACTGCTCATCAAGATGCCAAACGCCAGCTATGCTGACCTCCTGAAAAAGGTGAAAGGGACCGTGAACCCGAGTGATATCGGAGTAGAGATCCGTGAGTTGAGGAAAACCAGGAATGGAGAACTTCTCCTCACAGTAAATGATGGAACAGGAAAGCTAGAAGCACTGAAAGGAATGATCCAGGAGAAAGTACCAGATGTGTCAACCTCTCTCCTTATCAATAGAAAGATTCTCCACATCAAGGACATGGATGTGGTGACGACCGCAGAAGATATAAAAGATGCCATAGCAAAGTCTATAGAAATCAAATCTGAAGAGATAGAAGTAAGAGGTCTCAGACCAACTTTAGCAAATAAGCAGAATGCCACAGTAGTACTGCACGAAGCCGACGCAGTGAAACTGATAGGAATGGGCAGATTGAAGATCGGCTGGACACAATGTAGGGTCATGGAAAGGATGAAGGACCAAAAATGCTTCAAGTGCTGGGAAGTAGGGCATATCAAGTCACAATGCGAAGGACCAGATCGAGAGTTTCTCTGCCTCAAGTGTGCCCAGCCAGGGCACCGGGCTATGGAGTGTGCTAATAATCCCTACTGTGTTCATTGTAGAGAGGAAGGGCACCAATCTGGTAGCACGAGATGTCAGGTGGGCAACAACAGAAAGAAGGGGAAAAACCACCAACAGACCGAGATATACAATCCAGACCATGGTCAAGTGTCTTCAAATCAACACATTTAGGAGAAGACCATGCCATGACTTGGCACTTGCTACGGCTAAGAGCATAGGAGCCGGAATCATCCTCATGAGCGAACCAAACCGGAACGCTATAAGAAAAAGAAAAGACTGGTTTTGTGATGATAATCTGAACACAGCAATAAAAGTTATCGACAAGACTCCAATAGTGAAATACGGGAAAGGCAACAGTTTCTCGTATATAACAACTCCTGAATTCACTATTTATAGCTGTTATGCATCACCAAATGAAGGGGTGGATGATCTCGAAGAAATTCTATGGGAAATCGGCAGAAGGATAAGGTTGAATAAAGAGAGGGCCATTGTCACAGGGGACTTCAATGCAAAATCTCCACAATGGGGTAATGATACAACGGACAGGAGAGGTCAAGTTATGACAGAATGGATGGCAGAGAACGACCTTATCGTGGTGAACGAAGGAAACAAGCCGACTTTCCAGAGACACGATTATTCATCAATTCTGGATCTAACACTAGCTACTGTCGATGTGAAAACAGATATAACGAACTGGCATGTCAGTGACGTTGAGTCATTGAGTGACCACAACTTCATCATTTTCGAGATCACCAATGGAAAGCATCAACAAAGCCAGGAAAAGACAGGGGTAGGTGGATGGTCTGTCAAAAAACTTGACAGGGAGAAATTAAACCAGATCACAATAGCAAGTTCGGACGAAATAGTGAGCACGACTGCAGAAAGCTTCACGAACTCTCTGAGCGAAATATGTGACCAAACGATGCCAAAGAAAAGAAGTACATCAAAGAGACAGCCAGTTTATTGGTGGAACAATAATATTTGTGAGGCTCGAAAGGAATGCATGCGCAAGAGGAGATTGTATACGAGATCTAGAAGAAGAAATCAATTAGAAGAGTCAGCGGCTGTGGGAAGAGTACAAAGAGTCCAAAAAATTACTTCAAAATCTCATCCAAAAATCTAAGAAGGACTCATGGAGTAAAATATGTGATAATGTAGACTGTGATATCTGGGGAGATGGCTATAAGATTGTCATGAAGAGTCTTATTGGCTATCCACCCAGACTAGAAATGTCAATGCAAAAAGTGGAAGAGGTGGTCGACCACCTCTTTCCCGTGCATCCCAACGTGATATTTGACTGTGATGAAACTGTGATATTTTTGAATTTTAGTGTAGATGAACTGTTTGTGGCGTGTAAGAAGTTGAAGGAAAACAAATCTCCTGGTCCTGGATTTATCCCACCTGAGATAATAAAGAGCGTGGCCTTGAAAAACCCAGAGTACACCCTCGCTGTGTATAATGGCTTGGCCAGTCGCGCTGAATTCCCCAAAAAATGGAAACAGGCAAAGTTGCTCCTGCTCAAGAAACCGGACAAACCCATTGAGAATCTGTCGTCACACAGACCCATATGCCTATTGGACGTTGAAGGAAAGTTATATGAGCAACTGATCCTCATCAGGCTGAAAGCAGAAGTAGCACGTACTGGTGGACTCTCAACAAGGCAGTATGGTTTTGTTGAAGGAAAACAGACAGTGGATGCTATAGAGGAAGTAACAAAAATTGCCAGGGAAGTACAAGAAAGACACTCCTGGGCGCATCGAAGACTCTGTGCAATCATTACCCTCGATATCAGAAATGCCTTCAATAGCGCTAGTTGGCAGAAAATACTTGATGAGCTGAGAAGTCGAGAAATAGATGAAAGCCTCATTGGTGTGATCAAGTCCTATTTGTCAGAGCGAGAAATCATCCTGGAAGCAGAAAACAGAGTGAAAACCAGGAAAATAAATAGCGGTGTGCCTCAGGGTTCCGTTCTGGGCCCAACGCTATGGAATATTCTGTATGATGGGCTGTTGAGGATGAAACAACCGGCAGGTGTTACACTAATAGGTTTTGCTGACGACATTGCCATGGTCGTGGTAGCAAAGGGAGAGGAGAGTCTGATGTGTACGGCGAATACCGCAATGCAGCGAGTATCCAACTGGTTGGAACACAAAGGGCTTGATCTTGCACCCGAGAAAACGGAAGCTGCTCTCCTCACCACGAAGAGGAAACTAGGTCCAATCCAATTCGATGTACAAGGCGTCTCAATAAGTCCCAAGAAGTCTATCAAATACTTAGGAGTGTGGTTAGACACGAAGTTGACTTTTGCAGAACATGTTGACCAAGTGACCAAAAAAGTGGAAAAGACAGTAGGAGCTTTGTCCAGGATCATGCCGAATCTAAGAGGACCCAGAGCATCTAAGAGGAGGTTACTATCGAGCGTTGCACACTCCCAGATCCTGTATGCAGCGCCAGCCTGGCATACAGTAACGAATAACAAGAAACTGGTTTCCAAGCTATTGAGTATCCAACGGAAAATGTGCATAAGAATATGTGCCGCATATAGGACGATATCGATAGATGCAGCAGGGGTGATAGCCGGGGTTCCACCCATTGATCTTCTGATTGAAGAAAGGAGAGACAAGTATAAAGGCACGGCAGGAGTCAATGCAAGAAGGAATCTAACAACGAAATGGCAAAGGAAATGGGACACTGGTGAACATGGAAGATGGACATATAGACTTATACCCAACATAGAAAAGTGGATTGAGAGACCCTATGGGGAAGTCGATTATTTCCTGACCCAAGCATTATCAGGTCATGGTTGCTTCCGGAAATATCTATACAACCGTTCGAGAGCAGAGTCAGATGAATGTCCCTACTGCGGCAGAGAAGATGATGCCGATCACACGCTGTTTTTCTGTGGCAGATGGGAAACGAGTCGCCAGGAATACCAGGTGGAAATTGGAGAACAATTTGATGCGAGAACCATGATGCATTCTCTGACCTCAGGTGAAGGAACATGGAAGACAGCATATGAAGTGATCAGGCTGTGACCTTTATTTTATAAGAAAAATAAATGCACTTGCAAACGGCAGCTTTTCACCGGTAGGCACTATGGGTTCTATTCAAAAGCAAGTAAAATTCATACTACACAATATTCATTTAGATTAGTACAGTAAACAAAAAAGAGAGGGCGCCACAGCAACTTTTAAGTATGAGATGAAATTATTATATGGATAGTTGTGCAACCACATAACACTCAAAGATGTTAGTCCAGCTAAAATAAATACACTGTAGGATGTTATAAAGAGGAGAGTAGTTGACCCAAATTCAATAAATAAATAAAAATCAGTCATAAAAACAAATAGGTTTATTACTCATGGTGGTGCAGGGGATGAAAATACACTCAGTGTAATGCAAGTAAAATAAGTCACAGAATATTAGATCCATATGCAGTCATAATAAATAAAATAAATAAATCATTACTTTCATGATACCATACCTTCAATATCACCTTTATATAAGAGAGAAAATCAGTGAACCTATCAGGGGTAATTAATTCAGTTATTGCTGAAATATCCGCCACCGCATAGTACTATGTGTTGGGGTACCTGTGAGCTAAATATTACCTCATTTAGGGCGCTTGAAATAGTATTCATGAATGTATTGAAGGTAATTATATCAATGATGAAAAAAATTAAAAAATTAAATAATCTGGCCTGCACTTGGAGATCTTCAATCAGCAACCATTAGCTGCATCACCATGAGGAAGAATCCTGATGCTGGTCTCTGTCTAAGCTGACAGACGAGCTTCTGAAGCCAGATGTAACTTAGACTCGCCAGAGTCTAGGGCTGGTAGGATGAGTGAAGACTCTGCGGAGTCTTGAACCTTGAGAACGAAGAAAGACTCTGAGGAGTCCTGGACTTGGAGAGCAAACGACATGGAGGAAGACGACATGGAGGAAGATGGCATGGAGCAAAACGGCATCGAACAGGACTGCATTGAGGAAAACGGCATAAGTCGGCATAAACGGTCAGCTTCAAAGTCCAGGGAGATCATAGCAGGGTGCACAGCAAAATCGATGCGAAGAGGAGCCACCAAGAGGCCCACCGTAGACGACATGACGATCTTTAAATGGCTGGATCAGATCCAGACTCCAGGAGGTAGAATAACCCCTCGGAGAACCCTATAATAATTTTTTATGTTGAATTCCTATTCAAGCTTCTCACGGGCAGGACAAAAGAAAAGGACTCACCTTGTGTAACAAGGGTTTCGAAAATCAAACGGCGTCTCGCAGTGTCTGACGGCGTGTCCACGGCGTCCAGCAGTGTCCAACGGCGTGTTCAAAAATTGTGGGTCTCACAATAAAAATCCCAATTTGCCAGGAGCACCAACGTCGATCTTGGTAAATTATTCACGGTGAAAGATGGAAATCTCTAAAGATTCCGGCACAAAATTTGGATAAAAAAATCCAGCGGAACACCTTCACCAACTGACTTCAACCAGATCTCACCAAGAAGTGATGGTCCAGGAAATGGGTACTATGTCCATCAACTTTGACATCCGGAAGTACGAACTTTGACATGAAGTCGACATCCTTGACCTTGATATTTTCGAAACAACCAATCAGGATGGATCCTTATTCTAATCTCCTACCAAATATGACATCTCGGAGAAACACGGCTTTTAAATACATCTGGCAACGTGGATGTTGTCCGACGTATACTCGAGGCTGCTCTCTCTTTATTCTTTGTCTGTGACCATTGAGTCCGATGTCGCTTGACACATGACAATTGGAGAATTTACTATTTACAACAAGACAATTGACTGAACTGACTTGGCATGTTATGTCAAAAGTCAGATTACATAACCGAAAAATAATAAGATTATAATTTCTATTTATTTACAAAAAATATCACTGTATTTTATCCAGACATTAATTCAAGACTCAAGAAGACATCAGGAAACTACTAAGATGAATAAGGTAATATATTTGGCATAACCCATATTCAGATGGTAAACAACAGATGTTTATTTTCTTTCAGACAAAATCTCATGATATGATATTCTACAAGAGAATATTTCTAATTGAAATCCAATTGGAACATCATGTGCTGCCTCTCTATTAATTAACTAGCCAGGAAGAAAAGTGGATAATCTGGTGAGTATAAACTAGAAATGATTTCAAGTTATCATAATGAATTATTCTTTTATTTTTAGGTAAATGAAAGAGACAACTATTGATGAACTCAGGTGCGAATATCTGTTTGAAATACTGAAACTAAGGTGTACCAAAGATTTGTGACTGATGGCCTTATATGAATGAATAAATGACAAAAATATTTGAGATTGTGTTATTTATAAAGGATAGTATGGGTAACTACATCCTTTTATATACTTTAAGATTTTTGTTGTGTCATTATATTGGAGTAAAGATGAACTTTGGATATTATACAGGGTGTATCCGTATTATTAATTATAAAAAAGTAAAAAGGTAAGGTACTGAAATTTTAAATGCTACATCACCCCTCTCCCAAAAAAAAATGGATCTGCCAAGATCTATTTTATAAAACAAAAAATCTCTAATTTAGAATCACCAAAAGTATATCCCATTTTCTTGTTCAGCTCTAATTTAGGGGTAGTAACTATGCGTACCATACATCCATTTGGAACTCATAATCGGGAAGTCAAAATTGGGTAAAGTCATACATCAGGAAAAGTCAAAATTGATAAGTCTCTCTAAATATCTGAACTAGAAGATGCGCTATACATATGAGAACATTCTCAAAATAACTGATTAAAATATTTACACTTGGGACTCTGTTTGAAATCCTGGTCACTCGTCAGTGAACAGAAAATCAAAATGATATGAGCAATACTAATTGCTACATAAATACCAAGGGCAAATACTGAAATATGCCTAGTATTTAATGAAGGGGTTACTAAATTTTGAAAGCTTTCAAATTTCAACAGGAATTTCAATCAAGTTGAAAACAGGGTAATTTTCAAGGGCACAAAATTGTCTTTGGGGATTGATATCAACCTATTATTCCTGAAATTATAAATTGCAGGCAAGTATATACTTTCTACCAGTTTCAAAAACATTGAATCTGTGTACTCTCACAGGATTCAATCAAACAAAAATTATCCAACCGAAATATCGGAATTGGATCCAAAATAAGGCTTAAGATCCTTAATATGCCAGTCTCCTGCTGGACTTCCATTAATATTCTCTAGAGAATATACTAAACGAGAAACTCGATTTCTCACTATACTCAAAATATATTTGGGGGCTAGTTTTGCGCTAAATTTTGCTGCTGCTTCAGAAAGAATTTTATTTCTGCGCCAAACCTTGTCACCATTATTAAATGAAATATCTCTTTTTCTTAAATTGTATGCTTGTGAATTTCTCTGATAGGCTTTATGTAATTTATTTTTTACATCTTCAAAAATTGTACTCAAACCTGTAATATTTTCTACATATTCATCCCTGTCCTGAGGGTTTAATTCAAAATCACTTGTGCTAGAATTGTTTCCATAAAAGTTTCCAGACTGAGGAATATTTCGAGCAAATACTAAAAATGCAGGTGAATATTTATGCACTTCATGAACTGACGTATTAATGGCTAACTGTATTTTTGATAATTCTTTATCCCAATCTTTGTGTTCATCTATATAGCTTCGAATAGCTTGACCAATTGTCTTATTATTTCGCTCAACAAAATTACACTGGGCTGCATAACGTGGAGTAAACCAGATTTTTACTTTATAAGAGTCAGTAAGTTTTTTTAATACCTTCCCAGCAAAATAAGTAGCATTATCGGTGATAATGAATTGGGGAACCCCATAAACTAAAAATACTTGGTTTTCCAAAAATTTCACAATACCTGGTGCTTTTGCATCACGAAGTGGGCATAAAAGAGTATACTTTGAGAACCAGTCTGCTACTACTAGTAAGTAAGTGAAGCCTCGTGGTGACCTGGGAAAAGGTCCCATTAGGTCTATTGCAATAGTTTGAAAAGGAAATTTGACCTGCTTCTCACGACCCATCAGGCCCATACGTGAGGTATTAGCTATCTTTTGTGACTGACATATTTTGCAGGAACGAACATACTTTTTAATATCAATTAACATCTTAGGCCAGTAATAGTTCTGTTGAACGCGTAAAAAGGTTTTATAAACACCAAAATGTGAACAAGTAGGTGGATCATGATTGTCTCGGATGACGTCAGATCGCTGAGACTTTGGAACCACTATTTTCCATTCAGATTCGTTAGTTTCAATAGGAATTTTAGATGGAACATATTTCCACAAAAGATTTTCCTCGACTTTCCATTGAGGATATGAATTTGGATCATTGATCACCTTCTCACAAAGTGAATTATACCATTTGTCAGCACTATCAGCTGAAATATTGATCAAATTTATCTCCATCTCTGGAACATCAGGAGGATCTTTTGGAGGAATTCGTGAGAGAAAATCTGGAAGGACGTTTGTTGAACCTTTTCGATACAATAATTCAAAATTATGTTGTCGTAATTTGACAGCCCACCGAGCAAGTCTGCCACACGGGTCCTTTAAATTATTCAACCATAAAAGGCTACTATGATCTGTGAAAACTTTAAATTCGGTACCTTCAATATAAGGACGAAATTTATCTATTAAAAATATTAAACTCAAAAGTTCTCTCTCAGAGACTGTATAATTTCGTTCAGTACGAGATAAAGTGCGTGAAGCATAAGCAATAACTTTTTCGTGACCATCTATTTCTTGTGTCAATACTCCACCAATACCATAATCACTAGCATCGCAAGAAATGATAAACTGTTTGTCAAAATCAGGTGAACATAGGATGGGGGAGGAGACTAGAGCACTTTTGATTTTTATGAAGGCTTCTTCAGCTTCAGCTGACCAAGTGATTGGTTGCCCTTTCTTTTTACCTTTTAAAAGCCCTGATATAGGCGATACTAAGCTAGAATAGCCAAATAAAAATCTGCGGTACCAAGAAACCATCCCAATAAACCTTTTTATCTCAGTAGTAGTGGTTGGACGTGGAAAGTTTGTCATTGCTTCGACTTTATCAGGGTCTGTTCGAAGACCTTGGCTGTCTATAACATAGCCCAAATATTTAAGAGAAGTTTTAAAGAATTCACATTTCTTAGGGTTTATAGTTAAATTGGCATCTTTAAGAATGTTCTTTACTTCTGTTAGAAGAGATAAATGTTCAGAAAAAGTTTTCGAAGTTATAATAATATCATCAAGATATGTGAAAATGTTGGGCTCAAACTTGGCACCAAATAAAGTGTCACAAAGTCTTTGTTGAGTTTGTGCACTATTGCATAGCCCAAACGGCATAACTTTAAATTGAAATGAGCCTCGCCCAGAAACACTAAAAGAAGTTTTTTCTTTTGAAGATTCATCAAGCGGCACTTGCCAAAAAGCTTTTCTAAGATCTATGCTCGAAATATACTTCGCATCTCTAAGTAGATTCAAAATTCTGTCAATTCGAGGAAGAGGATAACTATCATGTTTTGTTATTTCATTCAACTTTCTTCCATCGAAGCAAAAACGGTATTCACCTGATGATTTTTTGACTAAAAGTACAGGACTATTGTATGGACTTTGTGAAGGTTCCACAACTCCAAGTTGAATCATTTCATCCAATTCTTTATTTAAAATGTTAAGCATGTAGGGAGACATTAGATATTGTTTAACCCTAAATGGTTTGGCATCACCAGTATCGATGGTAAGCTTGATTTTATTTGTGAGTCCAAGACGTGAGTCACTACTGATTTCATTAAATGATTCTATAACTTTATGAGCTTGTACTCTTTCATCAGGTAATAACTCTAGACAAGTCGATGATTCTAGATTTTGAGAGCTCTCTAATTCGCAAGATACCACTGATAAAGACTTATTTGTGATTGTACTATGGATGTTCCAACTTTTATTCCTGAAGTCTATTTTAATTTTGAATTGGTTGCAGAAATCACTGCCTAAAATAAAGGAGTGAGGAAGTGAAGGAACCACTACTGTAGGGACAATCTGTATAACATCGTCAACACAAACTGGTAAATCTACCATACCTTGAACTAACTGTTCAGTACCATCAACAGTCGTCACATGTTTCATACTAGAAGTGTTCAATTTCAAATTAAGTTTCTTTAAAAAATTTAAGGCTTTCTGGCCACAAACAGAAACGTTGGCACCACTGTCCAATAAGCAAACAACAGTTTGATCAAAAATTTTAACTGAAATATAAGGTCTGTTATCCCTAGGTTTTTGTGTAAAAATAGGAGCAACATTATTATTTGAAGAATTACTATAAAAATTTTTAACTTTATTTTTCCAATCAATCCAATCATCGATGTTGAAAAAATTTGCATGAGCAGTATTATGAAAATTATTTTTGGCTCTCTGAAATTGAGGAGGGATAATTGAGCCTGTAGACATCACCTCCTGTCTTAGTTTCCCTGACATTTTTTACACTCCTTTGAAATAACGTCGGGACAACCGCATTTAAAACAAAATTTCTTCACTATATTTTCAGTGGCCCTGCAATTTCTAAAAGTGTGGTTAGGCTGTAAGCACCTCCAACACAAAACGGATGTTGAATTAGAATTCGTAACATTAACATTAGCTTGTTTGCTTCCATGTGAATTGGGATTATTTGTACCCTTAAAGTTTCTCCTATTTTTACCAAAATGTTTAGGTCTGAAATTATTTCTATAACTATTAGAATTATTAGAACGCGAAGACTGAGTGTCTGAAAAATGAGCCAAATCAGGGTCTATCAAGCATTGGGCAGTTCTAAAATTTTGAGAGCCGGACGCCAAACTGAGTATATCAGCTTCCTCTAACTTTTTACACAAAGTACTCAGAGTTTCGACACTTTCAATGTCGCTTAGGGCGAGTCGCTTTCTATACTCGGTTTGAAGGCCTAGCTTAATATATTTTATTTTTGTTGGTTCTGCTGCACCACGGCTGAGTCGACTGAATAAAGTTTCCATACAAGCAATAAATATGACAACTGGTTCATTTTTACCTTGTCTTCTTGTTTTAATTTGATTCCAAATTTCATCATCATAATCAGATAACAAAAAGTCTTTCTTTAATTTAGCCACCAGGCTATCCCAATCACTAACTTGAGAACG
Organism: Phaedon cochleariae; assembly: GCA_918026855.4. Taxonomy (NCBI): domain Eukaryota; kingdom Metazoa; phylum Arthropoda; class Insecta; order Coleoptera; family Chrysomelidae; genus Phaedon; species Phaedon cochleariae. The sequence continues at coordinate 34,315,569 of OU896707.1, read as the reverse complement.
AATCTGTCGAAACCAAAATGTTGCTTTACTGTTAAATAAATCACTCGCTGACTCAAAAAGTTCAAATTTGCTAATATGCCTAGCTTGTGCTACTTCTTCTATACGTTCAATGAAAGATAATAAATTTTTAGGCTCTCCATCGAATTGGATGTTCAACTTATACACCTGAACAGCTTTAGTGGTGTTTGGCTGATTTCTAGAAATGTTGGCTGAATGTGAAGTATTGGCAACGTTGGAATTTGGTGTAAAAATGGTAGAGTTGGCAAGAACAGGCTCTTCTTCACTGACATTTTCATTGAGTTCTGCTTCCAATTGTAAAGCAGTAGCATAAGCTTCATTTTTGAAATTCAAGATAGTTGCATAATTTTCTTCCTCAGCATTCAGAATAATTCTTTGAATTCTTAAACTAACATGATTTAAACGAGATGTTGCTCTTTTATATACTGAGTCAGAAGTAGGCCCTTCAAAACCTTCAATAAGTAATTTAATTGAATCTAAAGTGGCTTGAATTTCATTTACTTCTAAAGCAAAATCATAATTGGGGTCTTGTAAATTTCGAACATCAATTCCTGTCTGTCGTTCTTTAGTTAAAAGTCTACTAAGAATTTTCCTTTTGTCATCTTGATTGCGTTCTGAAATGACACCTCTAATTCGTAATTCATAATTAGTTTCTGTATGAAGCAGATGATTAGCCTTAAATGACATGTCCATTTTGAACCAATTCAAAATTAAAAATTCAACAATAAATTTGAAATATGTAGTACTTTCTCTAAAAAGGCAAAGTCTCGAAAATTCTTCAATTTGTCACAATCTGACAACACCGCAAAATATTTTCAAAATTCTGAAAGTATTTTTACTTTCTTTATTCGCAAAAAAAATGACCCAGAAATACTTTCTGAAACACAGCAATTCTCAAATTACTATATCAGAAATAAATCTCAATAATGTGCAAATTTGCACCCCAAAAGTAAGTTCATATAACTCACCATAAACAAAAAATTTTTGCCTGAACCTGAATGAAATTTCCCTAAAATCTCCAAATACCAAACGATTCAGAATTTTATTTATTTACTGAAAAGGCAAACTACTCTCATCCAAATTGAATATTATGACAAAATATTAAGTCTGAAAAATCGGGGCCCCACAGTCGGGCGCCAAATATGTGACCTTTATTTTATAAGAAAAATAAATGCACTTGCAAACGGCAGCTTTTCACCGGTAGGCACTATGGGTTCTATTCAAAAGCAAGTAAAATTCATACTACACAATATTCATTTAGATTAGTACAGTAAACAAAAAAGAGAGGGCGCCACAGCAACTTTTAAGTATGAGATGAAATTATTATATGGATAGTTGTGCAACCACATAACACTCAAAGATGTTAGTCCAGCTAAAATAAATACACTGTAGGATGTTATAAAGAGGAGAGTAGTTGACCCAAATTCAATAAATAAATAAAAATCAGTCATAAAAACAAATAGGTTTATTACTCATGGTGGTGCAGGGGATGAAAATACACTCAGTGTAATGCAAGTAAAATAAGTCACAGAATATTAGATCCATATGCAGTCATAATAAATAAAATAAATAAATCATTACTTTCATGATACCATACCTTCAATATCACCTTTATATAAGAGAGAAAATCAGTGAACCTATCAGGGGTAATTAATTCAGTTATTGCTGAAATATCCGCCACCGCATAGTACTATGTGTTGGGGTACCTGTGAGCTAAATATTACCTCATTTAGGGCGCTTGAAATAGTATTCATGAATGTATTGAAGGTAATTATATCAATGATGAAAAAAATTAAAAAATTAAATAATCTGGCCTGCACTTGGAGATCTTCAATCAGCAACCATTAGCTGCATCACCATGAGGAAGAATCCTGATGCTGGTCTCTGTCTAAGCTGACAGACGAGCTTCTGAAGCCAGATGTAACTTAGACTCGCCAGAGTCTAGGGCTGGTAGGATGAGTGAAGACTCTGCGGAGTCTTGAACCTTGAGAACGAAGAAAGACTCTGAGGAGTCCTGGACTTGGAGAGCAAACGACATGGAGGAAGACGACATGGAGGAAGATGGCATGGAGCAAAACGGCATCGAACAGGACTGCATTGAGGAAAACGGCATAAGTCGGCATAAACGGTCAGCTTCAAAGTCCAGGGAGATCATAGCAGGGTGCACAGCAAAATCGATGCGAAGAGGAGCCACCAAGAGGCCCACCGTAGACGGTCACATTGGATGTAAAGAATGCTTTCAATAATGCAAAATGGAGCATAATAATCAACAGATTAAGAGAAATTGGAATAAGCAATTACCTCGTGAACGTGATAGAGGCCTATTTTTGTGGCCGAACAGTGGAAGTGAGAGGAGGAGAAAGCATAGGGGTTTCGGCAGGCGTTCCACAGGGCTCAATACTGGGACCCACCCTCTGGAACGTCTTATATGACAATGTACTCAGATCCGAACTTCCACAAGCATGTAGAACAATAGCTTATGCAGATGACCTTGGACTTGTAGTTGAAGCAGATAACGAGGAAGACTTATGCCTAAAGGCCGATATTTCACTCCTGATAATAGACAGATGGATGAGGAACAATCATCTCAAGTTGGCCCCCCATAAGACAGAAGCAGTTGTCTTGAAAGGTCCGAGGCGAAGAGGAGAGATCAATTTTCAAATGGGTGGAATACGGGTCACACCGAAAAAATGTGTTAAATACCTTGGTATATGGCTGGACGACGGCCTCAATTTCAAGGAACATATCAAGGCCGTAACTAAAAAAGCTGCAGACAGGATGGCAGCTCTTTCTAGGATGATGCCTAACATAGGAGGTCCACCAGCTGAAAAGCGAAAAGTACTGGCAGGAGTCGCGCAATCGATAGTGATATACGGAGCTCCGATATGGGCAGAAGTGATGCGTTTCGAAAAATACAAAAAAATGGCTGAAGCTGTCCAGCGGAAAAGCTTATTAAGAGTAACATCCGCATACAGAACAACCTCTTCAAAGGCATTACAAGTTATTGCAGCAATATTGCCAATCGACATACTGATAGAAGAGACAGTAGAAAACTACAACTCCTCTCACGAACAACCAAGACAGCCGAGAGCTACTGCGAGGGCCAGATCGATACAAAAATGGCAAGAGAGATGGGAAGAGACTAGAGACGTTGCTCAATGGACGAAAGAATTAATACCTGACTTGGAGCAATGGATCCAATGCCCTCACAAGAAGATAGATTATTATATATCCCAATTCTTGACAGGCCACGGATCATTCAGTACATATTTATACCGTATAGGTAAAGCCCCAGATGAAAGCTGTGTCTTCTGTCACGAGATTGACACACCAGGTCACACAATTTTCGATTGCCCAAGGTGGAACAGAGAGAGAGTGCAATTCCAGGCGAATAGCGACGGTTTAATAGGGAGACTTGACAATAACATTATACAGGACATGATGACCAGTGAGCGGAAATGGAAGAGAACCCACAGCTTTATCAAAGATATAATGATGAAAAAGGAGAAAGAGGAACGACAACGTCGGTGAAGCAGAAAAAAAAAACAGAAAATTAATAGTCAAAATAGTGAACAGATGGAATGTTGGAAAGGCGTTTTGTGCTGACGATATACCAAAAGTAGTTCCAGTACAGGACGTAGGTAAACAGAAGGAGTTTTATTGGGGTAGTCTGGGTCTGCACTTCCACCCAGGAGCCCCCATTCGCCAGAGAAAGGCGGAACAAGTACCTGGTGTCGTAAATGATTTCTCCTTCTTAAAAAAAAAAAAAAAAGATAGATAGATAGATAGATAGATAGATAGATAGATAGATAGATAGATAGATAGATAGATAGATAGATAGATAGATAGATAGATAGATAGATAGATAGATAGATAGATAGATAGATAGATAGATAGATAGATAGATAGATAGATAGATAGATAGATAGATAGATAGATAGATAGATAGATAGATACAAACTCCTTGCCAGAAAAGTTGAGCAAGCGTAAAAGACTAGAGAGCGCGGAGTCACCTGAAATGGGACCAGAAAAGCACAAGAAACAGGATGTTTTCAAAAACATCATGGACCACATTGGTAATCATATCAGACAACTCGAAAAAGTAGTTCAAGATATGTATAAACCAAAGAAGGAGCTAATTGATATTTCTGGAAATTTAACCCTGCAACTAGAAAAACTTCAGAGAATAGAAATAAGAAACTGGCTGGATGAAGCTGTCCAAGGAAAGGGGGAAGAGGAGAAAGAGATTGAATGGAAAAAAGAAAAGTTGGAGCTGCAGACACAGATGACCAATATGGAAGAATCTCATAAAGCAGAATTAGAGAACCTTATCCTCAACCAGACTCAATGCGAGAGCTGCAAAACAGAACAACACAAGCAACGAAGAAGGCATATTTTGACCAAAGATGATAGCTACGACTGCTTTAGGCTTGCAACGGAAGAGGACTGGAGAGATGAGATTTTACCCAAGATCCGTACGCAACATGGGAACTTCTGGGAACTTGATGGTGATTATACATGGATTCTCCCAACTAGTAAGGATCTGAAGACTTCCTACAAAGCAGTAGCAGGTGTCATAGATAGGCTTGGGGAAAAAAACGACCTATTGAAACAAAACAGAAAAAAAGGAGAAGTAGCGATGATGGTTCACTCACTGGGCTTTCCCGATGAGGAAGGAAACCTCACCCACAAGACCAAGCTTATATTGTACCCAATTATCACTGACGGAGGAGTGAACGAAGAAGCAGAAGATGAATGTATCTTCAAGGCATTGAGTAAAGTGAAATCAATCATGCTCGAACACAAAAAGAAAAAACTGGCAATCCCAGAAATGGAAGGTGTAACTGGCCTGATAGTGTGTAGAGTGTTGGAATTTTTATTCGTTAACACTGACATAGAGATCCTAATGATAAGAAATAGACCCCAACAACACCCAGGTAGACAGCAGTCTGGCTCCCGAACGGTAAATAGCGCCAAACAGGTGAAGCCCAAACAGGACGCATTGCTAGTGAAGAAGCCCAATGTCAGGTACGCAGACTTGCTGAAAATGGTGAAAGAGACTGTCAACCCAAGCGATATCGGTGTAGAGATCCAAGATGTGAGAAGAACTAGAAGCGGAGAACTCCTACTCACGATAAAAAATGGAGCACTCGAAGACCTCAAGGGAATGATCCAGGCTAGAGTACCAGAGGTGTCAACGTCTCTCCTATCTAACAAAAGAATTCTCCATATCAAGGATATGGATGAGATAACAACAATTGAGGAGATCAGGGAAGCCATAACCCAATCAATACTAGTTAAGCCCGAAGATGTCGAAATAAGAGCCCTGAGACCAACCAGAATGAGCAAGCAGAATGCTACAGTTGTACTGCCAGAACCAGACGCGGTTAAACTCATGAGCCTGGGGAAAATAAAGGTCGGATGGTCGCACTGCAGAGTGCTGGAAAGGAAGAAGGAGCTCAAATGTTACAAATGCTGGGAATATGGGCATGAGAAAGCGCAGTGCAAAGGACCAGATAGAGAATCCCTGTGCCTGAAATGTGCTCAGCAAGGTCATAAAGCGGCGGTCTGTACAAATAACCCCCACTGTGTCCACTGCAACGGGGATGGTAATCAAACAGGCAGCATCAGCTGCCTCGAGAATAAGGGAAGACGAAAGCAAGGAACACTACATCAGGCTGAGGTTCCGAACTGAAGTCATGGTTAAGTTCCTTCAAATCAACAGTTTCAGGAGGAGGCCATGTCACGACTTAGTGCTTGCTATGGCCAAGGACATGGATATTGGAGTTATCCTCATGAGCGAACCTAACAGGAACGCAGTAAAAAACAGAAAAGATTGGTTTTGCGATGATGATCTTAACACGGCTATAAAAGTTGAGAAGGAATTAACCATAAAGCAATTTGGAAAAGGCCACAGTTTCTCCTATATGGTAACGCCAGGGTATACCATCTACAACTGCTATGCCTCACCAAACGAAGGGCTTGATGATCTTGAGAGGATCTTGTGGGGAATTGGGAGGTTGATTGGATCTAGTGGAAGAAAGACAGTCGTCGTAGGGGACTTTAATGCAAAATCCCCCCAATGGGGCATGGAAGCGACAGACAGAAGAGGGCAACTACTCACGGAATGGATGGCAGAACATGACTTGGTTGTAGTGAATGAAGGGAATAAACCAACGTTTCAAAGGCGTGATTATTCCTCTATCCTGGACTTGACACTTGCATCCGGTGATATCAAGGCAAGTATCAAAAACTGGTATGTCAGCGATCTTGAATCATTGAGTGACCACAACTTCATTCTCTTCGAAATGACAGAACAAGAGCCATTGCCATCTCGGGACATTACGAATCATGGAGGCTGGCAGGTCAGGAAACTGGACAGAGAGAAACTTCGTCAGATAACGATGGAAGATCGAGAGGAAACCAGGCATAATTCAGCAAGAGGACTGGCATATTCACTGAACCAACTCTGTGAACAGACAATGCCTAGGAAAAAGAGTCTGTTGAAAAAGCAACCTGTCTACTGGTGGAGTGAGGAGATTGCCCAAGCCCGACGGGATTGTATGCGAAGAAGACGACTCTACACGCGATCCGTCAGAAGAACTCGGCCAGAAGAAACTCATAGGCTATGGGAAGAGTACAAGGATTCTAAGAAATCGCTCCAAAACGCTATCAAAGAGTCCAAACGGAAATGTTGGAAAACGATCTGTGATAAAGTCGACTGTGATATCTGGGGGGATGGCTATAAAATCGTCATGAAGTCCCTGACTGGCTACCCTCCCAGACTAAGAATGCCCATGCAAATGGTGGAGGAAGTGGTAGACCACTTATTTCCTGTGCACCAAGATGTGATATTCAACTGTGATACAAATGTGATATTTTTAAATTTTAGCCTAGATGAGTTACGTGTAGCATGTGAGAAGCTGAAAGATAATAAAGCCCCCGGACCCGGTAATATTCCACCAGAGATTATTAAGGCTCTAGCTTTAAATGACCCTCACTATGTACTGGCAGTATATAATGGTTTGGCTAGCCGCGGAGAATTTCCAGCAGAATGGAAAAGGGCAAGGCTACTGCTTCTGAGGAAACCAGACAAGCCAATAGAAAGCCCATCTGCACACAGACCGATCTGTCTGCTGGACGTAGAGGGAAAACTATACGAACAACTCATTCTCATCAGACTCAAGAGAGAAATATCGCGGACGGGGGGACTGTCACCCAGACAGTTCGGTTTTGTTGAGGGGAAACAGACTGTAGATGCCATAGAGGAGGTATTGAAAATTGCAAGGGGAGCAGGAGAAGAATACACCCCAGCGCACCGACGACTCTGTGTAATCATCACATTAGACATAAAGAATGCCTTCAATAGCGCTAGGTGGCAGATAATATTGGATGAACTAAGGAGAAGGGAGATGGATGAGAGCCTCATCAATGTAATAAGAGCCTACTTGTCAGAAAGAGAGGTTATTCTCGAAGCAGAGAATATAGAGAAATCTAGGAGAATCAACAGCGGGGTACCACAAGGCTCAGTACTGGGACCAACACTGTGGAATATACTCTACGATGGGCTCTTGAGATTGGAACAACCGACAGGAGTAACCCTAATAGGCTTCGCTGACGATATTGCAATGGTAGTAGTATCCAAAGGCGAAGAAAGTCTGATGAACGTAGCAAATACAGCACTCCAGCGCGTGTCAAACTGGCTAGTGACGAATGGCCTAGAATTGGCACCCGAGAAAACTGAAGCAGCTTTGCTAACGACGAAAAGAAAAATAGGCCCTATCGAATTCGATTTGCAGGATGCTACAGTGCGACCAAAGGGGGCAATCAAGTACCTGGGAATTTGGTTGGATACAAAGCTGACGTTCGCAGAGCATGTGCACAAAGTATCTCAGAAAGTGGAGAAGACAGTGGTGGCTCTTTCTGGACTTATGCCAAATGTAAGAGGACCAAGAGCATCCAAAAGAAGGTTGCTCCTGAGTGTAGCCCATTCCCAAATGCTGTATGGTGCACCAGCTTGGCATACAGCTGCAAGCAACAAGAAACTGGTGTCGAAACTAAGCAGCATCCAACGCAAAATGTGCATCAGGATATGCTCTGCATATCGAACTATATCTACAGAAGCAGCTGAAGTAATCGCGGAAGTACCTCCGATCGATCTCCTAATTATAGAAAGAGACGAAAAGTACAGAGGAGTAGCCGGACCTATCGCCAGGATGAATCTGATGGCAAGTTGGCAGGGAAAATGGACTAACGGTAAATATGGAAGATGGACGTACAGGCTGATACCAAATATACAGGAATGGAGAAACAGACCATATGGAGAAGTCGACTACTTCACAACACAGGCGTTATGTGGACACGGGTGCTTCAGGAAGTACCTCTTCAGTCGCATGCGAGCAGAATCCGAAGACTGTCCCTACTGCGGAGAGCCAGATGACGTAGAACACACTTTGTTTGCGTGTCACAGATGGGTAGTGATCCGTCAAGAATACCAAACTGAAATGGGTGTACCTTTTGAAGCAGAGAGCATGATGACGTCTCTGATATCAGGGAAAGAGGGGTGGAAAAGTGCATACAAGATTATAAGGCACATAATCGAGAACAAAGAAAAGGACGATAGAGAGAGAGAATAGTTGACAACGCAAGACAAAGGCACTCTCACTGAAGTAATGCGCAAGCGGTTCCAGTGGGAGATGCGACTAGAGGAGAGGTTTTAGCCGGTAAGAATCCGACATTCTGGAAAGACCAGAATCTCATGCAAGAAAAAAAAAATAAAAAAAAAAGATAGATAGATAGATAGATAGATAGATAGATAGATAGATAGATAGATAGATAGATAGATAGATAGATAGATAGATAGATAGATAGATAGATAGATAGATAGATAGATAGATAGATAGATAGATAGATGAGGTCCAATTGGGGTAGTGATGCGAAAATATGGCATTGTATCCTGCTCATGTCACTCAGCCTCTCCTACTCAATCCCATTTCTCACCTCCAAGTGGTGGACCTCGGTAACCCGAGAAACCCTGTCTGAGATTGGGTACCCAACCCCAGTGGACGGCAGGGTCGGGGCAAACGAGATTGGGAGCCCCAATCCCAAGGTGTAACACCATCGTGCCGAGGGGATGCATGACACAGGGGATAGTGATGTCGCGAGCGATGCCTTGGAAAACGGGCGACCTCCGAGGGATTCTAGCCTTAGCGGGGTATGGGCGCTCTGCCCCGCCAGACCGCTCTTTCGCACCATACTCGTGGGAAGCAATATGGAAAAAGAAGAACCCAAAAATCAAAAAGGGGCACCTCTGGTAGGCGACCAGGCCGAGGTGTTCGAACCTACTGGAAGCGAGCAGGCATGGCTCAAAAGATGGCAGGATGCCATGAAAGACCCCAGCTTTGAAATATCTCAGAGGAGAAATTCAATTCATAGGTCACCCGAGAGAAGAATAAATCTACTACATACAAATACAGGGAAAGAAGTTCGCGGAAAGGAAAAATCAGACAACCTGACACAAGAAATTCCGCCGACGGAAGCCGAGAGTAATGAAGAGATGAAAATGAGTCAAGAGACAACGAGAAACGAATCCGACAATTTAACGCAGAGACTGAAGCGCAAGAGGCTTGATATGACTCCCGATGAAATCGAATACGATACAGAAATAGAGAAAGGAAACTTCAAGAGAACTCTGGATGCAATAATAAAACAGGTGAGGAATCTAGAATCGCTGTTGATAGACACTTATAAACCCAAGAAGGAACTCACAGAAATAAGCTCCAAGCTGACCCACTACGCAAACCAAATTCAGAGGAAAGGACAAAGAAAATGGTTGGAAAGTGTTACACGGGAAACAAAGACTATAGAAACTCAAGTGGCCGAGGAAGACATCCAACAGGAGTGGGAAACAAGAAGTTCTCAAAAAATGGAGGAGATACGAAGAACTCTTGACGCTGACAAGGAGTTCGCAAGTTTAGCAAAAATTTTGGATGACGAATGGCCAGAGGAATGCTATAAGGTAGTACACCCGCAACAAAAGAAACTACTCCAGTTAGAATGGCAGGAAGACTTGGTCTTATTTATGGATCCCACGAAACACGACGAGGTGTACGAGGAGCTCATAGCTCGATATCCGAGTATAGCCCCGTTGGTCGAGGAAGGGCTCACGGAAGGGATCATGGATTTTGTCAAGTTACAAACGAATTTCACTCAGTCGATATTCATCATGCCAATGAAAATCGACAACAGTGGTGTGGACGATGCAGAATTGATCTACAAATTGAGTACCCAGCTGAAGGAGGAAATTGGTGAAAACGACAGAAAATGCCTTAGGATAGGCACACTGGGAAAAACCAATCTCGACTACATCCGAAAATGTATGGAATATACTTTGCAAAGCACGAATATCAAGGCTACACTATGTGTCGAAGGAAAGGATGAAACAAAGAGGAAATATGATGAGATACATGGAAATAAAAGGGGGAGACATCCTGGGAGAGATAAAATTATCATCAAGGCACCGGAAGGGAAAAGTTACGCCGACCTCCTCAAATCGGTGAAAGACTCAGTGAACATAGAGGAGATAGGGATAAAAATATCATCCATAAAAAAAACGAAAAGAGGAGATCTCATGCTGGAGGTCATAGGAGGAAGAGGAGAAGCAATGACGCTCAAACAAACCATCCAGGAGGCAAGAAATAACACCGAGGTTATTATCACAAACAACGATACAACTGTATATATCACAGATATAGATGCTAGCATTGATGAAGATGGACTGAAAAAGGAGATTTCAAAAGCGGAAGCCATCCCGGATACTCACTTTAGGATAATTTCGATGAAACCAACACAGAGTGGAAATCAAACAGCTGTTGTTGCCATGAGGAGAGACGTAGCCGCTAGGGTGATAAATAGGGGTAAGATTAAAATAGGATGGATTCAATGCAGAACTCGCAAGAGGGTCAATCTGCAAAGGTGCTTCCGATGCCATCTCCTTGGTCATAGGAGGGAAAACTGTACAAACGAAGATAAGTCAGAGCACTGCCTAAAGTGCACTATGACTGGACATAGAGCAAAAGACTGTCAGAACCCACCATTCTGCATGGTTTGCAAAACCGAAGGACATAGGCTAGACCAAACAAGATGTCCACAGTTCAGGAAATATATCAGGGATGAAGCTAGGCTGCCTCGCCTCGCTGGTGGTGTCCTCAAAAATGACAATTAAAATCTTGCAGACCAATCTGGGAAGAGCAAAGGCCGCTCACGACCTGGTCTACGCAACAGCACTCAAAAGAAATATAGATATCCTAATTGTAGGAGAGCCTAACAAAAAACAAATGGAAAGTTCAAAGTGGATTAAGGATAAAAGAATAGACGTGGGTATCCTACTCATAAATAAAAAACTAGCAGTGAAAGAAGCACGTTCAGAGGAAGGATATATAAGGGTGGGGCTGAAGAACTGCCAGCTATACTGCTGTTATATCTCTCCAAATATTTCTTTCGAAGAATATAAGGAAAGAGGACAACTTAATGGATGACGCCAGGGGAAGAGGAGGTGAAAAAATAATCCTGGGAGATATAAATGCAAAATCTCCTACATGGGGCTCACCAACGAAGGATAGAAGGGGAGAGTACTGGGATGAGTGGATGGCAGCGTCAGACCTGAATATACTGAACGACGGTGTGAAACCCACATTCGTGCGAGGACAGACAGAATCATATATAGATATAACATGCTCGACAAATGGAATACAAAAAGCTATAAGAGACTGGCAGGTACTAGAGGAAGAAACGCTAACCGAACACCAGTATATTTTCTTTTCGATCTCGACGAAAGGTGAAAAACAGGAAATGAGTAGAATCATACCAGTTTGTGACTGGGTTTTGTTCAAGGAACTTGCGACGTGGAGAATAACAGCAGGAGTGAAAACCACAGAAGACTTAGAAAAGGTGATGAAGGACGCATACAGAGGTAGCTCAACATTTACAGAAAAAGCAAGGATACCTTTCTGGTGGAATGAGGAAATCCAGGAAAAAAGAAAAAAATGTCTAAAGCTCAGAAGAGAGATAACACGTGCTAGAAAGCAGACACGAACAAATGAAGAGATGATAAATCAAAAACACTCGGACCTCAAGAGTTGCAGAAAGGAGATGCAGCATGCGATTAATGCCTCCAAGAGAAAGCACTGGAATGACCTTTGTAGGGAACTGGAAGAGGACATATGGGGCACTGGATACAAAATAGCAGTCAAAAAGCTGACAGGATACGCTCCCTTTGATATTGACTTGGAAAAGAAAAAGGAGATAGCGAAAGAATTATTCCCAAGTAGAAATAAGACCTGGCGGAAACCTTCAACTCAAGAAAATATACAGCCTTTCACGGAGGGAGAGCTGAAAAGGGTCTTGACGAAAATGAAACCGGGAAAGGCACCAGGTGTAGATGGAATCCCATCGGAAGCAATCAGAATACTAGAAGAGATATCACCTGCGGTTATTCTGACACCTCTGAATAACACCCTGAGAAAAAAGGATTTTCCGAAGGCATGGAAAAAAGCAAAACTGATACTTATACCTAAGGGAGACATTCAAGACATGAAATTCAGACCGATTTGCCTATTGAACGCTATAAGTAAAGTGTACGAAGCACTATTGAGGGAGAGGTTGAGCGAGGAACTTGAACTGAATGGGGGTCTCTCAGAGCGCCAATTTGGATTTTGTAAAGGAAGATCTACAATACAGGCAGTTGAAATGGTTATGAATACGGTAAAGAATAAGCCAAATGATAAATGGGCGGCTCTCATCACGCTGGACGTCAAAAACGCCTTCAACACGGCATCATGGGATAAGATACTACAGAAATTGGAATCAAGAGGAATAGCTAGCTATCTCCTAGACATCATAGATAGCTACCTGAACGACAGATCCCTACAGATTGAGAAGGATACTTGCATAGGCATCACTGCAGGGGTTCCACAGGGTTCAGTCTTAGGACCCACCCTGTGGAACGTACTTTACGATGACGTTCTTGACGAAATGGTTCCAGAGGGTGTAACATTGCTAGCGTATGCTGACGACCTCGCGATCGTCGTTACTGCTAAGACCAAGGAGCAACTGAAATGGAAGGGCGATGAAACTGTACTACAAATTCACGCCTGGATGAAGAGAAACGAACTGGAGTTGGCGCCCCAGAAATCCGAAGCAGTCATCCTCAGAGGACAAAAGGGAAAGGAGGATATCCACTTCGAATGTGGAGGAGTAGAAATACCTAGTAAAAGAAACGTAGTCTATCTGGGAATTACCATAGGTGAAAACTGCAGCTTCGTTCAACATCTCAAAACCGCTGCCCAGAAAGCCGAGACAAGAGTTGCTTCTCTGAGCAGGATAACACCAAATGTGAGAGGACCAGGAGCAAAAAAGAGAGAGATGCTGTATAATGTAGTACAGTCTATCCTCCTATATGGAGCGCCCATCTGGCATGAATACCTCAACATCAAGAGATACAAACTCCTACTAACGAGGGTACAACGAAAAATGCTACTGAGAGTGATCAGTGCATACCGGACTGTTTCCGCGAAAGCGGCACAAGTGGTTGCCGGGATCATACCAATCGAGCTCATGGTGGAGGAACGGTGGAGATTATACTTGAGGGTGGATGGGAGTACGTCTCATGCCAAGGCAGAAGAGAGGTCGATAACATTAGGAAATTGGCAAGAACTGTGGGATAACACCGAAAACGAGGCACAATGGACAAAGACACTGATACCACGTTTGATACCCTGGATAGAGTGCAAACATATAAAGCCGGACTATTGTCTGACCCAGGTTCTCACGGGACATGGATCTTTCAAAGTCTACCTGAAGAGAATGGGAAAAACAGAAAGTGATCTATGTGTGTACTGTGGAGCAGTAGATACAGTGGCACATACAATCTTTGAATGCCAAAGATGGGAGGAAGGAAGGAGGCAAACCCAACTGGCCCTTGGTGTTGATATAAACACGAACAACCTGATAGAAACCATGATGAGACAACCTGAAACCTGGCAACATATACACAATTTTGTGAGAGGAGTTATACTGAGGAAAGAAACAGACGAAAGGCAAGAAGCCAACCAACGAAGATAGAAAACTGATCGAATGAACACTAAGGTCCACTTCATCTGACGATATGCGAAAAGTTTTCCCAGAGAGGTGGACGGACACACAGGGGTTTTTTAGTCAGTAGGAGTCTGACACTATCGAATCGCCATAGGCACGAAGCGATCGATGCCCTATGCAGGGTTTTCCCCTTAAAAAAAAAAAGATAGATAGATAGATAGATAGATAGATAGATAGATAGATAGATAGATAGATAGATAGATAGATAGATAGATAGATAGATAGATAGATAGATAGATAGATAGATAGATAGATAGATAGATAGATAGATAGATAGATAGATAGATAGATAGATAGATAGATAGATAGATAGATAGATAGATAGATAGATAGATAGATAGATAGATAGATAGATAGATAGATAGATAGATAGATAGATAGATAGATAGATAGATAGATAGATAGATAGATAGATAGATAGATAGATAGATAGATAGATAGATAGATAGATAGATAGATAGATAGATAGATAGATAGATAGATAGATAGATAGATAGATAGATAGATAGATAGATAGATAGATAGATAGATAGATAGATAGATAGATAGATAGATAGATAGATAGATAGATAGATAGATAGATAGATAGATAGATAGATAGATAGATAGATAGATAGATAGATAGATAGAAAAGCAGTTGCCCTCAAACAAAGTATTCAAACAAAAAATGAAAATACTGAAGTTATTATCAAAACGAATGAATCGATCATACACATTACGGACATAGATGCTAGCATAAAGGAGGAGGAGCTGAAACATGACATTTCCAAAGTGAAAGGTGTAGAAGAGAATCAGGTTAGAATCATTTCCATGAGGCCAACTCAGAATGGGAACCAAACCGCCACGGTGGCTTTGAGAAAAGATATAGCTACACAGATAACGAATAGAGGAAAAATTAAGATAGGATGGATTCTATGCAGAGTACGGAAAAGAATGAATCTGCTTAGATGCTTCAGATGTCATCTCTTCGGACACAGAAGGGAGGAGTGTACTGAAGAAGACAGAACAGAACTGTGCTTGAAATGCATCAAACCTGGACACAAAGCGAAGGATTGCCAAAATCCTTCATTTTGTATAATGTGTAACATAGAGGGGCATTGCTCTAACCAAACTAAGTGCCCACAATACAGGAAAATGTTGAATGTCCCGAACAGGAGGCAATCAACTACAAGTAGCGTATTTAAGCATCGCGATTAGAGTACTGCAGACAAACTTAGGCAGGTCGAGGGTCTCACACGATCTGGCCCATGCTTCAGCAGTTAAAAGAGATATTGATGTGATGATAGTAGGAGAACCCAACAGAAAAATCGTTGAAGGTAATCAATGGATCAAAGACAGGAGAAGCGATGTAGCTATTCTTTTCATGAATAAAAATCTGGATGTATTCGAATCGCGTTCCGAAAGTGGTTATGTTAGTGTCAAATTGCGAAACTGTCATTTTTATTGCTGTTACATTTCTCCGAATATCCCTATGGATGAGTATGAAAGAATCGTGGATAAACTAATGGAGGATGTCAGCAGCAAGTCTGGTGAAAAAATTATAGCCGGAGATATAAACGCTAAATCTCCCACATGGGGTTCTCCTTACGCTGATAAGAGGGGTGAGTACTGGTGTGAATGGATGGCTGCTCTTAACCTGAATACCCTGAACGATGGCATCAAACCAACGTTCATCAGAGGCAGGTCCGAATCATTTATAGACATCACTTGTTGTACAACCAAGATTCAGGAGAAAATAATCAGATGGGAAGTCCTAGACGATGAACCAGGAACCGAACATCAGTATATATATTTCGAGATTGCGAGTAGGGATAGGAAAAACCAACAACCAGGAAGTATGAAACCGATTTGCGATTGGGAAGCCTTCAGGGAAATAATAACATGGAAAATGGAGGGGCGGCAGGACAATACGCAAAACTTGGAAAGTGCAGCAAGAGATGCGTATCGATCTAGCTTAGTCCATTCAAGAATAAGAAATCAGAGAACACCATATTGGTGGAATAATGAGATTGCAAACATGAGAACAGAATGCCTTAGAAGTAGAAGAGAGGCTACACGTGCGGCAAGACAACAACAAGGAACGGTAAATGAGGCAAGGGAACGATACAAGAGAACTAAGAGAGAACTGCAAAAGCTGATCAGTACTTCTAAACAACAACAATGGGATGAACTATGTGAAGAACTGAATGCCGATATATGGGGAAAAGGATTCAAAATCGCAACAAAGAAACTGATTGGCTACGCTCCCTTCAACTTGGCAGTAGAGGAGAAGTTGAAAATTGTAGGTAAGCTATTTCCAGAAGGGAAGAAGAACTGGCAGAAACTCCCCATTGCTGAAGAAATCGATCTTTTCAAGGAGGAGGAACTAAAGAGGGTGCTACAAAAAATGAAAACAGGGAAGGCACCAGGCCTGGATGGAATTCCTATGGAAGCGATAAAAAAACTGGAGGAGATTGTTCCAACAACGTTGCTTGGCCTGCTGAATGGGCTTCTCAAAGACCAACACTTTCCACGCAAATGGAAACAGGCGAAATTAGTTCTGATTCCGAAAGGAAAAATTGAAGACATGAACTTCAGACCAATATGTCTCTTGAGTTCTTTTGGTAAACTATACGAAGGGCTTCTAAGAGATAGACTGGAAAAAGAAATAGATGATACCGGAGGACTATCGAATCAACAGTATGGGTTTCGCAAAGGAAGATCAACCATCCAAGCAGTAGAGAAAGTAGTTAACATAGCGAAGGAAAGGAAAAATGATAAATGGGTAGTTTTGATCACCCTAGATGTCAAAAATGCTTTTAACTCAGCATCATGGGATCTTATTCTGGGAAAACTACGGGAAAGGAGCATAACAAGGTACCTACTCAACATTATTGATAGCTACTTGGATGATCGATATTTGTGCATAGAAATGGGCACGAGCATTGAAATGAAAGCGGGCGTTCCACAGGGCTCGGTTCTTGGCCCCACTCTATGGAACGTACTTTATGACGACGTCCTGAGTGAGGTGATGCCGGAGGGTGTATATACCATTGCATATGCAGATGACCTAGCAATTGTTGTCACTGCTGGAGATAAGCAGGAGCTGAAATGGAAGGGCGATGAAGCACTTCAACAGGTAAATGTTTGGATGCAAAAGAACGAACTAGAACTAGCACCTCATAAGTCGGAAGCATTGATACTTAAAGGGCAAAGAGATAGGGAAGGGATTACTTTCAAGTGTGGAGAAGCTGTGCTGCAACCAAAGAGAAGCATAGTGTACCTTGGTATCATGATAGGAGAGAGCTGCAGGTTTGGCCAGCATATAAAGACGACGGTACAGAAGGCTGAAAGGAAAGTAGCTGCTTTGGCCAGAATAACTCCGAATGTAAGAGGACCTGGCTCTAAAAAAAAGGAAATGCTTTATTATGTTGTTCAGTCAATTCTTCTATACGGGGCACCTATATGGTACGATTACACTAAAATGAGGAAGTATAAGCAAATGATGATCAAGACTCAGCGAAAAATGCTTCTTCGTGTTGCAAGCGCCTATCGTACAGTATCAGCGAAAGCGGTTCAAGTTGTTGCAGGAATTATTCCTATTGATCTACTCGTAGAGGAACAGTATACAATATATAACAGCGAAGGAAGGAACGGACAACAGAATAAAGCTCGAGAAAGAACACGTACGATCGAAAAATGGCAAAGACAATGGAACGAGACCGTTGATGTGGCACAATGGACGAAGCAGCTCATACCGAACTTAGGAGAATGGATAAAATGTTCACACAGGAAAACAGATTATTACCTCACGCAAGCCCTAACAGGGCACGGCTCATTCAAAGTGTACACGAAGCGGATAGGAAAGACTGTAAGCGACAACTGTATGTACTGCGACCAGGTAGATACAGTAGAACATACTCTCTTTGAATGCGAGGAGTGGGAAGCTGAAAGAAGACAATTGTACCAAAGAATAGGAGTTACACTTAGGACAGGGAATATGGTAACGATGATGATCGAGAACAGAGAAAACTGGAAACTCATAAACTCATTCATAAGGAAAGTAATGGAAGACAAAGGAAAACAGGAAAGACAACTTCAACAGGATGTAGCAGCACAGTTACGTAACTAAGGAAAAAATAAAAGACTTCAGCCAACTTGATGATATGCAGCAATGCGGTACCAAGCTGGTGTAGGCGAAACAGGGGTGGTTTTAGTGAGTATGCCAAGGTGAACCGGTGAACCTCACACAGTACTGAGGGAAAGGAGGAACAAGTACCCCAGTCAGTGCATAAAGCATTTCCACCCGACAAAAAAAAAAAAAAAAAAAAAAAAAAGATAGATAGATAGATAGATAGATAGATAGATAGATAGATAGATAGATAGATAGATAGATAGATAGATAGATAGATAGATAGATAGATAGATAGATAGATAGATAGATAGATAGATAGATAGATAGATAGATAGATAGATAGATAGATAGATAGATAGATAGATAGATAGATAGATAGATAGATAGATAGATAGATAGATAGATAGATAGATAGATAGATAGATAGATAGATAGATAGATAGATAGATCCTCCTCGAGGAGTCGTCACTTTGGAGTGGTGAGGAGGCTTAAGTAGCTGCAATGACGTCCAGAGCTATGCCGGCGGGGGTCACTAGACCCCTGGCAGGGCCTCCCAAGCCGGACAGGTCTGGTCGGAGTAGTGAAAACAAAGAACGACTCGAAGAATGAGAAATGTCGGATGTAAAGAACTCATTACCCCAGGCGGGTAGGGCTGACAAAAGTCCACAATCCCGCCCCATCGACGAGATGGGCTGCCCCACGGATTCTGGGGGGGGCATACAAACGGCAGTAGAGGGCGATCCGGCGCGGAACCAGGCTGGTACACCCAAGAATATTACTGGTTTCGAAGAGACAGTATTCTACCCATTCACGAGGAAAGATACGTTGTTGAGGACTCCTCCAAAAATGAGGACAACCTCTTTGCCTGATCTGGGGCAAACTAGTAAGCGCAAAAGAATCGACGACGTTAAATCTCCAGCGAAACAAGTTGAGGAAGAGGAAGAGTTCAGATGTATCATGGCCAAATTGAGTCTACATGCAAAACAATTTGAAAAGGTGATGAGAGATATGTACAAGCCAAAGAAGGAGTTGACGGATTGTACAGCAAAGCTGCTCCTCCAGATAGAGAAGCTGCAAAGCGACAAAATGAAGGGTTGGATTGATGAAACCATCAATAGGACAAAAGAGAAGGCAACTGAACAAGGACTGAGAAACGAAATTCAAAACCTTCGCACGCAGACGGCGTGGATGGAGAAAATGCACAACAAAGAAGTGGAAATCTTGAAAACGCGGCATGTGCAGTGTGAAAACTGCAAAGAAGAGCAAAGAAAGGAGGCGAGAAGACAAATACTGACGCAAGATGATAGCTACGAAACTTTCAAGTCGATCACAGAGGAAGACTGGCGCGAGGAAATATTCCCGAAATCTGTACAAAAAACATTTCAGCCCAAGTGGCTCTACCAAAATTCTAGTTATACCCGAAAAAGTCAAAAATGACATACTGGTATCATTCCATGATGATCCTCTCAGTGGCGGACATCTAGGGTATTTTCGAACATTGACAAAAATCAAAAATAGATATTTTTGGCCACAAATGAACAAAGATGTTGAGAATTACGTCAAGTCATGTGTCTACTGCCAGCATCGAAAAAGTGTACCCAAAGCACAACCAGGCTTATTGCAGCCAATAAAAGTTGGCCAACCGTTCCAGCAAATTGGAATCGATATACTGGGTCCTTTTCCGAAATCGAGTTTAGGAAATACATGCATTATTACGGCTCTTTGCTATGCTACAAAATGGGCGGAGGCAAAAGCTGTTACACAAGGTACTGCAAAATGTGTAGCCGACTTCCTACTTGAGAACATTATTTGCAAACATGGATGTCCGGAAAAAATAATTAGTGATAGGGGCAAATGTTTTCAGTCTAAATTGGTAACAGAAATGTTAAAAGGCATTGGTAGTCATCCCACTTTTACCACCGCCTATCATCCGAAAACGAATGGGTTAGTCGAACACTACAATGGAACATTAGCTACAATGCTTTCCATGTACGTTGCATCAAACCAAAAGGATTGGGATACTTATGTAAATTTGGTAACTTTTAACCATAACTGTTCCCCTCAGGAAACAACGAAAATGTCACCTTTTTTATTAGTTTACGGTAGAGAGCCCAGACTACCCATAGACGTAGCACTAGGGGTAGGAGATACAGGGGAAGAAGAAGTAAAACAAATCTTAGGTCGTATAAAAAACACACGTGAAGAAGTTCTGGAAAGAATTCAAAAAGAACAACAAAGACAGAAAGACCGGTATGATAAAAGTCATAGGTATGTAGAGTATAAAGTTGGAGATAAAGTAATGGTTTATACGCCTGTCCGAAAGGTAGGCAAGTCCACGAAATTATTGCATAGGTGGTTAGGACCCTATCCGGTAGTAGAAAAAGTGAATGACGTCAACTATAAGTTACGAATAAAGAAAAACAATAAATTTATTGAGGACACAGTTCATGTGGATCGCATGAAAAATTTCCATGAACGCAAAACCGTTAGGTAACAGCTTACTCAGTAAATTTAACATCGCGCGAAAGAAATGCGAAAAGTTTCGAAACAACAAAACATCTAAGCATGCATAACATCGAAGTTAGTGAACTTGATAATTGCACAGTATGCAATTAAGCAATTTAGTAGAATTCTAAAACAATGTGAAGTTTTCCTATCGATAATCATTTCAAATACAAACACCTGTTCAGTCAAGCATAAGAAAAAAAAAAGTCAAGTACCATAGTCAAGATGTCAAATCATACAATCATAGTCCCATCAGTCGCGATAATGATTATTAGTTTTGGCGAGGTACACTCGAAAGAAATCAGCATCGAATCAGGAGCATATTGGTCTAAACTTTCCAATGTACTGATTTATCAGTCCTCAGTTCCATTGGTATTGTTGCGTAACGACAATTTGAAATTAATACTCAAAAGAGGCGGTGTAGCACGCAGAGACTTACAGAAATTTGTCGGATGCTGCTGAGTCCAAAGGGCCACTTGCTGTGGAGAATTCTGCTCTTCTCTAAATGTCAGTACCGACACTCACTCTTAATGCAATAGGTTTTGTGTGACAATACACTATAACACAGGTAATTAATTGCAATGCAATCCGGAAACTACGAATTAAGAGGCGGCGGGCAGATGTGCGAACACGCGGAATTTTTGGTGGCCGTCATGTTTTACGAGTGCTGAAGGACTGACCGTTGACCTTACACTGGTCAGGTGTCAAGCGCGGTACTTCGAATAATCTCCTGGTGCTACACTTCGAGCGCGAATTATTTGAATAGTTAATGAATTATATTAATGTTTCTGCAACATTCTGCCCTGGCAAAATGCTTCAAGCATTTTTAATGAGAAAAAAAAACAAAAACAAAAAATTAGTATTATATTGATACAACAAAATAAGAAGTGTATAGAAATTTATATCTATATCAACAAACAATCAGTTTGTAATTCCAAACGACAGTCGCATATGCATTTCGTGGAACTATTTTTTATAAATTTCCATTATGATGGATAATATGCTAACATTTGAGCCCGAAAAAAAAAGGAAAACTCTCAAATGACAAAAAAAAAAAATTTGACATAACAGTCATTCGTTGACAGGTAGGGGACAAAGCTTAACGAGAGGTCGCTTCAGCGTGCCCGTAGCTGTCTTAATGGTTGCAACTCTGCAAATTTTATCATCGCCGGGATGCAATTGTATAATTCTTGCAAGGGTCCATTTACATGGCGGATTATTCTCATCCTTAACAAGGACTAACGTTCCTATAACAGGTTCCCTACCAGCATCGAGCCATTTACCTCGTTGCTGCAGCGTGTGCAGATATTCTCGGTTCCACCGTCGCCAGAAGTCGTTATGTAAACGTTGTAACAATTGCCACCGGGATAGCCGATTTATCGGCGTAGCGGAGAAATCAGGGGTTGGCAATGGACAGAGAGGTTCCAAGGTGAGGAAATGGCCTGGAGTAAGCGCTGTGATATCTTCAATATCAGAACAAATAGGGGTGAGAGGGCGCGAATTCAGAATCGCTTCAATCAAAGTGAGGATGGTATAAAACTCTTCAAACGTTAATATTTGGTAACCAATTACTTTTGATAAATGACATTTGACAGCTTTGATACCGGCCTCAGCAAGACCGTTGAAATGGGGGCCTGCTGGGGGCGAAAAATGAAACTCAATTGTTTCATGCTGAGCAGCGGATTTCATAAGAGCGATTTCTTTACGAGCTGCAGTGAAATTGGTCGCATTGTCACAAAATAGGGTATTCACACGACCTCGTCGTGAGATAAACCTCTGTAAGGCAGATAAAAAAACCTCGGAAGAAAGGTCACTAGCGAGTTCTATGTGAACTGCCTTTGTCGATAGACATACAAAGACGCATATGTATGCCTTGCAAGTTTTCACACCACGATGCCGATTGAAAGTTATGAAGTATGGCCCACCAAAATCTACGGCGGAATTGAGGAATGGTTTGAGTTCGGAAATTCTTGGTGACGGCAAGGAGGCCATAGGAGGTTGACAATTTTTAGGATTATTTTTCCAGCACCGAAGACATTTAGACACCACGGAGTTGATGGCTCTCTTGGATGACAAGATCCAAAATTTTTGCGAAAGTAAATGTTGAGTTGTACGACACCCAGAGTGAAAATATTTCAAGTGATAATAATTGATAAGCAAGCAAGTCAAACGACCTTGGCGCGGTAAAATCATTGGATGCTTAGCATCGTGCGGTAACTGTGAATGTTTGAGACGGCCTCCCACTCTTAGAATACCGTCGTTATCGAGAAAAGCACCGAGCTTCCGGAAAGGGCGCGGAAATATAGAATTTTCTAAGTCATGGGAAAAATATTTATGTTGCGTGAATTTCACTAACAAGCGTAATGCATTTTCTAACTCTGACCCTGAGAGTATCCCTAATTTACGTTCGGCTTGAATTTTTCTACAATTAGTCAAGAATCTCAAAACATAAGTGGTGACACGTTGCAACATGGGGAAGTTTGAATATTTTTCAAGTAACAGTTCCAGAGAACTTTCTATTTGTGGTGAAGCGAAAAGCACTAGTTTGCGCTCTTCCTCGATAGGGTAAGAAAATGGCGAAGGGGGTGAATATTTGGAAATTTCATGTTCACGAAGTAAGGATGGTCCCTGGAACCACAAAGAATGAGTCATAAGGGCGGACGGGAGTACACCTCTGGATGCAACATCCGCGGGATTATTTTTGCTATCGATATATAACCACGATGATGGCGGCATTTTTTCCTGGATGAATGTCACTCGGTTCGCGCCAAAGGTTGTCCAACGATGAGATGCACCATTTATCCAGTAAAGAACAATTTGCGAATCTGACCAAGCATAAATATTGCGAATTGAAATTTTATCCTACAAATTATTTGATAGGAAGGTCATAAATTTACAAAGTAACACTGCAGCGCACAATTCAAGCCGAGCAATGGTGACTTTTTTCAAGGAAGCAACTTTTGATTTAGACCCCAGAAAATGTATAGAAATCTCATTATCATAATCGATTGTACGAAGGTAGACGACGCATGCATACCCCTTTTCACTAGAGTCGCAAAAACCGTGCAAGTCACACATAGGGGTAGAAATGATTAAGCGCGGGATCCGAAGTTCACCCATCATGGGGAGTTCAGATTTATATTTATTCCATATCTCAACAATTTCATCCTTAGGGGTGTCGTCCCACCCTATCCCACTTTTCCAGAGAGTCTGGACAAGATGTTTTGAAAAAAATGTTATGGGGGAAACGAACCCGAGAGGATCATATACACGGGCTAATTCGGACAACATTACGCGTTTTGTACAAGGTCGATCATCTGAAACTTTGACAGCGAAAAAGAAACAGTCTTGTGCGGGGTTCCACTTAAGTCCTAAAACCTTAATTGAAGAGTCCGAAAATTCACAATCAAAATTAAGCGGTTTGGTAGAAAGATGTGTTTCGGGCAAATCAGCCAAAAGAGACGGCTCATTGCTGGACCACTTCCTCAACTCGAAACCTCCCCTTTGCATGAGGCCGATCAACTCGGACCGAAGAGTGCGTGCATATTCAATAGTCGGGGCGCTGAGCACAAAATCATCGATATATGAATAATTAAATATTGCTTTTGCAGCGGACGGAAAATTAGCTCCCTCATCTTCAGCTAATTTGCGTAGAACGCGTAGGGCAAGATATGGTGCAGGACTCAAACCGTAAGTGACAGTTTTCAGACGAAAATCCTTAACTTCATCATTTGGAGAAAATCTCCAGAGAATTCTTTGAAAATCACACTGTGCAGGGCTTAACCAAATCATGCGGTACATTTTTTGAATGTCAGCACACAGAACAAATGGGTTCAAGCGAAAATTCAATAATATAACGGAAATATCTTGCTGTAATTTAGGACCTATCATGAGACATTCATTCAATGATTTTTTGTGAGGGATTTTGGCACTGCCGTTGAAAACGACGCGAAGTTTGGTAGAGGTACTTTCTGGTTTAAGTACACAGTGGTGTACTAAATAATATGAATTGATCGGAATTATTTTGCTGGAAATAGGCTCCATATGTTTGAGATCAAGATATTCACGCATGAACTCGCAGTATTGAGAATACAGCGAAGGTTGATTTAAAAGGCGGCGTTCAAGTGAATAAAAGCGAGCAAGGGCTAGATCGCGCATTCCCGGAAAAGTTGGCGAATTTTCACGAAAAGGCAGAGATACAATATATTTACCATCAGAGTCACGTGATACGGTTTCCAAAAATATTTTTTCTGATAAAATATCTTCGGGGTCCGAGGAAATGACATTGGGAACACTTTCAATTTCCCAAAATCTTTGCAATGTAGTTTCAAGGGACGATTCAGGTACATGACAGAAAAACAAGGAAATAGTTTCTGGAATCGGAGCACTAATTTTGCCCATCAAAATATAACCCAACACTGTATTGATGGCAACAGGTTGATCAGCATTTCCAGCTATCGAACCATCTAATATAATTCGCGAAAATATGTCAGCGCCTAATAATATGTCGACAGCGCCCGGACTATTGAACTGCGGATCCGCAAGTGGTAAATTGGTAAGATGTGGTAAATTAGCGACAGGTAAGTGAAAGGAAGGCAAGTTATCGCAGATTTTATCCATAACAATTGCATCAGAATAAAATAAGGGCGCATCTTTTTCAAAAGGTTTGAAGCAAATGTTAACTAAGCCATTATTGATCGTGGAAGTCATCGAGCCAATTCCTTTGACTTCAACAGCTGAGGCTGATTTCCGCAGACCTAATTTAGTGACAGCCCTTTTTGTTATGAAGGATGTCTGGCTACCTGTATCTAAAAGCGCGCGAAACGACGCGTAGGTCCCATGTCCATCAAAAACGTCGATCCAAGCAGTCGATAATAAAACATTATTTTGGTGCGAAACAACTCCTGCACCTGCGAAAATCGAATTACCATCATGATTAGCAGAATTATTCTGACTTGAATTATTAGAAGTTGCATTTTGGGATGAAGAGGGGGCGGTTGGCAAATTATTACTCACAGGCGGCGCGGAGGTATGTGAATTCGATGGTACTACCTGTCCAGAAGAATACGTTTTCTTGTCGTCATGTAATAAAGTATGATGGAGTTTGGAATTGCATTTTTTACATCCGTAGCTCGACCGGCACGAACGCAAATCGTGAGAGCTGCTCAAACAATTAAAACAAAGTCTCAACCCTTTGCAAAAATTGTATCTCTCATTTGAGGTTTTATTTGTGAACGCGGGACATGAATAAAGCGAATGATTTGTGTCTTTGCAGAAAACACATGAATTAGCAGGCGATTTATTCACAAATAGAGAAGTTATTCTAGTTGGCATGTTTGAATGTTTGATGGGAGATTTATTATTGGTGGAATTGCGTTTGAATCCAGGTTCAGAGGTAGAGGGGCCTAGCGTTTCCAGCACTATACAATGATTGTACAGAAAATCAGTCAGTTGTTTGTATGTTGGCACTTCAGTAGATCGATGGTCCATTTCAAAGCGAGTGAGCGTATCATTATGCAATCTTTTCAAACGCATCATGACTTGAATAAAATCCCAATGTTCAGTAGGGAATTTTAAAATTTTCAAGGCAGCTAGGTTTTCTGAAAAAGTATCTAAAAGTTTTCTAAGAGCCGAAGATGACTCACTATTTGTTATTTTTTGGGTATTTTCGATCTCGGACCAATGCGACTGGGCACATAATCTCTTATTGGAATATCGATCTACCAAAGTATCATAAGCGATGACGTAATTATCAGAGGTAAGCGGCAAAGTACGTACAAGAGACAATGGCGGACCTTGCAGGGAGGATATTAAGTAATTGAATTTTTCAACATTACTTATTGCATTATTATTATTTACCATTCCATCAAATTGATCAATATACGATTTAAAGAGCTTATAATCGCCATTAAATTTAATAAGTTCTATTTTTGGCAGGCGAATATTAGAATTATTCGTTGAAGTAGTCATCAAAGTGCTATTATGCAACTGATTGTGTATACTGTCACTTTCAAATAACTCGGTATAGATAGCTTTGACCGAATAAAATTCAGTTAAAAACCCTTCCCGTACGATATTTTCGACGTCTACATCGGCGTCGGTCATCAAAGTTGTAACTACATTGTTATGATGTTTCATGAAATCCTCATAAATTATTTGCAAATCACCACATCGAACTTTAAATAATATTCGAACCGATTTATCAGCTTTAGCTTTCAGTGCAAGTGTACTCAATGTGTTGATATCCCCTATACAAGTATTGCGATAAGTTTTATATTTCTTAAGTTTTTCCATTGCGAAGTGAAAGACGAAGATCGAAACTATAAAGTTCAGCATAAACAGTGAAGAATAAATAAAAGGTATCAGGAGCGAAGACAAAGTAAAATATCCTATGCTCGAATACCTGTTCGACAACTTTTTTTCCGAAAATTGATAATTTCATGAAAAGAACCTCTAAGCATGCGTTTATTACTCGAATTGAATGCGGTTTTTCCAGATTATAGATGGATAGATATAGATAAGAATTTTGGATGAGATTAAATAATATTTATGTAACTATTTATGTACAGATCTTTTGTTGGTCTAGACCAGCGATTTTGATATTTCTCCAGTAAAATGCATATGCGATTGACTAATTGAATATTGTATCTGAAAATTTGAAGAAAGTAGCGAATTGATTCAAAATTTGGATCGAAGGACCAATGTTGCGTAACGACAATTTGAAATTAATACTCAAAAGAGGCGGTGTAGCACGCAGAGACTTACCGAAATTTGTCGGATGCTGCTGAGTCCAAAGGGCCACTTGCTGTGGAGAATTCTGCTCTTCTCTAAATGTCAGTACCGACACTCACTCTTAATGCAATAGGTTTTGTGTGACAATACACTATAACACAGGTAATTAATTGCAATGCAATCCGGAAACTAGGAATTAAGAGGCGGCGGGCAGATGTGCGAACACGCGGAATTTTTGGTGGCCGTCATGTTTTACGAGTGCTGAAGGACTGACCGTTGACCTTACACTGGTCAGGTGTCAAGCGCGGTACTTCGAATAATCTCCTGGTGCTACACTTTGAGCGCGAATCATTTGAATAGTTAATGAATTATATTAATGTTTCTGCAACAGGTATATTCAGCAGAATTTCCTTTAATGTCAGAATCGTCTTCCAAATTATATCCGGATAATAAGGAATGCCCAATGAATACATACGAGGGAGAGGTGATGCTTATCAAAAATAGACGCAAATTAGTAATAAAACCTGAACATGTAACAAGATATCTGCGGCTCGACATTGCTACATGTGTTATAACAAAAAATTCTGTTGTAGTTACATTAAAGTTACCGGTAAGCGAGATAAATAAATCCTGGGAATTATTCAGATTAATTCTAGTTCCATTTGCGTGGAAAAATAAAACGTGCCTTGTTAGCGAAAGTGAAATACTGCTAGCTAAGAATGAAGATGAGACGAAAATGATATCTGGGAACGCGCTACGAACTTGAAATGGGAAAGATAATTTATGTTTATTACCACGTGCAAAAGACACCAGTTTGAAGAATCCGGTGTGTTTTCAGAAACTAGCCGACGGAGCGGAAATTTCAGAACTGATAACAGAATGCAAGCCTATTTGTTTTAACCATAATAAACGCTTATAAATCAAATTGAACCTGAGAAATTCATCGTAACTCATTCACCAGAAAAATTAACAATAAAATGTCCCGAAAAAATAGAAACTTTAGATGCAAGTGAAAAAAGTAAGCTTGGATCATTAGAAATCAACTTACCATGTTCCTGTTCATTACAAGAAAATGACCAAGTATTAATTGCCGAAAATTTTCCATGTGATTCAAGAGGCATAAATGATTTTGATTTTAGGCACATTTTACCAGCTATTTGGTCAAAATTTAATACCTTCAAATTAAAGCCCATGACCACAAATACACAATTGAATTTCGAAAACCTCTCAGAATGTGTGAATAATAACTGGGATTTCAAAAATGGGGACTGGAATTTTGAACCAGTGCATTTAGGAACTTGGACTTCAGATTTTATGGATACAGGAGGTTGGAAAATTATGAACGTAGTTAATTTTCTGATAGCCGTTTTAGTTATTGTCATAATAATGAGAAATCCATATTTACTAGGATTTGGTACGTTGCGAGTTGTAAAAGCAGCTGATTTTAGTATGATTCTTAATGACATTAGTGGAATTAGTGTTTTATTAATTATTTTTGGATTTTTGATCTGGTGTGGATTTTACTTTTTTAAAAAACATAAAGAGACTGTCAAGAAAGAAAAGTTATCGATAGATGTAGAAATGAGTACTCAGACTGATGAAAATGAGTCAAAAACGTATAAGAACAAAAAAGTTCAGTCAAACATTCCGGAAGAAACGGTATAGGCCTATATTTCATTTGATAAGTAATTGAGCTCATAGGTATAAGTTTTCATTAACTGTAGTGCATAGCAGTGTTATGCAACAAATAGCAATTTGTTTTCTTGATTCATGTTATCAAAAAATTGACGATTAGGTATATGTAGTATTAAGGGTATGAAAGAGATGAATGTATGATTAGTTGAGGTTAGTTAGGAAAGTTTTGTTAAAAAAAAAGAAAGAGAACATGTTTCTGCTCTTCTTTATTGTTACAGATAAAAGGACCCAACCGACTTCGGGCGCCTAAAAAATTCTAAAATTGTTCTAAAATTGTACGGGGTACGGAGGGGTGCCATGATTATGTTTCTTGTAAACTTATGTAAAACATGATGTTAGAAATGTACTTCACTTGTTAATTTACCATCTGACAGACAAGTCAATTAAAACTGAGTCACGAATTCTGGCTTTTATCTAGACACCACCCTGTATTATTGAGCTCCCCCAAAAGTAGGCGTGACAATATATCCATGCAAGTTCAACCAGATGAAGAAATAAGCGAAAATATATTAGA
Source organism: Phaedon cochleariae (assembly GCA_918026855.4). Classification (NCBI taxonomy): domain Eukaryota; kingdom Metazoa; phylum Arthropoda; class Insecta; order Coleoptera; family Chrysomelidae; genus Phaedon; species Phaedon cochleariae. The sequence continues at coordinate 34,285,837 of OU896707.1, read as the reverse complement.
AGAAAACCATGACGATGACGTCACTGTTCATACAAACTTCGAACAAAATCCTATAGTTGATATTCCTATTTCCGAATCCCCTGTCAACCATGGTCAAAATCGAATAATATTCTTTTCTGTATTACATTCACCAGCCAAGGTAAAACGTACCATTTTGTTCGAGAAAAAACAGAGGTTTGATGTTCAAATTTCAGAGAATCAATTCGAACAGGATGTCCTTAGTTTCATGAAAAACTATGTTGTGCCAAAAGTTCAGTACCACCTGTATTTTAACGAACCAAATATGTATGAAAAATTCTCGGAATGTCAGAAGAAATTTTGTGTGGCCTTCACTAAAGTTAAAACAATGTAATAATAAATTAATAGATGTCACCAATGAGGACGATGTTTTAGAAATAATTAAAAACTACCACGACAGTAAAACGAACCATCGTGGCATAGACGAAACGGAAAATCGAATAAAAACTAAATATTACTGGCCAGATCTAAAAAAATCAATTCAAACATACATTAATGATAGCGAGATTTGCCAAGAAAGCAAATACGAGAGGAAACCAATCAAAATGCAAATGAATATTACTCCAACAGCTTCTGAACCGTTTGAAATAATCCACTTAGATACTTTTACTTTAGAGAAAACCAAATTTTTTACAATCATAGACACCTTTTCAAAATACGCCCCAGCCTATAAATTACAAACTTTGAGTTCAACTGAAATAACCAATAACCTCATTACCTTCTTTTCACACCACGGTGTACCAAAACAAATAACTGTAGACAATGGGACAGAATTTAAAAATACCGTAATAACCGAGCTCTTGGCCCTCCATAAAATAAAACTTCATTTTTGCTCACCAAATCACCCTCAGTCTAACGGTGTTATAGAGAGACTACATTCGACGTTAATTGAGCGTATAAGATTGTTGAATACACAAGGATTTTATAAATCTCCAATAAGTTTGAAAATGACATATGCAATTTTGGCTTATAATTACTCCATAAATTCCGATACTAAATTCAAACCCATAGACGTCGTAAACAGTCATATCAGTAATGAAAACCCTTTTGATATAAATATCGACCGCATCTTAGTTAATGGCTACGTGAATAATCATAAAGAAAAAACAAAAATCATGTATTCACTAATTAATCAGAGCCTCAGGAATAATAAAAAAATAATCTCAAAATTAAACGAAACCCCTGATAGCCCAAATTTATTCAAACAAGCTGATAAAACATATTTAAAAAAATTCATCAGACAAAAAGATGCAAATAAATTTCATAAACCTACCCAAATTCAGAAAGTTGATACCAATCGTAAAACAGTCGCGACCACGTCCCAAGCTAAAGCCCATATGGATAATTTGAAACGTCCCTTAAGAAATACATATAGTTTTGATTAAGTAGTTATTAATAATATTTCAGATTCCCACTCGTGATGGGATACCAGGAAACGATCCAAATAAAAAACTTGGAAACCAACCCTGGACTTTTACCTGTTAAGTTAGGACCAGCCAAAGTGCAAGAATACATGCATACCTTCATACATTTTTTCGACTTGAACCCCATAGTAGACGGAATAGAAAAACTCGATAAACAATATGGAAAATTGCTGGAGAGTCTCAGTGTCAATAAAAATTATTCAAACGATGCTTCAGAACATTTGAGAATTTTAACTCTTACGAAAGAAAGAGCCGAGATTAGATTACAAGAAATAATTCCACAGCCAAAACGCAACAAGAAAGGTTTAATAAACGGCCTTGTATCATTTTTCAAAGCAGTTTCTGGGAATTTAGACGCTAGCGACGGCGAGCGTTATGAACAGATGATAAAAGATATCCAAGGAAATCAAAACAGATTAGCAAGCAACATTGTCAAACAAAACACTATTTTTACCGATATCATACACAAATTCAATGACACAATTTGAAAAATCAACCACAACAAAAAGGAATTAGAATCTAAAATTTATCAAATTGCCTTATACTTACATATGACTTAGTCAAAACCTGAGTCACACTTTGGTAGTCAAAGACCTTTTGAACCATATGATAAATGTATAGGAAGTAATCAACTCCCTTTTGCAAGATATTGAGAATTCAATGACTTTTTAAAAATTAAACACTATGCATCCCAGCATTATAAGAATCTCAGATCTCTTCAACGAGCTTTCAAAACTCAAAAACTCGATCAATAAAGATCAATTTCCGTTCGAAATATTCAGAAAAATTCAATTATTATCAATAATTATATTCAATACCTGTACCGAGTCTGAATGAGTTTAAGACCATTTTACCAAACGATAGATTTCTCTTGAAGAGTGATCTGTACTTCGCATTTTTTTGTGATCTTTGTACCAGAATCGTCCCAAACTACTCCATATGCAAGAAAATCGACTTGTCAGAAGTCGAACCAGATGGCCCATGCGAAATCCAACTTCTCGATAAGAAACACCCTTCAAACTGTCAACAAGTCCCGGTCAGAATTTCAAAGCCTTATCATTAGACAACTGGAATCCGAACAATGGATAGCCCTATTTCCACATGAAGAGATGGTCAGCCTGAAGTGCCGAAAACAAGAAGAATTCCTATGATTACTTGGTTCATACCTCGTAGAAATTCCTGTTGGATGTGAAGTTATAACCAACACCGAACAAATCGCCAATGAAGAGGAATCAATGAGTCAACGTCATTGATTCTCTTTCCACAACTGAATCAAAGCCTCGAGAGGAAACAAAATTGGACCATCCACCAAGAAGAAACAAATTTGGACGATCTTCCCTTATAACGAAGAAAAAAACCAGCCAGACCTACAAAATACCAACATCTCTCATCTTCCCTCTATTTGGACCATCATCCTGTATATCCTCGTAGCATCTGGTATTACATATTTCATCATCAGAAATCTGAATATCATCCGACGAATCAAGAACTCCAACGACCAAAACCGAGGGATAAATTTGGCAGAACTGAATATTCTGCAACGACGTTCCCAGGGACCTCTTAGATTTCGCTGACTCTTCAAAATCATCTTGTTGCATTTGTTCATTCCACAATCAGTCAGATTTATAACTTTGTACGATAAACATCTCATACCATTCGCTCTCTGCTTTTGTACTTTGACAAATAAATTGTTTTTAAAAAGAGACTTTGCTAATTCAAGAATAAAATTCATGTAAATAAGTGTATATCAAATGTAATATAGTGTACATAGTATCCTTATTGTTTAGGTAAATAAGAAATCACCAAAGAACAAACAATTAGACAATTCTCATATTCCAATATATTTTCCACCGATTTGATAAGTCGTTTCCTCTGTTTTTTTTTCTTTGGTCGAAAAGATGAGCAAAAAATTCGAAAATAGGGTGATTAATTAGCCTAAAATTAGCCTTTCAATATCGATACATTAAATCGGTGAAAAATATATTGTTTTTGAAATTGGCTCTGCTGAGTTCGCCGGAAGCCAGCAAAGCCACAGATTTGTTTAAAAAAATATGCAGCAAAAAAAACATAATGCAATAGTTATTGAGCTTACAATCAATACTAACACTTTGCCTAATGAAATCGTCATAAAATATGCATAAAAAGTTCTTTTTTCTGATGAAGCTACATTTCTCCTAAACGGTCATGTCAATCGTCAGACGTGTCGGTATTGGGCTACTGAAAATCCACATTGGATGCAGGAATATCATACTCAATATCCAGAAAAATTGAATGTTTGGGCGGGAATTATAGAGAATATGATAATAGGACCATATTTCTTCGATGAGTCCTTGACAGGTCCTCGATATTTAGAATTTCTGCAAAACTTCTTGCTACCCGAACTGAATCGGCTGTTCCCAAACAGAACTGATTTGTGGCTGCAGCAAGATGGTGCGCCGCCACACTATGCTGTCGTGGTGAGACGCTACTTGAACAACGTCTTTCCAGATCGGTGGATAGGAAGAAGAGGAGCAATTGAATGGCCACCTAGGTCGCCAGATCTAACACCTCTGGATTTCTTTTTATGAGGATACTTGAAAAGTAAAGTTTACCAAAATAGACCACACAATATCCGTGATCTCAAAGACCGTATACGCATCGAGATGGGACGAATCACTCAGGACGTTATTGGCAGAGTTCGAGAAGAATTTACTGCTCGTCTATCCCACTGTCTTATAGCAGATGGTCGGCAGTTTGAACATTTGCTTTGAAGTTGTTTGTATTCATTGAATGGGAATTTTCTTTTATTACTACAATTGTTTGTTAGAATAAAAACCCAAATTACTTGAAATCATTAATATGATTGGATAGGTAAATGAAACACCTTTCCAATGACATATCACATGACCCCCATTTCCATTTAAAAAAATCATCGATGACGTCATCACGCTCACACCAATGACGTCATGCGTATCAAAAATATTTGACAGAATGCGCGTTCGATAATAAAAATCGACGGGTATCAGGATTTTTCTGTAGGGTCGCCTTATTACAAAATAATGAATTTATTCCATTCATTTGCACCATACTGTATGTAGGAATCATTTCCCTTTTTTTTTTGTCCGAAACGTTGAGCAAAAAATTCGAAAATGGGGTAATTAATTAGCCTAAAATTTGCCTTTTGATATGGATATACCAATTCGGTGAAAAATACATTATTTTTAAAATAGGGCTCTGCTGAGTTCACTTGAAGCTTTAGCAAAGCCACAGGTTTAAAATTCCAAAATGGGATAGTTATTGAGCCTACAATCAATATTAATACTTTGCATTATAAAATCGTCATAATATATGCTTTTAATATAAATTATAAATGAATGATGTATAGTGAATAATGGGTATTTCCACAAATTGTCTTGTATTATTTCAGTTTGAAACGTTGAGCAAAAAATTCGAAATTAGGGTAATTAATTCATTTAATCTCAATACATCGAATTGGTGAGAAATCAATGTTTTCAAAAATGGCTCTGCTGAGTTGGGCCACAAGCTAACAAAGCCACAGATTTTTTTGATAGAGAGGAGCAAGAAAATTGGGAATAGGGTAATAAATTAGTCTAAAATGAGCACTACATTTTCACTATATCAGATCATCATAAAATGGTGTTTTTCAAAAATGACTCTCCAAAAAATTCCAAAATGCAATAGTTATTGAGCTTATAATCAATACTAACACTTTCTCTTGAATAATGATCATAAAATATGAAAGATGGCGGACAAGTGCGGATCTTGTGAGCGAAGTTGTAATAATACTTATGCAATAAATTGTGTTAAATGTCAAAAATGGTACCACAGTAAGTGCATTAAAATGCCAACTGCTACATTAAATTATTTTGAGAGTGAATTGAAAAATCCCACAGGAGAAAGGTTTAAATGCGAACCATGTGGAGAAAGTGAGGTTAGGTTTTCTAAAGTACTGGATAGAAATCAGAATAAAACAGGTCCCAAGGTGGACAAAGAAGTCACAAATAACGAAATCATGGCTAAACTAATGGAAATGGATAAAAAATATAGTGACCTGCTGAAAAAATACGAAGATCAGGTGAAGGTCAATGACTTGTTGAAAATGGAAATATCATCTATAAAAGCACAATTAGGGAAAGAAAGAAACAAGAATGAACAGCAAGAACTGAAAAATAATATAATAATAAATGGTATACCCTACAAAAACAATGAAAACTTGACACCATACCATAGTCAAAAATATGCAAGAAATATTACAAGTTCCAAAATCGAAAACAACAGCATATATTTCATATTCATATTTCATATATTTTCATAATAATACTTGATTACAATAATATTTGTTGTATTATCTATTGTTTACAATAATTTCTATAAATAAAACACCTAGGTGTAAACACCTGTATGTGCATTTTTCCTAGTAACATTATGTTATATTATGATTAATAATAATAACTCTAATAATAATAATAATAATAATAATAAGGTAAAGTTTTACAATAATTATAAATCATCAGTATCATCAATATATACATTGTATGTTATATTATGTTAGTGTGCTATAATATGTTCATATATTCCCTGTAGTTGTTGCTTATATGAATTCTAGATGTCTTCGAAAATGTTTTAAAGTTTTTGATACTTCTGATACATAATGGTAATGTATTGAAGATTTTTGGTGCAATAGTTGTGAATCTATGAGTGGCATCTTTCTGACATTTTGGTGTAACCAATAATCTATTTGTTACCTGTCGAGTACTGTACGAATGTGAAGAGTAGTTTTTCAAATGTGTTTTTTTTTTTTTTTTTTTTTTTATTACACTATTCAACAGATACAAGATCCAATTACAGAATAGGAATATACTAAGTGTATTACTAAAATTATTTTCTTAATACATAAAATTACACATTGGAAAAAACAGAACAGTCCAGTTTTTTTAAGGATGCCAAACTGCAGCAAAAGATGTCAATGGTTTCATTCATCGTATTATATATCGAGCACATCTTGTGAACAGGTGCATGGAATTCAACATTAGTGCGACAAAGTGGAAGGTAGAAACTATTATTTCTCCGGGTTGTGAGTCTGGGAACATGAAAGTGTATCATCTCCAAAATGCAGCTGCAGTCCAAATTGTTCCGGATAACATTGAAAAGGAATATAACATGCGACCTATTTCGACGATCTAGAAGTGAAGCAACTGAAAATCTTGAAAGAAGTTGATCATGTGGATGACCTACATCTGGGTAGTTGCCATCAAGTTTAAAACATAAGTACTTCAAAAATTTTCGTTGGATATTTTCCAAATTAGATATATGTACCTGATAATGAGGTGCCCAAACTATTGATGCATACTCTGAATTCGATCTAACAAATGTGAAATATAATTGCAGAAGCATTTTCTCATTTCTTCCAAAAATTTTTGATACTCTAATAATGAATCCCAAAGATCTATACGTTTTTTTGATGACTTGCTCGATATGATTTCCAAACGATAGTTTTTTGTCAAATATTACTCCTAGATCTTGTAAAGTTTCAGGTCGGTTCAATACGACATTGTCTAGTTTATAATTGAAAATAATTGGATTCACCTTGGCGGTAAAGGACATAACATGACATTTGGAGACATTAAGGAATAAGTTATTCTCGATGCACCAGGCATTGAGTCTGTTAAGATTGTCTTGTAGAAAAGTACAATCCTCTTCGGTGAAAATTTCATGGTATATCTTAAGATCATCAGCATACAATAGGTGATTGATGGTGAGAGTATCTACAATGTCATTGATGAACATTATGAATAATAAGGGCCCGAGGTTAGACCCCTGGGGCACACCTGACGTAGGAAGGACTTCAATAGACCTATGACCATGGAAGCTTACATACTGCTTTCTATCAAGAAGGTAAGATTGGAAAAATGATGTGAGATTTGGAGTTAGTCACCTCCATTAAGCTAGCAGAACCACTTTGAATTTTTCAATTTTTTCTTCGGCCATAATTTTAGGCTAATTTAAGGCTAATTTATTACCCTATTGGCGAATTTATTGCTCTTCGATTTATGTAAAAAAACGTGTGTTCTGCTATCTTAACGTTAAGCTAGCAGAACCACTTCGTAAATAAAAGTTCAATCACAAAACTAATTATACCATAATTTAAGGCTAATTTTTGGCTCCAATCCTAGCCTATTGCAAATTTTATCGCACATTGTTTTTTTAAAAAAATCATGGGTTTTGCTAGCTTAACCGTTAAGCTAGCAGAACCAAATCTGAAATAGAAGGAATATAGAAATATTGAGTACACCATAATTTAAGGCTAATTTTAGGCTCTTCGTTGAACCTATTATCGATTTTTTTGAAAATCATTTTCTGCAAAAAATTTCCCAAATCCAACATGAACATGACAAACCAGTAGCAAACCAAAAAAAACTTCAATCACAAACCTGATTGTGCCATAATTTCAGACTAATTTAAGGCTCTGATCCTAGCCTATTGCCAATTTTTTCGCACACTGATTTAAAAAAAAATCATGGGTTTCGCTAGCTTAACCGTTAAGCTAACATGTGAACATGACAAACTAATAGCAAACCAAACAAAGTTCAATCACAAAACTAATCATGCCATAATTTAGGGCTGATTTTAGGCTCTGATCCTAGCCTATTGCCAATTTTTTCGCACATTGTTTTTTAAAACAATCATGGGTTTTGCTAGCTTAACCGTTAAGCTAGCAGAACCAAATCTCAAATAGAAGGAATATGAGGATATTGAGTGCACCATAATTTAAGGCTAATTTTAGGCTCTTCGTTGAACCTATTATCGATTTTTTGAAAAATCATTTTCTGCAAAAAATTCCCAAATCTAACATGAACATGATAAACCAATAGCAAACCAAAAAAACTTCAATCACAAAACTAATCATGCCATAATTTAGGGCTAATTATAGGCTCTGATCCTAGCCTATTGCCAAATTTTTCGCACATTGTTTTTTAAAACAATCATGGGTTTTGCAAGCTTAACCGTTAAGCTAGCAGAACCAAATCTCAAATAGAAGGAATATAAAAATATTGAGTACACCATAATGTAAGGCTAATTTTAGGCTCTTCGTTGAACCTATTATCGATTTTTTTGAAAATCATTTTCTGCAAAAAATCTCCCAAATCCAACATGAACATGACAAACCAGTAGCAAACCAAAAAAAAACTTCAATCACAAACCTAATTATGTCATAATTTCAGGCTAATTCAAGGATCTGATCCTAGCTTAGTGCAAATTTTTTCGCACACTGTTTTTTTAAAAAAATCATGGGTTTTGCTAGCTTAACCGTTAAGCTAGCAGAACCAAATCTCAAATAGAAGGAATATGAGAATATTGAGTGCACCATAATTTAAGGCTAATTTTAGGCTCTTCGTTGAACCTATTATCGATTTTTTGGAAAATCATTTTCTTCAAAAAAATTACCAAATCCAACATGAACATGACAAACCAATAGCAAACCAAAAGAACTTCAATCACAAACCTAATTATGCCATAATTTCAGGCTAATTCAAGGCTCTGATCCTAGCCTAGTGCGAATTTTTTCGCACACTGTTTTTTTAAAAAAATCATGGGTATTGCTAGCTTAACCGTTAAGCTAGCAGAATCAAATCTCACATAGAAGGAATATAAGAATATTGAGTGCACCATAATTTAAGGCTAATTTTAGGCTCTTCGTTGAACCTATTATCGATTTTTTGAAAAAATCATTTTCTGCAAAAATTTCCCAAATCCAACATGAACATGACAAACCTCGTGACAAACCAATCACAAACCTAATTATGTCATAATTTCAGGCTAATTCAAGGCTCTGATCCTAGCTTATTGCGAATTTTTTCGCACACTGTTTTTTTAAAAAAATCATGGGTTTTGCTAGCTTAACCGTTAAGCTAGCAGAACCAAATCTCAAATAGAAGGAATATAAGAATATTGTGTGCACCATAATTTAAGGCTAATTTTAGGCTCTTCGTTGAACCTCTTATCGATTTTTTGAAAAATCATTTTCTGCAAAAAATTCCCAAATCCAACATGAACATGACAAACCAATAGCAAACCAAAAAAACTTCAATCACAAACCTAATTATGTCATAATTTCAGGCTAATTCAAGGCTCTGATCCTAGCTTATTGCGAATTTTTTCGCACACTGTTTTTTAAAAAAAATCATGGGTTTTGCTAGCTTAACCGTTAAGCTAGCAGAACCAAATCTCAAATAGAAGGAATATAAGAATATTGAGTGCACCATAATTTAAGGCTAATTTTAGGCTCTTCGTTGAACCCTCGGTTGAACCTATTATCGATTTTTTGGAAAATCATCTTCTTCAAAAAATTTACCAAATCCAACATGAACATGACAAAGCAATAAGTAGCAAACCAAAAAAACTTCAATCACAAACCTAATTATGCCATGATTTCAGGCTGATTTGAGGCTCTGATCCTAGCCTAGTGCGAATTTTTTCGCACATTGTTTTTTTCAAAAAAACATGGGTTTTGCTAGCTTAACCGTTACGCTAGCAGAACCAAATCTCAAATAGAAGGAATATAAGAATATTGAGTGCACCATGATTCAAGGCTAATTTTAGGCTCTTCGTTGAACCTATTATCGATTTTTTGGAAAATCATTTCCTGCAAAAAATTTACCAAATCCAACATGAACATGACAAACCAATAGCAAACCAAAAAACTTCAATCACAAACCTGATTATGCCATAATTTCAGGCTAATTTAAGGCTCTAATCCTAGCCTCTTGCCAATTTTTTCGCACATTGTTTTTTACTCGTTTTTAAAAAACAATCATGGGTTTTGCTAGCTTAACCGTTAAGCTAGCATAACCAAATCTCAAATAGAAGGAATATAAGAATATTGAGTACACCATAATTTAAGGCTAATTCTTCATTGAACCTTTCATCGATTTTTTTCAAATAATTTTCTGCAAAAAATTTCCGAGATCCAACATGAACATGACAAACCAATAGCAAACCAAAAAAAGTTTAATCACAAAACCAATTCAGCAATGATTTGAGGCTAATTCAAGGCTCTCATCCTAGCCTATTGCCGATTTCTTTGCACATTGTTTCTTCAAAAAGTCATGGGTTTTGCTAACTTAACCATTGCTAGCAGAACCAAATCTCAAAGAGAAGGAATACAAGAATATTGAGTACACCATAATTCAAGGCTAATGTTAGGCTCTTCATTGAACCTTTGATCGATTTTTTTGAAAATCATTTTCTGCAAAAAAATTCCCAAATCCAACATGAACATGACAATACATTAGCAAATCAAAAAAAGTTCGATCACGAAACACATTATAGGTACCGAAATTTAGGTACATACATTTTCATTACAAATTTCAGTGCTCTTATGTATAGGAATGTAAAATGTTGGTAAAAAATCTCGTAAAAAATACAAGTTTATGAATACGAATACATCATATATTTTTGCCTTTAACTGTTCACCAAAATAAGAGACCACTAGTGTGAATACTCAATGATAAAATTAATAAAATATAATGCGGAACTGCGTTCGGCTTCAACGTCTCGGAAAGACGGGGAATCACGGAAAGACGGGGAATCACCGCAGCATAATTCGCTGTTGCAGGTGAAGCGCCAGCGTGGCCATATTTTTATACTGATCGAGGTTTTATACTGATCAATGAAATTTAAGAAAAAAAAATGTCGATACATAATATATATCAGGATAAATATCGTCACATAAATATCATGATATTTATCAAGATCTATATCCGGATATTTATCACTGATACCTATATATCCTACTAACCTTGGTTTTTTCATCTAAAGAAATTGCATCAAGACTATAAGAGTATCAAGACGTTCTTAAACAAAACACTCATTCTTAGAGCTTATCCGCAGTCATTTGCAAAAAACAAGTTTTTTTAAACAGGGTAACGATAATGGAAAAGTCTACGAATATTCTCAACATAATATCTTGCATACCTAATATCTTGAATCATGAGCGTATTTCTCACAGAATTGACTGAGCCATCATTATATCCGAGATTATATCATCATAAAAAAATCAACTACATTCTTTTCACTAAACAATTTCATAGATGCGCGTAAAGTAGAAAGACGATGATGGAAACCTACTTCCAGTTTTTTGCATTTTTTTCATATATAGCCACTACGATGTATGCAATGTGATGCATATTAGTATGTATAAGATGCAGAAATATTCGAGGAAATATTTCATCACATGGCGATTCGGAAATATTCAGAAAATATTTGTCATGTTCATGTTGCAATTGAAATTTTTTTTGCAGGAAATAATTAACAAAAAAATCGATAATAGGTTCAATGAAGAGCCTTAAATTAGCCTTAAATTATGGTGCACTCAATATTCTTATATTCCTTCTATTTGAGATTTGGTTCTGCTAGCTTAACGGTTAAGCTAGCAAAACCCATGATTTTTTTAAAAAAACAGTGTGCGAATAAATTGGCAATAGGCTAGGATCAGAGCCTTAAATTAATCTGAAATTATGGCATAATCAGGTTCGTGATTGAAGTTTTTTTTTTGTTTGCTACTGGTTGGTCATGTTCATGTTGGATTTGGGAAATTTTTTGCAGAAAATGATTTTAAAAACGATAATAGGTTCAACGAAGAGCCTAAAATTAGCCTTAAATTATGGTGCACTCAATATTCTTATATTCCTTTTATTTGAGATTTGGTTCTGCTAGCTTAACGGTTAAGCTAGCAAAACCCATGATTTTTAAAAAAAACAGTGTGCGAAAAAATTCGCACTAGGCTAGGATCAGAGCCTCAAATTAGCCTGATATTATGGCATAATTAGGTTTGTGATTGAAGTTTTTTTGGTTTGCTATTGGTTTGTCATGTTCATGTTGGATTTGGTAAATTTTTTGCAGAAAATGATTTTTCAAAAAATCGATAATAGGTTCAACGAAGAGCCTAAAATTAGCCTTAAGGTATGGTGCACTCAATATTCTTATATTCCTTCTATTTGAGATTTGGTTCTGCTAGCTTTACGGTTAAGCTAGCAAAACCCATGATTTTTTTAAAAAAACAGTGTGCGAAAAAATTTGCAATAGGCTAGGATCAGAGCCTCAAATAAGCCTGAAATTATGGCATAATTAGGTTTGTGATTGACGTTTTTTTTGGTTTGCTATTGGATTGTCATGTTCATGTTGGATTTGGTAAATTTTTTGCAGAAAATGATTTTTCAAAAAATCGATATTAGGTTCAACGAAGAACCTAAAATTAGCCTTAAATTATGGTGCACTCAATATTCTTATATTCCTTCTATTTGAGATTTGGTTCTGCTAGCTTAACGGTTAAGCTAGCAAAACCCATGATTGTTTTAAAAAACAATGTGCGAAAAAATTGGCAATAGGCTAGGATCAGAGCCTAAAATTAGCCCTAAATTATGGCATGATTAGTTTTGTGATTGAAAATTTTTTGGTTTGCTATTGGTTTGTCATGTTCATGTTGGATTTGTAACTTTTTTGCAGAAAATGATTTTTCAAAAAATCGATAATAGGTTCAACGAAGAGCCTAAAATTAGCCTTAAATTATGGTGCACTCAATATTCTCATATTCCTTCTATTTGAGATTTGGTTCTGCTAGCTTAACGGTTAAGCTAGCAAAACCCATGATTGTTTTAAAGAACAATGTGCGAAAAAATTTGCAATAGGCTAGGATCAGAGCCTAAAATTAGCCCTAAATTATGGCATGATTAGTTTTGTGATTGAAGTTTTTTTGGTTTGCTATTGGTTTGTCATGTTCATGTTGGATTTGGGAAATTTTTGCAGAAAATGATTTTTCAAAAAATCGATAATAGGTTCAACGAAGAGCCTAAAATTAGCCTTAAATTATGGTGCACTCAATATTCTCATATTCCTTCTATTTGAGATTTGGTTCTGCTAGCTTAACGGTTAAGCTAGCAAAACCCATGATTGATTTAGAAAACAATGTGCGAAAAAATTGGCAATAGGCTAGGATCAGAGCCTAAAATTAGCCCTAAATTATGGCATGATCAGTTTTGTGATTGAAGTTTTTTTGGTTTGCTATTGGTTTGTCATGTTCATGTTGGATTTGGGAATTTTTTGCAGAAAATGATTTTTCAAAAAATCGATAAAAGGTTCAAGGAAGAGCCTAAAATCAGCCTTAAATTATGGTGCACTCGATATTCTCATATTCCTTCTATTTGAGATTTGGTTCTGCTAGCTTAACGGTTAAGCTAGCAAAACCCATGATTGTTTTAAAAAACAATGTGCGAAAAAATTGGCAATAGGCTAGGATCAGAGCCTAAAATTAGCCGTAAATTATGGCATGATTAGTTTTGTGATTGAACTTTGTTTGGTTTGCTATTGGTTTGTCATGTTCACATGTTAGCTTAATGGTTAAACAAGCGAAACCCATGATTTTTTTTTTAATCAGTGTGCGAAAAAATTGGCAATAGGCTAGGATCAGAGCCTTAAATTAGTCTGAAATTATGGCATAATCAGGTTTGTGATTGAAGTTTTTTTTTGGTTTGCTACTGGTTTGTCATGTTCATGTCGGATTTGGGAAATTTTTTGCAGAAAATGATTTTTAAAAAAATCGATAATAGGTTCAACGAAGAGCCTAAAATTAGCCTTAAATTATGGTGTACTCAATATTTTTATATTCCTTCTATTTGAGATTTGGTTCTGCTAGCTTAACGGTTAAGCTAGCAAAACCCATGATTTTTTTAAAAAAACAATGTGCGAAAAAATTGGCAATAGGCTAGGATTGGAGCCTAAAATTAGCCTTAAATTATGGCATAATTAGTTTTGTGATTGAACTTTTATTTACGAAGTGGTTCTGCTAGCTTAACGTTAAGCTAGCAGAACCCACGTTTTTTTACATAAATCGAAGAGCAATAAATTCGGCAATAGGGTAATAAATTAGCCTTAAATTAGCCTAAAATTATTGCCGAAGAAAAAATTGAAAAATCCGAAGTGGTTCTGCTAGCTTAATGGAGGTTAGTTAGTCCATAGTTCGAAAGTTTGTGAAGTAGAGTTCCATGGTCCAGCCTATCGAATGCCTTCGAAAAATCCGTGTAAATTACATCACATTGAGAGCTATCATCAATGGTATGAGATAACTTCTCTGTGATGCAAACTAAATTTGTGACCGTTGACCTTCCTTTGAAGAAACCATGTTGACTAGGGGTAATTTGATTTCTAACGTGCGAATAGATTTCATCGTAGAGAAGAATTTCAAAAGATTTTGAAAAATTATTAATAATTACTATAGGGCGGTAGTTGCAAATGTCTGATTTAGGCCCCTTCTTATAGACCGGTATAATTTTCGATTCTTTCCATAGTGTAGGAAAAGTATTAGTTGAGAGACATAAATTGAATAACGTACGAAGCGGGTTCACGAAGGCAGCTGCGCAATCACGCAAGACGAAAGATGGGATGTTGTCAGGTCCGCTAGTTAATTTGGGTTTAAGTTTTTTTAATGAGACTAATACTTGCTCTTCAGTCACTTCAGGTACCGTCAAAGAAGGAATATTATTGAATGAATCAGCAAAAGTGGTATTTTTGGGAGTTGCATAAGAATGCTGAAAAAATTGAGCGAAGGCATTAAATATGTCTTGAGACTCAGATAGGATTTGTTGGTTGAAGTTGAAGGTAGACGGTGGGGTTACATTACTTTTTTGAAATTCATGTAATTCCATAATGCAGAGGGCTTAGTAGCGATGTTTTCTTCTATGTAACGTATATGATCACGATGGAGTTTTGCAATGTTGAGCTTGATATCTCTCCTCAGTCTTTTGAATTCAACAAGATCCCTTTCATCACCAGATTTTCTGAATTTTTTCCAAAATTCATGTTTTCGACGTATATCTCTGATTACAGCTGAGTTGTACCAAGGTGGATAACTACGAGTAGTTTTGATCCTTTTTGGGACATTCCTTTCCACAATAGAGTTCACACTATCATAAAAAGCACTGCAAGCGACATTTGCTTCTGTATATTGTTCCAAAAAAGACCAGTCATACTCGAGGAAGTCATTATAAAGATTTGGAAAGTTAGCTTTCCTGAAATTGTGGAATGACGCCTGGAAAGATTTATTTGGATTTTTCTTCAGATTATTTCTCAGAGTACAGAAGATATTGATAGGTGGATGATGAGGGTCTTCATTAATTAAAATATCTTGTGCTTTTTCAACAACACAAAGACAATTTGAAAGAACAAGATCTAAAATCCTGTTATTCGCATTTCTTACATTGTTTGATTGCTCAAATTCCAAGAAAGAGCAGAAGTATTGAAGAGCAAGTGTAGTGGGAGTGAATGTGTTTTTTAAATTATCCTCCAGGTATGTGGGAATATTGAAATCTCCTATAATCAGAGCTTCCGAGTGAAAGAGATATTCCAGTGAGGAAAAGGCTTCAAATATATTATTATAAATTTCAGTGGAATTATTTGGTGGAATATAAATAACAACAACATATATGAGCTGGTGAGAATGGCATATTTTCACACCAACTATGTCAATATGTTGCAGTTCTTTAAATGCTCCTTCTTTTAAATTAAGATTGGTTGCATTAAACTGAGAGTTTACTGCAAGCATGACTCCTCCGCCCCTAGAAAGGTTCAGCGCTCGAAAGTTACGGTCCGATCTGAATATGTTGAATGTGCCCTTAGAGATTTCTTTATCCAAAACATTACACCCCAACCAAGTTTCAGTAAGTACTACTAGGTCATAGATTTTTAGCAATAAAGAGACAGTTTGCATGAAAATAAAGCTGTCTCACATTAAGTACTTCATTGTTATATAATTGAGCTGTTGGATACATCCTGTTCTTACTTGAGATTACTCGCAATACGAAGTTCTGAACAACATTCAACGGGTTTAATGCATTATTATACAGTCCTCCCCAGATAATAATACCATATCTTAATATAGACTCGACTAGTGACTTATAGATCATAATAAGTAATTTTGTATTCATGAACTTTCTCAATTCGAAAAATTTATGTATCAATCTACGAACTCTGTTTGTGAGGTTGGTAACATGACTTGTCCATTTAAGATTTTTATCAATAGTTAGAACAGAATCAGAACAGTATCGTCTGCGTATGATATTGTTATACCGTTTATATGAGTTTTTAGTAGGGAGTTTATGTATGATATGAATAAAATTGGTCCAAGGACTGTTCCTTGTGGGACTCCGATTTGTATCGTCTTGAGATCACTGTATACATTTTTTATTTTCGTTCTCTGTTTTCTGTTGCATAAATAATTTTGAAAAACCTTCAACACTATGCCTCTCACTCCATAATGCTCAAGTACATTAAGAAGTTTTGTGTGAGGTACCGTGTCGAAGGCTTTTGCTAAGTCGAGAAATACACCAATGCATTTCTTGTTATTGTCCATGCGTTTTTTTATATTGTCTATGAGATTGAACATTGCATCTGTAGTACTCATCCCCTGTTTAAATCCATACTGTCTCTCGCTCAAAATTTTATTTGTTGTTAAGTAGTCGTAGAGTCTGCTTTTGAGACATTTCTCAAATAATTTGGCAAAGGTATTAATCAAGCTAATTGGTCTAAAATGTTGTATATTTGTTTTGTTTCCTGATTTGAATATTGGTGTTATCACTGATATTTTAAAATCATCGGGTATTTCTCCGTTGCTAAAAATCAAATTTATAATATGAATTAAAGGGTCAATTATATATAGATGACAACTCTTCACTAATTTTGCAGTGATACCATCTATTCCTGGGGAACTGTTATCTTTCAATGATTTTATATGGTTTATAATTTCATTTTTGTCAACTGGGCTTAAAAACATTGAGTTTTTGATGTTAGGAAATTGGTTCACAACGTTCTGGATCGGATTGTCAATTTGAGCCGCCATGTTTTGGCCAATATTTGCAAAATAACTGTTACAGTAATCCGCCATGTTTTTGTCATTTTGAAAGGGTTTGTTATTTTCATCTGTGATACATGTTACATCATTATTCGATTTCATTGTGTTGTTGTTTGTGGCATCATTGATTATTTTATATAGTTTTATCATATCATTGCTGTTTGTGGCAATTTGTTCAGAATAATATTCACATTTTGCTCTCTTGATTATTCCATTGAGTCTATTTCTATAATTTTTATAGCTCACAAGTAGGTCTGCGTTGTCTCTATTTTTATTTAATATCCTTTTTAGATTATCTCTATGTTTTATTGAAGTAACTATAGCATTGGTAATCCATGGTTTAATCTTTTTGTGCTCTTTTATTGCAATGGTTTTAATTGTTTTACATTTGTCGTAAATTTTGTTAAAGATATTTATGAATTAAATCCAGGCCTTTTCAGGTTCTGGTATAGCTAATACATCTTCCCATGTAGTGTTTTTGATTAGTGTTATGAATTTTTCATTATCAAATCTTATTATGTTTTTTGTTGTTGTTTTATTTGTAATGGTCCCTTTTTTACTATTTATGTGTAAGAATATTGGAAAGTGGTCCGTGGTGTTGTAGTTCACAACAAAAGTATTATATTTTAGCTTATTGTCGTTTAGATTTTGTCGAATGAAAATATGATCCAGGCAGCTTTTTGAGTTAGGTGTGACCCTCGTGTGAGTGTTTATATATGATTTGAATCCATATGCCATAAGCATGGCAAGATAATTATTGCTCGTTGGTGACTCATTATTCATAATGTCTATATTGAAGTCTCCAATTAGAATATCTACATTTTGTTTGTCCGTAACGGATAAATGAGTTTCTAAGTCTTCAATAAACTGATTGTTATCTGTTGAAGGGGATCTGTAACATGGCATCACGTTGAATGTTGTATTGTTAATTGTAAAATTAATATTACTTATTGTTATCTTCGTGAGTGGAAGACTTTTGTGTTCAATTTTGTAGTTAATTCTATTGTTTATGAATATGAGTACCCCATCATTTTGATTAAGTTTACTGTTATTGAAAATTGTTGTGAAGCTTGGAATCTTGAAGTCTTCTGTTGAAATGATGAATCTAGTTTCTCCTAAAACTATAATATCGATATTATCAAGGTCACTTGTTTGCATAAAAATTAAAAGTTCATCAAAGTGTTTATAGGCACTTCTGATATTTCAATGTAATATTTGTATTGAGTTAATTTCGTTATCACCGTTCAGTAATTTTAGTTTTTCATTAAATTCATCTATACTCTCAGATTTAACTTCTCTTTCTCTAGCTGTTTCATGTTCCAAGTCATCTAGTATATATATTTCTGGCACATCTGTCATTGTAACTTATTGCTATAAAATGTAATTTCAATTTAGAGAAAATCTGAGGTACACAAACAAAAATATTATTTTGAATAGTAGTCAATACTATTTTGGAATCTCTGAGTATAAAATTTCAAAGTTGGACATTCAATGCTGTTAGCTTCATGATTAGTATCATATGTTAGTTTGTATTTACTTACAGATCTTATACAATTACAACATTGCTTATTTTCTTTTGGGCAGTTTATCACTAAGTGTTCCCCCCACAATAAGTACATGTTTCTTTATTCTTGCAGTGAACTTCTTTGTGATCGTATGCGCAGCACCTCTTGCATCTAGGTATCGTAAGATCTTCATAAACTGGGTTGCGTTCCCAGCCTAAGAAGACTTTTCTATTGTCCATCATCTTGGCAAATAAATTACCGGAGCATTCGGCGAATATTATTTGTTTTCCTAGTCGGCTTCTTCTTATATAAGTTACCTTTATACAGGGTGTTTCGAAATTCGACCGACAACGTTTGACAGGTGATAGCCCTCGTGATTTCATAATCATTGAGATAGGAACATTCGGTCTTCAAGTGTTCAGTTCTCGAGATACAGGGCGTTGAAGTTGAGAAATGAAAATAGTTGTTTCGCAATATCTCAAGAATAATTGAATATAATGCATTCAACTTCGGTATATGGTTTCATCTTTGAATGGGCCATTTTTTGACCTGGAAGCCATTCCGGACATTTTGTCCAGTGGTGCCCTACAGGGGGTTGTGGCATTTTTTCCTTCCATATTTTCTACGCCACTGATTGAATTTCGATTTATTTCCAATTCCTCGAATTCATTGTTCAATTTTGTTCAGAAAATGCATCACCTTCAACTGAGCTGAAATAAACAGTTTTCGAGATATTCGACCCAAAATAGAAGATTGCATAGTAATATTTTCAGTAGTAGAAAATTGCAAAAATATTTTTCTGGTGTTGAGTAGATTAGATACTATTCAGATCTCATTCCATAGCTGAACAGAAATAGTTATTCCACACATGAAGAGAAAACAAAAATTTTCGTAATTTTTTACTACCGAGGAAGATGAAAAATTACTATGCATACTTCTATTTTGGGTCAAATATCCCGATAACTGTTCATTTTAGCTCAGTTGAAGGTGATGCATTTTTTCAACATAACTGAACAAACAATTCGAGAAATTGGAAATAATTGAAATTTCATCAGTGGCGTAGAAAATATGGGAGGAAAAGTTATCACAACCCTCTGTAGCGCATCTCTGGATAAAATTCTCGGAATGTCTTTCTGGTCAAGAAATTAATCAGTGAAAGATGAAACCATATACCGAATTTGAATGCATTATATTAAATTATTCTTGAGATATTGCGAAAAAACTATTTAAATTTCTTAACTTCAACGCCCTGTATCTCGAGAACTGAACACTTCAAGACCGTCTGTCCCTATCTCAGTGATTATGAAATCACGAGGGCTATCACCTGTCAAGCGTTGTCGGTCGAATTTCGAAACACCCTGTATAGTCAGCTTCTGTTATAAATGAATTCTGCTCTCTTAAACATACTTCTATTTCTTCTTCAGTCATTTCGATGTTGTTTCCTATTATTTTTATTCTTGGTCTTTTCATCTTCGATAGTTCTACTTTGTATTTCTTGTTTAGCTTCTTCTCTGCTTCTGTGACTAGCATTTGGGTTCCTTCTTCTGTAGCACATTTTATAATTAATTTTCCATCTTTCAAGGTGTTAACGGAATTTATTGGTACACTCATTCTTTCAGGATTTATTGCATTTTGGACGTCTTCTTTAGTTATTTGTGAATTCTGTTGGTTTTTTGGTTTTATAATAATTGCTGGTATATTTTTTCTCAGTGCCGGACCGGATGGTTGAGATATTGGTTTCGCTGCTGCAGCTGCATATGAGAGTTGTGTTTTTTCTAAATTATCTATTCTGTCCTGTAGCATTTGAATTATAGTGTTTTTATCTTGTATAATGTTTTCTTTGTCTGTTATTGTATTTTTTAGGTAGTCTATGAATTCATACTGTCTGCATTTTTCACAGTGAAATTTGAGTAGCCGCTTTCGTAGTGGCATGCATCTAACTTCAGAGGTTGACAATCCTGAGCAATCTCCACAGTAGTAATTCCTGCATGAATCGCATGGAAATGTCGGGTTTTTTTGATCCTTCAAAGATGTTTTTATTTTGCATTTTATACATTCGAGTTCATCCATATTTCATAGTTCCCGATAAATCAGCTACGCCACTGGTATTTCAGTTTGTCGGATTTATCAGGTCCACTTCTTCACAGATTTTTTCCGTTTGTTGCGATAAGAACGAGTTTTTTCTTATTAACACTCACTTGGTGCAGTGGTATGTTATTTTACTAAATACACTTTTAAATGCACTTATTTTTGATGTGTTACTTGTTCTCCTTTGAAGCACACTTGTTTCTCTTCACTTTGGTATAAATTGCATTGGCATACTACTTTTCTGTCTGGTAAAACTATGGAAAATACTGGACTGAATCGTTATCGTGTATCGTACATATACGTATATATCATAATATCGAATTGGAAATAAGCGTAGCAACAATGAACAGATGCCTAAAAAGATATGTTTCAGTGATGTAAATGAGAAAGACGTATTTATGAAGGCTGGAAAACAGAACAAAATAACCTCCAAGGACATGGGATACGAAGAAATAAACAAGATTTATATAAATCATGATCTAACAAGAGCAAACCAATATCTCTTTAAAGAAGTTCTACAGTACCGTAAGGAGAATAATTATAAATTTATCTGGATAAAGAATGGAAAAATACACCTACGTAAGGATGAAACCAGCAAAATTGAAGTTATTGAAGACTCTATTGATTTAAAAAACTCCAGAGAAAAGAAGAATCAAACAAACAACCATCATTGAAAATAATATATATTAATATACGGAGTGTCAGGAACAAATTGGATGAACTACAGTGTTTGGTAAAACTAAAAAGATGTGATATATTGGTGTTGGTAGAAACCTGGCTATATAGAAATGAGGTAGGTATGTTTTAGACCGTTGGCCCATAACACTAGGGGTGTCGATTATCTACGAAGGTATGCCCTTCAAGAGACATGAAGATTGAGTTGGATTATCGGGAAAAAAGTGGTTAGTTGGATCGGTACCCGGTCGCCCATCT
The DNA here is from genome assembly GCA_918026855.4 of Phaedon cochleariae. Lineage (NCBI taxonomy): Eukaryota > Metazoa > Arthropoda > Insecta > Coleoptera > Chrysomelidae > Phaedon > Phaedon cochleariae. The sequence goes on along the minus strand of OU896707.1, from coordinate 34,263,968 downwards.
CCCTAATCAATCAACTTCCTGTTGAAAGTAATGTTGAAAATTGTTTTATAGAAGAAGCTTTAAAATTCATTGGAATAGTCGCATCTCGCCAAATTAACCGGGCGCTAGCCGATTTGCATACGTCTAGGTCGGTCCCGAAGGGCGGCATACGGACCGCAAGTTACCGTTAACCGACATTTCTCTTAGATTATTTACGATGGTATGCCCTTTGGTTAATTCCTTCATTTCGACCCATGAATCAATGCCATAACATTTGCATACAGTTTGGGTGGGCGAATTTAGACTTATTCGAAGGTCACTTTACATCATCGATTATATATATCAAGATTATATAATTTTGTATGCCATTCAATCAGGTGATAGATTCAGTTATACTGAATAAGAAAATAGCGTTTGCATACGAATGTATTGTGAGCATACGTCGATTTTGCTATAGGGAGTCTATTTTTTTCAGTTTTTCTAATATTAAAAAGTTGAAACTGGAAATTCCAGGATGATCGAGTGCCAAGGGCTCTCAGGGAGGTTTCGGGGTCACTAAGCTCGAATCTGGCACCTACTACTAGTGCCGGGGGCCGGGGATGATAGAGGATGACTCTAGGGGGGATGATAGAGGATGACTCTAGGGGGGATGTCAGGGGGCGCATCTCATTTGCAGAACCGGCAGATAGTCTTGTTGGATTCTATGAATCTGATCCTCTTGGAGTTACAATGGGAGTTCCTAAATAGTGCTAGCGGTACACCGAAAATATCAGAAAAAAACCGCATTTCGTATAGAAAGCAAAATTTTTTGCACACTTGTTCTTGATACCCAAATGAACGATTTGCCCCGCAGCACCCATTTTTTTGGGTGTGTGGGTTCGATTTTCAGGGGGTAGGGGGGGTTCATTCCACGATGATTTGAAAAAAATCAAAATGAAGCTATAAAGATGATCCAGATGTAGATTCCATATTAAATTGTCTTGAAGAATATAATGGTGGCACCCTTTCAGCTCTCGGTTCACTGGAAGTGTCTCAAAAAGCTACCATTTTGGAAAATGGCGCCTGGTATGGTACCATTGAGAAGCTTGCATAATTCGAGCCGAGTGAGGTATGGATTTACATATTTCAGGGGTCTCTGTGTAAGAATTTACCAAAAAATTATCCCAAGGTCACTCCCAAGATTTTCATGAAATGCGGTTTGAAAGGTGTGCGAGTATTTTCAAAATCACATTATGAATCTATATAGGCGCTATTGAAGTGGAGTTTTCTACTAAAATAGCCTCCATTTTGTAATATGACTGCCAGAAAAAAAGTATAATGAAACATATTAAGATAAATGATTCATGAAAAAATTGACAAATATAAGAAAAGAATAATCAAAAACATTGTTGACGTGCAAATATATATGAAATTTATCACGTGGTATGAAAAAAATGAGCAAAATAACAGTTGAATAATCACAATAACTTCGGATACTACTATGTAGAAAATGAATAACATAAAACAATCACAAAGTCATTGCATTTTATGGACAAGTAATAGTTTGGTCAATACATGGATCGATTGTAGGAAAATTATACTGCTAATTTGAATAAGCGCGCCACAGACGAGCTGGAATCTAGTACCTAACCTCTGGCTCACATCCCCTCTTGTTTTCCCCTATCGTCTCTCTCGCTTGTGTCTGCAATTTCCTGGAAATATGTCTCGAATAGTCTGCTGCAGTCAACAGCAAAGCGTGTGTGGATAGAGAAAAAAAGTGTATGATTTGGCCTAGGTTGTGTGGTGTGAATTCGTTGCAGTAGTTTTTCAATTTTCGGTGAGTAGGTACCTACCATATTCCTTTTATTTTTGCTTAAAATGTCCAGGCTCTTGGTAGTTAACTTCATTTTCTTCCTGTTAGTTATATATTTGGACAGAGTGCTTTAAGAATGCCGAAAAACAAACATATTGTAATAGCAGTAACAGACGATCTGGTGAATGTGTCAGAACCAAACTTTAACTGGAACGCTTGCTGTATCTGTCAGGGTGAAGGCAAACTTGTGTGTGCTGCTAATAATCCAGTGGAGGCTAAACGAAACAAGGGGTACCAGACACTTGCAAGTAATCTTGAGCAGCTGAGATCCTATAGTCATTTCAAACTCAAATGTGGACGGAGTATTAACGTACTTGATGAGGGTAATGGAGTGTTGGCTACTTTCATAGCACGAAAAGCAAAGTATCACAAAGCATGTATTCTATCTACCATTGACTGCTAAGTTCAGTTCTCTGCTGAAGAATGTTATGGCACAGGTAGATCAAAATGAGTCCTCAAATAATGATATACATGTTGATGCCGAGGAAGTTCGTCGCACGACTCGATCTAGTTTTGCTGCTGTTACCCTCATGGCTGAATCATGCTTCATTTGTGGAGAGCCAGAAAATGAACAGCAATCACTCCATCGCTGTGAGACTCATCATTTAGATGAAAATATTATGAAGTATGCGAAAGGTACAGGAAATACAGAACTGATAGCTCTACTGGAAACCAGAGGAGATTTAGTCGCTCAGGAGGGAAAGTATCACAAAATTTGTCTGACTCGTCTCTACAGTAAATACTGCCGAGCTAAGTGTACAAGTCCCTCAGAAGAAGAGACACTTCTATGTGAGGGTCTCGCATTCTCTGAACTTTTGGTTTTTATAGAAGGAAAACTTTCGAGGCATGAGTACACATATGTTTTCAAAATGGGAGATTTAAAAAACATGTATGATTCGAGAATTGCACAACTGAATGGAGTATCTAGGGACGATATTTCAGGAGAACATACGACACGCCTCAGAGAGAGAATACTAGCTCACATGCCCTTCTTGAAAGAAGAGAAGTGGGGAAGGGAATATGTTCTCATGATGGAAGGGACAAATCTGATGCACAACTTCTCAAAAGAAGATCAAGACGATGATGCAATTGGATTTCAGAGGTTTGCAAAAAATCTCAGGAGAGTTATGTCTCAGTGCAAGTCGGAATTTGATGGAAGCTTTGCACGAAATTGTGGGGAGAAAAGTGTTCCAGGACCACTTCTGGCCGCTGTCAGTACTTTGTTGTACGGTTCTGGGGTCAGAGCTGAGTGTGGGGCGACCGCCCCTGCTCTCACGATTTCACAGCTAATTTTAGCGAATTTTCATGAAAGCATGCCACGAGGTGAAATTGTTAGACAGAAAAGAGACAGAGAACCTCCATTGACGCTGTACATGGCACTATCTTGCTACGGTAGAAACAGAGATCGAACCTCGATCGACCAGATGCACCGAAAAGGAATTAGTGCCTCGTCGAACAGAGTGATGGAAGTGACAGCGCAGTTGTGTAGAATGGTGGTACAAAGATCAAGGGAAGATAATGTTGTTTGTCCTTCTATTCTGAGGAAAGGCCTGTTTACAATTGCGGCATTAGACAACATAGATTTCAAATCTACGAGCAATACAAGTGCAGGCGACTTTCATGGCACTGGTATCTCCATTTTTCAATGTCGTCGTCGGGGAGAATCTCAAGGAGAAATCAGGACATTCGCTACATCCTACAAGGATGTTAGTAAAAAAGGAGACCGTGGAGTGCCAGAGTTACCAGATTTCTATGCTGAGATTCCCGATTGCACTCTCCCGCAGAACAACCCCCCTGCTCTTGGATGCAGTTTTGAGATAGGTTCTCGTTTGTATCCTTTAGGTAAGTTCAGATTTCTTCTCAATTTTGTTCAATTGTGTTTAACTTCAGTTGATTATAAGCAACAAAATAGTTTCGATTGCTTTCAGGTGATTTTTCAAGACAGTGGGTACAAGAGGCAGAATGGTTGACACATCTTCGGGAACAAAGTGGCAATTTGCACGAGGCCATCACTGTTGCCTGGTCGGCTTATCATGGAAGTCGTTCATCTGATCGATCGCTGTTGAAAGCTATCAATGTCCTCCTACCCCTATTTTTCGAAAAATCCACATCAATTCCAATGCTGAGGCATGGAATGAACATTGTGAGGAATATAACGAAGTATCTGAATGGAGATCAAATACCTGTAATCTGCGTGGACCAGCTTCTCTATGCCCTCATGAAAAAAATTCAGTGGAGTTGGCCTCAGGAATATGGTGAAGATAAGTTTATAGTGCTCCTAGGCCCCTTACACATTGAACAGTGGTTTCTTCGAATATTGGGTCAATTTATGGAGGGCTCTGGTTGGACAACAACTATAGTTTCACATGCCGGAATAACCACTGCTGGATCAGCAGAAGCTATGATGAAGGTAGGGTGCACGATGAAGCAACAATCTCGGTACTGATCTATCCTTGCATTTGTGCGTTCCAGGTAACTCACATTAAACGGGCAAGGGAAGTTCATCAGATCACTGCAGCAGTTCTCCACAGTTTGCTCATGGATATATATGAAAATGAAAACCCCGAATGTGAACTACAGGTGGAAGAGTGGATAAAGACGAAATCTCAGAAATGTCCAACATTTTACTTCTGGCTCACTGTCTTGAACCTTGAAATTCTCCTCCTATGTTTTGTGCGATCGTTGAGGCGGGGTGACTTTGATTTATTTAGAGAAACTCTGAAACAAATGGCTCCGTGGTATTTTCTTTTTGACCATCAAAACTACGCTCGGTATCTCACTGTTCACATCCAGGACTTGGAAGAGCTACCCAGCAAAGCCCCTGATATTCATAAAGAATTTTTATTGAGTAAGTATTGTCTCAATATATCGTGATAATTCATTACCTATATCAAGTATGATCGAATTTGTCTGGAATATCTCTTCTCTGTCGTAGAAAAGTTCGTGTTGCCCATAACTGAAAACCCTGATTCTTATCTTGCTATCGATCATGCCCATGAGCAAAATAATGCCAAAGTGAAAGGGAATGGTGGTGCGGTCGGTCTCACTAGTGACCCATCTGCATTGAGACGTTGGACCATCGGAGGACCAGAGATCTGCCGACTTCTGAATGAATTCAACCATTCAGAAGATGCTGACGATGACGAAGTTCCAATCTCGAGGACTCATCATGAACAGACAAAATCTTATCAATCAAGATTTGCCGATCATTTTGCAGCACTCAAGGACGCTTTCTTGACGTACGAGAATCCCTTTTCTGTTCAGGGAACAGAACTTGTCGCCATAGACTCCAGCGTTGTTGTAGGCACTGATGCGGTTCAGACCTTGTACGATGCTGTGGAAAAGAGCGAATCCATGTACAAGTCCTTTGTCGACGAGAGACTGGTCAAGAAGTCGAGATCTCTTCATGATCCAATTCGAAAGTGTATGACTAAAATATTCACACATCAGAAAAAAACAGCAACTTCTCCAATGAAAGCTCTGAAATCGGATGTGCAACTGTACTCACGGCTCTTTATTGTGTGCATTTCACGAGAATTGGACCTTGATATATTTTTCCAGCATGAGAATCAACTGTATCCGCCATCTTTATCGTTGAATGGATCTATGCGGACTGGAAATAAATCTCAGCTCGTAGCAATTCTTGAAAATCTGCTCAAGAAGTTGCCTGAAGTAGACCCACCTCACAGATGTGAAGGATTGATCATAGATGGAGCAGTCTTAGTTCACAATATCAAGCCTCGTCCTGATGTGAAAACCTTCAAGAGCTACGTAGGCCAGCTGATTTCAAATATAGGGTACACTCGAACACAGATGGAAATATTCAGAGTGGATATAGCATGGGATCTGTACTCTTGCTCGAGTCTTAAAGAGGCCACTCGGTCAAGCAGGGGAACAGGAGTGAGGCGTAAGGATCTACCAAACAAAGGTAAACTATAAAAATACTGAATATCTCTTCATCTCTTGTGTGCCCGTGTCTAATTCCACTATAGCACATGTTTTCACAGGTACTCTACCGACTAACTGGGATGACTATTTGAGAAACGATCACAATAAGCAAGAGTTGTTCTCATTTCTTGCCAACGAGATCTTGAAGGAACTCAAGGATGTGGAAGTCGTAACTAATGTCGATGATGTTATACGCTCATCTGAGGGTACACAGTCGTATCTGCAGGGTGTTTCGTGCGCTGCGATGGAAGAAGCAGATGGAAGGTTGATGCTTCATGTGAATGATATGGTGGAGAATGGTATCCGTTGTATAGTTATACGAAGCTCGGATACAGACGTTTTGGTACTGGCAGTTTCTCATTACCATGCCCTCCACAGAAAGGGCTTGCGAGAATTGTGGTTACACTTTGGAGCAGGCCTCAAACGAAGGTTCATTAGTGTGCATGGTATCGCTGGTGTTCTTGGGGAGGACACTTCTATCGCACTCAGAGAGTTCCACGCCTTCACTGTATGTGACACGGTATCCTTTTTCGGTTCGAGAGGGAAACAGTCAGCATGGAATGCTTTCTTGAATTGCTCGAAGTAAGTATATTTCCTGGGTGATCTATTGATATGTATTCATCTGTTATATAAGAAACGCTCCATTCCATTCACAGACGCGAAGACATTATATTAGCATTCAAGAAGCTCTCACATCCAATGCTAGAAGATACCATAGACGATGATCTCATCAAGACGTTGGAGAGATTCACGGTATACATGTACGGGATCCGTGACGAGACCTGCTCCGGTGTGAATGAGGCTCGGAAGCACATGTTTGCCACAGAAAACAAACATATTGGTGCAATTCCGCCTTCCCTGGAAGCTTTCGTTCAACATATGAAGAGAGCTGCCTTCCAGAGTGGACATATCTGGGGAAGGGCCCTTGAAAATTCATTACCACCATCCCCTGAAGGGTGGGGATGGAAAAAAGAAGGAGATACCTGGGTTCCGCTTTGGAGTGAGCTTCCCGAGATCTGGTCGGCTTGCAGGGCTCTAGATAAATGTGGCTGCAAGTCTGGATGCGACACAAAACGTTGTTCCTGCCGTAGGAACATATTACCGTGCTACCTGGGATGCACAAGTTGCAAAGGGGAATGTTCTAATAAAAAGTAAGTCGCTTCGAATTATCCAGCGTGAAAGATTATTTCATATCACTGCTTGATGTAGGACCCAAACGCAACTCGAACCCCACTCACACCAAAATGAAGAGGAGGAGGTTGATGGAGGAGTAAATTAGTTGAAACATTGATCAAGGTTTGTATGTTCATCAAAAATAGTTATACCTAAACTAAAATGTTCTTTTTTCTAGATATGACCTGAACATCCACCCTGGATATCAATGTTTTTTGTATTGAAACAATAAAGTCCAAAATTAACAGCATCGAAAAGTGCTCATCAGTTATGTTCAATTTATCATAACCGCTCAGGATTTTTTCACATTCATTAAGTCACTTAGCGAATTTTCAATATTATTGGTGGCCGTGTTGGCGTCCATTTTATAAAATGGCGGATTTTTAATTACATTATGCTCGTCATAGAGCGATGCTTCATCTATGTCGAATAGGAAATCTCCATAAGAGAACGTCTCACTTTCATGAAGAATTTGGCTTTATTCTAATTTTCAGCATATTCGCATACCTTTTTTCTGAATTTTCTTCGAAATTTTTATACTAAAATACTCTCCACATAATTTTGTTCGTTCAATCATCTTCAGGCATGCTTGATATATGAAAAACCATACCTCACACGCCACGAATCATGCAATCATGTTAATATGGCACGATATCGGACGCCATTTTCCAAAATGGCGGTTTTTGAGGCTTTTCCGATGATCATAGAGCTCAAAGAATCTCACTATTGAATTTATCAAGACAATATCATTTGAAATCGACATCTGGATCATCTCTGTAGCTTTATTCCGATTTCTGAAAAATATATCGTCGAATTAACCCCCCTCTCCCCAAAATTCGGACCCCCAAGCCCAAAAAAGTAGGTGCTGCGGGCCAAATCGTTTATTTAGGTCTACTGAGCATGTGTGCAAATTTGCTTGCTTTCTATACGAAATGCGGTTTTTTTCTGCGTACCTCTAGCACTAAAAGGATCAATTTTGGATCCCATGTTTTTTGTTATTTTCATGAACGATATTGTAATATTCCCCTGAGAGGGGCTCGAACATCATCAAGAAGGCGTATAACGATCTTCCTGTATCACGCGTATCAGATTGTTCCCGAGTATCTCAATAATTCTAACATGAATCAGCATATTTTCGAACACCCAATATGTGTCGCAGCGACAGAAACATCTCAAAACAATCGATGGAACTATTAGAGAGAGAGAGAGAGATACTTTTCTATGAGAAGCTTCGAGAACAAAAGAAGGGTACCGATGATTTTCGGGAACATTCGACAAGCATATAGCCAGCCAAATCATCTGATATATAAGGACGACAGGACAGCAGGTGGTCAGTGATTGTCAGAGAGACAGCCATATACCACGTGATATAAATGGTTCGACATAAATAGTAGTTATATGTTTGTTATAAATGAGTGTTCGTTCCCTTTCGTGAAATAAATCAGTTCGTAAATAAATGGTGGTGTTCGCTTCTGCACACAAATAACGTAACAATATTATACAGGGTTATTCACGATGAGTGTTAATTAAACTTCCTGGCAAACCAAGCAACAGATTAATCTGGAATTTTGATGGTATGTATAAATTGACATGATCTACACGTCAAAAATAATTTCAACGATGCGGCGTTGCAGCTTATACTAGATATTTCAAATGGCACACCCTACCCTGTATTTCATTGCATTTTCAGATTCTCCCTATCCATCCATCCATCCATCCATCCATCCATCCATCCATCCATCCATCCATCCATCCATCCATCCATCCATCCATCCATCCATCCATCCATCCATCCATCCATCCATCCATCCATCCATCCATCCATCCATCCATCCATCCATCCATCCATCCATCCATCCATCCATCCATCCATCCATCCATCCATCCATCCATCCATCCATCCATCCATCCATCCATCCATCCATCCATCCATCCATCCATCCATCCATCCATCCATCCATCCATCCATCCATCCATCCATCCATCCATCCATCCATCCATCCATCCATCCATCCATCCATCCATCCATCCATCCATCCATCCATCCATCCATCCATCCATCCATCCATCCATCCATCCATCCATCCATCCATCCATCCATCCATCCATCCATCCATCCATCCATCCATCCATCCATCCATCCATCCATCCATCCATCCATCCATCCATCCATCCATCCATCCATCCATCCATCCATCCATCCATCCATCCATCCATCCATCCATCCATCCATCCATCCATCCACCCATCCAATGAAATTATTTTTTAATAGAAAAATAACCAATAATTATTTAGAAAATCATTCATCATCTTCATCATCATTGGAGTCCTCATCTTCTCCACTGAGATCTTCCGTTTCACTTTCTGATATTTCAGGTGACTCATCAGGGCTCTCAGCTGTGGAAATGAAATGTTATTTCAGAAATAAATTATTAATTGAGTATCATTTCATTTTTGTCAAACGAAATATACCTGATACTCCTTCAATTCCATTTTCAGAAATGATTATCTCTTGTACTTCTGCAGGAAGAGCATCTCCATCGTACCAACGGAAATCATATTTTCCATTTTCTAAAACCCATCCCCATTATAGCGGCTCAAGATCTGTTGGAACTCGTAGATGAGCCCCGCTCCATACCTGAGCAATATAAATGGTTCGCCTGAATTGTTGTTCCAATTCAGCTCGGCATGGTGGTAGCCGTGAAGAGTCGTAGCGAAATAATCCCTTCATCAATTTTTCTGAGGTTTTTTTCGGCGTATATGTCGCGGTGAATACAGTCAATCTGCCCTCGTTTACATCTGTTGAATCTTTCAACCCGTACATCATACACACAAACTTCTGAATAGTCTCTGATGTTTCTTTGTACACCGCCTGGTTTCTGATTATTTCTTGACTTGCCATAAGGTAGAAGGCCTTTTGAAAATCTTGGGACTTTTTCAGAAGGTCAAAAGGTCTTTTTTTTCCCTTTTGGTGAAAACAGGGATTAAAATCGCAACCTGTAACAGAGTGGAGCTGTGTGCCAGTTACTCGAAGGCTCGGGCCGCCCGGTCAATAAAAGTGTAACTGAAAATTGATTCATAGCTTCCTTGAGAGAATATTTCCAGGAATCACAAGAACAAAACTTGAGATATCGCATTTTTGCGGTTTTTTCCTTGTATTTCGTTTCCTTTATGTAATACGTCACCCTGTAGATCAAGATCAAAATTTAAAAAAAATACATATTTCTTCAAGTTTTGAGTTGAAAATATATTTTTTTAGTTTTTAGGCCAACTCTATGACGCTTTTGAACTGCCATCCTGAAAAAACTTTTTTTTCACGAGTTGCAACTGTAAATTAGGAAGGGGAAACTTTTTTTACACATCCCCTAATTTACAGTTGCAACTGTGAATTAGGAGATGTTTTGAAAAAAAAAAGATTCTCCTTCCTAATTTACAGTTGCAACTGTGAATTAGGAGATCAACAGTAAATTAGGCAAATATTTGTGAAAAAAAAGTTTTTTTAGGATGGCAGTTCAGACGCTTCGTACAGACATAATAATTAGTTTCTTAGTGGTTTTTGAACCAAAAACTGATTTTTCGAAACTTCGACCTCGAATAACTCGAAACGGGTAAATCGGGACGAGTTTTGTGTAAGTTCTAAAGTTAGAAAGAATTTGATTGTCGATATCTTGAGCTCTTACAGGGTGTTGAACGAATTTTGCCGCCATTTTTGCTAATTTTACTGGGCTAAATGTAATCCCCGCAACTAGCAAATCGTATGCAAATCATTATTCCATGCATAGTTTATGCTTAACTAACCTTGATCAAAATTTGGGAGCTTCGTAGATAATCTTGTACATACAGGTCAATGATGTAAAGTGACCTTCGAATAAGTCTAAATTCGCCCACCCAAACTGTATGCAAATGTTATGGCATTGATTCATGGGTCGAAATGAAGGAATCAACCAAAGGGCATACCATCGTAAATAATCTGAGAGAAATGTCGGTTAATGGTAACTTGCGGTCCGTATGCCGCCCTTCGGGACCGACCTAGACGTATGCAAATCGGCTAGCGCCCGGTTAATTTGGCGGGATGCGACTATTCCAATGAATTTTAGAGCTTCTCCTATAATACAATTTTCAACATTACTTTCAACAGGAAGTTGATTGATTAGGGAGATGGGCGACCGGGTACCGATCCAACTAACCACTTTTTCCCGATAATCCAACTCAATCTTTAAGTGTTTGGGATCACACGTTAAAAGGTAAGGCCCCCGTCATTCCTTGCTCGCACAAGACTTTCGAAGACTTTTGAGGGTTGCTCGTAAGGGGGCAACCGAATGACGGATAGAACAAATTTTAGAACAAAAAAATCTTCATGTCTCTTGAAGGGCATACCTTCGTAGATAATCGACACCCCTAGTGTTATGGGCCAACGGTCTATTTGGTATCGATGGCTATACAGCTGTACATGCATGTAGGGACTCAAGAGGAGGTGGTGTTGCAATATATAGTAAACAAAACATTTTAATCAGAGAAACAAACAGTATTGGAGAAAATAGTGTTTATAACATGGTTGGAGTAGAAATTAGGTCGAGCAGGATGAAAATAATGGGAATATATAGACCACCATCATTGGAAACTCAAGAATTCTTAACCATATTGGATGATCTACTCAGCAAAGAGGACAATGCGCTAATTATAGGTGCATTAATATCAATCTATTAGAAAAATCAGATTCTTCCATAGATTATAAAAATTGTGTGGTACTAAATGGTTTCGAGATCTGGAATGAAATTGATAAACAACATGCAACTAGAGTAACACCTCATTCACAAACAATTATTGATCATGTACTGGCCACAACAAATATCAAGAACTATCAATTATCATTAGAGAGTAGCACTCTTTCAGATCATGAAATGATAGAGATTATATTATATGTTCAAAGGAATCATCAAGAGCCTAAAGTCAATTAAACATTTAGTAAATTAGATACGAAAAAATATATACAATCATTCAAAGATATCATTGAAGAAAGGGGAAATATAGATACATTTGATAAACTGATAGATACCATACAGGAAGCAAAAGCCAAAGCAACAAGGGAAATAGTTATAATAGTTAGGGCAAATAAAGAGTGGATAACTTTGGAGTTCCTTGAAATGTTGAAAGAACGGGAAAGATTATATAAATTGAGTAGAACATTTCCACTAGATGATAGGATAGTAAATGAGTTCAAATACATAAAAAATAAAGTTAATAATGAAAGGAGGAAATTTAAAGCTAAATACTTTGAAAAAAAATGGGAGGAAGCAGGTAACCATACAAAAAAAGCAATGGTCATTCATAAATACCTTGGTAAAGAAAAATAAAGAAGAGAATACTATAACATTCCTAGAAATTGATGATGAAACTGTAACTGATCAGGAAGTTATTGTTTATAGGTTGAACAAATATTTTGTAAATGTTGGTCAAGCAATAATCAATAATATCAATGAGGAACTAATAAATAACCCTAACATTCATACTTTTGACAATGTCTACACTAACAATTCATTATTTCTTAGTAATACAAATGTTGGCGAAATAATCAATGTCCTGAATGAAATCAATAAAAATGCAGCCCCTGGGCACGATAAGATATCAATTAAAGAACTATTGTTGATTATTGAATGGCTCTCACCAGTCCTGGTCACGCTAATCAATGATATATTTGAAAAAGGAATTTATCCTGACATATTAAAAAAAGGAAAGGTCATTCCTATTCACAAATCAGGTTCAAAATCCAAACTAGAGAATTATCGCCCCATTACAGTTGTTTGTGCATTGTCTAAAGTAGTAGAAATGCTTATAAAAAATCGAATTATTGAGTTCATGGATAAATATACTGAACTAGACAAATATCAATATGGATTTCAAAAAAAATCAAACACACAAAGTGACACTACAGATTTCCTTAACTATGTAACAACAAAACTGGATGAAAGTAAATATGTCATCACTGTATTTGTAGACCTTCAGAAAGCTTTCGATGTAGTGGATCATAATATATAATTATCGAAGTTGAATACATTAGGATTGAGGGGTATAACATTAAACTTAATTGAAACATATCTACATTCCCGTGAACAGTATGTCTCGCTTAACAACATAGAGAGCCAGTTAGAAAACATAAATTGTGGAGTACCACAGGGCTCAGTCCTGGGTCCACTGTTTTATTCACTGCACACCCTCAATTTAAAAAATGCAAATTCAATAGCTCGTTACTATACGTTTGCAGATGACACAATACTTGTTTATGAAGGAAAATACCTAATAGAACTAGAAAGTAGAATCAATATAGATTTGAACCTATATTCAGAATGGCTGTTGAGTAATAAATTGAAAATTAATGTACAAAAAACAGTATATTATGTTATTCAAGAATAAAAACAAAGAAAGTCTCGAGATTATTATTAAAATTGGAGATAATATGTTAAAAAAAGTAGAAAATACAAAATATCTAGGGTTAATTGTTGACGACAAACTCAACTGGCAAGCACACATAGAACACATGACAAATAAAATTGTTCCAATGATAGGTGCCCTGTATAGATGTCGTGATTACCTAAACAACCATAATAAGCTGATGATTTATAATAGTTATTTCCTCTCAATATTTCGTTACTTAATAACGAACTGGGGAGTTTGCTCTAATACTTTTGGGTGTATGATAAATTGACATTCATCATACAGGGCGTGGAAATGAATTCTGAATTGAGACTCTATCACGAATCTGCGATTAGAGGTCTATAAAAATCACAAGTTTCCATCGTTCAAGTTTGAACCCCCTGATTGGGTATGAAAGTGTTGAAAAGGAATATTCTCAGATAAATTATGAACATACAAAAATGGATATATATTTATATAAAGCAATACATTGAGAATTCGCATTCTCTATGTGATGAGAATATTTACTCTTTTTCAGTTAATTCAATAGAAAACAACTACTTTCCTGGCTATATGCCACGACGAACATTGAATTATATCTATTGAACACACACGATAAGAGTTTGAAAATAAAATATAAAAATTTCTGAAATTGAGAATTTGCATTCTCCTTCAGACAAAAATATGTATATACACACATCATTCTGAATATTCAACAGAAAACAACTACTTTCCTGGCTATTTGCCACGTCGAACATTGAATTATATCTGATGAACATTCAAAAGGGGAACATGAAAAATAAAGAATAAAATCCTCCGAAATTGAGAATTGACATGAACATGAACTCATGCCAGTATACTTCTCCTATACATTCCAATTTTCTCAAATACGTACACGGATTGGACAGATTGGACGTAGGATTGGACCGATATTGTTGAATACCTAATCTGATTATATATGAATCACTATGTATTATGTTATATTTGTTATCATAGTTGTGGTATGTCAATGATTTTATTGATAATAAAAATATTCAACTGTTAGTGTCAATCAATTTTAGATCTTTGAATAAGAATATAACTTGAAATCTCCAAAAGGTTATGTGCCCAGAACGTTTCTAGTGGCTATAAAGTTACATTGCTGTTAGTTCAACCATAGTTTTCCATAAGTTGGAGGAGAAATTTGCTATTCAAGTTTTGCTACTCAATATGGCTTCATCACATGGATCTCTTTTGCCAATTGAGAAACTTGAAGGTATGGCAAACTACAACAACTGGAAATTTGCGATGCAAATGTATCTTATTCATGAAGATCTGTGGGAATATGTGTCAACGGAAGTACAAAGTCCTGATCCAAAGAAGAATGATAGGGCAAAAGCCAAAATTTGTCTTATGGTACAGCCGTCAGCTTATTCGTATGTAAGAAATGCCTCGTCAGCCAAAGTAGCATGGGATAACTTGGCTAAAGCTTTTGAAGATAAAGGACTATCAAGACGGTTGAGTTTACTCAGGAACCTGTTCTCAATAAAACTGTCCAATTTTTCAAATATGGAAGAGTACGTTTCTGAGGTCATGTCTCTAACTCAAAAACTGAATGACATAAATGCATCTCTAGAAGATGAATTTGTTGGTGTTATCCTCCTGAATGGATTACCTGCAGAATATAACCCTATGGTCATGGCGCTTGAAAATTCCAATCAGAAAATATCAAGTGAATTAGTGAAAACCAAGTTATTAACAGAAGATGCCAGAATGTCTCCTAACCAAATGAATTCAGCGCTGGTTGCCAAGAAATCATTCGGTAGATCTAAGAAGCCGAACTGGAAATGCTATGGATATGGTAAACATGGCCACAAGAAGCCTGATTGCCCAGAGTTGAAAAATAAATCTTCCAGCAAGGAAATTAGTAGGAGTTTGAAGCAGAATCAAACTCTGAATGCGTTATTGAATGCACTGGGAGTAAATACAAGTAGCATGGATTGGTATCTTGACTCGGGAGCAACTGCACACATGTCAATGAGAAGAGATTGGTTTTTGGAATTTGATGATAATTTATGTGGTCAACAAATTACCGTAGCGAACAATGAGAAGATGACTAGTGATGGAGTTGGTAGAATACCGATATGTATCAATGGAAGCACCAAAATAATACACAATGTGTTGTACGTTCCACAGTTATCTGCGAATCTTCTATCAGTGTCCAAACTGATACAAAAAGGACTTGTTGTGGTTTTCTCTAGTAATGGTTGTCAAATTTACCATGAAGAAGATTGTGCTATACAAGGTGAGGTTCAGATAACAGCTTCAAACGTTGGTGGAATTTTCAAGTTAGATGTCACAGAGAATCAAGTTTTTGCTGCATCATCAATAGCAGATGATTCTCATGAAATGTGGCATAGAAGACTCGGTCATTTGAACAGAAAATCAATGAATTTGCTCAAAAAAGGTCTAGCTTCTGGTGTGGAATTCAAACATCAAGATGATAAACCATGTGTATCCTGTATCGAAGGAAAGCAGTGTCGCCAGCCTTTCAATAAATCAATCAGAAGAAGAGTCCAGCAGAAGCTAGAGTTAGTTCATACTGATGTTTGTGGGCCGATGTCAGAAAACTCCTATGGAGGAGCTAGGTATATGCTTACCTTCATAGATGACTTCAGCAGGAAAATATTCGTATATTTCTTGAAAAATAAAGACGAAGTCAAAGACATTTTCATTGAATTCAGTGTTTTTGTTGAAAACCAAACTGGATTGCGAGTGAAATGTCTTCGGACTGATAACGGAACAGAGTATGTCAACAATAACTTACAATCTTACCTCAAGCAGAAAGGCATAAGACACCAAACCACCGTTCCCTATACACCCCAACAAAATGGTGTAGCGGAGAGAGCAAACCGAACGATTTGTGAAATCGCCAGAACTATGCTGAAGGATTCAAACTGCCATAAAAGAATGTGGGCCGAAGCGTGCAATACAGCAGTGTATCTGAAAAATCGATCTCCACATAGTGCTGTCCAGTTTCAAGTTCCTGAAGAACTGTGGGCAGGTGAAAGAGTCGATCTCAGCCACTTACGAGTTTTTGGTTGTATTGCTTACATGCACATCCCCAAGGAGCTTCGAACCAAATGGGACTCCAAAGGAAAAAGACTCACTTTTGTGGGCTATTGTGAGGACACGAAAGGCTATGGTCTTCTGGATATGATGAACCCTATAAAAATCATCAGAGCTAAGGATGTTATCTTCATTGGAAATGAATTTGGAATTGGGAATGATACGAGAAGATCTGACATTTTTCCATTGACACTGACTGACAATAAAGTGACAGCTGATACGACAAGTCAGGCTATCCAGACAGTCAATGTACAGGGTACTTTAGAAGATGAAAGAAGTGACAATGAAGAAGATGCTCATGAAGGACAAGGCACAGCAGAAGGAATAGAAGAGAGAAGATATCCACTCAGAAATCGGCAACCAAGAGTACTTGCAGACTTCCATTTGTATCACACCTTGAGTACTGATGATGAATCGGGTAAAAGTATGAATAGCTTCCATGATACTATATTGTATTCATCAATATGTACTGGTGACGATCCAATATCGGTGAAAGATGCTTTATCTAGAAACGATAAGCATAAATGGATTAGTGCAATGCAAGAAGAGTACGATTCTCTACTGAAAAACGATGTCTTCGATTTGGTGGATCTACCAGATAACAAGAAACTGGTTGATACCAAATGGGTCTTCAAGAAGAAATCAGCTGTGGATGAGAGTATTCGATATAGAGCACGTCTAGTGGCAAAAGGCTTCACACAGCAATATGGAGTTGATTATGGAGAAACTTTTTCTCCTGTTGTACGGCACTCCAGTATTCGCTTATTATTAGCATTGTCCGCTAATTTGGGCTTAGATATAGATCACCTGGATGTAGTGACAGCTTTCCTGAATGGGTCACTAGAAGAAGAGGTATATATGTCTCAACCTGATGGTTTCATTGCTGATGGACAAGAATCGAAAGTTTGTCGTTTGAAGAAAGCAATTTACGGTCTCAAGCAATCGGCTAGAGCTTGGAATCTGAAGGTCAATCAAGTACTTCTTGGGATGGGTTATCAGAGATCAAACTTTGAGTCCTGTATATATTTTAAGCTGAATGGAAATTGGATCACTATAATTGCTCTCTACGTCGATGATTTTCTAATATTCTCCAATTACAATGAAGAAAAGAAGTTTCTGAAGGAGAATCTTAGCCGCAAATTCAAGATAAAGGATCTTGGACAATTCAAAGAATGTTTAGGTATGACAGTTTATAGAAATAGAGAAATTCTGAGAAAATTCGGAATGTTAGACTGCAAACCTGTGAAATCTCCAATGGAAGCCAATTTGAAGATCTCACAACCGGAAAATAATGAAACCAATGGAAACTGCGATGAGCCATATCAGAGTTTGATCGGTTCCTTGATGTACTTAGCTGTATGTTCTCGTCCAGATATTTCTCACTGTGTCAATATATTGAGTCAATTCAATACTAAGTATTCAGAAACACATTGGGAATTAGCTAAAAGAATACTGAGATATATCAAAGGGACAATCAATCATGGTCTTCAATTTAGAAAAGATGATATGGATATAACAGGATTCGTCGATGCAGATTGGGGAGGAGATGCCAGAGATAGAAAATCATATACAGGATTCGTATTCATATTAGCCGGAGCAGCAATTTCTTGGGAAAGTAAAAAACAAAGAACTATAGCGCTCTCTAGTACTGAAGCGGAGTATATGGCTTTATCCGAAGCAGCCAAAGAAGCTACACATCTGCAGAGACTAAGGTCTGAATTTATGGGAGAAGAAAGGCAGATCACCTTATATAATGATAACCAAAGTGCACAGAAACTGTCTATGCATGCTGTGTTTCATAATCGATCGAAACACATTAATATCCGGTACCATTATACAGGGTGATTCACGAGCCACTGTACATACTTATGGTGTACATAGGACATACCTCTGCCATTGAAGAATGA
The DNA here is from genome assembly GCA_918026855.4 of Phaedon cochleariae. Classification (NCBI taxonomy): domain Eukaryota; kingdom Metazoa; phylum Arthropoda; class Insecta; order Coleoptera; family Chrysomelidae; genus Phaedon; species Phaedon cochleariae. The sequence continues at coordinate 34,245,590 of OU896707.1, read as the reverse complement.
ATATTTATATTGGTCAATTCGACGTAATTACTAAGATACAGGGTCATTTTTCATTTTTGGCCAAAATTGATTCACTCTGTATCTTTTCAGTCGTTTGATCAAATTTCCTCAAATTTTATACACTTAGTCTACTAATTAATGTCAACTTTCTGGAGTAGAAAGGGTCGCCAAATTCCAGGCCCGGACTTGGAAATTTTGAATTTGTCGTCTCTTACAGATAGGACGCCCTGTACATTGGAATTTTCAATATCTGCTCATTATTCCTGAAACTACATGGATTAATGAACAGAAAAATGTAAATAACACGTTTGGCACATTTGAAGTATGTTTTAAATAAAATATTGCTTTTCGAGAAACATTCCATTTATTCATTTTATCTCTTGAAAATTTATAAAAAAATTAAATTATATTTTCAAAATGCATTCCACCAGCATTCCTGCACTTTTGTGCTCGCTCAAATGAATTTTAAGTTACATTTAAAACCATTTCTGGACTACATAAAATAACGTTCAACATAATTATCTGATTTTCTATCAGTAGGCCATAATAATATCCCCTCTATTATTTGACAGATATGGTCCATTGTTTTAAGAATTGTCACAAAGTATCTGTCAATCAGTTGATGTTAAGCCGAATTGCTGTTTCATTAATAATACTAGTTGGTTCAACGAATTAACAAAATGCCACTTTTTACAAATGCTGAATATGCAGACATTATTTATGTGTACGGATTTTGCGATGGTAATGGAAGAGCGGCAGCACAAGAGTACGGAAGACGTTTTCCTGGCAGGAGAATCCCAAACCATCAAACATTTTCCTCAACTTATAACATTTTACGAGAGACTGGTAAATTTCCTTCGATCGATATTCGTGTTGAGAGAAATGTTCAACATAACGGGCCTCAAGTGGAAAATATTCTTGACATTGTACGTGAAAATGCAAAAACAAGTACAAGGCGAATAAGTGCACAGTTAGTTCTGCCGCAAACTCGTGTATGGCGAGTACTTAATAACGAGAATTTATACCCTTTTCACATCCAGCAGGTACAACGGTTGGAAGAAGGTGACCAAATACCTAGGCTTGCATTTTCCCGGTGGATCACAAGCCACAGAAGGACTGTTTTTCGTACGTTATTTACCGATGAAGCCCAGTTTACACAAGACGGTATTTTTAATACAAGAAATTCTCATGTGTGGGCAAATGAAAATCCGCACACAGTAAGACAAGCCCATTCCCAACATAAATTTTCAATTAATGTTTGGTGTGGTTTGATAAATGATTCGTTGATTGGACCTCATGTTTTTCCTCGAAGGTTAACGAGCCTCGTTTATTTGGATTTTCTGCAGAATATTTTGCCTGGTTTGATGGAGAACATTAATTTGAGAGGAATACATTTCCAGCATGATGGCGCTCCGCCTCATTTTGGCGTTGACGTCAGAGAACACCTTGATTACCGATTTCCAAATCGTTGGATTGGACGAGGAGGGCCACTCCCTTGGCCAGCTAGGTCCCCAGATTTTAACCCACTAGATTATTTTTTGTGGGGACATTTGAAACAAAAGGTCTACAGCGATCCTATTGGAAACAGAGAGCAGTTATTGAACCGAATTGAACATTATTGTGAAGAAATCAAACAAAATCCTCAAATGATTCGAAACTCAATCGGAAATTTGTTAACTCGAGCACAAAAGTGCAGGGATGCTGGTGGAATGCATTTTGAAAATATAATTTAATTTTTTTATGAATTTTCAAGAGATAAAATAAATAAAAGGAATGTTTCTCGAAAAGCAATATTTTATTTAAAACATACTTCAAATGTGCCAAACGTGTTATTAACATTTTTCTGTTCATTAATCCATGTAGTTTCAGGAATAATGAGCAGATATTGAAAATTCCAATGTACAGGGTGTCCTATCTGTAAGAGACGATAAATTGAAATTTTCCAAGTCCGGGCCTGGAATTTGGCGACTCTTTGTACTCCAAAATGTTGACATTGATTAGTAGACTAAGTGTATGAAATTTGAGGAAATTTGATCAAACGACTGAAAAGATACAGAGTGAATCAATTTTGGCCAAAAATGAAAAATGACCCTGTATCTTAGTAATTACGTCGAATTGACCAATATAAATATTCATTCTTCAATGGCAGAGGTATGTCCTATGTACACCATAAGTATGTACAGTGGCTCGTGAATCACCCTGTATAAGGCAAGTCATTGAAGAAAAGCGAATTGTACTCAAATATTTGCCAACTGGAGAAATGATAGCAGAAATTTTAACGAAGAATATAAATGGTCAGAAATTTTTACAATGTGTTCAAGACATGGGTGTATTACGGGGGAGTGTTGAATACCTAATCTGATTATATATGAATCACTATGTATTATGTTATATTTGTTATCATAGTTGTGGTATGTCAATGATTTTATTGATAATAAAAATATTCAACTGTTAGTGTCAATCAATTTTAGATCTTTGAATAAGAATATAACTTGAAATCTCCAAAAGATATTATCGATTATTAAAAATACGAGATTGGACATTTACATTGCGAGAATAGGAATATTGGGCTAAGAATGGACCTTGGATTGGACAGATTTCATCGGGATTGGACACCAAGTGTACACATATTGGACATAGTGGTTGACCCCTCGCACTATACCAGGGCAAACAATCAAATATATCTAACACAAGTAAAAACTAATGTGGCACTGAATGACCCAATATCCAAATGTATTCAAACTTATAATACTATACCAAATTTCATCAAAAACAAAGATAGTTATGCATCGTTCAAAAGAGAACTAATGATTTATATGAATGCAATTAATACTTAGTATGTATTTTGTGTTTTTTGTTATGTTTTTTTTGTTAGGTTAAATATGCTTCAAGACTGTACCCAAATATAAAATGTGCATTTTTGTTTGATGTTAACTTGATTACTTGTATATTCATCATTAAGTTTAGATTAGATTAGATTAGATTAGATTTATTTCTCACAGAATCGCAATTACATTGATACATAATAATAATAATAGCATATAGTATTTACATTCTGTACAGCTTATACAGCATTGAGAAAGTGAAAGGTGCGGTGTAAACTAATAACAATAATGTGACTTCATTCTAAATGTTGAGAAAAAAATTCCTCTAGATTGTAAAAAACATGTTGATGCAATAATTTTTTCAGGTGGTTTTTGAAACGCAAATTACCTAAAGATTTCATATTGGAAGGTAGGTGGTTGTATACTTTTATTCCAGAATACAATGGCCCATTTCTAGTTCTGTTGTATCTATAGTTTGGCAAAATATACTCTTGCTTTCTTATTGGATATGTGTGCTTGTCTGATGGTAATGTCATTATTGAACGCTTTTTGTGAATCAGCATACTTATTTTGAATATGTAGGTATTTGTTAAAGTGAATATTTTATGGTCTTTGAAAGGTGTTCTGCAAGAGTCTCTAGGATTCAAACCAAATAATACCCGAATAGCTCTCTTCTGGGTTCCGAATACGTCTGCCGCATATGTGCATGTGCCCCAAAATTCAATGCCATATTGTAAAACACTATGAAAGTATGCAAAGTAGACCAGTTTTGTTGTTGCAAGGTTTGTATTCCGTTTAACTGTGCGTAGGGCAAAGATTGACCTACTCAATTTAGTTTGAAGTGTAGTGATGTGGTCTAGCCAGTTTAGTTTGCTGTCAATAGTTATTCCCAGAAATTTTGTTGAGAGTACACTATCAATAGAATTTTCATTAAGTAGTATAAGTTTAAGTTCCATCACCAGCATTATTGCTGATTTGGAAAAAAAAAATACTATGAATTGTTATAGTTGTATGTTTATTTGTTCAATAAAGTATTTTTTTTCTGAAAAAAAAAAAAATGCTTTTGATAGACATACATAATGTACAGTGCATCCCATTTTGGGTGAGACAGCCAGGTTTCTCGCTTGTTATTTGAGATAGAGCCTTGCGGTTTTCACGTTCCTGTCCTACTTTTTTGTGAAACTCAAGATGGCCTAATCAGATTTTGCATAACTGTTTCCGTTTATGAGATACAGGGCGATTTTGGAAATTTATACTTTTCGGGACCCTCCTTAATCTCCGAAGTTATCAGAAATAATGCTGAGCTGAAAACTACGTCTGATACAGAATTCCGCGTAGAATCCAGTGACGCACTCACTTTTTTTTTCGGGGTATGGTTTCGAATATACGACACAAACTTATATTTTTTTCAATGGAACACCCTGTATCTTATCACTTCATTGAATTCGTTATTTTTTTCCCTTCAAAATGATGTATGATACTATATAGGTAGGATGTTCAGAAATGCTAAAAAAACACTAAAACATCACATAATGATGATTTTTCAATAAAAGGGATATTACTTTTGATTATCAACAGTAGTAGGTCATGGATGATACGAACATCCTTGTTGTTATTCTGGCTACTATGCATTTGGGAGCATTGTTTTATCCAGTGAGCATTGAAGAGAGAAAAAAAAAACAAATTTGATCTAGCTGTCATCGCTATGAATTATTATTGTGTATCATCGTGTTTGGGTTTGAAGGAATATTGAATATTGTAGAAATAATTGTTTGTGAATTTGTTAATTGAGAACTGATAATGGCTGGAAGAGATTTGGTTTTTCAAAACAATGAAAAATATGACATTATACAATGTTTCAATCAATGTAATGAAAACGTTGGCGAAGCTTTGGAACTCTATTTGAACAGGTATGACGTCGAGAATTTCACAAGACATTTCCCTACATCATGATTTGAAAACTTTCAGATATCCAGAGAGGTATCAACCTAGTCGAGCAACTATATTCAGACTAAAGAATAAATTACAGAATTATTGTGCATATTCTAAACCTCGACCCAAGGTATATAATAGAGAGAATCGAGAAGTAGATGAAATAAATGTGTTAGCTAGCGTTCATGCCTATCATCAGACTTCTTGTGCAAAATTAGAAAATGAAACTGGCATTTCCAGATCACGGGTACACAGAATTTTGAAAAAGTATAAGTTGAAACCCTACAAAGTCAATATTGTCCAACACTTATATCCTGGTGATGCAGCAAGACGTTTGAATTTCTGCAATTGGTTTTTGAACCATGCTCAGAGAGACATTGATTTTGCAAAAAAAGTTATTTGGTCAGACGAATCACATATAAGCAGTGCTGGTATATTTAACAGGCAAAATACAAGGCATTGGTATAATGAAAATCATAAGCACTTAATTTTTGAACGACAACAACAGGGTCGATTTGGTTTCAATGTGGCATGTTTCATATTGGGGACAAAAATCATATACCGCATTTTTGAAGGATCCCTTACCTCAAATAGGTACTTGACAATTCTAGAAGACGTGTTACCGGAACTACTGGAAGATGTTCCCCTCGCCTTCCTTAATTCCATACATTTTCAACAGGAAGGCGCCCCTGCCCACAATTCAAGATTGATCGGGCGGTTTTTAGATAATAATTTTCAGGGTTGTTGGATTGGAACGCATGGACCTGATTTGTCCGAGGATTTGTCAATATTAGACTTTTTCTTGTGGGGCTATTTGAAAAATAAAATATACAGTAATAGACACAACAGTCCCGAAGAACTTCGTGCATCAACAGAGGCAGCTTTCCGAGATTTACAAAGGCGCCCTTTTATAATATTAAATGCACTCAGGCGTATTGAAAAAGTTTGTCAATTATGTATTAGGGAAAATGGACAGCAATTCGAACAGTTCAATCAGTAAGATATTATGTAATGTTGAGAATTTGTTCTTGAAAAATATTTTATTGGGTATTTCTTCTGTATCTAATTTGTATTATGAATTTGTATTTTTTATTTGTTGCTATTAGGTAGGTACCAACGTTTTGTTTTTCGTGTTAGTGATGAGCGGTGATGAGTGTATTATCTTTATTTGCTTACTCTCCTATGAAAAAATTCAGATAAAAATTATCCAATTGATTCTTCTTTTATATGGGAAATCCATGGCCCACTAACAAGAAATCATCATTATGTGATGTTTTAGTGTTTTTTTAGCATTTCTGAACATCCTACCTGTATAGTATCATACATCATTTTGAAGGGAAAAAAATAACGAATTCAATGAAGTGATAAAATACAGGGTGTTCCATTGAAAAAAATATAGGTTTGTGTCGTATATTCAAAACCATACCCCGAAAAAAAAAAGTGAGTGCGTCACTGGATTCTACGCGGAATTCTGTATCAGACGTAGTTTTCAGCTCAGCATTATTTCTGATAACAAATAACAAGCGAGAAACCTGGCTGTCTCACCCAAAATGGGATGCACTGTACAGTGAATGAGGCATATTTCGAGGAATTGTCTTGTATTTTTTCTGTTTGAAATGTTGAGCAAAAAAATCGAAAATAGGGTTATTAATTAGCCTTAAATTAGACATTTAATCTGGATATATCAAATCGGTGAAAAATCAATGTTTTCAAAAATGACTCTGCTGAGTTCAGCTGAAGCTAGCACAGATTTTTCTATGATAGAGAGAAGCAAGAAAATTGGGAATAGGATAATAAATTAGCCTAAAATGAGCACTACATTTTCACTATATCAGATCATCAAAACATATTGTTTTTCAAAAATGGCTTGGCTGAGTTGGACCCAAGCTAGCAAAACCATCAGATTTTTCTGAGGATTTTTCTATGATAGAGAGGAGCAAAAAATTCAGGAATGGGGTTATAAATTATCCTGAAATGAGCCCAAAATTATGATATGTGTCTCATTTTGAAATTCAAAAGTGGTTTTGCTAGCTCCATTGGTATGAGTTTTTAATATTTTTTCTGATATCAGGATCATATGATATTGTTGCTTGTACTCTTCAACTGTCATTTCGTGTACCTTTATGATGATAAATTCTGACATTCTTCAGAGTACAAATAAGTAATGTTACTCAACATCACCTCCACTGCCGCTGGTGATGGCAGAAAATGTGAAACATTCCAATCATGTTTCGCTTAGCTTGTTTGATAACTGACAATCACAAACACAACACATTTCATCAAACTTCATTATATTTCATAAGAAATTTCAAATATGCTATTCTAAATCTGAAGCTATGATGAAATAAGTTATATTAATGCATCCAACTCCACATATCTTTCATAGTGTGATTTCCATTTTCCAACTCGTTTTCCAATATATTGGATTTTTTTTCCAATATATTGAAAAAAAAAACATTTTAATTGAGTGACCACTAGAGGCTTTCTTAACCTTCAAATACTAGTATGAAATACATTTCTATAATTGGGCACTGCCCATCAGGCCTATCTTTTTATTATATTGAAGCAGGGTCATCAGAGCTGGTAGTGTATACTGGTCTTCATAGGATATAATATTGATAATATGAGGGTGTCAGCTCTCTTAATTATCACTGCTTTGGAATTCTTTGCCAATGAAAGTATTCCCAAGAACTTATTATAACCTCCAAAAATTCAAGAAAAATTCCACCATCTACCTCCTCTCCCTATCCTCCCTAGGTATGCATTAACATTATAGGAATTTCCTTTTGTGCCCTTCAAGAGGTAAAAAAAAATTGTGACATGTTCTCAGAAGACAAGTGTAGGAAGATCTGAATTTGGATGAGTACTCGGATGAGTAGGAGGATGAGCTCCACAATAAGTATCTACTTTCAATTTTGCTGGTAGGTCTCTTCTATTTCATGTGGAATTTACACTCATGTGGGTATTTTGTATGATTTCTCAAGAGTGATTTTTTCTGTTTGAATATTATTGTTCATTGTAAACAGCTTGATTGAGATTATTCAATTTATGGTATTTTGATTTCCATAACATTTGGAAAATGTCACTCAGTGTCATTCAAGTTTAGCTTTAGGGCTTCAAGTACCTGCAATGATTCCAGATTATTTTTTATGTACCTAATGCTGCACCAGCATGTATATCCCACGACCAGAAAAACATGATGGGAATTTCTAACACATTAATTACAATTTTTTACATCATACCTCAATTTTTTTACAATCATGGATTCACGGGAAATTGGTAGTGGTGCAGCTTTAGACTAAAGGTGCACCACGCCAACCAAATTTTGAAAATTTCTTGGATTTTGGTCGTCCTGTACCCATCATAATTTCTAACAAATTAATTACAAGTGTTTAAACATACAAACAACCCCAAAACCAACCCCCAACTCATTGAAATGATGGTATAAGTATCCAGACTCATATAATTCGATAATTACCACTCGAGTAAGAAGGAGAAAAAAGTATAATAGGTATGAGTACCTCATACTCCTGATAGTAATTTGATATATCTCATAGTTTTCTTCCAACCATTGGACTTTAAGCCCATTATACTTTTCTTGAATTACCTTTTTTTAATATACTTACGCGTATGAAAAATACTGGGTTATACCGGGGATAATATGAATGGATTTCAGTCTCCTTCATGAAAAAAGTATTTTCTCCTGTTTTCATCCACGTTGAAATTTATTACACTGCCCCACACAAACAGAAATGTATTCTGATGTAGAGAGAAACAAATTCTAAGAGATTTTGTTTGAACAATAATTTCTTACACCATCCCATATGAATGAATTCCAGTCTTCTTCATGAAAAAAGTATATTCTCGTGTTTTCATCCACGTTGGAATTTATTACACTGCCCCACACAAACAGAAATATATTCTGATGTAGATAAAACATATCAGGTATTAGAGATTTCATTCGAATAATAATTTATTACACCACCCCACATGAACGAATTTTAGTCTACTTAATGAAAAAAGTATATTCTCGTGTTTTCAGTTACGTTAGAATTTATTACACTGTCCCACACAAACATAAGTATATTCAGATGAAGTAAAAACCATATTATAAGAGATCTCGTTCGAAAAATAATTTCTTACACCACCCCACATGAATGGATTTCAGTCTCCTTCATGAAAAAAGTATTTTCTCGTGTTTTCATCCACGTTGGAATTTATTACACTGCCCCACACAAACAGAAATATATTCTGATGTAGAGAGAAACATATTCTAAGAGATTTTGTTTGAACAATAATTTCTTACACCACCCCACATGAATGAATTCCAGTCGTCTTCCATGAAAAAAGTATATTCTCGTGTTTTCAGTCACGTAAGAATTTATTACACTGTCCCACACAAACATAAGAATATTCAGATGAAGTAAAAACCATATAATAAGAGATCTCGTTCGAAAAATAATTTCTTACACCACCCCACATGAATGGATTTCAGTCTCCTTCATGAAAAAAGTATTTTCTCGTGTTTTCATCCACGTTGGAATTTATTATACTGCCCCACACAAACAGAAATGTATTCTGATGTAGAGAGACACAAATTCTAAGAGATTTTGTTTGAACAATAATTTCTTACACCATCCTACATGAATGAATTCCAGTCTTCTTCATGAAAAAAGTATATTCTCGTGTTTTCATCCACGTTGGAATTTATTACACTGCCCCACACAAACAGAAATATATTCTGATGTAGAGAGAAACATATTCTAAGAGATTTTGTTTGAACAATAATTTCTTACACCACCCCACATGGATGAATTCCAGTCTACTCCATGAAAAAAGTAAATTCTCGTGTTTTCAGTCACGTTAGAATTTATTACACTGTCCCACACGAACATAAGTATATTCAGATGAACTAAAAACCATATTATACGGGATCTCGTCCGGAAAATAAATTTTTTAAACCACCCCACATGAATGGATTTTAGTCTACTTCATGAAAAAAGTATATTCTCGTGTTTTCACCCACGTTGGAATTTATTACACTGCCCCACACAAACATAAATATATTCCGAGATATATTCTGATGTAGAGAGGAACATATTCTAAGAGATTTTGTTCGTACAATAATTTCTTACACCACCCCACATGAATGAATTCCAGTCTTCTTCATGAAAAAAGTATATTCTCGTGTTTTCAGTCACGTAAGAATTTATTACAGTGTCCCACACAAACATAAGAATATTCAGATGAAGTAAAAACCATATTATAAGAGATCTCGTTCGAAAAATAATTTCTTACACCACCCCACATGAATGAATTCCAGTCTTCTTCATGAAAAAAGTATGCACTCATTTTTTCGGTCACGTTAGAATTCATTACACTGCCTTACACAAACATAAGTATATTCATATGGAGTGAAAACCATATGATAAGAGATCTCGTTCGAAAAATAATTTCTTACACTACCCCACATGAATTGATATGAGTCTACTACATGAAAAATATATATTCTCGTGGTTTCACCCACGTTGGAATTTATTACACTGCCCCACACAAACAGAAATATATTCTGATGCAGGTATTAGAGATTTCATTCGAATAATAATATATTACACCACCCCACATGAACGAATTTTAGTCTACTTCATGAAAAAAGTTTATTCTCGTGTTTTCAATTAAAAAGTTTTTCCAGGTCTTGTCATTTATAGGAAAATGAAAAAATAAAATTAAAATATATCGAATTGAAAAATGTGTATTTCTGTTCGTGTGGGGCAGTGTAATCAATTCCAACATAGATGAAAACATGAGAATATACTTTTTTCATGAACAAGACTGGAATTCATTCATGTGGGATGGTGTAAGAAATTATTGTTCAAACAAAATCTCTTAGAATATGTTTCTCTCTACATCAGATTACATTTCTGTTTGTGTGGGGCAGTGTAATAAATTCAAACGTGGATGACAACACGAGAAAATACTTTTTTCATGAAGGAGACTGAAATCCATTAATGCGGGGTGGTGTAAGAAATTATTTTTCGAACAAAATCTCTTAGAATATGTTTCTCACTACATCAGAATATATTTCTGTTTGTGTGGGGCAGTGTAATAAATTCCAACGTGGGTGAAAACACGAGAATATACTTTTTTCATGAAGTAGACTAAAATCCATTCATGTGGGGTGGTTTAAAAATTTATTTTTCGGACGAGATCTCTTATAATATGGTTTTTAGTTCATCTGAATATACTTATGTTCGTGTGGGACAGTGTAATAAATTCTAACGTGACTGAAAACACGAGAATATACTTTTTTCATGAAGAAGACTGGAATTCATTCATGTGGGGTGGTGTAAGAAATTATTGTTCAAACAAAATCTCTTAGAATATGTTTCTCTCTACATCAGAATATATTTCTGTTTGTGTGGGGCAGTGTAATAAATTCCAACGTGGATGGAAACACGAGAATATCCTTTTTTCATGAAGGAGACTAAAATCCATTCATTTGGAGTGGTGTAAGAAATTATTTTTCGAACGAGATCTCTTATAATATGGATTTTATTTCATCTGAATATACTTATGTTCGTGTGAGACAGTGTAATAAATTCTAACGTAACTGAAAACACGAGAATATACTTTTTTCATGAAGTAGACTAAAATCCGTTCATGTGGGGTGGTGTAATAAATTATTATTCGAATGAAATCTCTTATAACTGATATGTTTTATCTACATCAGAATATATTTCTGTTTGTGTGGGGCAGTGTAATAAATTCCAACGTGAGTGAAAACACGAGAATATATATTTTTCATGTAGTAGACTCATATCCATTCATGTGGAGTGGTGTAAGAAATTATTTTTCGAACGAGATGTCTTATAATATGGTTTTTACTTCATCTGAATATACTTATGTTTGTGTGGGACAGTGTAATAAATTCTAACGTGACTGAAAACACGAGAATATACTTTTTTCATGAAGAAGACTGAAATTCATTCATGTAGGATGGTGTAAGAAATTATTGTTCAAACAAAATCTCTTAGAATTTGTGTCTCTCTACATCAGAATACATTTCTGTTTGTGTGGGGCAGTATAATAAATTCCAACGTGGATGAAAACACGGGAAAATACTTTTTTTTTTTTTTTTAATCAATATGCTTTATTTTCAATTCATAATAACAAATTTCAACAATACAAAAATGTTTTTTGTTTTCTTTTTTCTTACCCTAACTAAATTCAATAAATACATACATATACATACTTACATATACATACATACATACAATATCTACAAATAAATATATTAAAAAGTTTAAAAAGTGTTTTTTAAAAGTGTTTAAAAAAAAGTGTTTAAAGTGTTTAAAAAAAGTGTTTTTAACCGCCAGCTTAGTTGCAAAGCAACCCTCGAAAGTCAGAGACTTGTGTGAGTTAAATATATACATATATACATGTAGGAAGTATGTGATCAAAACGAATGAAAATATTCAGGACAAGTTCAATTAAAACTACTCAAAAAATGTATAAATCTGAATAAATAATTTTCAAGCATTGTTCCAAATCAGCAATGATTGCTGGTACCAGAACAAAATTATATTTGAAATTCAATGGCTGACAACATGTTGCATCATTTCAGTTTTGAATGTAGAGTAACTATTTTTATTTTTTATCCAGTTTGGCAAATTATTGAATGTTTCAAGACATTTAGAGAAGGGATTATTCAAACCAATGTTTGTTCTCACCTGGGGTAGATAGATTTGGTTTCGACTTCTAGTTTCATATGAATGTATCTCATTAACTGTGTTCATATTTGTGTTGCATTTTTGTTGATTTCTTGTTATTTTATAAATAAATTTACATTGTTCTATCTGTAGAATTTTTTCCAGCGGCAAAATTTCAGTTTGATGGTAGATAATTTCTGTATTTGTTCTGCAGTCATAGCCAAATAAAGTTTTTACTACCTTATTTTGTAGAGTTTTGATTTTTTTAAATAATGTTTGAGAACATATCCCCCAGTTTGTTATCAGATAACGGAATATAGAAAGAAAATAGGCGTTATAGATCATGATTTTATTTTGTGAATTCAAATAACTTTGGCACCTGTAAAGTGCTCCAATCATTGGAACAATTTTTTTTGTCATGTGTTCTGCATGTTTATACCAATTTAATTTGTCGTCAATTATTAATCCCAAGTATTTAGTATGATCAACCTTTTGAATTGCCTGCTCTCCTATTTTGATATCTGGGTCATGACTTTCTTTATTTTTATTTTTGAATAACATATACACTGTTTTTTTCACATTTATCTGCAGCTTATTTGCCAGTAGCCATTCAGCATATAGTTCTAGGTCACAATTTACTAAGTCTTCTAGTTCTGCCAAGTTTGATCCTTCATATACAAGAATGGTATCATCTGCAAATATGTAATAGCGAGCCTTAAGATTTGCTTTTTTGAGATTTAGGGTGTGTAATGAGTATAATAGTGGCCCAAGGACTGAGCCTTGTGGGACTCCACAGCTAATATTCAAGATTTCACTATTTATTTTATCTAGATATACATACTGTTTACGTTCATTCAAGTATGATTCTAATATGCTTGCACTTTTTCCTCTTATACCTAAGAAGTTCAATTTATTTATAAGTATTTCATGATCCACTACATCAAATGCTTTTTGTAGATCAATAAATATTGTAATGACATATTTTTTGTCATCTAAGTTTGTTATGACATGGTTCAGAAGGTCCATCGTATCACTTTGAGTGTTTGATTGTTTCTGAAAACCATATTGATACTTGTCTAATTCAACATATCTGGTAAGGAAGTTCATGATACGGTTTTTTAATAGAATTTCTACGAATTTTGATAATGCACAGACTACGGTAATGGGACGATAATTTTCTAAGTTGTTTTTTGGTCCAGATTTATGGATAGGGGTAACCTTACCCATTTTTAGCTCCTTCGGAAATTCTCCTGTTTCGAACATTTTATTAACCAAGTTGACTAGGATTGGTATTATTGTCTCCTGCACTAATGATAATTCTTTCACTGTAATTTTATCATTACCTGGAGCAGAATTCTTATTCATTTCCTCTAACACCTCTCTTACTTCTTTCATATTAGAATCGTGAAGGTACAAAGAATTTTTTATATTGATTTCATCAAAATGATGTTGGAGTGGGTTACCTACGAGTTTCGCATTGATTTTATTGACGATCGAATTACCTATATCACAAAAATATTTGTTAAATTTATTTCCAATTTCCATTTTATCTGTTATTAATGTTTTATCAACCTCGATTATATGTGCACTCGTTTGTTCCTTTTCATGTTTTATGAGGCTATTTATGAAGTTCCATTGTTTCTTTGGATTTCCCTCAGTATCATTCCATCTTTTTCTGAAAAAATTCGTTTTTAATTTTCTTTTTTCATTTTCAACTTGTTTTTTTTTATTTTTGAAGTCCTCTAGTATTTGTTGATCCTGTGGGAATTTTTTCATTAGTTTGTATAATTCCTCTCTTCTTTTCAATTGGTCTAAAAACGTGGGAGTAATCCAGTCATTATTTTCCCTAATTTTCATTTTAATTGTTTTTGTCGCCCTACTTTTAGCTTCTTGTATGAGTTTGATCAAAGTTCCGAATGTATCAACTGGTATAGAATTTTCTAGTAGATTTTTCAAATTCTCCTGATATTTTGAGTTATCTAGTTTCTCGAATGTTTTTTGAATTTTACAATTGCACCTTTTAGTTTTTGAATATAATTCTACTTCTATTAGATTATGATCAGAAATTGTGCTGTATTCAATGTTTAGTTTACACTCTCCAATATTACTTGTTGCTAAAACATGATCAATGATGGTATGTGAGTTTTGTGTAATTCTGGTTGCATATTCTATACCTATATTGTTTTGGATCTCAAATCCATTCAATACAACACAATTTTTATATTCACTAGTGGTCTCAGTATTATCTAATAAATTTATATTAAAGTCTCCAATTATCAGTGTTTTTTTCTCCTGTTGTAGTATATCCTCTAATATGACCAAGAATTCCTTCACATTGAATGATGGTGGTCTATATAATGCTATAATTTTTATACCATTTAGCTGTAGATTCACCCCAACCATGTTGTATTGACTGTCGCCACCAACATTGTTTATATGAACTTGATATTTTCTCTGATGTATATTGCAACTCCTCCAGCTCTCGTATCTCTACATGCATGCACAGCTGAATACCCATTTATCATGAATTGGTTTAATTCATTCTTATATAACCAGGTTTCCACGATTACTAATATATCATAGTATTTTAGCTTCACAAGACATTGTAGTTCCTCCAATTTGTTTCTGAGACTTTGTGCATTCAAATACAAGATTTTTAGTTGTGATTGTGTTGTTTGTTTGATAATTTCATTGGAATTTTTCAGTTTTTTAGATCACTAGTGTCTTCGACTGGCTGTACTGGACTATTTTCATCTTTGCGTATATAGATTTTCCCATGATTTATCCAGGCAAATCTATAGTTATTTTGTTTCTTGTATTTCAGCACTTCCTTGAATAGGTATTGATTTGTCTTTGTTAGATCATGATTTAGGTAGATAATGTTACCTTCTTCATACCCTAGATCTTTCGAAGTTATCATTTTCTTCTTCCTAGCCCCCAAGAATTCCTCTTTCTCCTTTTCACTGGAAAAACACACTTTTATAGGCAGCTGTCCATTGTGGTTTCGCCCTTTTCCAATTCTGAAGCATTTTGGTTTCTTCAATGTTTGAACTTGCAATACTTCTTCCATTTTCTTCATAATATCTTCAATATTTTCTCGGTTGTCATACGGTATTCCATTGACAATTATGTTGTTTCTCAGCTCATTTTGCTCATTTTTGTTTTGTTCCTTTCCTAGCTGCGACTTTATCTTCAAAATTTCTGATTTCAGAACTTCATTGACTTTAACTTGTTCTTCATATTTGTTGAGTAGATCGGTATATTTGTTGTCCATTTCCATCAATTTCTTCATTATATCATTCAGGGTATATTCCTGCTTGATATTATTGGTATTCCCATCATTTGAGTTTGATTTTGTAGATTTTGAAGGAATTTTGTTCACAGACGTAACACTCATAACCTCATTCTTTTTACAAGATTCACAATAATATCTTTCCCCTTTCGGATTTTTCAATTCACTAGCAAAGTGATTGAATAATGCAGTGGATAGTTTTTCACATTTTGTATGATACCATTTCTGGCATTTTATGCAGTTAATAGCATAAGAATTTTTGCAGGAGTTTGCACAGCTACCGCATGTGTCGGCCATTTTGAAAATTTTGAAAAAAATTTTCCTGAAGGAGACTGAAATCCATTCATGTGGGGTGGTGTAAGAAATTATTTTTCGAACGATATCTCTTATAATATGGTTTTTATTTCATCTGAATATACTTATGTTTGTGTGGGACAGTGTAATAAATTCTTACGTGACTGAAAACACGAGAATATACTTTATTCATGAAGAAGACTGGAATCCATTCATGTGGGGTGGTGTAAGAAATTATTGTTCAAACAAAATCTCTTAGAATATGTTTCTCTACATCAGAATATATTTCTGTTTGTGTGGGGCAGTGTAATAAATTCCAACGTGGATGAAAACACGAGAATATACTTTTTTCATGAAGAAGACTGGAATTCATTCATGTAGGATGGTGTAAGAAATTATTGTTCAAACAAAATCTCTTAGAATTTGTGTCTCTCTACATCAGAATACATTTCTGTTTGTGTGGGGCAGTATAATAAATTCCAACGTGGATGAAAACACGAGAAAATACTTTTTTTATGAAGGAGACTGAAATCCATTCATGTGACGTGGTGTAAGAAATTATTTTTCGAGCGAGATCTCTTATAATATGGTTTTTACTTCATCTGAATATTCTTATGTTTGTGTGGGACAGTGTAATAAATTCTTACGTGACTGAAAACACGAGAATATACTTTTTTCATGAAGAAGACTGGAATTCATTCATGTGGGGTGGTGTAAAAAATTATTTTTCGAACGAGATCTCTTATCATATGGTTTTCACTCCATCTGAATATACTTATGTTTGTGTGGGGCAGTGTAATGAATTCTAACGTGACCGAAAAAATGAGTGCATACTTTTTTCATGAAGAAGACTGGAATTCATTCATGTGGGGTGGTGTAAGTTATTATTTTTCGAACGAGATCTCTTATAATATGGTTTTAACTTCATCTGAATATTCTTATGTTTGTGTGGGACAGTGTAATAAATTCTTACGTGACTGAAAACACGAAAATATACTTTTTTCATGAAGAAGACTGGAATTCATTCATGTGGGGTGGTGTAAGAAATTATTGTACGAACAATATCTCTTAGAATATGTTCCTCTCTACATCAGAATATATTTCTGTTTGTGTGGGGCAGTGTAATAAATTCCAACGTGGATGAAAACACGAGAAAATATTTTTTTCATGAAGGAGACTGGAATCCATTCATGTGGGGTGGTGTAAGACATTATTGTTCAAACAAAATCTCTTAGAATATGTGTCTCTCTACATCAGAATACATTTCTGTTTGTGTGGGGCAGTATAATAAATTCCAACGTGGATGAAAACACGAGAAAATACTTTTTTTATGAAGGAGACTGAAGTCCATTCATGTGAGGTGGTGTAAGAAATTATTTTTCGAGCGAGATCTCTTATAATATGGTTTTTATTTCATCTGAATATACTTATGTTTGTGTGGGACAGTGTAATAAATTCTTACGTGACTGAAAACACGAGAATATACTTTTTTCATGAAGAAGACTGGAATCCATTCATGTGGGGTGGTGTAAGAAATTATTGTTCAAACAAAATCTCTTAGAATATGTTTCTCTACATCAGAATATATTTCTGTTTGTGTGGGGCAGTGTAATAAATTCCAACGTGGATGAAAACACGAGAATATACTTTTTTCATGAAGAAGACTGGAATTCATTCATGTGGGGTGGTGTAAAAAATTATTTTTCGAACGAGATCTCTCATCATATGGTTTTCACTCCATCTGAATATACTTATGTTTGTGTGGGGCAGTGTAATGAATTCTAACGTGACCGAAAAAATGAGTGCATACTTTTTTCATGAAGAAGACTGGAATTCATTCATGTGGGGTGGTGTAAGTTATTATTTTTCGAACGAGATCTCTTATAATATGGTTTTAACTTCATCTGAATATTCTTATGTTTGTGTGGGACAGTGTAATAAATTCTTACGTGACTGAAAACACGAGAATATACTTTTTTCATGAAGAAGACTGGAATTCATTCATGTGGGGTGGTGTAAGAAATTATTGTACGAACAAAATCTCTTAGAATATGTTCCTCTCTACATCAGAATATATTTCTGTTTGTGTGGGGCAGTGTAATAAATTCCAACGTGGATGAAAACACGAGAAAATACTTTTTTCATGAAGGAGACTGGAATCTGTTAGCGAGAGCTTCACGGTAGTATGGAGTAGTATGGAGGAACTAATTTAATCTTTAATAATGGATATATTTACAATGACTTAATGAGAAAATATTCAAGTGAACTATTGACATATATATTATATTCTGACAATACGATCTTGACAACGTCTTGTTGTTCGTCCAGAATGCGTATCGCCCATACAGAGCGTTCTCTCCAACACTTCCCCTCGAGACGTAATCGGACTGTTGCAGATCAATTCATTTTCGAAGTCCTAACATTTCAATACATGAGGTGTGCTTCGGTCTTGGTAATCCTTTTGTCAGAATATCGGCAATCATATAATCTGTAGATATATGTGACATTTTGATTTGATTATTTCTCAAAGCCTCTCGAATAAAGTGAAATCTTATATCTATATGTTTGCTTCGAGCATGGAATACAGCATTTTCTGCAAGCTTGAAAGCACTCATATTATCGCAGTGAAGAGTTATCTCACTCAGTTCATCGAGATTCAGCTCTGACAATAATCCACGTAGATAAATTGTTTCTTGAACAGCTTCGGTCATTCCCATATACTCTGCTTCAGTCGAAGAGAGTGCCACGGTCTTTTGTTTCTTGGAGTCCCATGAAATTGGGCTACCTGATAAAATGAAACAGTAACCTGTGAATGAGCGTCTGTCATCAAGGTTGTTAGCCCAATCTGCATCCACATATCCTTTAGCTGGATTCAGATCTAGCTCGTATATCAATTTCAATTCCATGGTCCCTTTCAGATACCGCAAAATCCGCTTCGCTGCAGTCCAATGAATTTTACTATAGCAATTGTTGAATTGTCCCAAACAGCTGACTGCAAAGCTGATGTCGGGTCTTGTGGTAACTGCTAAATAAGTAAGAGCACCAACTAATTCCCGGTATGGTAATTTTTCTTCTTCTTCGGTTAGAGGTTCAACTGGCTTTCTCAACTTCACATTCGTATCCATTGGTGTACTAACTGGCTTGGAATCAGCCATTCCAAATCGATCCAGAATGTCAGTGATATAACCCTTCTGATGTAAGGTTATTCTATCAGCTTCTCTGCTGAATTCGATTCCAAGACAATATCCGATATTACCTAAATCCTTGATATCGAAATGTTTCGTTAGATTCATTTTCATATCCATAATTAATTTGATTTTCTTCGAAGCAATTATAATATCATCCACAAATACTGCTATAAGGGTCAAATCTTCCCCTCCACTCATTCGGTACAGACATGGGTCAGCATTTGTCGGTCTAGCACCACATATTTTCAAAACCTGTTCCAATTTTGAATTCCAATTCCTTCCAGCTTGACGTAAACCATATAGGGCCTTTTTAAGGAGACAAACTTTGTTTCCAGTTCGCAAAGTTCTGAGCATGTTCGATGCTTTCTTGCTTATTTCCCCATACGTACTAATATTCTGTTGAATGATTTCCAAAATATCAGCAAACTGTTTAGGCGGCTGCATATATATTACTTCATCAATAGTGCCATTTAGATAGGCACAAGTGACGTCGACCTGATGGATGTGCATTTTGTATCGAGCAGCTAGAGCACTCAGTAGGCGTATTGAACCTATACGAGTAACTGGTGCAAACGTCTGATGAAAATGAACTCCAGGTTGCTGCGTGAATCCCTGAGCAACTAATCGTGCTTTTCTTCGTTCTAGGGTTCCGTCAGCCTTGTACTTGTCCCTCAATATCATGCGACTTCCAATGATATTTTGGTTCTCGGGAATATCTACAAGTATCCAAGTGTCATTTTTCAGAATGTTATTGATCTCATCAGCCATTGCTTTCAACCACTCATCGGAATTTTCCCCAGACATCGCTTGCTTCATCGTTACTTCTGCAGCAAATACCTGTCCTGCCTCATCTGAATACATTGCACCTCGTCGAATGACGTATTCTTTCGTCGGTCTCCCACGGGAACCAGTTCTAATAATTCTAGGTCGTCCAGGGCCTCGACTACAATGTGGTTCTGCAGAAGGTTCTTCAGGGGTTTCTTCCAGGGTTTCTTCGGGAAACTTCACTGTCTCATTGATGTCTTCAACTTCTGCTTCTTCTCCTTCTGCCCCTTCTCCTTCTGCTCCTTCTTCAACTTCGTCCAGTTGATGCACGTTGCAATTTCCATTTTTTTCAACAGCAGGATGTGAGTTTATAACAACATCGAAGCTATCGGGATTTGGATTCTCTCGTTCATCTTCCGGCAAAGATAGATGTTCTGGTATGAAATCAGAGAAAGTATCGACATTTCTGAAATTTTCAATAAATTTTATGTCTCTCGTGATTTCGACTCTCTTCTCCTCCGGAATCCATACCCGATATGCTTTGGATTCCTCGGAATATCCTAGAAATCTTCCTTCTTTACACCTTGAATCGAATTTTCCCTGGCCAGGCTTCATATTCAAACAGTAAATTTTACAGCCGAATTCCCTGAAGTGACTATTATCAGGTGGATTTCCTGTCCATAATTCATAGGGTGTTTTACCTTGAAGGTTTTTGGTCGGACAACGATTTCGGATATAATTCGCTGTATTCACAGCTTCTGCCCAGAGATAAGTAGGCAAACCCGATTGCATGAGCAGACATCGTGCAGTTTCCAACAGTGATCGGTTCTTCCTTTCTGCAATTCCATTCTGTTGAGGATTATATGGAACTGTCAAACGCCGTACAATTCCACGTGACTTCAACATATCATCGAATCCTTTGTTGATATATTCAGTACCATTATCGGACTGTAAACACTTCAACTTCTTTCCTTTCTGAGTTTCAACCATGTTGATGAAATCTATCGTGATTTTCAGGACGTCACATTTTGATCTGATGAAACGTACCTCACACCATCTGGTATGATCATCGATAAATTCAATGAAATACTTAGCTTTACCAATCGATTCAACCCGCATGGGTCCACACACATCTGTGTGTATTATTTCCAGTAGCTCAGTTTTTCTCTCAGATTTCTTCGGAAAAGGATATCTCGTCATTTTTCCTCGATAACAAATATCGCAATCTAGTTTTTCATTGGCATTTTTTATTTCAACGCCCTGTATTGCACCTGTCCGAGCAGCTTCCAGAAGATCTCTTTTATTCAAATGGCCCATACGTCGATGCCATATAGTCATTGACTCTGGAGAATGTGAAATAAATGCTGAATCAGTTGTGACACTGAGAGATTGTTGAGATTCTTCTCGTGCAAAATATAGATCTCCAATTCGATCAGCTACTAATTTCACACTTCCATCATGGCTCAGCACTAGAGCATTGTCCTTCTTGAATAAAACATCGAAGCCATTTCTAGTGATTCTTCCAACTGACAAGAGATTGACACGCAAATCAGGAACATGTAATACATCAGCTAGATTGATATTTTTCAATTCACCAAATACATCTGCATTGAACGATACTGATCCTTTGCCAACGATTTCGGTTGACGTACAATTCGCTAAATTGAGCTTTTCACGAATAGAGTCGTTTACTTCCACGAAATCAGTCAAATCATTACACAAGTGCGATGTAGCGCCACTGTCCAAACACCATTTGAGCTTTTCACTAGATAAACCAACTTGATAAGCATCCAATGTCAATAAACCAACATTTTCAACATTATTTGCAGTAGGTCGAGGTTCTTTACCTTTATTTTTACACTCTGATGCTTTATGTCCAATTTTGTGACATCTGTGACAACGGTATTTGAAACTTTCAGCTTTGTTTGTATCTGCAGAATTTCCAGGTTTAACCATATTCTTTCTATTCCAATTATGGTTTAATTTCTTCGAGTACATTGCGTTTTGCATTGAACATCTGGTATCATTTTTTCGAGCATCATTTTCTTCAAGAATTTTTATGCGCAGAAAATCAGGGGTAGGTAAAATGTCTCTTGACTCGATTGCGCACCGAAAATTTTCAAAACTTGAAGGCAAACTGTATAATAACATAATTGACAACAAATCTGGATTAATATCCACTTCCATTTCACCCAGTTTATCAACTGCATCAAAGAATTTGTTGATGTGGTCACGTAAATCACTACCTTCTTCCATTCTTTGAAGTGTCAACTGTTTTAGAAGTGTAGCCTTCCTGGCAGGTCCTTTGGATTGGTAGATATTCTCCAATTTCATCCAAACTTCACGGGAAGTACTACAACCTTTGATTTGTTTCAACTCTGATGGATGTATAGACAAAATGATATCAGACTTGGCTTTTGCATCACTCTTCATCCATAGTTCAACTCTTCTCACCGATTCATCACCGTCTTCTATTGGTGGTTTTTTGATTTCTCCATTCACGTATCCCCATGCATCATTTTTAATCAATAATGCTTCCATCTGCATCTTCCATGTGTCGTAGTTTTCTTTGTTGAGCGTATCAATTCTTGACACTCCTGTAATGCTCATGATTCCAAAGATTTCTCACTACACACTTCGCTTCTGATTCTAATTCACTTACTCACTGACTTGAGTCTAGTCTAGAATCTGGATTATGGCTATATAGTATCACTCAGACCTGGTATGTCCTGGGCACATAACCTGTTAGCGAGAGCTTCACGGTAGTATGGAGTAGTATGGAGGAACTAATTTAATCTTTAATAATGGATATATTTACAATGACTTAATGAGAAAATATTCAAGTGAACTATTGACATATATATTATATTCTGACAATACGATCTTGACAACGTCTTGTTGTTCGTCCAGAATGCGTATCGCCCATACAGAGCGTTCTCTCCAACAGAATCTATTCATGTGGGGTGGTGTAAGACATTATTGTTCAAACAAAATCTCTTAGAATATGTGTCTCTCTACATCAGAATACATTTCTGTTTGTGTGGGGCAGTATAATAAATTCCAACGTGGATGAAAACACGAGAAAATACTTTTTTTATGAAGGAGACTGAAGTCCATTCATGTGAGGTGGTGTAAGAAATTATTTTAGCGAGATCTCTTATAATATGGTTTTTATTTCATCTGAATATACTTATGTTTGTGTGGGACAGTGTAATAAATTCTTACGTGACTGAAAACACGAGAATATACTTTTTTCATGAAGAAGAATGGAATCCATTCATGTGGGGTGGTGTAAGAAATTATTGTTCAAACAAAATCTCTTAGAATATGTTTCTCTACATCAGAATATATTTCTGTTTGTGTGGGGCAGTGTAATAAATTCCAACGTGGATGAAAACACGAGAATATACTTTTTTCATGAAGAAGACTGGAATTCATTCATGTATGGTGTAAGAAATTATTGTTCAAACAAAATCTCTCAGAATTTGTGTCTCTCTACATCAGAATACATTTCTGTTTGTGTGGGGCAGTATAATAAATTCCAACGTGGATGAAAACACGAGAAAATACTTTTTTTATGAAGGAGACTGAAATCCATTCATGTGAGGTGGTGTAAGAAATTATTTTTCGAGCGAGATCTCTTATAATACGGTTTTTACTTCATCTGAATATTCTTATGTTTGTGTGGGACAGTGTAATAAATTCTTACGTGACTGAAAACACGAGAATATATATTTTTCATGTAGTAGACTCATATCAATTCATGTGGGGTAGTGTAAGAAATTATTTTTCGAACGAGATCTCTTATCATATGGTTTTCACTC
Organism: Phaedon cochleariae; assembly: GCA_918026855.4. Lineage (NCBI taxonomy): Eukaryota > Metazoa > Arthropoda > Insecta > Coleoptera > Chrysomelidae > Phaedon > Phaedon cochleariae. The sequence goes on along the minus strand of OU896707.1, from coordinate 34,221,761 downwards.
CATCTGAATATACTTATGTTTGTGTGGGGCAGTGTTATGAATTCCAACGTGACCGAAAAAATGAGTGCATACTTTTTTCATGAAGAAGACTGGAATTCATTCATGTGGGGTGGTGTAAGAAATTATTTTTCAAACGAGATCTCTTATAATATGGTTTTAACTTCATCTGAATATTCTTATGTTTGTGTGGGACAGTGTAATAAATTCTTACGTGACTGAAAACACGAGAAAATACTTTTTTCATGAAGAAGACTGGAATTCATTCATGTGGGGTGGTGTAAGAAATTATTGTACGAACAAAATCTCTTAGAATATGTTCCTCTCTACATCAGAATATATTTCTGTTTGTGTGGGGCAGTGTAATAAATTCCAACGTGGATGAAAACACGAGAAAATCCTTTTTTCATGAAGGAGACTGAAATCCATTCATGTCCCAAAAAATAAATACGATATTTCACCCAAGAGCTACCATCATTCATCATAAAATTAATCAAAAGAAAACCAAAAATGTACAGAGAGTATAAGAATAATGTCAATCCTGTTCTCAAAAAAGAACTAAATAAATATAATAAGAACATCCAGATGCTGATTCAACATTACAGAGAACATAAGTGGCTTAAGATATGTGAGGAGATCAACGATAAACAAGGAAAAACCTATTGGCAAGATATTAAGAGAATCTCTAAATATAAAAGTAAGGCACAGAGCAGTAGCCCGCTTGAAGTAAATGGACAAAAATTGGAGCTGCCCGAAGACAAAGCTAAAATATTTGCTGAACAATTTGACGAGACCTACAAAGAAAGTGAAGATGTTAACTTCGTTAATAATCACTATGAAATGATCATAGAATGGTATAACGAACATTACTCAGACCCACCAGAAGCTTCTCTGAACCCAGAGGAGTATGAGATAGATGATGATGAATACTATAGTATAATACACCAAGGCTGCACCCGGACACGACTTTATCAAAAAATCACTAATAAAACACCTACATCACGAGATCCATCAATATATCATTCAAATATATCAGTTCTGCTTAAAAAACAGCTATATTCCTAGAGAATGGAAAACCGGTACAATCGTTACAATTCCCAAACCCAACATGGACCATTCAAAACCTACCAGTTATAGGCCAATTACATTGCTTCCAGTGCTGGGAAAAAACTTTGAAAAAATTATAAAAAATAGGCTACTGACATCAATAGGACCTCATATCCAAGGGTATCAGTTTGGATTCAGAAGTCATTGTTCTACAACTCACCCACTGGCAATACTCACCAACAACATAGAAGCGGCTAAGCTCACTGGCGACAAAACTGCAGCAATATTTCTAGACATTAATAAAGCATTCGACAGTGTATGGACAAAAGGCCTCATATTCAAGCTAGACTCCTTCAACTGCCCGAAATATCTGATACACATAACAGACAGTTTACTAAGTGAGAGAAATTTGAGAGTGAAAGTTCAAGACAAATTATCACACGAATTCACACCACAACAAGGAGTTCCACAGGGATCACCACTATCACCCCTACTCTATAACATATACTGTTCAGATATATACCACATGGACCCACAATATTTCAATTTCGGTAACTACATACTACAATATGCAGATGACACTGCCCTGGTCGCACACGGCAGAAACTTGAATGCAGCCATTGAAAAACTCCAACAATTAGCCAACAAAACAATGGAATGGTTCAATAAATGGCGACTGAAACCAAATCCAAGGAAGTCACATTTAGTAATATTTTTCCATTCGGCATCACCTGCGTCACCCACAGTTACTTTACAGGACCATGAACTAAGACCTGAAAATACCACAAAATATCTAGGAATTGATATGGATCACAAAATCAACTTCATGTACATACTGGAAATGTGAAAAGGAAAACCATATCAAGAGCAAAACATTTTCAATGTCAAAAAAAGAACATGGCATCAATTTATACACAAAAACTAAAATTTACAAAATGATTTGAGGACCACTGCTTGAATATGGACATATAATATTCCAGAACTTGAGAAATCCTGCCTTGAAAAATCTCAAAGTAGCTGAAACAACTGCTCTACGTATCATAACCAGAATAAGACATCCTAATAATCCCATCCACAATCCACCCAATGAACCAATGTATGAAACAACGATAGTACAGCCTATTGAGGAAAGACTAGTCCATTTATCCTCCAAATTCAGTGAGAAAGCCGAAAACAAGAATTTGATCTCTCCATTCTGTATCAGAAGGAACCATAGAAGAACACAATACAAACACCCCGAGCACACTTTATGGGAGAGACTATAGTGCGATGATTCAGTAGACATTTCCACCACGATAGAGACCAGTTATATGACTTTTTTTTTTTTCAGAGAAACTATGTCATTTTCTTAAGAATAATCTTTATAATATGGATATATAAAACCTGTACTGTGGCTGAAGGACCTCGGTCGATGGCCTTTTGAGTATTTATACTCAATAAAGTTCATTTTGTTGTTGTTGTTGTTGTCAAGAAAAGTATAATGGGCTGAAAGTCCAATGGTTGGAAGAAAACTATGAGATATATCAAATTACTATCAGGAGTATGAGGTACTCATACCTATTATACTTTTTTCTCCTTCTTACTGGAGTGGTAATTATCGAATTATATGAGTCTGGATACTTATACCATCATTTCAATGAGTTGGGGGTTGGTTTTGGGGTTGTTTGTATGTTTAAACACTTGTAATTAATTTGTTAGAAATTATGATGGGTACAGGACGACCAAAATCCAAGAAATTTTCAAAATTCGGTTGGCGTGGTGCACCTTTAGTCTGAAGCTGCACCACTACCAATTTCCAGTGAATCCATGATTGTAAAAAAATTGAGGTATGATGTAAAAAAGTGTAATTAATGTGTTAGAAATTCCCATCATGTTTTTCTGGTCCTGGAATATACATGCTGGTGCAGCATTAGGTACATTTATTTTTTCGGCAAAGTTTAGGTACATCATGGGGTACATCCATGTGTGTTGTGTCCTATCACATCACATTCAATATATTGAGAGTGGAGGTATTTCTAATTAATGACATACCTATTGGAAATCTAAATAGAAACAACACATAGGGATTACTCACTGCAATGAAAGATTGGACATAAATAAAGAATAGATGCCCCTCTCCACTTTATTCTGCATTTCTTCTTCAATGCTGACCATTACCATTTAGTGCTGATTATTTTCAACAATGCACATAATGCCTATAATTCCCCAAGTATTGCCATTCATTTCAGAACATTTTGTACACCTATTGCTGTGGTGACCTCCCCCTTGGATATTCTTCACTACCTTGGTGTATAAATAACTATTTTATTTCTGACAGTGACATTATAAGCTTATATCATCATAGTTATGATATCTATTATGAGGGTCACAAGTCCCTTGGGATGTTATAGATGCTATAATTCCCTCTAGCTAGAATTAAATAAGAAATGCATAGCAACAACCAAGCAATAACATAGTAATAAGGAATCTCCTATTCGCGGTAGTCAAGATCATCATCTGACGTTCTGATGACATTGAAACTATATGGAAAAACATGTCTAACTTCCAATCGGGAAGGTATCTAATGAATGAAATCAGTCAGAAATAAAACTATCTATGTATCACGGGAATTATAGAGCCTCAATAACCTCTGGCAATTGCTGTCCCTCGGGCCAGAGGCCCTCGGGACGCAAACTTTGCCATCGGTAATTAAGGCCCTCATAATTCCCTTAATACATAAATAACTATTATGAATCAACCAAGGTCTTGCTGAGGACTTGACATGCAGTACCAAAGACAGTACCTACCTAGAGGTGAGGTAGGTATTGTTTGGTCATTTTATTTCACATTCTGGTATAGCACTAGACAAAATCAAATTCTGAAATAGATATGAGCAGGTAGGTACCTAAGAAATTCACAAGTTGCAACAACACCCAGAAGAGCACCTATACCAATGCTTGTCTAAATTTTTTCAATACTTCTCTAGTGCTGCTATTAATTAATTAACCAAGATTAATCAATACAGCTGAGCATTCCTTTAAATTATTTTCTGTTAGAAATCCTGATTGAGTTCATATGAGTCGTGGTCTGCATTCAAGAGATCCGAAGAGATGAAAAGGTGGAAGGTTCTCAGGTTATAACTAAACTACCTATATTTGAATTCAGAATACTACAATACTTATAAAGTACAAAGATTAATATTAGGAGACAGAATGAACTGACACAATTACTATTTAATTATGTGACATTAATCATTCATGTCAAGATACAGAGTGTCAGATCTCTTGAATGCAGACCACGACTCGTATGAACTCAATCAGGATTTCTAACGTAGGAATAAAATTCACTCCTGACTCTGAACCATTGAAAGGTTTTGTCGACGCGGATTGGGGGAGTTGTCTACTAGATCGAAGATCTTACAGCGGATATGTATTTATTTTGAATGGAGGTCCAATATCATGGGAATCGAAAAAGCAGAGAACCGTGGCACTATCATCAACTGAGGCCGAATATATGGGGTTGACGGAAGCATCGAAAGAAACCATTTACCTTCGTGGAATCCTCACAGAACTGAATCTTCAAGAATTCAATCAATCAATCAATCAATCAATTTATTGGTCCTTCGGAACTCACAAGAGTTATCGGATAAGTCAACATAGCAGTACCTACACAAAATTATATATACAACAAACAAATAATAGTAATAATAATAATACTGATATTACAGTATATAATGATAATATGGGAGCTCTTAAACATGCAGAAAATTCAGTTTTCCATGCTAGAAGTAAGCATATTGATTTAAGACACCACTTCATAAGAAATGCATTGAAAGAGAAACAATTGAAAATTGGACATGTCTCAACAGACAATATGGTGGCAGACATACTAACTAAAGGGCTACCTAGAATCAAGCATACCAGATGTATGAAGATGTTGGGCTTTGCAGTGGAAGATTGCAAGACTGGACCACTCTTCGAGGGGAAGTGTTAGAAATCCTGATTGAGTTCATATGAGTCGTGGTCTGCATTCAAGAGATCCGACACTCTGTATCTTGACATGAATGATTAATGTCACATAAATAAATAGTAATTGTGTCAGTTCATTCTGTCTCCTAATATTAATCTTTGTACTTTATAAGTATTGTAGTATTCTGAATTCAAATATACATAGTTCAGTTATAACCTGAGAACCTTCCACCTTCTCATCTCTAAGATTTTCATCTACAAGCAATCTTTATTATTTATTTCATGAATAACAAAATTAAATACCTACCTCACCAATCCTGAGATAATTATGATAAGATAATATAATAATTATAACACCTAATTATCTGCTGGAGACATAACCTCACAAAGCACATGTTATCATGTTCTCAAGAATACGGAAATAGAGAAGACTATACAATGTGTATACAATAGACATCTGAATCTAATCTGGTTGAATAGTTCAAAGGTTTAAAGATTTCAAGGTATACCCAATTTCTTACTTTTGGATGGATATTCAACAACATTCTCTTGTCGAAACAATTTCAGAATATACATCAACAAAACCACACTAACACCAACAATTATTGAAGCGAGTAGTAACAGAGGATTCGTGAACAGTTCCGTAACACTTTTCATTTTGTAGTTATTGAAAATCGGAAAAATATCTACTTATCATAAATCGTGTATTTAAAAAACGAAATAAGTTCAATTAACACAAAACTCCAAAACTGACATTCACGCGCGATGCCGCGATCACGATGTGGATGTAGGCCGCGATATGTACGGTAGAGTGGATGTACGCACAGTTTTCTCATCAGAGTTCTCTCTCTGTTCAGTCTGTTCGTGAGTTCGTGTTTTCTTCTCTCTCTCAAAATCTGCAGGAGCGTCTAGCTAGACCAGCGAATCCATAGGTATATGAGCGAATCTTTGAAACATCGAGGTCAAGTGACGTCAAACAACACATTTGCTTGCTTGCTCTACCTCTAAACTTGATTTTTTTCCATTACTCTCTCTTCTGAGTACACATGCGATGAACTGAGACAACTTTAGCAAGTACAGCAATAAAAACGAACAGGCCTATCGAGAAACTACGACTACTACGAGTTAAGAGGAGGATTCACCATGCATCAGTGCAAAGAAAACATTGTTCAATATTGATTTTTTTGGAAAAATATAGTGAGATGCAGAATTGAATTATCTAGGTTTCTCTGGAAGTAGAATATTGAGAAAATTCACCGATATTCTGCAAAAAAATCATGAACATTGCATTTTTCGAGTATATTAAGATTTTTTTTTGGAAAAAAGTAAGACTAAAACTCAAAATCTGCTTCCAGAGAAACATCCGTTCATCCCTGGGGCGCACGATCCAATGTTTTCCAACATTTCGACACCAATTCCTACCGTCCTCACCGGAGAATGCTGAAAACTGTTTATCAATATTGAAATACAGGCCTATTTTGCGTTTTTGAGATTTCACCAGTGTAATTCAAAAAGTAGGACACATTTAGGTTCGTACCTCAGCAATCTACATCATTTTTCATCATTTCTGTTTCTTCATCCTATTCCTTTTTTGTAAAGTTTTATATTTTCCACAATACCCATAAGTATATTATTTTATATTATCGAATGGGAATTATTAGATAATTTTATCATTCCACTAAGGAAGTATAGCACGATTTCCGTGGATCCTCCTCGTCGAAATGATAAATAAAAACATCAGATGATGTCATAGGTGCGAGGTGACACGTTTGTCGGCATAAGGGCGAACTGGCGAAAAGCCGCATTTCGGTCGACGATATGAAGACTTTTTTTGAAGCGGCGAATTCCACATAAGTAGAGAAGTAGAGAAGATATGTTTTATTATATAGAAAATACCGCCTATAATGGGATTCGTGAAATAAACTTTTTGAACAATTGCGGTAGCGGTAGACTTTTCGCATAGTGTTTACTTGGAAGTCAGGTTTTTGTGATTCATGGGGAGACTCAGATAGCCAAATATTTTTCAGCTGTAAGATCCTTGATGTAAGTTCAAGTTTTTTTTTATCGCTTGGAGCACACGAAAGGGAATCCCTATAATGTTCAAAGAACATCGTGCGTTCCTAGGGAGGATAGGGATAGGTATTGGAATTGTTTTTGAACTTCTGGAAGATTATATATGTTGTTGGGAATACTTCCTCCGGCAATGAATTCCAGAGCCTAGATGAAGGAGTTTTGATAAAGTGCTGTTCGACATCTTTCGAGGTTGACAACGAAAGAATGTGCTCACTGGGCTTGTCTAGTTCGTCTGACTGGTATTGCTAGTGAGGGGATGATAGCAGAGATTTCCGAAGAACATTTCCCGTGGAAGTATCGATAGAAAAGTGAAAGGTCGCCGACTTTTCTACGGTACGTGTTCCAATGATGTCAAAGATTGAGTGAGTGTGACGTCACCCACCAGGTGGATGGTTCTTCTCTGGATGGAATCTAAGAGCATCAGTGTATGTTTTGGTGCTGAGCCCCATATGTGGGAACAGTATTCTAGAACAGGCCGTATCTGCGCTTTGTAGATTATGAGGAGCTGTTGAGGTGTAAAGAGGCTTTTCGCGCGGAACAAGAATCCGAGTTTTTGTGAAGCAGCTTCTGCGATGGATCTGACATGATTATCCCATGAAAGAGTGTTGCTGATGGAAATACCGAGCATAGATATGGTGGGCTTGGTGGAAATAGTAGTGCCAGGCATTATAATGTCATTATGTTGGATGTCTCGTATTGTATCATTGAATTTCTGGACAATTTGATTATTCAAACTATATTGCATTTTTAATTGCTCTTGGAGGTTAATTTGATTTAATTTCAAATGATATAAAATATTATTGATTCTCTCCATTCTCCATGATCCTAAACCATTTATTAATCCACGTTTATTCCTGATGGTTTTTGGTGATTTAATTTGAATATTATCGAATTTTTCGTCTATACTTGCTCGTATATAATTCAGAATGGATGGTGACGTAGTTTTCAACAGATCAGGTGTAAATTGTGTTATCCTTGAGGTTAGGGCTGATATTGATATACTGAATGTTCAACTTATTGTATTCTTCGATAAGTGGCTTGAGATCATAAAAATGAGTGAAAGTGTTTTCTGTTCTTTGAAGTTTTGCTGGACCTAACTTGATTGGAAGGATTCCTATAAGTTGTGTGTGATGTTTTCTATTTCTGTTTCGTGTCCGAAGTAGAAGTAGGAGTTTTCAGTTTAGTTTTTTGTCTGGGTCTTTTAATATTAGAAAGATGGATTTTATCTACAGTGTTTTTATGTGTTGGTTCGATCTTAGCGGTTCTCAGTTCAGCGTCAATACTTTTGACTTTTTCGCGTTTGAATTTATTCAAGGTTCTCCTCTGCTTTTGCTTATTTTTCACAAATACTACTTCTGGAATTTCTGGTATTGGTTCTTCATTCTCGTTAGCTTACTGAATAACAGTTTCTTTACCCTTCTGCAAGTCTTTATTCAATTTTTGGTACAACAATTTCACCTTGTCTTTATGATTATGGTGATATAATTATTAACTTATTGTTTTTCGATATCGATATTGAATGGACAATCAGTTTCTGAATGACCAGTGACTATTGAATGATGAATAATGATTGTGTTATTATATGCCAGAAGGGCGTAATTGACTTTTGATTCGATTGAGTCGTCTTTGTATATTCATTCTGATTATTGAGTAATCGAAAGTGCTCTACAAGGGTAGAGTGGAATCTCTCTATAAGTCCATTTGATTCAGGATTCTGTGAACTTATGAAATGAATATTAAATTTATGAATTTCGAGTAGTTCTTTCACTACTGAATTTTTTAATTCTAGGCCATTGTCTGAAACTCTTTGGTTTGGAATTTTATGATGTGTGAAGTATCTTATCAATTCATTAACCACTTCTAGTCCTTGAGCAGAATCTATTATTTGTAAGCTTGAGCGTATTTGGAAAATGAGTCGATAATTGTTAAGAATTTCACGTTTTCTAGAGTTATGCTGTCAATATGTAATATTTCGAAAGGTTTTAGTGGTGTGGGTGTTATATTGAGTTCCAATGTTGATGGTTTCCTGTCGTATTTTGTGACGAAACAAGTTTCGCATTCGTTTATATAATTTTGAATCGATCTTCTTTGATTTGGTCAATAATAAGTGAATTCAATACATTTTTCAGTTTCATCTAACACTCTATGATTCGTTTAGCCTTCGTGATATTTTTAAATAATTTCCTTGATATCGTCTTCAGATGTAACGTCGATTAATTTCTTAGTGCATCTTTGTGATATACTTTTGTTATCAACTTGACGCTTGTCATGTTAATATTGTCAAGTACATTGTGACAGGTTTTGCTAATTAAAGCCTTTAGTTCTAAAGAGGTATTCATTTCAATTTAATTAGCAATACTCAAGAAGGAATCTATATGGAGAAGTATTTGCGTCCTGATAGATTCGAAGCTGATCCCAATTCGGCCAACGCCAGTAAGGAATGGTGCCACTGGTTCAAGACTTTCCAGAATTTTCTAGAAACAGCAGATTCGAAAGAACCTGAGCAGCATCTATCTGAAACGGATAAACTCAAACTACTGATAAACTATGTGTCTCATTCAGTGTATCAGTTCATCAGTGACTGTTCAAGTTATTCTGAAGCTGTGAAGATTTTGCAAGAATTGTACATAAAACAAGCTAACGAAGTATTTGCAAGGCATCTGCTTGCCACGAGAAGACAAGAAACTGAGGAAAACATAGATCAGTATGTACAAGCGTTGAAATTGCTCAGTAAAGATTGTAATTTCAAACCCGTCACAGCAGAACAAAACAAAAACGAGTTCATCCGCGATGCTTTCATAAATGGTTTACTCTCAACATCTATACGACAACGATTGTTAGAAAACAATACATTGAAGCTAGAACAAGCAATTTTCCTATCACGATCTTTGGAAGACGCCCAAAGAAATTCTGAATCGTATTCTTTTGATTTCGGCAGAATTAATGCAGCAATTACGTCCAATGACAATACAGAAACAGATAATAATGGTCAGATCATGTCTGCTGCAACTGTATCCACCCAAAAATGCTTCTTCTGTGGAAATAATAGACACCCCCGATCAATTTGTCCTGCTAGGGAACAAATGTGTTCCTTTTGTAAAAAAATTGGCCACTTTTCAAAGGTTTGCATAAAGTCGAAAAACTCATCAAAGAATCATAAATCTACCACTGCTTTATTAGTTCTCGCTTCGGCTTCATCTACTTTTCCATGCAGTTTGTCAAGAGCTCTAGTTAACGCAAGACTGAACAATATCTATGTACAATCTCTAATAGACACTGGAAGTTCTGATAGTTATGTAAGCCATGAATTTGCCACTCGCAATCAACTGAAAATCCATCCTACTAACGGCCAAGTGTCCATGGCTGCAACTTCATTATCATTAGCTCTGAAAGGTTTCTGCATAGTTGATCTCGATATTCTTGGTAATAACCATCGAAAAGTCAAGCTTCTTGTCCTACCAAACCTTTGCAGTGATGTTATCATCGGACACGATATTATGAAGCTGCATTCTCGAGTCGATGTATTCTTTGGTGGACCAAATCCTCCTTTATCGATTTGCTGCCTTACAGAAGCCAAAGTTGAGCCACCTTCACTATTTGGCGATTTAACTGATAATTGTAGACCAATAGCAACAAAATCACGTCGACATTGTGAGGAAGATGAACATTTCATACAGGCAGAAGTGGAGAAATTGTTGAGGGAACATATTATAGAAGAAAGTGTTTCACCTTGGCGAGCTCAAGTTTTAGTAACCAGAAATGAAAATCATAAAAGACGTATGGTTGTGAACTATTCACAGACTGTCAACAAATTTACGTTACTTGATGCTTATCCCCTTCCTAATATCGAACAGATCGTTTCAAAAGTTGCAAAACATGAGGTATTCAGTACTATTGATCTAAAAAGTGCATATCATCAAATACCTATTCGTGATTCTGATAAACCTTTCACTGCATTTGAAGCTGCTGGACGATTATACCAGTTCCGTCGTATACCGTTTGGAGTAACAAATGGTGTATCATGCTTTCAGAGGGTTATAGATGATATCATAGTCAAAGAGAACTTGAAGGGAGTGTTTGCGTACCTTGATGATGTAACAGTTTGTGGCGTTAATCAGGAATCTCATGATAAGAATCTTCAAGATTTCCTTCAGGTAGTGGACAAGTATGGATTGACTCTGAATGAAGAGAAATGTCAGTTCTCCAAAAAAACTATCAATCTACTTGGTTATACCATCGAAAATAAGTCTTTGAAACCTGATGCTGAACGACTCAAGCCCCTTCTTAACATGCCGCTACCAAAGGACACTAGCTCTCTGAGAAGGGTTGTGGGTATGTTCGCTCATTATTCCAGGTGGATACGCAGATTCTCCGACAAAATACGAAGCCTAGTAAACTGCAGAACTTTTCCATTGCCGACTGATGTTGTGAACGACTTTGAGCAGCTGAAAAATGATATCGCCAATTCGTTTGTCTGTAGTATATCTGAAAATGAAATTTTGGTTGTTGAAACCGACGCATCAGAGTTTGCTATTGCAGCAACGCTAAGTCAAGCCGGAAGACCAGTTGCCTTTTACTCCAAAACCCTTACAGATTGTGAGCGACGACATTCGGCTGTTGAGAAAGAAGCTCTCGCAATCGTGGAAGCAATACAGAAATGGAGACATTATCTTTTGGGTCGGCATTTCAAACTCATCACGGATCAAGAATCTGTTTCATTCATGTTCGACATAAAACACTCTAGTAAGATAAAAAATGAAAAAATCATGAGGTGGCGTTTAGAACTCTCTTGCTATAGTTATGACATATCATATCGTCCAGGGAATGCAAACGTAGTAGCTGATGCGTTCTCAAGAATCTGTGGAGCAACAAGCGAAAACAAATTATACGAGTTACATCAATCATTATGTCATCCGGGAATAACAAGAATGTTTCATCTGATACGGAGTCGAAATTTACCATTTTCATTGGATGATGTAAAAAGAATCACAAGAGCATGTCCAATATGTGCTGAAATCAAACCAAAATTCTTCAAGAATGCTGATGGACATTTGATAAAAGCAACTTCTCCATTAGAGCGACTAAATATAGATTTTAAAGGGCCTTTACCAAGTACATCGCAGAATAAATATCTTCTCACAATAGTAGATGAGTACTCCCGATTCCCATTCGCTTTTCCATGTCCGGATATGAGTTCTTCCACAGTTATAAATTGTCTCAGTCAACTCTTTTCAATTTTTGGAATGCCTGCCTATATTCATTCTGATAGAGGATCATCTTTCATATCACGAGATCTTGTCAGTTTTCTTCATTCTAGAGGAATAGCCACCAGCAGAACAACACCTTATAACCCTGAAGGAAATGGCCAAGTAGAACGATATAACGGAATAATATGGAAAGCGATATCACTTTCCTTGAGAAGTAGAGATCTCAAATTATCCCAATGGGAAATGGTGTTATGTGACGCAATGCATTCTGTACGATCCTTACTCTGCACTTCCATAAATTGTACACCGCATGAACGTATGTTCAACCACCAACGTCGATCTAATTATGGAACATCACTACCTTCTTGGTTAACTGAATCGAAAACTGTTTTTCTTAAGAAGAATGTGAGACAAACGAAGTATGATCCCTTGGTAGAGGAGGTAGAGCTTATTGAAGCCAATCCAGAATATGCTCTGGTGCGTCATCAAAGTGGACGAGAATCTACCGTTTCTCTGAAACATCTAGCACCTCGAGGAGATATGAGTTTTATATCGGATCTAAATAAGGAAGATTGTCCTGTTCAGGAATCATTTGAGTCCCAAGCTCAAAAATCTTTGGAAGATATTGAAGAAAATCAAACTGAAGGAAGTGAAGGACGAAGCATTACTCCAAACATTACTCCAAACATCACTCCAAAGATCGCCGAAGATAAAACCAAAGAAGATGAAGAAAAAGAGGACCATACACTTCGTAGGTGTACGAGAATTCGACGTCCACCGAGACATTTTAGCGAAATATACAAAGAATAAAGTAGGGGAGAATGTGATATACTTTTGTTATCAACTTGACGCTTGTCATGTTAATATTGTCAAGTACATTGTGACAGGTTTTGCTAATTAAAGCCTTTAGTTCTGAAGAGGTATTCATTTCAATCTTACTAGGGTTATGAGAGAATTTTTGAATAATTTCTGGAGGACATTCGAAAATTTCTCGTAAATCGGGTCTTCGAAATAAATATAATATTTTATTTTAGGAACAACAAATTCTTCGATGGCGTTAAAAATATCTTTTTCATAATTATTTCGTGAAATCTGTATAAGGATTCTTTGTTTCGTTCTGTACAGTTTTATAACACTAGGTGTCGCTGGTTCGTAATTCACTTCACAGATGACTATTTGATTTTTACCGAATTTTTACAATCGGATTTTCAGAGTTTGAATGAATAGTTTGTATCTTCTTCTGCATTATTTTCCTGGTCCAAATCGTTAGCTTTGGCAATCATCGATTGATTATCGGATTCAGTATTATTATTTGCCTTTTCAAGATCTTGGTTAAATTTCGTCATTTAGTCAAAAATGTTAGTCGGATTTTCGTCATTCGTCTCGTTCATGTTGAGTTCGATTCAAGAAAGAGCGTCCGCGTTTTTATTCTGAACCCCCCTTTTGTATTCCATTTCATAATCAAATTCCTTTAACTTGAGGCGCCATCTTAGTAATTTGGAATCTGGTTCCTTAAGTGAAAACAACCAAAGCAACGGTTTGTGGTCACAAACGACTTCAAATTTTCTTCCGAATAAGTATGGCCTGAAATACTGACGCTAACAATTCTTTTACTATAGTAGAGTAGTTTTGCTCGGATTCGTTCAGTGTTCTGCTAGCGTATGCTATTGGCAGGTCTGATCCGACTTTATACCCTGAGACAAAACTGCTCCTATCGCAACATTACTTGCATCCGTTGTAAGGATAAAATCTTTTGTGAAATCCGAGTATTGTAGAATTGGTTCATTGATAGGCAAGTTTTCACACATTTCAAAACATTTTACGTACTCTGGATTTTTTATATCAATATGCACGTTTTTTTTCAAGCATTTTGTCAAAGGTTTCGTTAATTTGGCGAAATCTTTGATGCATTTTCTATAGTACCCTAATAGTCCTAAAAAGCCTTTAATTTGTTTGATATTTTTCGGTAATGGGTAATTTTTAATAGCTCTGATTTTATCAGGATTTGGTCGAACACCTTCAGGGGTCACAACATGGCCTAGATAAGCCACTTCTTTCATTAGAAATTCTGACTTATCCAGCTGAATTTTGAAGTTAGAATTTTGTAGTCTCTCGAATACCTCTCGCAAGCGATTGATGTGTTCTTGGAGACTCGTACTGAAAATGATGATATCATCGAGGTATACAAGACATTTTTCGTTTTGTATTCCCCGCAAAATATAATCCATAACTCTCTGAAATATGGCTAGTGCATTTCTCAAGCCAAATGGCATTCGAAGGAATTCGTAATGACCATTACCAGTGTTGAAGGCGGTTTTTTGGATATCATCTTCAGCCATTTCGATTTGGTGAAACCCTGAAGCCAAATCGAGCGTCGAAAAATATTGGCATCTGCCAAGTTTATCCAGTAGTTCGGTTATATTTGGCAGCGGATATCGGTCACCAATAGTTTTATCGTTGAGTTTCAGATAATCCACAACGATTTGCCATTTCTTTTTGCCAGAAGCGTTTAACTTTTTTGGCACAACCCAAATAGGAGATGACCATGGCGAGTGAGACGGGCCTTATTATATTTTGATCTGACATGTTTTGAATTTGCGTATTAACTTCTTGTTTGTGAATTTCGGGATACCTATGAGTTTTAGTATACACCGGCATTTCATCAGAAGTTTTTATTACGTGTTTGACTCTACTTGTGAATGATAATTGATTTCCTTCAATATGGAATATATCAGAATATTCTTTAATTAATTTGGTGATCTCTGTTTGTTCTTCCGAATTCATATGGTCGGTTCGAATTATGGAAATATCAAATTGAAATTTTTCGAAATTGACGTTATTGAAATTTGGACAAGAAAAGGGTTCGTATTCATCGAACATTTCGGCGTCCATTGGTTCAGTCATGTCAATTAATAATTGAGAATTTGATGGATTCAATATTGAGCAAATCGCTTGATTATTTTTGACAATAGTCAAACATTCTGGTATTTCTAATTGTGAAATCTTCATATAGGGTATAATTGCTTGCCCATTGGCAATACTCCTAATATTAACTTTGATCATTTGTTCCGATCTCGGAGGTAGGTACTACTATACAATTCGCACAGGGAGATACTTTATGAAAATTGAGTTTTATTTTGGAATGTGGAGTAATCAACACATTCACATTCAAATCAATAACAGTATTTAACAACTTCAAATTATCGAACCCTAGGAGACAGTCAAAATGGTCATGGAACTTAAATAGATGAAAGTTCAGAGGTAAATTAGATTTAGTGAGTATTTTCGAACAAGGAATCAATGTACTATAATGTTCGATTGATGTACCGTGTGCGGTTGTAATTTGGAAAGGATCTTTTTTTATTGAGGATTTGAATTGAATTTCGGCAATATCAGATCTTATAAATGATTTTGTACTACCAGTATCTATAAAAAATTTCAAATTATTTTCTGGAAATACTATGTATGGAAGTTCAATTCTATTATTAGTTAGATTCATTAGTTCAAAATTGTTCAGTTCAACATTTCCGAGGCTTCTTCCTCTAAAAAATGTTCATTTTGATCTGCTTCTACTGGGTGTTCGACTATGGATTGATTATCTATAATAAACAATTCTTCAGCAATGTAGTTTGGCTTATTTTGTCTGAAATTTTAGTGTTGATTCAATCGATAGTTTTGATTTGAGTTTGGTTGATTAGGTCTATAAGTATTTTTGGTTGAAACACTCATTGGTGTAGGTTTTGGGAGATTTTGAGTTTGATTGGGTCTGAACGCGTTAAAATTCCTATTTTGACTACTATGAGGCTGTTGGGAATTTTGTGAAAAGAATTATTCGTTCTGTTAGGCATTCGAGTGTTATGTGAAGAATTTGTGATTTGCAATGGTGGAATTATGCGTGGTCTATTCTGAGAGCTTTGGAATGATGGTTTTGACTGGAATTGATTTTTTGGTGGTCTTTAATGGACCGCGTCTAACTGAAAATCATTTATGAGCATATTTAAGGAATCATTCAAATCTTTCGGATTTTTAGTACGCATTAAAGAACCAATAGGATCTTTTAATCCTCCCAATAATACTCTGAGTGCTAAATTTCTAACATATTTGCCTCATATATCAACTTCCTGTACAGTACCACCAGTAGTCAACTGTGAAATCTGTAAATTCAGAATTTGTTTGATTCTATTATAGAATTCAAACGGTGATTCATTTGCTTGTTCAAGTTCAGTCATTTCAATATTCAGAGTAAATATATCACGTTTATCCGCATATGTGTTTAACAAAGCGTTTTTCAAATCTACCCAATTTCTTATGATACAAGACGATATTTTCGTAGCAGCATCGCCTTTTATTTTTGCTGGGTTACTGGACATCAGATATTCATTATGAAAATCGTTCATATCCGCAACATTATAAAACTTATTTACTAGTTTTTCTGAGATTTCTATAAATCTCGCCAATAATTCCATTTCACCGTGGAAATCAAGAATCATGTTGAAATATTCTTGTTTCAAGACAGCCATTGCATGTACTCCCGATGCCGCAATAACCATTCAGCTAACATACTTGACTTATTCCTCACTAATAATTCAGCACCCTACACCATAGATGTACGAGCTCCACTTGGCAATTCTGACCACACACTCATCTCCACAAACTGCCCATTTTTCATTCCATCAACTGCTCCGGCACCCCCACGTCTTATATGGCATTACAATTCAGGAGATTGGGACGGTCTCCGCATGTTTTTCTCCAAGTTTCATTGGCATAGAGTATGCTTTGACTCTGAGGACCCTTCACAGTGTGCTGCGGAAATATCCGAGATCATCATGCTCGGAATGGACACATACATACCCCATTTTTCGAAAAGATCATCACCTTCGAAACCCTAGTTCAACAAAAACTGTTCTAGAACTGTTGCCTTGAAACAAACAGCCTACCATCGCTGGCGCGAAAACCCTAACCTCGCGACTAGAGCAGAATACGTTGATGCCAGGAATAACTGCAGCCAAACAATAGATGCTTCGAAAGAAACATACAATGCCAAGATAAGATCGAAACTCATAGATTGCCCCAATGGCTCCCGTTCGTTTTGGTCCCTTGCTTAAGCGGTCGAAAGAAATTTCACTAATAGTTCATTTCCACCACTGTCCAAATCCGACGGCACATTAGCAACAACATCGCAGGAGAAAGCAAATATTTTTGCAGAGATGTTAGCAGCAAACTCTACTTTAGATTCCCAAGGAAAAGTGCCGCCAGACATTCCGCCCGAAATCGTCTTCCGTCAACGCACTATCAGACGAATTTTGCTTGGTCTCAAAACGAATAAGGCTAACGGTCCTGATGGAATTCCACCCATTATCCTCAAGAAATGTGCACCAGAATTAACACCGATTCTCTGCAAGTTGTTTACCATCTCGTACAGGTCGGGTATTTTTCCATCATGCTGGAAGACAGCTAGAGTCCAACCAATCCCCAAAAAAGGGAACAAGAACCTGCCCAACAACTACAGGCCCATTGGCCTGTTATCAGTTATCTCCAAAGTGATGGAGAAAGCCATCAATATTGAGCTTATCAAATATCTGAGGAGCTCAGGAATCATCAATGATAGACAATACGGCTTTCGCCACCGACGATCTACTGGAGATCTACTTGCCCACGCCACCCATTTATGGCAAGCTTCGATAGAAAAACACGGGGAATCTCTAGCTGTCGCGTTGGGCATATCAAAAGCATTCGACCGTGTTTGGTACGAAACACTCCTCCACAAACTACCATCATACGGCTTACCACCTCAGCTATGCCATCTCTTATCGAGTTTTCTCCCACGTGAAGCGGTGGTGGACGGTGTATCGTCTGATACCATTGGCATCAATTCTGGCGTTCCACAAGGATCAATTTTGGCACCAACATTATTCCTGCTCCATATCAATGATCTGTTGGGAGTAACAACTTGCCCCATCCACAGCTTTGCAGATGATAGTACCCTCCATACTGCGTTCTCTTCCGGAATTCTCATTTCTTCCCAGGAAACTAAGAACTCACGGAGCAGGCAGGTCAATGCTGTCAATGAAGATCTTGCTGTAATCACAGCCTGGGGAACAAACAACCTAGTTGAATTCAACGCCACCAAAACTCAAGCCTGCATTTTCTCTAGAAAGGCGGAACTCAGTATGCCCGATATTGTAATGTCTGGCTCCACCATCTCCACCAAGCCCACCATATCTATGCTCGGTATTTCCATCAGCAACACTCTTTCATTGGATAATCATGTCAGATCCATCGCAAAAGCTGCTTCACAAAAACTCAGATTCTTGTTCCGTGCGAAAAGCTACTTTACACTTCAACAGCTTCTCATGATCTACAGAGCGCAGATACGGCCTGTTCCAGAATACTGTTCCCACATATGGGGTTCAGCACCAAAACATACGCTGATGCTCTTAGATTCCATCCAGAGAAGAGCCATTCGCCTGGTGGGTGACGCCACACTCACTCACTCTTTGACATTATTGGAACACCGTAGAAAGGTCGGCGACCTTCCACTTTTCTATCGATACTTCCACGGGAAATGTTCTTCGGAAATCTCGCAATACCAATCAGACGAACTAGACAAGCCCAGTCAGTACAGGGTGGGCCAAATTCGATGGGATTTGGGGTTTTCTCTGAAACTATCAGTGCTAAACAAAAACCGACCACGGTGTCCTGAGCTTGATTTTCGTGGAAAAAACAATGGCGCAAACCGCGATTGTCTATCTTTTTTGGCTGCCGAACTACAGAGCGTTTTCGAGATTTTACCTTTTATTGGTGACGTCATTATCTCGAACACCGTGAGTCCTGTCAAAAAATGAATAACACTTTCTCATAGCAATCTTTTGAGATGAATTGATTGCTGATGAGAGCAAAATTATTCATCGAACAGTTTTCGAGATATGAACTCAATTTAATTTTTTTAAATGGGACACCCTGTAAATTATTTCACCATTCGATCATAATTTCAATTACCTTTCGAACGATATATCATATGCTATAGTTACTTTGAGAACAAGTGGTTGTTTTTCGAAAATCTTTATATTCAGGGAGTAGATCGATAATAATTTTATCAAGTAAGTATTATTATAAGAATATGAAAAAAACTTGAAAAGAATCATTGAAATAAATTTTCAAATTGTCTTCCATTGACATCTATGCACTTCTGACATCTCCTTTTGAGCGCATTCGTGGCATTTCTTATCATTATAGGAGTTATTTTTCGAAACGCAGCTAACGTTCTGTTTTCCAATTCCTCGATGTTATTAGATTGTTCTCTATATATCATATTCTGCAAATGACCCCAAAGCCAGAAATCGCAAGGAGTGATATCAGGAGATCTTGCTGGCCACAAAATAGGACCATTGTTTCCTACAAATAAAATAATATTTGAATGAGCTAATTATTCTAACGTCTACTTTGGTGCATTAAATAATTTAGAAGAAACTTTCAATGCTATCATGATCGAAATATATATATGCGTTTTACAATAGTTCTGAGTAACATACCTATCCAATTTTCTCCAAATTGAACATTCAAATAATTCCTAGTATCACATGATGTATGGCTTGGCGTCCCATCATGTTGAAAATATATTCTTTGGAATTGTCTCACAGGTAAATTATCTATATATGTTTCAACTTCTTGTCGTAGAATTTGAATATATGTTTCGGAATTCAAGTTACCGCGGTAAAAATATGGGCCTATTACTTGGTGTCCCATTAAACCGCACCATACACCAAATCCAAATCGTCCTTGACGATTGACCGTAGCAGTAGCATAGGGATTTTCTTGAGCCCAATGATGGTTATTATGTCTGTTAGTCTGTTGAAGATTCCGGCACTGCTTATATGGGTCTCGTCCGTCCATATGACAGTTCCTTCAAAACCTGGCGATTCATTGCACTTGTGTAAAAACCAGTGGCAAAAATCTAAACGTCTTTGAAAATCGTTTGGGAACAAGTGGTGGGTGATTCTAATTCGGTACGGTTTGAATTTATTCTTCCGTAGGCAACGTAACACAGTTGTTTTTGGCATCCCTAAATTTTCTCCTATTTCGCGGGATGATATATTAGCATTATCTCTGACAGTTTCTATTATATTTTGTGCAGCTTCTCTTTCTGGTTTATAATAAATTTTTGGGCGAGGTTTGACAAAAAATCCAAAATCTTTCAAATTTGACTGTAACCTTTTGAATATTTTTGGGTTTGGTTGTATTTTCTCTGGGTATCTATAAGATGATTTGACTGTTAATTTTGGACAACCGTTTCACTGTCGATTATTCTATCACTTACCTATTGAAAAAAAGTTCAGAAGCTAAGTTTTCATCTTCTCCACTTTCGATAAAACACTTGAGCATATCATATTTCTCTTCATTACTAAATTGAACAATTTTTTGTGAATAAGCGTCACAGTTGACAATATATAATAATTAATGGATTATGGTTGTCATTTCTCCATCGCCTTCTTGAGAAGTATAAGGAACATAATGAAATGCAATTGGAAGACGACAATAGGAAACAATTCGCACCTCAGTTGAACTGAATATTTCGAACTTTCTCACAGTTTCGAATGATAATTATCAAATAAACGTGAATATTTGTGAATTTGATAAAGCTAGTTAGTTATTACCCAGCTAACATTCAAGTCCGGCAGAGCAAAGGCCTTGTACAATTATTCAGTTAATAGAAGTGATGGCCAATCATCGGAGAATGTTATTGGACCCGCAAAATAACGCTACTACGGCCAACAGCCGACCAACGGCACTATCCCATCAGTATAATGACGAAGGCCATCAGAAGCCCAACAGTGGCAAAATTGTTCATCCAATTGAATGTCAGTTGCCCATTGATTGGCCTCAATTATATGAACAGTAGCCCAATAGTGGCCTGAAATAGTGGGCCACTGTCACCCTGAATAAGATGGCCAACACTAGAGTTCCTTAATGTATTTGACACTTTTATTTTGAGGTTTTTCGTATATTACGTCAAAACAAAAGTGTCAAGTGAATAAATTGAAGAACTCTAGCCAGCACTAGCTTTCATAAAACGGCGCATGCCATTCTAAAAAAGGATATCAGATACAGTTCAAAAATTTGTTCATAATTAAAAAAAATCATACCAATAGATCACCTTGCATGACTTATTTTTTTCGAATTATTATACTGATGAAATTTGTCACGGAAGGACCAACCATGTTGAATGACCAGCTAAAATTTAAGTCTCAAAAAATATATGAGGAAGGCATATGTAGCACAAGGAAAGGATGAAATAATTAAAACAATATGGAAATTGACTCCAATGATTTAATATGGAAATGGACACCAGATCCATTCTCAAATGAGCTATTGAAAAATTACAAATAAATGAACGAACAACATACAAGAAAAGTAACCGAATCCTAATTTGAATACATCAAATGATTTAATATGGAAATGGACACCAAATCCATTCTCAAATAAACTTTTGAGAAAAAACACAAATAAATGAACGACTCAACATACAAAAAGTAACTGATTCTTAATTTGAATGCTCTTTCCTTCTTCTATCTCTTCCGCCTTCCCTATCTCCTGCAGATCTTAGCCATTGTTTAATTATCTGCTCAGTTTCAGTTTCTGTTGCATTTTTGAAGTATTTTCTGACAACAGCTAAAATACAACACATATTGGATTAACTGAACAGGTAAGGTATACTTCGTGGTACACTCCCCCCCCCCCCCCCCGCCCCTCCCAGACACTGTTGAACGAATAATGTAGGTAATTAAAAAATTAATGACCAGGTCAAAATTCAAGCATGCCATCTAGTATTGTATATTTACACCAAGACTCACAGAACAGTGTGATTTTTGATAACTTCTGTTTATTCTTGATTCAAATATTCTCATATCTACTCATAGTACTCACCTAAAATTAGCTTCCGAATATTGACATGTTCTTTGAAACACTTCTTTTCATTTCTTCCTGACCAATTCATTTCGAGTGTCAAGCGATGTGAGAGGATTTTATTCAATAGCCTCCTTGTACAATCACCTAAATCTCTACCTCCTATACCACTATACTGAGCACACTAAAATGTGAATATTATGTAAATATATGATCAATTCACAACATTTATATTTGCAAGGAGTAAACATCAGCGGTGGAATTCTAGTGTACAGGGTGATTCACCATAAATGTCCCCCCCTCTAGCTCAGTTATTTTTGAACCGATTTTAAAATTTGGAATATCATCTTGAATGATTTTCGATAAAGTTTTTTTTTCGCTAGATCAGAAAATACAGGGTGCTCGGAACAAACGATCTACAGGGTACTACTTGATTTTTTTAAATGGAACACCCTATTTTTCATTGTATTTTTAGATTCTCCCTGAAGAGCTGATTTGATATATGTATCACACTTCGGGTCTAGCGGGACTGATTACAGAGATATAGGGTGTTCAAAATCGAGATTTTTAACTTTAGGATTTTTTTTGTGACGAAACTATTCATTATCGGTCACGCGGTTCTCATGTCCGTATCTTAACTTTTTATTAACTATCTACTGACATTTGATAATTGGAACAGATACAGGGTGACCAGAATTCTGAATCTTGAACCACCCTGTAAATGTTCCAATTAAATTTCACTAGATAGTAAATCGAAAGTTGGGATGGAAACATAAAAGCCGTTTTGACCAATAATGAATAGTTTCGGCACAAAAAAATCCTAAAGTTGAATAATCTCGATTTTGAACACCCTATATCTCTGTAATCATTCCCGCTAAACCCCAAGTGTGATACATTGACGAAATCAGCTCTTCAGGAAGAATCTAAAAATACAATAAAATACAGGGTGTTCTATTTAAAAAAATCAATTAGTACTCTGTAGATCGTTTGTTCCGAGCACCCTGTATTTTCTGATGCAGCGGGAAAAAAATTTAAGAAAAATCATTTTAGATTATCCTTCAAATTCTTGAAACGGTTCATAAATAAGTGAGCTAGAGGGGGGGACATTTATGGTGAATCACCCTGTACAAACTACTGGTATTTCTTGCAATAATTTGAATTTTGAATATGGTAAACAACTGAAATTCTTCAGAATTCCTAGGAATTCTTTGGAATCCCATGAAATTTCTTGAAATTTCTTGTGAAACTGAAGCTTGGTGTATACCCTTTTGACGTCGGTCTTCCCCTCGGACTTACTATATTCATGAATACTTCTTCTCCTTCTAGTACATCATTGAATTCTTTCAAATGACCATATTCCATGGCAGGTAAATCCTTCAGATAGGGATTGTCTGAATCCATTTTAGTTGGTTCATGGTTCATCTTTTCCAGCATGTAGGTGATATATTGTAAATCCTTGGACATTATTTCTACCTTTGTAATTAGTTTCATAACCATTGCTACACAAAATATAAAAATTAGTTCGATTATCATGGAATATATTTTCAGTTTGTTTTTTAACCACTTGAATAAAGAAAGAAGTACAGATACATTAAACATGGAATTGTAGTTTTTGAATTTTTCAAGCTGTTAAATCAATAATCAAATCAATTGGATATTCATAAAATAGTTGCAAGAAACTTACTTGCTGTTTTTTGGCAACATTTATTCAACTGACTGAATGTAATGATAGGCTCAACTTCCACTTCATTAGTTATAGTAGAATCTAAGTCAACTGAACCTGAAATATCTGATGATGAAACTTTCCCTGGAACATTTGAGTAGTTTGATGAATTATTAGTCTGTTGAGCTGATGGTATTCTAACTAGACGTGGAGAGGGTTGGTCAGCATGTCTTTCAGAATTTCTGTATGATTCAGAACTTCTTGATTGGATACTTCTACAGTGTTTTGTAAAAAAAATTGGCATTGCCGGAATGACGTCAGCATCACAATTAGGATCAATATCTGATGAAATATCAATATTTTGAGTCACTTCAGAACTCCTGTATGTAGTATTCTTCATATCAGATCTGACACTTTTCTTGTCGAGTGCATTTTGCTTGCTAGGAACATCTGGTATCTTGGGAATATTTTCTGTATCAGAGTCATCATCTGATAAAGAAGAAATATATTTTCGATTTCTTTTTACTTTCCTCTTTTGATTCAATTCTTCTTCGTCAGATGTTGGTCCAGATGACTGACTTGACAAGAGCTGTTCGAGTTCTCTCAACTTTTCTGTTGCTCTTTCATATAAATCTGAAATGAGTGAATCTCAAATATTTCATGATATAAAAATAACTAGTTTTGCACTACATTCAAATGGACAAACAGCTCCCAATTTAATGATTAACGAAAATACATGAAACTCACTTGTTTTGTATTTGATATTGATAGCACAAACTTGACAATCTTTCTTGTCAATTTGTAATTTATTGCATACAGCTTTAGCAAATTCATTATTTGTCTTCAGATTTGGCCATAAGCATTGAAGGTTGCCCAAATTGTCAACAATTATCCAATTATTTGGTACTATTGCCATTGGGGTCACACCGTTTTTAATTTCATGGGGAAATTCCACAACAAGAAATTCCCTGAAAAATGTTATAGTAAAATAATCTGAAAATATGCAAAAACAAGTACAACCAGTATTTCTATTTTCACTCAATTATTGAGATGATTGATGCTCATTCAGCTAATGTTTTTGAAGATTTGACTACCTATGTCATAATTGAATATGTGACATTCTTTCAGCCTAACTTATTGATCATTGGCTCATCATAAATAATCTGTCAATCAACCAATGAACCATATTATGAAATGAATTATAATTGAAAATCAGCTACATTTTCAAAAGTTGCTTTTTTCCCCTAATAAAGGCATAAAATGATTTTTATAAAGCTTGTTACATTTCAATCTTCTAAAAACGACTTCTGAAAATTGATAGGGAGAAAAAATGAATGCAGAAAGGAAAATAGTCCAGATGTTTAAACAACAAATCACCATAGTTACCTTAGACCCAGTAGATAATAGAAATCTGAAAATTTTATAGAAATAATGCTCTTCCTAAAGGAAATGTAAAATCGGAAAGAATATAAGTTTATCTCCTTGTGGCAATATCATTCCTTTACATGATATGTTTTTTGTAGAGTCTTCCCTCCAAGTATTGCTTCTCGAAACTTCATATTGTGATAATAATGCTGAATCAGTAGGATAAATACTGAATGGTCCTATAATAGTAATTTGTTTTCCAATCAACTTCACCAGTCCATTGACGCTTATGAAACATACAGCTTCAATAAGACACCCATCGTCCAACATGATGACATTGTCGCCAATTTTACTTGAAACCATGAAACCATTCATCTGTAATTTTGTATGTATTGGTAGGTGCCCATATTTTCTGATGACATCAATAGGTAATACTTGAATGTCTTTCATATTTCCACTTATGTTAACAGCAGCATTCTGATCAATACCACTATTATAATCGATTTCTTTTCTCTCAACCAGCCTCCTTACCAGTTGCTGCAAGGGTAAATTAGATTTGCGTAATGTCTTTTTCATCATCTGTAAATAGTTCTCAAAACTGAAACAATTAACAGCATTCAAGGATCCAAATAATCTAGCTTCCGCAGCTAAATGTGTAACAGCATGAGTATTGTATACTGCAAATTCTTTACCATAGATAGATATTGCATGTTTGACAAATATGTTCAATAGTTTACCAGCAAATTCATTGTATTTTTGATTCAGTTCTTTACTTAATAGTATGCTGATACCAAAATTCAATATCATGAAATTAGCATAGACATGATCTGGAATAACATTTTGGAGCACTACAGGGCCAACATAGAGTAAAAATTGACGCAACTCAGTTGCCTTCCATCTTTCTAGATCACGTAATGACCGTGGTTTTCTATTGAAATCAGCTGGCCACAGTTTACTGATTACTTTCATATCAGTTTCTAATTTACACAGTTTTTCACCAACTATGCGAAATAACCGACTACCATCTCTCCAGAGAAAAAGTAATTTTCTCATGATCCCCAGGCACACACAATGCATATAATCTATAGGGAAGGTGGTCACCATATCAATGTCTAATTTTTCTAATGGTGTAGAACCTTTGTGGTGTTCTGGGTTCTTCCTACACCTGAAATCATCATCAGTTCTAGCATTCCACTGTCCACTGAAGAATGTCATTCTTTTCTCAAAGTATTCTCCTGAAATGTTACACTTATCGCAACCATAAAAAGCATTATGGCTTTTGATGTTTTTAATAAAAGCTCTGGCAGGTGTATCACAACAGAAGCTTAGAATTTTTACATGATATTTCATGTTATTGATGAACATTCCAGTATTGTATAAATAATTCAACTCCTCAACAAACTTTTTCAAAAACTCTTCCAGAGGAGGTTTTTTTGGTCCACAGTATGTAGCAACCGGGAACAAAGGTTTACTAGATGTATTTTCAAGTTTACAAATTATTGGCCAGAATGACAAACTGGTACTTTTATGTATTGGTAATCCGTCTATGCCAAAATGAAGTAAAAACTCATTTGAACCACTGTCAAGTTTGTTTGCAAACTGAATCAAATTTTCTTGAATTCCAAAATAGAAAAAATCTCCTTCACCCTGTTTTTCTATTTCAACATTAGTAGGAGTTTTCAAAAGCGTTCGAGCACAAATTGGCAAGTTTGAAATATCAGGATTTGTTGAAAACCAGGCAAGTATTTCAGTGAGTGCTATATGTGATATGTTATATTTTAGTGCCCAAGTCTGTAAAAATGTTTTACTGTCCTGAGGTATGTTAATGTTTTCATCTGTTAAACATTTTTTAGTACCTAAATCATCACTAAAATCACCATCAGCCACTGCACTACTTGAAGATGATGATGACAAATTAAATTCCATTTCACTCTCAGAACCTATAAGAGAGACTTCTGAGGCTTCCTCTGCCCTCTCTGGCATGTCACTGAAATAATTTTGGCCATAATGATTAAGGGATGCAGAAGCATTGTCTTGTGTTTCCTTTGTATTGTCATTATCATCTGAGGAATTATCTACCAATGATTTTTCCTCGGATTTTTCACCAACTACACAATTTCTTATTTCATTTTTTGGCCTTTGAGCTGCACAATCCAAGTTTATAAGGTTTACCATTGAAGTAACAGCTTTTTTTACTTGCCTGTAGTTGGAGCTTTTGCTTCTCAACTTGAAATTATTCGACATTTTGAATACCTTCACTCAGTCAGGGAACCACTACTAGTTTCTGGCACAGTTTACTGGTTTATTGAGAACTATTATTTATTAATATTCATAATGAATCTCTAGGAATCAATGATAAGGGACAACATTACTATTTTTTAAGTTCACACCAGTCTTTCCTAGCACGAATTCAATCTGACCTGAACTGAAATGAAGCATCTACAGACAGGACGCAAAGAGACAAGTCTCAACCATTCCTCAACAAATAATCCGTTCAAAGTTTACAGAAAATTTCCGACCGATCCTAAAAAAAAACATCATAGAGATAGCGGATCACTATCGGCCCCATCGACCCCCAACAGTAAATGATGCCTTCACAATTTTTTTTTCGATTAATCACTTCAAAAAAAAAAGAAGCAATTCTTACCACCTGTATTATTTGTTGCATTGCAAGTCTATGCATTGCATCCTTATGACACCATGATGCACCCACCATGCTTCATTTCAGGTCAGATGGAATTCGCGTGCTCTTCACAACCAGTGTTCACAACAATGAACTTTAATAGCAAGAAATCGTTTTACCCAAACAATCGTATAGGCGATTCCTTTAGACCAATTAAAACAACTTTGTAAATGGCGGTATATTCGAATCTGAGCATTTATTTAGGCTTTTACTTTTGCACAACGAATGAATTTTTTATGAAATCTTGATGTATTTATGCAATATGAATGATTCGAACCAGATTCTATCAAAATATGTGCTCGAAATTACCGTCATTGCTCAAATCGTTTTGGATTGGTCTACATGAATCGGATGCTTGGGCGGAACGAAATCTTGGTTATGCACAGGTTAGGAAAATATAAATTATTTCAATTTCAATAATAATCCATTTTTGAGGTAGTATAGAAAGTGTAATAAGATGAAGACACGTCCTAATATGCACTATAGTTGTTATTCGTTCACGAAATTACATCAATCATCATCAATTCCCACGAATTCGAACTTTTCATCAGACAACGACTCACCTTCTAATAACTATTTAAATATTTTACTTACTTATTGTTATTACTGTCGCCCTGTTGACTCATTTTATTCCGTTTTATTTCATTTACAGTTTACACCTCAGACCTCAGATGCCTCAGACACAGCACCTTTGCACAGACTATACAACTCAAACAAAACAAACGACAATGATGCAATGCAACAGTGAAGTGAACTGTGCTGTGCTGAGTGAAGGTCACGCTGGTCACGCATAAACAGCGCATGCGTCTTTTATCAAGCGGGTATCTATATTAGGCCATTTGAAAGCCCAAAAGTAACTGAAATTTTTGCTGGGTTATAGTTGATGGCCAATATAAAACCGCTTCTGACATTTGGTTAACATTTTTTTGATTCAGAAAAGTCACTGGGCCACCTGAATATCAATGTCATTGTCACTCAGCCTTCACAAAATGTGTTGGGCCAGCAGTTTGCCGTACTTCCGTTGTTAGCTGGGTATATTTTTCTTCAGTTTTTCATGGACTCATATCAGATTTTTCGAAAAACAACCACTTGTTCTCGAAGTAACTATAGCATATGATATATCGTTCGAAAGGTGATTAAAATTATGATCGAATGGTGAAATAATATACAGGGTGTCCCATTTAAAAAAATTAAATTAGGTTCATATCTCGAAAACTGTTTGATGAATAATTTTGCTCTTGTCAGTAATCAATTCAACTCAAAAGATTGCTATGAGAAAGTGTTATTCATTTTTTGACAGGACTCACGGTGTTCGAGATAATGACGTCACCAATAAAAGGTAAAATCTCAAAAACGCTCTGTAGTTCGGCAGCCAAAAAAGATAGACGATCGCGGTTTGCACCATTGTTTTGTTCACGAAAATCAAGCTCAGGATACCGTGGTCGGTTTTTGTTTAGCACTGATAGTTTCAGAGAAAACCCCAAATCCCATCGAATTTGGCCCACCCTGTACATCCTTTCGTTGTCAACCTCGAAAGATGTCGAACAGCACTTTATCAAGACTCCTTCATCCATAGAACGGCCAGGCTCTGGAATGCATTGCCTGTGGAAGTATTCTCAACAACATATAATCTCCAAAAGTTCAAAAAAAATTCCAATACCTACCTCCTGTCCCTATTCTACCTAGGAACGCACGATGTTTTTTTAAACATCATAGGGAATTCCTTTCGTGCGCTCCAAGCGATGAAAAAAACTTGTGGATCTGCACTCGAAATTAACGAAATATTGCTATTTTGGGGAATTGATTGGGTCAGTTGAAAATCTCCTGTTGAAATTGGTGATCTAGAGCGATATAAGGGGAATTTAGGGATGTTTGAGTCCGAATCAGAATTGTTTGAATGTTCAGAATTTTCAGAATTGTCAGAATTATACTGGTCTTGAAAATCTCTATATGACATCAGTACTTATAGCAAAATCCAAATTCACTCCATCGGTCCAAAGCCAGGCATCGGAAGAGACAGGGATTGTACTTCTCGGTTGCTGCTGATGTTGATGGAAACGAACGGATTCTTCTCGCCAAGCTACTCAGTTCACTTGACTGGATTTTTCTGCCGTACGCGTACCGAATTTTTCGAATCGGTCGATAAATCGTAGAAACGAATCTACTTGTTATATTCACTAACAAATGATCGACCAATCCTACCGACTGCGCCACTCAAATAACTTTTTGGTCAAAGTTACTTTTTAAAAAAAGATTTATTTTATGTCATACAAAAGCAACTGAACAATTGGGATTCTAATTCTAGACTGAAGAATAAATGTGAGAAATATAGTGTAATGGGCTCTAACTGATTCTAGAAAATATGTTGATCTTGCATTATCAGGCGTCCGATTTCGGTGATATGTGTGGTTTCCGTAGTTGTCGATGATTCTCACGGGAATATAACTTATATATATATATATAATTATATACAGCATATCTCACTTCAAACGCCCCTCCCCTCTATATCTCAGCTATTATTGCTATCAATCGTGCGATTCTTACCAAATTTGGACAAGTATGAATTACCATTGATATGATCAGTTTTTCAGAAAAACACATCAGTAGGAAGCCCGTTACTTCAGTCCAGCCCCTCCCCTCCGTTTTTCTTCAAATCACGTGACTCGGCTAGCCAATCACAGGTCGGCTTGACTCGGCTAGCTATTCGCGGCCCCACGAACAGCGCGAAATTCAAATTGTGTGACGTCATGACATCATCATTGGAATTGATTATTAAAAAAAAACCTTCACCGCTGGGGATCGAACCAGGGCCTACTCTATCTCACCGGGCCGTAGTCTATCCCCTCTCTCTCGACGCTGACGTCACACTAGTAGGTTGAGATTTCACATCAGTCCGCACTGATGCGTTCGTAATTGATAGGCTATAGCTCATTTACTATAGATTTTAGAAGCAAACTTAATCGAGACGAGATGATCCCCAACAAATTCCTCAACTTTTGGTGAAAAAATGAATCCAATAGGATGAATCAATACCGAGTAATGGCGTTGTAACGAAATTCCATTTTATTGAAAATCAGGACGTTGTACTACAGAATACTATTTTTTGCAAATTTGGAATTGGAATAAGATGAAACTAACTCAATATATCAAACTACGATAATAAATCAATTGAATAGTGAAAAAATTGTAGAGTTACCTACAATGAGTCCGAAAGGAATCAAATATAAAGAGCGCGTAAAAAATGGGCCGTTATACCTACCTACTCAAATTTCGCTGTATTACGATTTCGCGGTAATTCCTTGGACTGGTAAAGGGCGATATACTTTTTATTACTCATTTCATTTCTAAATGGCGTATGGTTCAGACCAACTAATATTGGTGTCTGAAAAATTCGAAACAATATTTCAACAATGTAAGTCACAACATAAAGTTTTGAAGAATTTAGCAGAAATTAAAATCAATTCCCTTCTCAATCATTCCGAGAATCAATGTTGCAGTTGTGGATCTTTTGATTTAATCAGCAGAACATTTTATAAAACCATTTCAAATATTCTGTTGAACAATTATTGTAAAATAAAAAAAAATAAAAAAAAAAAAAACCAATAAACTTTCAGGATGTGATATAGTTCAGATTTCAATTTTTAGTTTGTGATTGAGATGATGTATATATATTTTTTGTAATTAGTGTATTTTATTTTGTGATATCTATCAATTTTTTTTATTTTGTTATTCTGATCATTTTTACAGTTTATTTTGTTTGGTTTTGTTTGTGTATAAGGATTCAACGTTTTTTTTTTCCATTTTTTCCTTATTCATCCATATTTCGTTGTTCTGGGAATTTTTTTATTCAGTTCGTTATATTCATTTTTATATCTCTCATTGTTGAGATACATATTTTTTCAATTGTTTCTGTTGGGTGTAACACACTCGAGTAATATAGGATTTACAACGTCATCAAAGTGCGTCCTGATCATCTTTAGAGATAAACGCTGCTAAAACCCTTCGAGATAAAGTGGATGTGTATCATACCGATTTGTAGGCAATCGAATTTCCTACAAAAAAATCAGTGACAGCATATATCCATAGTTGATAGGATTAGCATGGGAGGCGTCCGAACTTTTTGAACTATTCTGTAATGAACATCTGAATCATCGTTCTACTTGAACTGAAATATAGGTTTGTTGTTGGCCCTTGGGAATTTAAAAAAAAACTCAGTCAATCTAGATACTATGCGAAATATTTTCATGGTTGAATCATTTCTGTGAATTGAATATTGGGATTTTGGTAGCTGTTTGAAAAAGGACATTTCTGAATGGAATCAATTAATTTTGATATGCCATATTTCTGATATTAATGATCGTAAATCAGTGAAATTTGATTCATCTTCTGGAAAATTCTTTTCTGTACATATTTGACCGTTTTCCCGAGGTAAATCAATGAAACGGGAGAGACAATTTCCACTGCGTTGATTTTGTCCCTACTAGTGTGACGTCACGAAAGCGATGCTCCGGCCCGGTGAGATAGAGTAGGCCCTGATCGAACTCGGGACCTTTGCATTATGAGGCAGCGTATATACGCACTGAGCCATTCAGGAGGCCATGAAAGTTTCACTATGAAAACCGTATTCAAATGGGATCGTCGAGGATCAGCGAGCAAAGCTATATATAGGTTGATAAGACGTTTGTACTACTTTTGTCGACGGCGCGCACTTCAAATCTAGATAGTCTGCAAATGGCGCGAAATTCAAATATAGATAGTCGCCTGCATGTTATACATTATTCGTATGATGACGTCATTGTCGATCCAATTTATATTCAGATTTAAATTGAAAAAAAAGTGTTGGGTCTGTGGTGGGAATCAATCTCGGGTCCCCGTGTCGAGAGTCCGACGTATTAAAGTCGTTTATTTCAATTCTCCTAATCATAAGTAGAAGGCTTTGGCCATTTCCAAATCTCCCCCCAAGGCCAGAGGAGTGTGTGACCTTGGGGGGAGTGACCTTGGGGGGAGTGACCTTGGGGGGTGGCCTTGGAGGAGTGACATTCGGAGCGACCTTGGGAGTGACCTTGGGAGTGACCTTGGGAGGGATACGGAGGTTTCATCTCGGACAATTGTCGTGGTGACCTTGGGGGGAGTAATTTTCGTGCGCATTTGTACCTCTTCTCAAGGATGTTTGGTGGTGTAGTGGGGTATTCCATGTCCGAGTTTCTATAAATACAGAATCCCCATCTTCAAGTGCATAGTTATTCCGAAAATACTGCTGGCTGAACAATCTTGTCAGATCAGTGGAAGTGCGATAAAGTGTGATATCAGATTTACGTAAGTTCAATTATTTATATATTTTTTATTCCTTCTTTCACTCGACAAGTAAAAATAGAAATGGCTCCTCCTAAAATTGATCTAGTCGCAATCAATAGTCGAATTAATGAGGAAAATGAAATTATTAAACAAATTCTAATATCGTCGCTACCACTGAATAAGAGTTTTATAATCAGGAAAATATCGTTATGTGGGACTCGATTCGGTAGAAGTGGCACCGTTATATTGTACGATGAAGAAACTGAGGTGAGCTTAAAATGTTGGTTACCAAAAAGAGTTGTAGACCTTTTGAAAGAAAGCGATGTTGATGAGATCAATTTTTCTAACGGCGTTTATACTTTAACGTACTTGGGTCAGAGTGAACCTTCATTTGCAGGTGCAAAGACGCGGGCTCTCATCAAGTTTGATGTCAAGGGGGGTGTAATTGACAAATAGTTTCATATTTCCTCAATTAGTTTTTCGATATAGTGTAGTGAAAAAGGTTTAAAAATTATATAATAATTCTTACATTAACATCATCACTTTATCGCTAATCATCATTGATTTCGATACTTTTTTTGGTGAGTGTTATATTGGCTACATACATTGGAATCAAGCATTACATTTTTTCCACCGTGATCCATTACCTGAATGTTTTGTTTATTTACAGAATTGATCACTCTTGTGCAGCACACGTTCCCGAAATGTGTATGAATTATTCTAGTCAGTTTTGGCCTACGGCGGAAGATATCAGATCAGCTGTGAAGAGGTTGAAATGTCGATTCATGGATTTGGAGCGTGATACACTACATGCAGGGAATTATGATATGAGTGTATGCTTCGATCAAGTACAAGTTCAGCGCCTCCTCAAACAAGCTGAAAAATATAAAATTGGATTTCTACTATGTGCCCGCTATGAATACAGCAACATTACTTTGGAGCAATTCCTTGAAGCAATGGTTGAAGAAGACTTGGAACAATTTCTTTATGAAATCTTCGATTTGCTACCAAACAGCCTGATTCAGAAATACCACTTGGGGGTGATTCCAGACACTGAAGATGAAGGAGGACAAAGGGGGTGAATTGGGCATCTATATAGCATTTTCGCGTAATGTGTAATGCCGATAATATTTTGATGTAAAAATAAAACAATAGTTTTTAGTACATTTGTATTTTATTGATTACAATGAATAACAATATCGAGTAGATTGAGTAATGATAAATTTCATGAAGAGAGATCTAATAACTAATGTGATGACGGTGGCGGTGTCAGTGAGGAGTGGATCCGCATCTATCGTATTCAAGGAGCACCCATCTGTATGGAACCATCTAATGCGCTATATGTCAGATATGCGTCATGAAGAATAAGTGCGTAAACCTTTGTGTTTGGTGGAAACTTCGTTTCGCGGGTTTCAAACTCCAATTTGATGTCGACAGTAGAAGTTTTCATCGCATCGGGTTGGTGGTAGCAGTCGATGATGAATAACGGATTTTTTCGGAACTCCTCAATACTCATCATTGGTTCACCCATATCTTTGCCATAGTAACTACGTTGGAAATTTTCGTATGCATAGTAAGCCACAGCATCTAACTTTCTGTCAAAATCCAAATTCCAGCGCTCATATGGGTAAACTTCTGAATTCAAGTAAAGGCGAATATTATTCACTCCTGCGTGAATGAATTTCGTAGCGTCCTTGGATCTATCATCTGTATTATCGGAGCTTTGAAAACCGATAATGATGTATCGCGGGCGCTCGAGGCTACTAGTTGTTTTGATAGCCCAAATATCTGAAGCTGTTTCACGAATGGCCGGTAACTCATACAAATCCCACATCCTGTATGCTAACTTGATTTTTGCTGTAGAACTTTTATTCAATCGATTCAACAACTTCAATTTCTGCCTATCGGACGGCATCACATGCCTTATCTTCCATTCGATTTTGTTGATCGTCACATTCGCATCAACTTCCCCCATATAGGAGTTTTTGAATGAGCGTGCTATGATGAGTATAAGCTCCTGCTTTATATTCAGAATTCCTTTATTATAGTCCTCTGCAAACCCCATTAAAAATTTAAGCGGTAGTTTTCCGCTGAATGTATGACTGGGTGTATCTAGAATCACCTGTTTATTTTCATCGAGACCCCATCCAACCGTGTCTAAAAATTTGGTGCTTGTCTCACCATGAGATATCATACTTTTCATTGTAGTGGTAATGCCCGGTTTTCGAATCAAACACACCTGTTCGCCACCCATTTCATAACGGATTTCATCGAACAGAAATGCGAGCGCATTATTGGACAGATGGCAGGTTTTTGCTAAATCGTTCGGGATGAATTTTCCCTCGATATAAATGTAGCTTTCAGCAATATCCAGTATCAAATCTTGAAAATTGACAGCAATCCTAATTTCATCGGAATTCTTGAATGATGGAAAACCATATGGTTTGTATGTATGCTCATGTAGGCTAATTAGTGAATGATCAAAAATTGGTTCATCAAACACTTCCAATTGTAAACTAGTAGAACTTGTGGCAACCATCGTTCACTTATTTCTGATCCTTCGTCGTTTTACTCTCAACCCAATAGACTTCAAAAAATTTAGGTCGCTCGCAGAAAGCTTATGATGTCTTCCTCGACCGGTGATTTGCCCTTGACTGAATCCTTTCCCACGTTTACACTTCTTCTTATTGGTAATGTGCAGAATAGTGGGGTGAGTAGCGAGCGATACACGTTTTGATTGGTTTCCAAAGCAGAAGCCCATCTTCCAAATCGACGTAGAAAATTTAATTTAGCTGTTTCAATTCCAACTTCACTATAATCTTCTCTCCTCGGAAGTCGACTAAATGATCGTTATCATCCAAAATTCTCAGTGTGATGTTGTCGATAGACTGACGCCCTGTCGGACTGATTGGTAGATATATTATATTTTTCGGCTCCTTTGAAAGTTTGTATCCTGGCTCCACGTCGACGTCGAACTCGTAAAGCGTGTGAACCTCCTCACCATTGAGGTATGCTCCAGTGGTGATATTACAATCAACCCGTATCAATCGTACCTTTATGATGTTCACAGGTAAAGTGGATTCATGCAGAATATTGGGCCGGTAAAATCCCGATTTAAAACCCAACACTTTGGCTATAGAAGTAGCAATATCTAGACTTATCAAGAATTCGGACTTGAGTTCACATTTGAGCGTATTATTGTTGGCACGAAGAGAGAACACATCATCAATATTTCGCCCATTTAGCGGAACCCCTCTTTCTATAGCCTTTTGTATTGCTCTATTGATTTCTTCTATTTCATAGGCGCCTGGTGGTATTTCAACAAGAAAGCTTTCCCCTTCATACCAAACAACTAATTTGTTATTTTTCTCATCTATATTGAGTATAGAGTTGTATGAATAGAACCCGTGTAACCCCAAACCGTAAGTATTCCTCACATCGAGCTCAATTGGTGGAAAAAAGTCTGCACTCAGGATACTACGATCTCCAGAAATGGTAAATGTTTGCGACATAACTTCTCATGAATGGAGAAAACAAACAAAACAGCGAAAACCAAAAACAAACGTCAATATATACAGTAGCAGCGTTAAGAGCATCAACCTTATTGCTGCCTGCAACAATGAAGAATGCCCGGGTTTTCGGTAGGCGAAGAATTAATATCAAATTTATTATTAGTTGCCACATTTACATCTTTCACTTGACAAAAACAACATAATATTTTTCTTGGCGCTGGTCCATCATTCACATCGATGCTGGCATGTTGGCCACCCTCCTCCTGCTCTCCACCATAATGTTCTTCACAAAATCGGTATTTGGCTATATCCGGATCGTTTTGTAATTGTTCCGGTAACTTATCCCACACTATAGCTATCTCATGTGATGCCAACCCGATGAGTACTTCTTTCGGCATATCAGCCAACTGTTTCTCACTCATTTCCAGTAAGGAGCGTAATCTTGAAAAAGCCAATAATGCATGTCCCATCCGCTTGATACTCTGCCTATCCATGTTTTGCAACTTTTATTTCACTGATGCCACTGTTAGCTGAGAGAAATTTCAAGCACAGGTGACCACACCAGACTGTGTTGAAATCCTGCTGGCGCTCATAGTTATACTTGATTTTGATGGCTTTAACCGACTTCGATCCTTTCCTTAAATATTCTAACAACTCCTCAGGAGGCGGCAAATCCCCATAGCTATCGTAATATTCAACTATCCCATTTCTCTTCTTATATGCAACCCAATGTGTACCATCACCGCGAATACTATCGAGATTCAGTATTGCTGATTCTATGCGATGTGGGCCAGAGTTGGGTAGATTATCTCTCATGAAAATACCTCGAAAGTGCGGCACCGCCATTTTATCTATATAATGCAATAGATCAATGTCTGTAAGAGCTCTCCGAGGTAACTTGGCTAGTTTTTTGAATGCTGGGGCTTGAGATAAATACCCATCCCTTTCCGATATGGTTTCAAATAGACTCCTCTGCCGACTTTTCCGAGAGCGATCGCCTCCATATGCTTATTGTGACGGTTTGCCTCAGCCAGCTGCTCCTTACTCTCTTTAGCTGAATGAATAGCTCGAGCTATACCGGCACTACCCGCAGCCAGACTTCCCAATGCTGATAAACCGGCAAAAATGGGTATGAGCGGAAGAATTCCGCCAACTTTTGGGATAGGTATGATTCGGGGTGTTTTGATATTTTTTTTCCCGCCAGCCATCTTTACAAATTTTCGAGCAGCGTCGATCGCCATTAGTGATGTTTTAGTCAAGTTTTTGGTGAGTTTTCTCTTATTCCCCATTTGACGTAGTGCTCGGCGAACTTTTTGAACTACACCCGATCCGAAAGCAATTTTTCTACACTTTTTCTTCCCTTTATTCTTCCTCTTCCTTCTCGATACTCGTCGGTTCTTCACTCCATTATTACACCCCATACCAAAGCGCCTCTTTCCCTTCATTATATTGGTAACTAACCAGGATGCACTCTTCTCTCCTAGATTAGCGTCTTTTGATTTTACTCTCTCCCACGCGGCTTCCTCTAATTTTTTATCTGCTGAATGCCTAGCAGATAAATCGGTTGTATTCTTAAGATACGCAATATCGTGTTCCTTGCAGGCTCTATCCAATTGATTTATTCCAGGATCACCGCGAGCTAACCTTTTTTGTCACTTCGTTCCAGGTCCACAATATTGATAACCACCAGGAATATGCAATTCAAACGGTAATTTATTGATCAGTGTGTTAACAATGCCTCTACCCCTTTTCTTTCCTTTCTTCGTTTTCGATGTGCTACGTTTCACTTTCATAATATAAATGAGCTTCACAACGCTAGCGCTTCTTTATATATCTTTCAACCACCGCACAATGCGGATTGTTCAGCAAAAGGAAACGTTCAGTGTAGCCAATTTTGATGAAAAAATAGGGTTAGGTATTGATACCAATCGTCGACATGGAGCCCTTTTCCCAAATACTATTCGCGGTCTGATAATTGGCCCATCGAATTGCGGGAAAACCAATGTTATGATTTCACTTCTGACCAATAAAAATGGTTTACGTTTTGCCAATATTTATATCTATTCGAAATCACTATACCAACCAAAGTATGAGTACTTGCGAAAAGTGATGGAACCGATTAAAGGGTTAGGATTTTACACGTATAATAATAATGTGGACATAGTTGAACCGGCAGATGCGAAACCTGACAGCATTTTCATATTCGATGATGTTATATGTGAAAAACAGGATGTTATCAGATCTTATTTCTCAATGGGGCGTCACAAAAATGTGGATTGTTTCTTCCTGGCACAGAGTTATTCCAAAGTTGGGAAGCAATTATTGCGTGACAATTCGAACTTCATAGTGATGTTCAAACAAGATGACATGAATTTACATCATATTTTTTCCGATCACGTATCGCCAGATGTGACTTTCAAACAATTCCAAGATATGTGCGCGCAGAGTTGGACGGATAGATACGGGTTTCTCGTTATCGATAAGGACAGTGAAATACATGAGGGGCGTTATAGGAAAGGATTCGATAGCTTTATATATCTCTAGTATGTTGGTGCAGCATGATTCATTCAATCTTCAGATACCACAATGGCCGCATCTAGGGAACAGAAAAGCACGATGACTTCTGAGATAAATCTCAAACAGCAACTTGTTGAAGCGACTGCTGCAGTGAGAAAAAAGTTCAAGAGTCTCAAGAACGAACGTATTGATAACCAAACGGCATTGGAGAGAGTGTATGAACCATTGACGAAGCCATTGAATGCTATTTCAGCAGCCGCAGCGAGAAATCAATCTCAAATCACTACTACCACATCCACAACAGGGAAAAACAAGAAACCTTCAACATCAATAATAGCACATCCTACATATCATTCCACACCGGTATCAGAAAATGGGGGAATCGGCACCACTACTACTACCACCAAGATTCCTAGAAAACTCATGACGCGGGAGAGTTTCAGTGGAAATGATTCTTTGACATCGCATAGCCAGCCCAAATTTATAACGGGACTGGAAACACCGCCATCACCATCTTCTTCTCATATTTCCAAGAGTGATGCTGCTACAGCAGTAGACGAAACAATCACAAGCGAGCTACAGGTGCAATTGAAAAAACATATAGATAATTTGGTATCCCATGATCCTAATTATGACACCACATATGGTGTTTATATTGATGAACAAACGGGAAAATTGAAGATGGGCAACATGGACATTCATTTTCCTGCAGGTCAAATTGAATTATGGCGCGGAAATAAGCGAACCAAGGTTTTTCCGGCCACCATTGAGCTATATAAGTTGATTTTTATGAAACATGTGCCAAGATCCATTAACGATCAAGATAAACGTTTATACGCAGCCCTATTGGAGAATACAAGGGCACCATATAGGAACTATGATATTAGGGAAGGGTTAAATGATAGCACACAATCCAAGAAGAAATATCAGCAGGTGATCAAACCACTGATAGGCACACCATATAAAATGAGGAATCAACAATTGCACCATGGTGAAAAAGGAGGAGGAAGTATATTGCAACCAACATTACCCTCTGATAAACTCGCAGGCAAACAGCGAAAAGAGTATGTTTATTGGAATGATATCAAAGAATTGGTGGACCGCCTGCGATTATTGTGGAGTTCTAAAATGGCTGGTCACACCGGTCACGATAATGAGATAATATCGATAATAGAAGAATTGCGTGAAGAAGGTATCGTGTATTAATTGGCGAGTGATTAACCTACATCCCACTTAATTCTGAATGTGCCTATATATAATAACGATACAATACTTGGCCCCTTATTAGTGCATGAAAGGAACTTGGAGCGATCACACCAATTCAGAAAATTCGAGCAGTAAAAAAATAAATATCGCCATGGAGATCAGCGCTACCAAAAGACTAATTGTCGATGAATTACATAAACCCGCAAGGCGAAACTTCAGAAGAAGGAGAACAGTTATAAAAGGATTCGCAGACTTG
Organism: Phaedon cochleariae; assembly: GCA_918026855.4. Lineage (NCBI taxonomy): Eukaryota > Metazoa > Arthropoda > Insecta > Coleoptera > Chrysomelidae > Phaedon > Phaedon cochleariae. The sequence goes on along the minus strand of OU896707.1, from coordinate 34,181,090 downwards.
TGGCAAATAGATTTGGCTGAGATGCAAAATTTTTCGAAAGAAAATGGCGGTTATCGATATATTTTATTCACCATCGACTGCTACTCGAAATATATTTGGACAGAACCGATTAAAAATAAAACAGGTCCAGAAGTTACGAAAGCAATGGAAAAAGTATTGTCGGAAGCCAAATACGTACCTAAAAATATACAAAGCGATCTTGGAAAAGAATTCTATAATTCACACTTTGCCAATTTGATGTCAAAATATAAAATAAATCACTATTCAACATATAGTACAATGAAGGCTGCAATCGTCGAGCGAGTTATTAGAACTTTGAAGAATTGGATATACAAAGAATTTTCTGCAAGAGGTGAATACAAGTGGCGCGATATATTAAGACGCTTAACTAACGCATATAATAACAGAGTACATAGAACCATCGGTATGAAGCCATCTGAAGTTACACCTTCCACCATGCTTCGAGCTTACAGTCACCCAAAAATAGCGCCGAAGGCAAAATATCGAGTAGGCGATATTGTACGCATAAGCAAGTATAAGGGCGTGTTTGAGAAAGGCTATACAGCCAATTTTTCCACAGAACTCTTCAGAATATTTAAAGTGAATATTACTGATCCTAGAACTTACAGACTTGAAGATATGGAGGGCGCTCCTATCCGGGGGTGCTTTTATGAATTGGAATTGATGAAAACCAATAATCCTGACACATACTTGGTAGAGAAAGTCTTGAAAAAAAAGAAGAAGGGTAGCAAACTATATGTCAAATGGCTTGGGTTTCCTGAAAAACATAACTCCTGGATAGAAGAATCGGCTATTATTTGAAACATTAACATTTCATAGTGAAATATGTACAAAACTAATAAAGGCATTGAATATAATTTTTTTTATTGCATTCTCCTAATCTTATCCATCCCCAAACCCAATATACAGGGTGGCATTGAAATAAGTTCAAAAATATTTTAAACACTGAGAAAGCTCGGTGTGTACTATCAAATGGCGCTAATAGAATAAATTTAGTGATCAAAATAAGATTCGAAGTTTTACATTTCTTTTTCCACTCGAAGTTCTACACTGTAGCAAATCTGATGCCACCTCTGTTCAAATTCCCATGCAGTACGCACAATCACGCGGAGTTCAATCATTTAAATTGTTTTATAGTGGCGTACTTGATTTTTCTCATATCTTGTTCAATTTTTGGGAATGAAATTTCTTGTTAATTAGGGGAATTAGAAAAATCTGATATCATGGAAATATTCCTTAGACTGTATTATATATGTGCTGAATATGTGCTGAAAAAAACGTCCTGTATACGATAAAATATAAAAAAAAACAAAATGATCATTTAAAAAAAATAGTCCTTTATTCTTCATATAATATAATGTGTATAATAGCTACATGTACTACTACGCTTCTTCGTCTGAACTGTCTACTTCCTCTCCATAAAAGCTGTTGAGTGGTGGTAGCTGCAAATTCTGCCTATACACTCTTTCTTCGTAGCCCAGGCAAAAACAAACGCGGAAATGGTGGTCTTCATTTGGGTATAAATACCCAACAGCTTCACAGAAGTATGATGCCGAATGAGAACATCCTGCACAAATTCCATGCCAACAATCATTCCTGAAGCTATCGCAGACAAGACATCTCCTCAGACGCAGTCGATTCACCGTCGAAACACAGGCTCGGCACACATCTCTACAAATACCCATGTTGGTATTCCGCAGACGTTTCGAGCATTCTCGACATTTCGGTCCTCTTCCTGAATCCGGATGCGCCAATCGGGGAGCTTCTGGAGATCTCTGGCGGTTTCGTGCCAGACATTGCTGACATACTCCATTACATGGATTTATGCGGTTGGCAGGATATCCGACGTCACAATTGTGGCAAATCACGTAATCTCCAACAATAGATGGGCGAACAGCTACAATTGGCTTGGAGTCCCACGATTTTGGATACGTCATTGGTGTAATAAGTGTTGAAATTGTTCTTCGTGATCGCTCTAATGCACTTATAGTGAAACGTCGAGGAAAACTGTGAAGATTTACACATCCTTTCCTCTTTTCAATACCCTCCTGACCCCCACTCGTCGCTCTTTTTTTTTTGGAGAAAGTTACATCTAGGTGGGAGTTTTCTTGTTCGGTATTGGTCAATGTGTGATGCCCCACCCTCGAAATTCTGAATAAGAAGAGCAATCGTCCTCTTTAAACTTCAGTTGAAAATCACTATACATATAAGAAACATCACATATATATATATACCTTCTATTGAAATGGCTGCAAGATTTGATACCGAGATGTCAAAAATCGCCGACAGGTTACGCAGACTTGCTATAATTGATGTCAATAACAGGCAAAGAAATGATGTAAGTACCTATCCCTTCTAGAATTCACTATGCTGTAAAATCAGTAAGACCACGTATTTAACTGTATATATGATTTTCTCTATAAAGAAATAATCATGAATTCTTTCAATATTCCAGGAAATAGAAGAGTCAGACGAGGGGTTTGGGGGAGAAGAAGACATCGACCGTCGTATGAGCTTTAGAAGCAAGCCTTTTGATGTAAGGCAAATGGGCGATCTTGATGGAAACGATAATTTCTGTAGTACCGTATCAATGGTAACTTTAGATACACTACAGGGCCCTAAGAACGTTTGCCATGATTGTTTCGCGCTGTATAGAAACCGCGTTGATAGAGGTGAATATCAGATGACGTCAGTACATCAGACGACAACTTGGTGGGAGATTCAGCGAATGTTCTGCGAGACTTGCCACCATAAACTCCACCAAATTCATCCTCTGGAAATGTGCGTCGTGTGCAATAGCACCAAAAAATATAATTAGAATTTAAAATTAGTTTTTTTGTTAATAATATTATTTTCAACATTTTTCTAACTTTTTTATAATTAAATTCATAAACCCATTAAGTTATACACCTTAGAATAGTACAAAAATATAATTAGGATTAAAATTAGTTTTTTTTTTGTTATTAATATTATTTTCCACATTTTCCAACTTATTTATAATTAAATTCATAAGCCCATTGAGTTATATTCCTTAGAATAGTACAAAAAATATAATTAGGATTGAAATTAGTTTTTTTTTATTACTAATATTATTTTCTACATTTTCCAACTTATTCATAATCAAATTCATAAACCCATTAAGTTATATACCTTAGAATAGTAATATATATATATATATATATATATATATATATATATATATATAGTAAAAGATTGTAGGTTTAATCCGTTCCGTGAGTGGAATGTCAATTGGTGCAAGACAGTCTGTTTCAGCTCGCCAAGCATCATCAGTTGCACTAGGCCAATCGACAATCCACTCACGGACCGGTCACTATTTGAAGACCAACAGGTAGTCTTCAACAGTGCGGAATACGGATGTTTGGTACAGTGCCACCTACTAGCACTAGACAGAAACGTGCTTTTCGGGCAGCGACGTAGGAGTACAGATGTCTCTGTTACTACACCTACGTGCCCCGAGTGCACCTCGATAGTGTGGTATGGACCACAAACAGAGTAAAGAAGAAGAAAGATAGTGTGTATGAACACAGAGCCAGAGTATGAAGTAAAAGATTGTAGGTTTAATCCGTTCCGTGAGTGATGATGCTTGGCGAGCTGAAACAGACTGTCTTGCACCAATTGACATTCCACTCACGGAACGGATTAAACCTACAATCTTTTACTTCATACTCTGGCTCTGTGTTCATACACACTATCTTTCTTCTTCTATATATATATATATATAATTGATTGTACATACCCAGCAAACATGATTTTTGCGGCCCTCTAAAGGTACAATGAAACTTGCTGGCGAGCGGTAACAGCGGTCCTTTATTGTACAACTAATTTGGGCCGGCTAGCCCGTGTCCCGGCGGCCGACAGCCGACCGCCTCTCTAGAGCCATCAGTATGCCGCTCATTACATTGCAGGGCTTCTGGTGGGCAGATGCAAGTACTCAAATGTACCGCATTCATGGCATATCTTCGGCCCGATTGAAACTGCCATTAATTGGCCGACTGGGAATTTTTATTCCCCCAATAGAGGAGTTTTTCAGGGCCGTTGATGGTTAACGGGATTGAATGAATTCAATATTCATGGTATTCTGTTTTTTGATGTCCAATTTTTCAACTAGGTTTGTCAAAAAATATACAGGGTAATGCATATATCTCAGTGAAAATAAGTTTTTTGATAGGTATCCCAGTTTATATCACCACTTGGAAAGCAAAGTATCTCATTTTCACTCAGATCTTCATCACTCTCTTTATTTTCAAACTGGTTGGAAAATGTAGAACTTCAAAAAACAGAATTAAGGTATCCCAGTTTTTTGTGGATCCTCTGCGTATAACAGAAATGTGGATTTCACTCCTTACCTGAAGTTGTTGAATGATTAAATAAAAATCCTGATATCACAGTTTTTTCCAGAAAACTAGCAGTATAAATACCCCATACAAAAACAAGAACTGAAAATATCCATGTATGTATATTATTGCCATGATCTCAAACAATACATATCACAACTATGGAAACATCAAACATCTTAATTTCAGTTCTACATATCACTCTGTATACTCATCATGAAAAGGTACCTACAATTTACAATAATAGGTATTTGTGTTTCATCATGCAGGATAGATATTTGTTTCTCCACTTGCTTCAAAAAGTTGCTAACTCTAGGTCAAAAATTACATCACCTATGTACCTACCTAATAACTTGAAAGTTATGTATGTAGGTAATCAGTTATTATATTGATCAAGTTATTGTCAACAATAGAGTTCAATCCACAAGAAAACAATTCCCAGATATGGAGAACCTCACTCTTTATCATATTGATATGAGTGTTGCCTGGAAGTGAGATATCATATACCATGAAGAAATTTATATCATAGTCTGGATCATTGTGTGATTTCTTCATTAATATCTGTGATTGATGGGCTGCTGGTTGTTGATTTTGTTGCTGAAAGATTGAATGATTTCATTCTCTACTAATCCAAAACATGCAACATTATACATACCTACAGTAATTCTTGAAATATAACTGTTTCTTCAAGTAGGTACTCTTGTTGTTGTTGATTTTGTTGCTGAAAGATTGAATGATTTCATTCTCTACTAATCCAAAACATGCAACATTATACATACCTACAGTAATTCTTGAAATATAACTGTTTCTTCAAGTAGGTACTCTTTGATTTTCATTTAGAAAATAGATTTATGATTCATATGTAATGAAAGCTCATGCATCTTCAAAGTCCCCATATTATTATATTATTAGATTCTTGTGTATCCGCTAAACATGTCCAAACTATTATTGCATCTGTTTGTCCAATGGTGTTTGTTAAATTATTATCTAAAATAGGGGCATTATTTAGCTGTGCAAGTTTGTATATATGTTTGGTCCTCACTCACTCTGTATTTATTTCAATATCCTTCCACTTTGTATAAAAATCCACTAGAAAACCAAACACGAACTGAACACAGTACTAAAATCTCTGTTGAGAGTGTTGAAACAACATAAACAAAGAAATTAATATACGCCATACTGAATCATTGTTACCACTGCAAAATGATCAAAATAAAAACTCATGCGAGCGAGGGATGCCAACGTTGAGTGAGTGATGACGGCACACTCCGTTGAAATTTTGATGGCCCTTAGACTTGGATACATACAGCGGAAGACTAGCGGCTGGGAAACAGAGGCCCATCATAAGTATGTGTACATTCTGCCTTCGTCATATAATCCTTCGAAATTATATGGAGGGCCTTTCGAGGCATGCCGACATCGACATTTGCCCGCCGTTCTCGCCATGGGCCCGGCTTTCTACCGCCTTTCGATGTTTGCTGGGTATATTGTGAGATACCTACAATAGTTTAATAAATTCATGAAACTAATTACTTCTTATTATTATCCTCAGTAGTAAGTAGTACCTGTACTTCACTGGTATGTATGTACATATCAAAAGGCCTTCGGCCTTACGAGAGCTCCTTCGATTTATGCAACCCAAAATACAATCCGTTATCGGTATGTTAACTATGGAATAGAAGATATTTATTTAAATTGTTTTGGTAGGTTTTTCGATATTTTGAGTGCTGTAGAACTGGTCAGGGAAAAATGTAATGTCGTTCTGAGGATTTTTGTGTGAAATGAAGAATAAAAAAATTAAAAAAAGATCAACGAACATGAGGGATTTGATCTCTCAAGCCCGATCCGCTGGCTAGATCTGGTCCAAAATTTAACCCTGAAATCCGACGGCTCGCCCGATTCCATTTTTCAAAAAAATCCCGGTACCACTGAAGTTGAAAAAATTTGCAAAAAAAAACAAAATCGCCAAATTTTTCTGGACTGAAAAAATTTCGGAAACGACACCGTTCCAACCTATCACCTTAGTGTGTTTCCGAAGTGGTCCCCTAACGCACTTGGAATAGCAACCGCTCAACCAACTGAGGTAGGAAACCACATTTATAAATTCGAGAAAACTTTTAGCGTTGTTACAAATCGCATAGGAATATCTAGCTACCTGTGATATATAGTGCATTGGCAGTCACGTACCTTCCCGGGCGGTGTGCTTGCCTTAGGTTTAATACAGGACAATTAGGGCCGGTTTATTTGAAGGATTACCTACACCTTGTAGGCGAGCATTAGTTGTGTTAATTAGGGTTACGTTTTTGGATTATTAATGCATTATAATATGCCGTTCGTTCAATGTGTGTTTATCTTGAATATATTTGGACGGTCGCTATTATTTTTATTAGGTGATTAAATTTACACTACCATTCATTTCCTATAGGTAACTAGATGAATCTGAGAATCGTTTATTCGTTATACTTCGCGATGTTCTTCTGGTAATTTTAAATGAAGGTTCCAACTATCGCGGGAATTTTCATGTTTTGTGATCTATGCATTATTGTACATTAGACAGTAGGTACATTTTTAAATATTTGATGCATATTATAATATTCGGTTTCCCGAAAATTAACTTTCTTTATGCTTCGAGCAATTAATCAATTGTTGCGAATGATTACATGGCCGAATAATTATTTTTGGAAGGAATTTCAGTACAGTCAGACGGTTTTTCTATTTTCCTTAAAATAGTTCCTATATACTCCCAATTACTAATACAGTGAATTAGATATAATGTGGCATAGGCAGATTGTTTTATTTGAATGAATAATGTTTTGTGATCTATGAGTTATTGTACAGTAGGGTCATTTTTTAGATGCACGATTATTGAATATTTGATGTAAGTATATAATATTTGGTTTTCCGATAATTAGAATTGATTTTTCAAACTTGGTGCGATTAATCAATTGTTGCGAATGACTACTTGGCCGAATCTTTATATTTGGAAGGAATTTCAGTACAGGGTGTTCCTCTTGCACAGGGCGCTTCTTTAGGTCAGACGGTTTTTCTATTTTCCTTAAAATAGTACCTATATCGGAACATTCAATTACTAATACAGTGAATTAGATATAATGTGGCATAGGCAGATTGTTTTATTTTTCGAATAGTAAAACTACATATTTGAATGAATAATGTTTTACGATCTATGAATTATTGTACAGTAGGTACATTTTTTTAGATACATAATTATCGAGTATTTGATGAGTGTATAATATTTGGTTTTCCGTTGATTAGAATCGATTTGACTCTAACCGCTGCTAGTACACTTATTATCAAATAGAAAATAATCATTCAATTTGTGGTTTGTGTGGTCTGACTACTTTAATCAATACTTTGTCAAATTAATCAACTAAAGCTTATTCAAATCATTTATTTAAATAGAGAGAAATTACAAAAAAAACATCAATGTCTCATTTTCTTCGCCAAGTTCCTCGGCTTGGTCCTCAGAGCCTCTGTAGAATATGGTGGATATCTAGTTCTTCTCTTCTTCTTGGACCATTTGCTCGTGTCGGCATTCGAAATATCCCATACGACGGTTTCTTGATCCCATATTTCAGAACTCTCACGCCGTTCTTCATCTGCCTCTACTTGGATCTCACCATTTATTTGGCGCCTCTGAGCAATGGCGTCCATTACCATCTCGATTGTTACATTTCGCCCATCCATGTTCATTTCAATCAGCTGGTGAACGATTCAGTTAACTTCTTTTGAAAATGGTGCATGTATTTGAGGAGATGTTTTATTTATAGTCAACTAGTTCCTCCCTCCCTAGAGCTTGGAAAACACTCCCCTCCTCTAAAGAGCTGCATCTACTTTTGTTGCAACTAGATAGTTTTGAAATTGCCTCAGACTGTCGACAGCAAGTTTTTCAATCTTCTTAGAAATCACATCCAATCGTTCATTCAATAGTCCCAATACCACACAATCTCTATCGCTAGATGGCAGCCCAATATTTGTTAAACGCTTCTCCTGCATGTCATAATCTCCATTGTCGTCAAGTTTGAAACCGATACCTGGCCGCCCTTGAAGCGAACTCATTGATTTGCTTCTCTTACGTCCAAACTTATCAATAGTTTCATAAGACATCTTCTTCATGCGGTAGCTTAATATGGACTGACTAGATCAGAGATGACTATGGGGTAATAAGCCATCTGGGTATACGCCATTATACACTACCACTTATATCAGATAAACTTTTCACATAGATATTTTTTGGGTTCGATATATTCAATTGAATAAAACGAACGATATTCTTTAACAATACCTCTATTTATTGAGAAAAAAAAAATACTATAAACTAAATATTATATATAAAATTAAACTAAAATTGTATATAATTCCTCAGAGCTTCGTCCAAAAGTTCCTCGTCGTCCGTATCCATCTCCATATCTTCTCGGATATGTGCATCAAAGATGTGGGGCCTCCGATCTCTTGGAGGCGGTTCGACGTCGCTCTCTTCTTCTTCTTCGGAGCCACTGGCTCCTGAACTCTCGACGCTGCTGCCCTCCTCCTCCTCCCCCTCACTATCGGCGATAACGATAGTGGCCGCCGTTGTAGAATCACAGGGCCCAGGTGACTCCGCCCTTCCTCGGACACCTCGCACCTCTACATCTATAGAGCTGTCCGCTCCCCCATCTATCGACTCAAGGTGCCTCACGAGCCTCATTGAAGGCCTAGTTCGCCCACAGTCTGTGGTGGTCGTATCTGCTTCCATTACAATTACCAAATCCATTTGTAAGTTTTGGAATAGACTGACAACTCTAGAGGAGTTCTGCTGTTTTATACAATATATGGTGGAGGAGGGGTTGTACATAATGGGGAGGGGTGCACATAGTGGGGTTAGTGGGAGGGGGTATGAGTATAGTGGGGGTAGTGGAGTGAAAGATAGTTGAGGTGAGAGTAGTGGGGTAAAAAAAGAAAAATTCCAATTCATATACATATTGTATTACAAAGGAATATTCAATACATGTAACATGTAATGGTGAATACATTTTCAATGAAGCGATCATCTTATAATACAACTATACATAATTTATACATTTTGAATACACATATTTACAATGGACCTATACTAAGTTCGCCCCAAGTACTCTGCATTCGCCCGATTATAATGCTTGAGGCGAGTCTTCTCTGTTTCGCAGTCCTGACGAAATTTTTCCTCAGCTGCTAGCTGCAGATCCATTTCAGCCAGGCGTGAAAGCAACTCATCTCTTTCCGAAGAAATGGACTGACTTTTTGTTTCACTTCCTGCGATCAGTGAATCCACGTTCGCATACCACTTCCTCAGTGCTTCATCATATTTCCTTATCAGCTCAAATGGAGCTTCTGGAGGCGGCGGGATACGAGCGTGAACGGGAGCATTATATTCGGTACCGCCACCAACAACAACACAACCGTCGGTCGGCTGTTGCTCTTGTGGAGGTGGCGCATCCACATCAATCGCTGCAACACTTTCTCGTTGAGCAGTTGGTGGGTGCACCACATCTACACAAATCACATTCACCGCTCTTGTAGGTTGTGGGTGCTGCTGATTCTTGTGGCATTTATACCACTTCGACACCTTACCACCCTGGTAGGGATTTGCTTTGCCCTTATCATCGAGAAACTTATGAAGGATAGATGAAGGTCCAGCTTCCCCCTTATTCTTCATAGAAGTTTCTCGATAATTAGTATGCCTTGATTTGGCCGATGACATTGATGGCAGCAATGATGATGATTTTTTTCTCAAAAAAAGTTTCTTACCCTTTCTAGAGGGCATAAAGTCCTCATCACCATCGCCGCTTTCACTACCATCTTGAAATACTGGCGTGGGGCTAGCCGGCGTTAGCTTTGCCTGCGGTGAAGACGCCAATTTGAGCCCTTTAGTAGGTCTTCTACTTGCATTGCCGCTGGCGCCGCTAACGCTCGCTGGCGAGTTGGCAAACTGTTGTGGTGGTGATGGCAGTGACGAAGCACCAATTTCTGGCGCACAGAGTACTCGAGGCGTGAAGTCATTCGCCCATGCTTCCTCTCCATTCAAGAACTCGCCGATCTCCCTACTGAGCCACCTTCTTTGCGAGTCGGTCTGCAATTCTGGGTCCATAGGAAGATCACTTATGGACATATCTGAAACAAGGCATTAGGGAAATATCGAAAAAGTTACAGCATGGGTGATATGAAAACTCACCTAAGTCAGGAGAACTCCCCACACCTGGACCCTCCTCTTCGATGAAGGCCGCGTCCAAATTCACTGGAGTAGACATATCTGAAACAATATATCAGCATTGTAGAGGAAGTGAAACGAAATATATGGATGGTATCAAAACCAATGATGATATAATATATTAGTACTTACTCGTAAGTTGTTGTTGTTTTGGGGCGGCAACGGGCTGGCTCAAACAAAATGCGGTGGTATATGATTGGACAAGTTGGTATTCTGGTTGTAGGCAATATCCTACTCCCACCACCACCGCTGTGACCTTACATGCTAACTTGCGAACACTATTTTCATCTTGTGGGTATTGACACCCCAAGGGCGATTTCATTCCAAGGACATTTATACCACGTATCATGAAGGTCATTATCTGAGGTGCGAAGGAAACAAAATTCAATTGAATAAAAGATTTATTCACACACACACGCGGTATAGAATAGCAGTATACAAGAATATACATTTCAATAAATATGTACATGTACAATGGATATAATACATTTGTAAGCGCAAGATATCAATGGATATAATACAAGAAGGAAATTAATCTAGAAACATTCATTTTTACAATCAATTCAGAGTTGGGTATAGAATTCACTATTAAGTTTGGGATTGTTCCATCAACATTTTTATGAGGTAATCCAGGTTACCATCATCGGAATTATCTTTATGGCCTGATGCTTCCATAGAACCAACCGCCTGTTGGAACCAAAGCAAATTACGTTCGGGGCTCGTTTGATAAAATTCGATGTCATTGTGCCCCCAAGGTAATGTTTTTGCCGTATTAGGTATGATAAATCGCTTGTCGTCATGATATGAAAGGGCGACTTTGTTCCTCATTTCAGTATAGATATCATGTCGCTCGCTGCGGAAACTACACATTTTTCTGAATATCAAACCACCCTTTTCAACAATTTTCTTATAATCGTCTAAAGTTAATTGATTTTTAACGACTGCTCTAGACACACCCTTTGCTTTCTTCAATTCGCTGCTCAAAGATTGAACATAGTATGCTTTGGCACCGGTTCCATAGAAACTTACAATAGGGTCATTCGGGAATTCATCCTTCATATTTCCTACTACGGATTTTGTGATTGGGATATTAAATTTATTATCTGCAGGATAATTAGATGTGTCGAAATAGCTTATATTTTCCTTCATGAAATTGTAGAAGTTTTCTGTTTCTATCTTCAATATCAATGAATCTGTGTCCGTGTACAGTAACTGTGATTTCTCGACATAATTTTTCTTAATACATTCATATAAAAAATTATATATAACAACTTTCGACACATCTAATATACTGAAACCTAAATAAAGCGGTTTATCGTAATGTACCCTCACTCTACCCATATGGATAGCGACAAAATTTTCGTGGAATACCTTACAGGTTTTGAAATTTGGGAGTGCTATCAACACATTGGCACCCTTTTTCGATTTTATACTCTCCCAATGGGTAACAAGTTTGATATCACTCCTTTTATCTACATTTTCCATCGTTTTACCATAAACTGAGTTCACCATATTCTTGTATAAACACTTGTCGGCTTTGTTTTTACTTTTGTTACGCATCTCTGTATTGAGGTCAACGTATTTTTTCAACCATGGTGATTGAAGAAACTTCAAGGCCCTATGGATTTTAACCAATACCAAACCATTTTCAATAGCCTGTTTCAGATTTCTATAATGAACGATATATTTAATTTTGTTGAAAAGATTAGGAATCAGTTTTTTCAGCTTAGAAGTCGAACCAGGAGGGACAATGGATTCCACGAGGAAAGGGAGATCTGAGTGGACATCATGTAATTCTTGGGGGTAGTACACATCCACTTCGAGTACATACCCACATGGGCTATCATCTGCAACATTCATTATATCTAATTCGCTAATTTCCTGATTAGTTAACCACTTGAAATCGGAAGTGGGTAGCGGTTGTGACATACTATGCCCATATAAGTTAGTCGCATCTAAATACATTATGAATGATGAAGGCTCGCTTGGATTGAAATTTGGAAGGAACTGATTGTTTGCTACATGGCTCCTCAAGCTACATTGGCTTATCCCCCCTCTTATGCCTTTTTTGAAGAAATTTATCATGTCAATGTCGGTCAACAACTCCAATTCGATTTTCGTATACCTCAACATAGCATCCCACGATAAACCGGGTGCTGTATAATATTGGCACGGATCTAACTTATACGTTTTCAAACAAACCTCCCGAAAGTTCTCGAACACATCGCATAATAAAAGAACATCCGATTTCAAATAAGCGTCTGAATAATTCCCTAGCGTTTTACATTCGAATAATTTCCACACGTGCTCAGCTCTTCGATAATCCTCATCTGAAATGTGCCTATTAGATAAATTATCGTAAAAATCATTTTTAGTCGGTAAATTTTGATTGTCGAGTTTATCTATGGAGGTTACGAAGCTATATGGGAAAACACCTTTCTGTGTCATATATTCGAATTTTTCGCGATCTGGAAAATATCTAGCCGTTTCGACAAACTGATCTGTATTCAAATTCCCGGCTAATGATTGAAGAGGTTGTGCGAGAAATTTGTAACTATCTAAGAATCGGAGTTTCAGAAAGATATTATGATTTTGACCATTTTTCCCCAAATATTCACCAACTAAAATGTGCTTAGTAAATGAAATATATTTTTCCTTAGTTTGTGCGACACAATCGACTTTCTCTTCGCGATCAAATAATTGCTTTATGAATAGATGGCTATCATAGCCGCTCATATTGTGAAAGAAAATTGGTATGAAATTCGGGATTTTGTAATTCAAATTGCATGCTGAATGTGCTGCCCCAAATCTTTTTTTACCCGTCAAATGACAGTGATCTCTCACTTTTACATCACCTAACCGGAATGGTTTTTCGCAAATGCCACACTCGGTAGCATTAGCAAAATCGGCTTCTTCTACTTTCGTTAATTTTCTCATTGGAACTACGTTCTTCAGATATAAGTCATATATTTTTTTCGAATCATTTACTATACTAGATACAAATTTCTTCGCCGCATCTTTTCCGCGGAATGTAACAAATTTCGTGATGGAATTGTCGTAGGAGCATTTGATGAGGTATGCGAATGAGTATGGTTCATGCACAAATGTTCTATTAGTATAGGATTTCTTCGGGTCCGGCTCACTAGTGTGTATCGGCTTCAAAACTGATTCGAAATCCGCATATATAACAAAAGGTACCATCATTTGTTTCTCAAAATTCTCAAATTTCAAAATATTTTCAGGTACTGAATTTCCAAATTTATCTACTTTGACTGCTGTAGTTGGTGTTGTCGTAAATGTGTGATTACAGTCGCTCAATTGATGGCGTAATAGCTTAGCCTCATCCGAAAAATGTATCAAACACCCATCGCAGAAAAATTTCTTATGCCCGTTCGAGGACATTTGGGCGGACACCAATCTAGATAAATGTTTTATCCAACAATAGTGGCTCTCACCCGAATCATTCGTTATAAGGAGCAAGTTCACATGTTTACTCATTCTTTTCTTCGAATAATAGAGTGGGCCGACAACGTGGTATTTAACTTGTTGATTTTCTATTACGCTTTCTAACCCATAAACGTTGATGGAGCAATCATTGAGTATTTCAAATTTTGGAATTTTACTTACTTTCATAGGAAACTCTATACCACTCAGATTCAAAACTGTAGAGAAGTGCGGGTATGAAGATATCTCACAAAGTTTGGCCCTTGCTGGATATAGGGCGGACGTCACGGCCCAAGCAAAACAGCATTCATCCTGATTCACCACATTCACTACCGCCCTCTTATTGTCTATGAAACTAGGTAGTTTGATGTAGGAACACCCACGCAGCGGACTGTATTTATTGATGTTTATTTCGAGAAATAGTATTTTCTCTAGAGCCCAACCTGTAACAATGGAAAAGTGATTGTTTTATTTATTCAAAGAATTGAGTTATATAGATGTGATAATGCAGATATTCAAATCATTCTCAACTCACCGGAATCGCGTTCCTCAAATTCAGTTGTTTGGTTCACGATGATGTCTTTGAATGTATCGATGATGGCATCCAAATCAAGGGATGAATCTACGATGTGATTCGGTGTCGCAAAGGATTTGATGTCGTGAAGATCCTGAGATTGTAGAATATATCTACCGAATACTTCCATATTAACCTTGATGGTGTGGTGAATCGACAGCATATTCCCCAATAGGGATGATAAAGTCACCTTATTTTCGGTAAAGAACGTGTTATAATCCAAGACATCCGTTCTACATTCCAATCTATAACTGATAATGCGACACTTGAATGCGTTTTCGATAACATATACACCATCTCTATAATTAACGCAAGCGTTCGAACGATGTTCCAAAGTCCTTTTGTGGGCAGCCATTTTATCGATTGGAACGGTTTTATTGCAAACGGTACACGCTTGCATGTTGCCAGACGTTGATGCTTGATGAATAGTATCACCCAACCGCGGCCTCTTCGACATTGGTGGATCGAGATTTCCCACACACGACTTTTTTTGGTGGCGGCGTAAATTGTCACTGCGAGTGAAAGATTGGCCGCAAACGCAGGTCAACATGTTTATCACTCGCGAAAAGAAACGATAGAGTTGAACGATCGACGATGTCAGGAAGACTACAGTCTGGGCATGCAGAAATCGGATTTATAGAAGAGGGGAGTCGTGGCGTAGCCTCACCCCACTACACCATCAAACAGCCTTGGGAAGAAGAACACATGCGCACGAGAGTGGATACACTCAACCCAAGGCCACCACGACAATTGTCCGAGATGAAACCTCCGTATCCCTCCCAAGGTCACTCCCAAGGTCACTCCCAAGGTCACTCCCAAGGTCACTCCCAAGGTCACTCCCAAGGCCACTTCCAAGGTCACTCCCAAGGTCGCTCCGAATGTCACTCCTCCAAGGCCACCCCCCAAGGTCACTCCCCCCAAGGTCACTCCCCCCAAGGTCACACTCCTCTGGCCTTGGGGGGAGATTTGGAAATGGCCAAAGCCTTCTACTACCATATACAAAACAAATTCACTATCACATTTCATTTTGTTTTGAAGCATCATATAGTGCCCCTAGATGTCCCTCCGCGTGACGCAGATGTGGCTGGTGTTGGCCAAGGGATGTGAGAGGATTTGTGAAGTGTTCGTCGCAGAGACCGATCTCCTAGGGCTAGGCCCTTTATTAAGGTAATCTCACTGTGGGTACCCAGTGGGGCGGGGGAGTTGCTCATACGTGATCAGTGTAGGGAGTGTTTCCGGTTTTTGGAGAAAAAAATAAAGTGAAAAAACAAAAAAATCCTAATTAGGCTCAGACAGCTGGACCTCCACGTTTACGTGTTTGTACATCAGTAGTAAAGATTGGCCGGTTCTGGCTCTCCGCCCTAGGTCACCGTCCTCCGACCTTGGGCGGGAGTGACCTTGGGCGGGAGTGACCTTGAACGGGTCTGACCTTGGGCGGGAGTAACCTCGTATAGTGAAGTGTCGACAGCACGCCCTTGAACGCGGAGGTGACCTTGAGGGCGAGACAAAGTGACCTTGAAGGAAGGTTGTACGAGTAACCTTCGCATATGTGACCTTGGGAACGAGTGACCTTGAGTTGTAGAGAGAGAGAGAGAGAGACCTCGACCTTGGAGAGGGAGGTGAAAGCGTGTGCGACCTTGAAAATGGGAGTAGGCTGGTCGAGGTCGTTTTGGTAGAAGTGGGGTGCTGTGTTACGTCATGACTCCCTCCTATATAAACCCAATAGTTGTGTCCATGAGAGCACAGTTCTCTCTCAATACTATCATCAAACATCAAGTTGAATAGTTCTTTGTGAGTGATAAATCATCTAAACAAAATGTTAGTTTGCAGTGTGTGCGCTAAACCTTTCACACGTAGTGACAATCTACGACGTCATCAAAGGGTTGCATGTGTGGGAAATTTCAACCCATCTATTGCAAAGAAGCCTCGACTGGAAGATGGCACTCAGCAAGCAGCAACTTCTGCAAATGTGCAGACATGTACTGTTTGCAATAAGACCATTCCAACCGATAAAATGGGTGCGCATAAAAGGACATTGGAGCATCGGACAAACGCTTGCGTCAATTATAGGGACGGAGTATATGTGATTGAAAATGCGTTCAAATGCCGCATTGTGAGCTATCGATTGGAATGCAGAACTGATGTATTGGATTACAATACGTTTTTTAATGAGAATAAGGCAACCATTATATCTTTATTGGATAATATAATCTCGATTCACCACTCCATCAAGGTGAATATGGAAGTGTTTGGAAGATACATTTTACAATCCCAAGATCTTCATGACATCAAATCCTTCATGACGCCAAATCACATCATGGATTCATCGCTGGATTTGGAGGCCGTGGTTGACACATTCAAGGACATCTTATTGAATCAAACGACCGAATTCGAGGAGCGTGATTCTGGTGAGTTGGTATGATTTTTGAAATATTTCTGATTATTAACAGATGTTACTATTGTTATAGGTTGGGCTTTAGAAAAAATAATGTTCCTGGAAATCAATATCAACAAGTACAGCCCTCTGCGTGGATGCTCTTACATGAAGCTACCTAGCTTCATAGAGAATAAAAAGGCCGTTGTAAACATAGTGAATCAGGACGAGTGCTGTTTCGCTTGGGCTGTGACGTCTGCACTGTATCCGGCAAGAGCTAATGTTTGCGAAACCTCTTCATATCCGCACTATTCTACAGTTCTGAATTTGGTGGGTATAGAGTTCCCTGTTAAAGTGAGTAGCATTCCAAAATTCGAAATTCTCAATGATTGTTCCATCAACGTTTACGGGTTAGAGAGTGTATTTGAAGATCATCAAGTGAAATATCATGTAGTCGGCCCACTGTATTACTCCAAGAAAAGAATGAGTAAACATGTGAATTTACTTTTGACCACAGATGATGAAACTGGAAATAGCCACTATTGCTGGATAAAGAATTTATCAAGGCTGGTATCTAGCCAGATATCTGCCAAAGCGCATAAGAAATTTTTTTGCGACGGTTGTTTGATATATTTCTCAGATGAAACAAAGTTGTTACGCCATCAGCTGAATGATTGTAATCATACATATACTACAACTCCGTCCACAGAGATCAAAGTCGATAAATTTGGAAATTCAGTACCTGAAAACATTTTGAAATTCGAGAAATTTGAGAAACAGATGAAAGTACCATTCGTTATTTATGCAGATTTCGAATCAGTTCTGAAACCGATACATACTAGTCAGCCAGATCCGAATAAACCCTTTACTAATAGAACATTCGCACATGAACCTTATTCATTTGCATACCTTATCAAATGCTCTTTCGATAATTCTATCACGAAATATGTTACATTCCGTGGAAAAGATGCTGCGAAAAAATTCGTATTCAATTTAGTCAATGACTACAAAATAATATACAACTTGTTTCTAAAACGTGTAGTTCCTATGGAAAAATTAACTCCGGCAGAAGAAGTTGAATTCGCTAATGCCACGGAGTGCGGTATTTGCGATAAAGCTTTTATATATGGCGACGTCAAAGTGAGAGACCACTGCCATCTAACGGGAAAAAAAAGATTCGGTGCCGCACATTCAATATGTAATTTGAACTTTAAAATTCCAAATTTCATCCCCATATTTTTTCATAATATGAGTGGCTACGATAGCCACCTTTTCATCAAGCAATTATTCGATAGAGAAGAGAGAGTTGATTGTATCGCGCAAACTAAGGAAAAATATATTTCATTTACCAAACATATTTTAGTAGACGAATATTTGGGAAAAAACGGTGTGAATCAGAATGTCTTCTTGAAACTGCGATTCTTGGATAGCTACAAATTCCTTGCCCAACCCCTGCAATCCTTGGCCGAAAATTTGAATGAATCTCAATTTGTAGAAACTGCTAGATATTTTCGCGACCCTGAAGAATTCAAATACATGACGCAGAAGGGAGTTTTTCCATATAGTTTCATAACGTCTATGGATAAATTGGATAATGAAGATCTGCCATCAAAAAGTGATTTTTTCGATAATTTATCTAATACACATATTTCGGACGAGGATTATCGAAGAGCTGAGCATGTTTGGAATTTATTCCAATGTAAATCACTCGGTGATTACTCCGACCTTTATTTAAAATCAGATGTTTTATTATTATGTGATGTTTTCGAGAACTTCCGGAATGTTTGTTTGAAAACGTACAAGTTAGATCCGTGCCAATACTTCACTGAACCCGGTTTATCGTGGGATGCTATGTTGAGGTACACAAAAATCGAATTGGAATTGTTAACCGACATCGATATGATTCATTTTTTCAAAAAAGGTATAAGAGGCGGGATTAGTCAATGTAGTCTGAGGAGTCATGTTGCGAATAATAAGTTCATCCCAAACTTCAATCCAAATGAACCATCAACATTTATCATGTATTTAGATGCAACTAACTTGTACGGTCATAGTATGTCACAGCCGCTACCAACATCCGATTTTAGGTGGTTGACCAACCAAGAAATTATAGAGTTAGATGTCATGAGCGTTGAAAACGATAGCCCATATGGGTATGTCCTTGAAGTTGATGTGTACTATCCTGAAGAATTACATGATGCACACTCAGATCTACCCTTCCTCGTGGAATCCATTGCTCCACCCGGATCGAAATCTAAGCTGAAAAAACTGATTCCTAATTTGTCGAATAAAATTAAATATATTGTTCATTACAGAAATCTCAAACAGGCTATGGAAAACGGTTTGACCTTGATAAAAACACATAGAGTTCTCAAATTTAAGCAATCCCCGTGGTTAAAAAAGTATGTTGACCTCAATACAGAAATGCGTAATAAGAGTACAAATAAAGCTGATAAAAGTTTATACAAGAATATGGTCAACTCAGTTTATGGCAAAACCATGGAGAATGTTGATAAAAGAAGCGATATCAAACTTGTGACTCATTGGGAAAGTACCTATCACAAAGAGGAAGGGTGCTAATGCATTGATAGCACTCCCCAATTATAAAACCTGTAAAGTATTCCATGAAAATTTCGTAGCAATCCATATGGGAAAAGTTAAAGTGCATTATGATAAACCGCTGTATTTAGGTTTCAGCATATTAGATGTATCAAAAGTCGTTATATATAACTTTCTGTATGAATGCATTAAGAAACATTTCTCTGGTAAATCGTGGCTATTGTATACTGATACGGATTCTTTGATATTGAAAATAGAAACAGAAAATTTTTATAATTTCATGAAGGAGAATATAAGGTATTTCGACACATCTAATTACCCCGTAGATAACAAATTCAATATTCCAATAACGAAATCAGTAGTGGGAAATATGAAGGACGAATTTCCAAATGATCCTATTGTGAGCTTCTATGGGACGGGTGCCAAAGCGTATTACGTTCAATCTTCGAATTCCGAATTGAAAAAAGCGAAGGGTGTTTCAAGGCCAGTTGTTAGAAGTGAATTATCGATGGATGATTATAAGAAAATCGTAGAAAATGGTGGCTTGATATTCAGAAAAATGAATACTTTTCGTAGCGATCGGCACGATATTTATACTGAAATGAAAAACAAAGTCGCCCTTTCATACCATGACGATAAACGGTTTATCATACCTAATACTGTTAAAACTTTACCTTGGGGGCACAATGATATCGAATTTTATCAAACGAGTCCTGAACGTAATATGCTTTGGGTACAACAAGCAATATCTGCTACAATGCAAACAGCTGAGAAATCAAATTCTAGCGATAATTTAGATGACCTGATAAAAATGTTGATGGAACACTCAGAGCCTCGATAATAATAATAATAATGCGAACTCTGTACCCAACCTCATACGCTTATATTCATATTTATTGTTTAATCTAGTCTCCATATGATGTGATACGAGTTCTGTACACTCTTCATCTAGTCTACATATTATATTATTTATATATATTATATACACGTATTTTTGAATAAATTATTCCTTAGATTATTTGAGATGTGTTTTATTCATATTATAACGTATATCAGCCAGCTGATGCCGCACCACAATAATATTGAATATCGAATGAAATTTTGGTTCGCATTGAATAATGCAGCCTTGTGTGGAGGTCGACCTTGAGCTACGCACACATTTTCGATAAGGTTCGTTTTGGTGAAAAGAGGCTAGGTGGGGGAGGAAGGGGGAGATGTAGGCGGATATTAGCGGTGGAAGGAGAATAGGTGGAGCTTAGCAGATAAAACTCATTGAATACACGGAGACTCCTCATTCTGTTAGCAGATATCATCCACTAGCTCCACTACCAGAGTACTCTCGATATACCATCTTTTTTGTGCCAATCCAACTACATCGTCGATTAACCAATTGTAAGTACAAGTTTTGTTGCCATATGGATCATTGCTAGTGAATTGTATTTCGATTCACAGTTTTTCATCAAATAGTCTACGTTGATCTGAAATGATTTTTTTTCTTCAGATGCCTAGCACCGATTTAACCACAGCTTTCGCAGCAGAAGAAGAAGACATTGGATCTCTCCCTAATCTGAGTGAGTTTTCTCGATAACTTGACGGTAGTTTATTTTATAGATTTCATAATTTGTATTTCAGGCATTGATGGGTCTATCAGCAATTTGAATGTGGATCAAGAAGACCTGGATATCAGCTTCAATAGTGAATTGCTGGCAACCGATGAGGCTTGGGCAGGCGTGTCAGCAACATTATTAGATATGCCCCTACTTGAAGGATCACCATCCGGCCCTACCCCATCTACAAGTGCTGGTCCCGCAACTGGGGTATTCAAAAGGCCTTCGAAATGCCTCAAGATGAGCCGAAACCAATTTGAGGCATCATCACGGTTGGAGGTTGGCGCCAAGGTTCGAGATCCCAATGATGGCGACGTCGAAAATGGTGGTGTCTTGATGCGGAAAGGAAAGAAACTCTTTTTCGGCAAGAAGACTCCTTCACCTTCGTCTTCACCATCACTGACGCCGTCATCGTTGGATAAGCCTGAAATCGATTGCCGGAAACCTTCGCCTAAGAAAAAGAATTTGGGGATGAGAGGTGGGAGTCCATCAATTCTTCGAAAGTTTCTGGGAAATCGAGGCAAATCTAACCCCTACCGAAGTGGCAAGGCTGACATGTGGTATAATGCCGGCAGAGATCATGCTGCATCAACCACATCGAAACAGCAGGAACAGGAACAGGAGCAGGAG
Organism: Phaedon cochleariae; assembly: GCA_918026855.4. Lineage (NCBI taxonomy): Eukaryota > Metazoa > Arthropoda > Insecta > Coleoptera > Chrysomelidae > Phaedon > Phaedon cochleariae. The sequence goes on along the minus strand of OU896707.1, from coordinate 34,159,285 downwards.
AAGGAGCAGGAGCAGGAGCAGGAGCAGGAGCAGGAGCAGGAGCAGGAGCAGGAGCAGGAGCAGGAGCAGGAGCAGGAGCAGGAGCAGGAGCAGGAGCAGGAGCAGGAGCAGGAGCAGGAGCAGGAGCAGGAGCAGGAGCAGGAGCAGGAGCAGGAGCAGGAGCAGGAGCAGGAGCAGGAGCAGGAGCAGGAGCAGGAGCAGGAGCAGGAGCAGGAGCAGGAGCAGGAGCAGGAGCAGGAGCAGGAGCAGGAGCAGGAGCAGGAGCAGGAGCAGGAGCAGGAGCAGGAGCAGGAGCAGGAGCAGGAGCAGGAGCAGGAGCAGGAGCAGGAGCAGGAGCAGGAGCAGGAGCAGGAGCAGGAGCAGGAGCAGGAGCAGGAGCAGGAGCAGGAGCAGGAGCAGGAGCAGGAGCAGGAGCAGGAGCAGGAGCAGGAGCAGGAGCAGGAGCAGGAGCAGGAGCAGGAGCAGGAGCAGGAGCAGGAGCAGGAGCAGGAGCAGGAGCAGGAGCAGGAGCAGGAGCAGGAGCAGGAGCAGGAGCAGGAGCAGGAGCAGGAGCAGGAGCAGGAGCAGGAGCAGGAGCAGGAGCAGGAGCAGGAGCAGGAGCAGGAGCAGGAGCAGGAGCAGGAGCAGGAGCAGGAGCAGGAGCAGGAGCAGGAGCAGGAGCAGGAGCAGGAGCAGGAGCAGGAGCAGGAGCAGGAGCAGGAGCAGGAGCAGGAGCAGGAGCAGGAGCAGGAGCAGGAGCAGGAGCAGGAGCAGGAGCAGGAGCAGGAGCAGGAGCAGGAGCAGGAGCAGGAGCAGGAGCAGGAGCAGGAGCAGGAGCAGGAGCAGGAGCAGGAGCAGGAGCAGGAGCAGGAGCAGGAGCAGGAGCAGGAGCAGGAGCAGGAGCAGGAGCAGGAGCAGGAGCAGGAGCAGGAGCAGGAGCAGGAGCAGGAGCAGGAGCAGGAGCAGGAGCAGGAGCAGGAGCAGGAGCAGGAGCAGGAGCAGGAGCAGGAGCAGGAGCAGGAGCAGGAGCAGGAGCAGGAGCAGGAGCAGGAGCAGGAGCAGGAGCAGGAGCAGGAGCAGGAGCAGGAGCAGGAGCAGAAGCAAGCGCAGGAGCAGGAGCAGGAGCAGCCAGAGCGGGTCAGAATTATAAGTGTGGATATTATACGTCCGGCTGTCCAACTGCCGAATCTTCAAGAGGCGTTCAACGGGCTTGCTGCTGCTGCTGCTGCTGACAATAATGGTACCGATTGTAATGCTCCCATTCACATGCGCATTCCATCGCCTCCAATAGCACCTATCGAAGCCATAAGGCAATATGATGGTGAATTGAAGCGATGGTATGCGAACGTCAATGCACTGATCACAGATAGTGAAAGCAAAACTACTCGTTTATCATCAGAAAGAGATGAATTGCTTTCACGACTGGCTGAGATAGGTCGACAATTGACGACAGAAGGAAAATTTCGCCAAGTCTGTGAAGTGGAGAAGTCTCGCCTCGAACATTTCAATCGGATGAATGAGGAATATTTGGAGCGAACTTAGATGTGTTTGTTTCATGTTAATATGTTTTATATATAAGTTGTATATTATAGTGTTGATGTATAAATTGTATATGTGTGTAGAATTAGTAATGGACAATGATGTATTTATTGATTTGGATAATATATGAATAAATTCAATTGACGATTTATTTCTTACTACCTATCGCTACCCTAATTCCCTCTCTACTCTCCCCCCTACTACTTTAACCATCTCCACTCATTGATTCCCCAGCGACTACGACCTCCTACTTTTTCTTCCCTACTCTTTCCCCTACTACTTCTATTACCCCCTCCTCCAACCGCTGCATATAAATACTTGCTTCCTCCTCGAGATAGTCAGTTCGAAAGCAACTCTCGAAGATGGAAAGCAACTACCAGCCCGACACCACCACCAACCACAACGGAGCCAGCTATCGACTTGCGGTTGGAAACTGGCGAGGAGAAGAAGAAGATGATGGACCCTGCGATTCGTCCTCGGATGCTGTCCATCAACCATGGGAAGCACCTGCAGCTGATGGACCCTGCGATTCCTCTGGCGACGCTTCATTCCCATTCCCCTGGGTATTGGATGTCATCTTCGGAGACGAAGACAGCGACAGCGATGGGGCCTCTGACAGAAGTAGTATCAGTATGGACCTCATGGGGAATGGAGATGACTCCGATTCCGATGCCACCCTCATCTTAGGAGGCATCGGAAGAGCGGAGAGCGACGTCGAGGAGGAGGAGGATGACCGTCCAGTAGCAAGGGGTGCTTACCTGGATCCATTCATCATGGAGGACATGGAGATGGACGCGTTCGACGAGCTCGAGATGGTACAGATTCTCGAGGATGCCATCATCTTCGACTGATTTTTGTTTTTGTTTGTACATAGTCATTAGTCATATAGTTTTTTGTATATATAGTCATGTAGTTTCATCAATAAATGTATTAAAAAATATCAGGTTCTTGATTTCTTGATACATTCCTTCAATTCCACTTATATATGTACATGTTGGATGAGAAAAGTAATCAGTATATGAACGGGGTTCAAAGTGGTCACAACTACTTGAAGATGAAAGTATGGAAATAAGTCCAATCAAAAGACAAATTGTTGAAGAATTGCACAAGCCTGCAAGGCGCAATTTCAAAAGAAGAAGAACCATAATAAAAGGTTTTGCAGACTTGTGGCAGATAGATTTAGCCGAAATGCAGACGTATGCAAAACGAAATAAAGGATACCGATATATATTATTCGTTATTGACTGCTATTCCAAATATCTATGGACAAAACCTATCAGAAGTAAAACCGGTCAAGAAGTGACACAAGCTATGAAACATATATTGAGAGTGGCCGAGTATTCACCGAAAAACATGCAAAGCGATCTTGGAAAAGAATTCTATAATTCTCATTTCAGTAATCTGATGAAGGAATATAAAATAAACCATTATTCAACATATAGTACTATGAAGGCGGCGATTGTGGAACGAGTAATCAGAACAGTGAAGAATTGGATTTACCGAGAATTTTCTGCCAGAGGGGAATATAAGTGGTACGATATCTTACCGCACTTAACCAACTCGTACAATGATAAAAAACATAGGACAATTGGTATGAAGCCCTCTGAAGTAACTCCCACTACAATACTGAAAGCTTATAGTCACCCAAAAATAGCGCCGAAACCAAAATATAAAGTTGGTGATGTTGTAAGAATAAGCAAGTTCAAAGGTGTGTTCGAAAAAGGTTATTCAGCAAATTTCTCCACGGAATTATTCACGATAACCAAAGTGAATATTACTAATCCGACAACTTACAATCTGGACGATATTGAAGGCAATCCAATCAAGGGTTGTTTCTATGAGATGGAATTGTTGAAAACTAAGAATCCAAAAGTGTACTTGGTGGAGAAAGTCTTGAAGAAAGACAAAAGTGGAAAGAACGTATATGTCAAATGGCTTGGATATCCTAAGAGTAGATATATATTGAGAGAATCATTACCGGCATCACGGCATCAGGCAACCAATCACAGCGCTCGATATATATTGAGAGAATCATTACAGCTTCAATTGATATTTATTAATGTTAATTGATGACCGGGCAAAGGTCATCAGACTAATTTATATTGATTAACGAAATGCTCCATCAGATGAATTAATCAATGGATTCATCAGACTAATTATCTTCAATTGTGTGATAATTTTCAAATTGAACACTCCCTTCTAGTTTGGCTATAAATACTCTGGTGTAGTCTTGATTTCATTAGTGAACATGCAAGATAGAGACTTATTGGATATATTTATACAAAGTGGTGATTATCGTGTGGTCGAAACAAAACAGTGTTGTGTTTGCAAAAAAATTATCAATCGAACATATCTATCAAGTGGTTGTTGGTTGAGCAGACCAAAATTGACAATTGAATTGTGCAAACGTCTTTGCAAGCAAACGAGGCCAATAAAAGTCGTCAGATCTTACGCGAAGGATCCTTCATTAGTACTGCTGTCCCCCAACCATGAACATTTCTGAAAAAACGGAGAAAATTGAAGAGAACTGGGATAATGATGATTATTCCACTTATGTACCGAATGTCGAGGACAAAGACATTATCAGATGTCCACCACCTGGCAAGAGCAGAAGGGAAAAACGGAAATTCCGAATGGATGAGAGAATACGGCATAGTCAAATTAAAAATATGCTGACCCTAGAAGAACAGCAAGTCTGGGATGAAAAAGTATTTCAGAATCAGCATAGATTTTCTAATGTAACGGGAAAATGAGACTTTGATAAATGAAATGAATATCCTGTATCTTACCAGTTTCAATAAATATGACTTGAAAGTAGATGATGATTTCAGTTTATCAGAAGTTGTGACCATGATCACACCACAATGTTTAGTTTTACAAGTGATTCTTCAAGGCTTTCTCTATATCGCAAAACCTTATAATATAAGAGAAGTATTCATATGTTTCGATAGTGATGGTACACGAAATGAAAGTTGGCCTTCTAAATGGGCAAGAATGGAATCAACTACAATAAATAATGTTTCAACTCTCAAATCACTCATACCCAGCAATAGCACTATGTACAAGTTGCGAATGCGAAAGGGCAGTGGCTCCACCATTGATTCTGACTGGTGTGAACTAAATCCCTCCCCCCCACTACACCATGATACAACTATAATGAAGGATGATGCGGAATTCAGAATAGTCGATTGGGTTACGTACTACACAGCAGTGTGTGCATCATTGTTGCTGTTCAACCTCATTGTTACAACATGTCTAAAGATTGCCCTAACTGTTTATTGACCGAACTCGTGAATAAACACCGAAACCGAAATAAAAAATTGTACGATTTTACCGAAGAAGAGCTCCAGAATTTTCCACTACATTATCTTATTAAAAATGTAGGTCCGATGGAACTTCTCTATGCATGGGACAAACTGCCATCAAAATATACAGAGAATTTTGAACTTCGTATCCAGCTACCATGCTTTGTCCACTTCAATCGCCCTGAATGGAGAGATCATGTAGACGGCCTTCCTCAAGCACAATCAAGCTGTCATGTTTGTAGATGGGGCCTCGAGCGATGTGGATAATATTAATATTTTGTATTGAATAAATGTAATAAAACAAATTCACTCGATAATGATTTTTATTTCATATGTCACAAATACTACATATTATAATCCATAATTACAATATACAAATGAAAATCACATCAAAACTATTGGTCAGAGTCTTCCTCGTCAATCAAATCTTGAGCTATTTCCAAAAACTCATCTAAAGTTCCAGTGATAGCTCCTGGTGTTATAAGGAAATGACCCCAAGCCAAAGTTTTCACATCAGAAGGAATTTTATAACGCTTATCATCAGCAGATGACAAAGCGACTTTATTTCTTAATTCCGTATGAATGGTGTGGAGAGAAGAAGTGAACATATACATCTTACGTAATATTGTTCCACCATTTTCTACAATATTCACATAGTCTGAAAACTGAATTTGGTTTTTGACCACGTTTTTTGAGACACCTTTGGCTTTTTTCATCACATCACCTGCTTTTACACAGTATGCTTTCGCACCAGTACCATAGAAAGATTCAATAGGTCTTGCGGCATATTCATCTTTCATGCGTCCTATAACAGATTTCGATTTGGGGATTTGGTGTATATTGTCTATGGGATAATTTGACGTATCGAAAAATTGGATATTTTCTTTCATATCATTATAGAAATTTTCTGTGAATATTTCTATAATTAATGAATCCGTATCGGTGTAGCATAATGTTGCTTTATCACCATATTTTGCTTTGATATATCCATAGAAAAAATCGTAAATGACAGTTTTCGAAATATCCAATACCGAAAATCCAACATACATCGGTTTATCATAACATACACTAGTCTTTTCCAACTGAATTGCAACCAAGTTCTCACTGAATTCTGTACTGCATTTGAAATGTGGTTTGGCTATCAAAGCCCTTGCCCCCAGAGAATTTGTCTTATTTTCCCAGCGTGAGCAAAGTTGCAAGTCAATTCTTTTGTCGACATTTTCCATGGTTTTTCCAAATATTGAATTTATCAATAATTTGAAGAGTTCTCGTTCAAATTCGTTTACTGCGGAATTCCGGAGGTGCGTGTTCAGGTCAATATATGGCCTCAACCACGCCGATTGGGAGAATTCTAAGATTCTATGGATTTTCTCTAGTTTCAAACCATATATCAAACACTGCTTCAAATTTCGGTAATGTATAATGTATTTGCATTTGTTTCGTAAATTGGGGATCAGTTTGGCACTCTTACTCTTTGGCGGGATCATTTGTTCTGGGCAAAATGGTAAATCGTTGTGATCATGGTGTAGGTTGGCTGGATATTCCAAGTCCACTTCTAAAACGTATCCTTTTGATGAGTCGTCCTCGATCGCGTGACAGTCAAAGTTTTCGATATCCTCAGACTCGACCCACTTAAAATCACCTGTTGGAAGATGACTTGCCATACTTGCTCCATATAAATTTGTTGCATCCAAATACATGATGTATGATGTTGGTTTCTGAGAATCAAAGTTTGGTAGGAATTTGTTATTTGCCACAGCTCTTCTTTTGCTACATTGTGCCACCCCTCCTCGAATACCCTTCTTGAAAAAATGTATCATATCTATATCAGTCAAGAGCTGAAGTTCAATTTGTGTATAACGTAACATAGCATCCCAGCTCAGTGCAGGTGCTGTCAGATAGTGGGCAGGATCTAGCTTGTATTGTTGCATGCAGCATTTTCTGAAATTCTCAAAAACGTCCGCTAGCAGCAGACAATCGGATTTCAAATAAACATCGGCGTAATCTCCCAATGTTTTACATTCGAAGGTATTCCACACATCTATAGCTCTATTATAATCCATGTCTGAAAGTGATTCGCCGGTTAATTCATTATAGAACTTTTCTTTCGGCGGTAGTTGAGTTTCTTTCAATTTTTCCAAGCAGTCCACATAGTTGTAAGGAAAAACTCCTTTTTGTCTTATTAGATCAAATTGTTTGTTATCTTGGAAGTATTTCCGAACCTCGTTACACTGCTGCACCTCTAAATTTTTGCTGAGTTTGTCGAGAGATTTTGGTAAAAATCGAAAGGAGTCTACAAATCTCAACTGAATATATTCATCAAATACTCTTGACACTTCAGATTTATTAACCAATACTGACTTGGAGAACGAAATATACTTTTCTTTAGTTTGGGCTATCACTGATATTCTTTCTCCTTTCGTTGCTAATTTCTTGATGAAAAGATGAGAATCATAATTTGTGAGGTTGTGGAAGAATACTGGAATAGTCTTTGAGGTCTTGTAGTTCAAATTACAAACACTATGGGCAGCTGCACGAAATTTTCCAGTGTGGTGGCAGTGATCACGAACTTTGATATCTGTTGGCTTGAATGGCTTTCCACAAATATGGCACGTAGTACTATTTTGGAAACCTTGCTTCTCTATCTCAGTAAGTGGATGCATTTCACGAACATCCTTCATGTGATTCATGTATAAATCTTGAACGGTTTCATCCAACTTTCTCACAAAAACGTCAGCAGCATCTGCACCGCGATAAAGTACATACCTTGAGTAACGGTCATCAAAACTACATTTTACATAAAACGCGAACGAATATGGTTCATGTTCACATACTTTAACTGAAAATGATTTATCGTCACAGGGTTCATTGTGTTGTATTGGTTTGAGTAAACTTTCAAAGTCAGCATAAATCACAAACGGTGGTGACAGTTGTTTTTCAAAGTTAGTGAATTTGAGGATGTTTTCAGGCACTGATTCACCATATTTATTGATTTTCAAATTGGTGGTGGGTATCTTTGTGCTCGTATGATTACAGTCATTTTCCTCATGACTTCCCAACTGCGCCAGTGTTGCGAACGATTGTAGGCATCCATCGCAAATATATATTTTACCATTGTGATTCGATTTTTGTTTCCCAACTAATTTGCCTAGGTCTTTTATTAGGCAATAATGTGTGTTGCCAACCTTATCGGCCACAAGTAGCAAATTCACATGTGTTGCTTGACGACACGATGTAAAATGTAGAGGTCCAATTATTTCACTTATCATCTTTCCATCATTGAAAGACGATTCAAGACCGAACACATTAACTGAGATATTGTTGAGTCGCTCGAACTTTGGGATAGCCTTCAATTTCATGGGAAAGACAAGCCCTTGAAAATTCAACAGGGTATTGTAATGTGGATATGATGACGTTCTAATTGGATTACCGTCTGCAGGAAAGATCGCAGCAATGATGGACCATGCAAAGCAGGCTCTATCCTTGTTTTTAATATTCAGAACAGCTAGTCTCGATTCAATGGCTTTGGGCAGCTTGATGTATGAGGAGGCCGAAATCGATGAGAATTTATTAATGTTCACATCCAAAAACATTGCATGTTTTAATATCCACCCAGAATCACGTTCTTGAAATTCTGACGCCTTCACAATCATTTCTTCCTTGAAGTCATCATAATCGTGGTCAATGTTCGATGATTTTGTTAAAGTTTTATTTCTGGTGTTGAATGACTTTATATCAGATAGTTCTTTTTCTGGTATGACATACAACCCAAAAAGTTCGAGATTCATCTTCAAGCTGTGATGAGTCCCCAAATATTCAGTCAGGACTGCCAGAACTTTTGGTTCCACTTCTTGCAAGAATTCGAGAAGATCGGTGTGGGTTTTATCACTGGAAAATCGATAGGTGGCTATCCTGTTCATGAGAGCACAACGGAGTTTCACTATCCCATTCCCCAAATTATTTTCAACAGGTCGATCTACTCTCTTTCGTTTTTCAGCACCCTGAGTATTATGCTCATGTATAGGAAAATAGTTGAACAATGTGTTGGTCGAAGTAGATGCTTGCTGATTCTCCGCACTATTATACTTCATCTTTTTGACCGGTGGTCCATTCACATCTCTATTATTCCTGCAATTCTTGCGTACATGCCGAAATAAAGAGCTCGTTGAAGAAAATTCATTGCCACAATACCCGCACTTCATTATCACAATGTGTGTTGAAACGTGGTGAAAACAGAAATAACAGAGTCAATTGTATTGCTCTCAATTTATAAATAATGTTTGGTGGGATGCTCACATTCTTTTGCGCAATTACCTCGTTCATTAAAAACAAACATCTGTCGCGATTGCATCATGCCTGCATTTATAGTAATTGAACATCTGCCACCCAGATGTTTGCGAAAACAAACATCTGGTACCCGCATTTGCAAATGCGTCACGGCTGCATTGAAGACCAGATGTTCAGACAATTTATTATACAATTAATGTAACAAAACAAATTCATTTTGATATTATACTTTATTGCATAAAAAATTTTTCATACAAATAAAAAACATTTGTTAATGCACACATACAATTTGAATTTATATGATAAAAACATTTTGGTTCAGACTGTTGTAAAATAGGTTGCTCATCGAATTCCACTACTGGAACAGAAGTGAACCGTCGAATATATTCAGCTTTCTCCTTTCCTTTGATATGTATTAGATCGACTCCATCACTCAGACTTTTCAAGATATTTCCGAACTGATGCAATGGTGTAAATCCATCCTTCCATTCCAGGCAGTGAAAATTACGAACCAGCCAATTAGCCTGCTTTTGTAGATTCGGAGGTAGAAAATTGAGTGGAAATGGTGGTTTGAAAATATAATGGCAAATTTTCACCCCATCGAAGGCTGCAAACTCTTTGACAATAAATTTGTTGTTTTCTATCTTGAATCCTTGCATATCCATGATTATACTCATATTGTGATATTTGAGAAATTTTTGAAAACTGATTGCTTGGTAGAGTACAATTCTATCACCCTTTTTAGGATCTTAATGTTTTCTTGATGTTTTCTCAGGCGTAATTTATAGCTGGATAACATTATATCTACTGAATAAAAAATAATGGGTACCCCAATATATGACAAATTCTGATCATGCGCATCAAAGCTGCTTTACGATTTTCGTTAGAGGGTTATAGGAATATTCTTTTTCATGTAGAATGAGACAAAAAGCAGTGGTTTCTTTTTGAGTATTACTACCAGTTTCGAATTCAATCCGCATAACTATTGATCCTGTTTGGATGACTTCTTTCTGTCGTGAACAATCAATGTGAACAATTGGTGCTTTATCTTTGAACTCTTTCGGGGTCAATATTGGCTCGTTATTTTTCAGATGATAGTAGTTTTCTTGAAAGTTTGAGTACATCTCATACAGTGTAGCATACTTGTTGTTTTTGAAATCTAGATGTAAATCATTGTATGGATATCTTTCAGAATTAAGGAACACTCTGATATTGGTGAGGTCGATATGATCAAACTTACTCATATCACTCGTTATTTTCCCTTTTCTACTAGTCTGAAATGCTATAATTACATGTCTAGGCGTTTCGACCTTGGTAGTGGCCTTCACTGGCCACGTATGTCTATTTGATTCACTCAAAGATGGATACTCAATCAACTCCCAGCTCCTGAACCTAATTGGAAGTTCTATACTTTTATTAGTAATTTTCGTGATTCGAAGTTGTTCTTGAATGCTTGGGGTTATGTGAGGAACTCTCCAAAATACTTTTGTAAGCTCCACTTTGGGTTTTTCTGAATCATCTATGCTAGTTACTGCATCTAAATCATTACTAGATCTTATTAAGACTAATTCTTGCCTCATATTAACTATTATTCTCCTAAAGTCTTCAAAAAACCCAGCAAACATTTTTAAAGGAACACACACGTTGAATTGACCGTTAGTACCAATTAGAATTTTTTCTTGGTTCGATATTTTTGGGAACCACCCAGCATTTTGCATAGAGACGCTTTCGTTTTCATTTAACGATAAATAATTTTTCAATGTTGATGTCAATCCCAAATTTCTCACTGAATCAATCACAATACCGTTCAATTCATATCGAAGTTCTCGGAAAAGGAATGCTATTGCATTATTAATGAATTTCAGTTTGGTTGGAACGGCATTTTTTTCATCTAGGAGAGTACCTTCTATGTATAAATAACTGTTACAAGGCAAAGTGAATGATTCAAGGTCAGCAATTGGCACTCTTATCTCGTCGTTATAATTGAGGTTTCCAGCGATGTAAGGCTGATATGTATGAAACTGATAGTCTTCAATTGTAGTGTCGCTGAAAGGTTGACCAGTGATATTCAATAATTCCATTATTTCAAAACTTCAAATCCAAGAGATATCAAAAACTGACGATTTTCTGATGTTAATATTCCGGAGGTCTTCTTCATACTAGCACGTTTCTTTTCATTGTCATGTCTTTTATAGTATTGTTCAGGGGAGTAAAACGGTGTTGGATGGATGAATCTCCACACCATGATCAAAGATCCTTCTTTCGAAGGTGAAGTCGAACGGTGATTTCTTCTTCACGGAAATCTATAATATTTCCTGATTGATCAATAATTTTCACAGTTATATTGTTGATAGTCTTCACGGAAACTGGATAATACAGGATCGTAACAGGTGATTCGATGATCTTGTATCCGGTGGGGACTTTGGCATTGAACTGATGAATTAAATGAACTGGTTCACCATTTAAATAGCTTCCGATGGCCAAGTTACAATCTACACAGATGGTATTGACGTTAAGAATCTTGACCTGGTGGTCCGAAACACTTTTTTCATCCGCATTCAACATTCGTTTTCTGAATCCTAGTAGTGATCCAATTGTGTTGTCCACTCCAAAATTGATTCGACGATTAGTTTTTATAGTCACCTTGGAAGTATTCAAATCAGGTGTAATTCGAAGAACTGCTTGGTTATCTTTATCATTCATAGCATTTTGAATAACGTTTGCTAGATCATCAATTTCATATGATCCAGTAGGAATTTCAAATCTATATCTATCGTTCTCACCCCAAACGAAGATATTATTGGTATTATCAATATTTGGTATTGAGTTGAAACTGTCAAAATTAGCTAACCCAATTTCATATTCGTTTTCATCATTCAAATATATTGGAGGATTGAAATCGTAAGTAAGAATCGATGAACAGCCACTTAAAGTAAAAGTCAAAGACATATTGTTTCACTGAAAGTTTAATTTCAAATGACGCTCCATTTTACAAATTCTGGTTATATAAAAAAAGTAAACAATGTTGCCCACATTGATATGAATTGAATGATTGTACTGAATCATAATTATACATAATATAATTGTTGCCACCGTCGCTTGAAAAATATTGAATCAGTTCTAAAGGTGGAGATAAATCTCCATAACTATTGAAATAAACTATTTCATTATCGCGCTTGATATAAGCAGTCCAATGTGTTCCTTCACCTACATTCGAATCTAGATTCAAGATTCCAGACTCGTTCTTTCTTATTTTTTCAGGAAGGGTATCTCTCATGAAAATTCCCCTAAAGTATGGTATTTTGAGAATTTTCACATATTTGCGCAAGTCAATATTAGTCAGTGGTCGGCGAGGTAGCTTTATCGGGAGTTTTTTGCGTATGGCTTCAAATACATGCCATAGCCCTTATATGGTCTCAAATATAGCCCTTTTCCAGTAGCTGCCTTCTCCATTTCTCGATTATGTCGCTGTTCTTCAGCTAGTCGTTCCCGATCAGCTTTCGCATCATTAACCGCTTTGGCGATACCCGCAGCACCTCCACCTACTGCTCCAAGTGCTCCTAGAAGTGGGAGTAAAAATGGTAGAAATCCTCCAATTTTAGGCGCTGGAATGATTCTTTGTTTTTTAGTTTTCTTCGTAGGTCGCTTGGCCAATAGATTCAAAGCACCACCTTTTTTCTTCCGTGATACCTTCTTTTTCCGTTTCAGCCCCATACCCATCTTGCTCTTTAATTTCATAGCTCCCGTAACCCCTAATGCTGCGATTTTCTCACCCACACCAGCATCAGATGCCTTGAAACGCTGTGCAGCTACTTCGGCCAGACGCCTATCAGCAATATTTCTAGTTTGTATGTCTTTGAAATTCGAATAAGCTATATCGTGTTGTTTGCAAGCCTCATCTAGTTCGTTAACACCTTTATCGCCTCTTAGTAGTCTTTTTTCAAGTTTAGTCCCAGGTCCACAATAATTATATCCTGGCACATGAAGTTCTATTGGAAGCTTATTAATTAGAGTATTGAGGAGTCCTCGACCTTTCCGTTTTACGCTTCGACAACGACTGACTGAGTTATTCCTTCGTTTCATTTTATAATGTTCAGAACACTGTCGGTTGAATAATAACTGATTTGCTATATGAATTCCTTTATATATAGAACTAAAACATGTTCGGTAGTGTCAGTTCCATGGATGTGCCTGTATAATGAAGATTCAAAAGCAGACATTCTCTCTACCAATCACAAATCATGATGAAATCGCTCACGAGAGTAAATTTAGGAAACACGGAATTTTGTTCGGTGGCCAGTCAAAAAGAGGTTTACTAGTAGGATCTAGCGGATCGGGGAAAACGAATGTAATGATATCCTTAATTGAACATCCAAATGGTCTCCGTTTCGAAAATATTTATTTGTATTCTAAATCACTCCATCAGCCAAAATATTCATATCTGAGGACATTATTGACACCGTTGAAAGAAATAGGCTACATGGAATATAGTGACAAAGATGATATAATTGCACCAGAGAATATTCGAGATAATTCCATTATAATATTTGACGATGTTCCTAGCTGTGACCAAGATTTGATGAAAAGTTACTTTTGCTTTGGACGACATAGAAACACAGATTGTTTCTATTTGTGTCAAACTTATTCTGCCGTTTGCAAACAATTTATCCGAGATAATTCGAACTTGATTATTGTCTTTCAACAAGACATGACCAATTTGAAACACATTTATGATGACCATGTGAATATTGATATGTCCTTTCAACAATTTAAAGAGCTTTGCGCACTCTGCTGGGGCGAAAAATTCGGATTTCTTGTTATCGATAAAGATTCTCCATTGAGCTCAGGTAGATACCGCAAAGGGTTCGATGAGTTCATTCATATATAAATGGAATCATTTTCAAATCATGTTTATTCATGATGAATAACCGCACGGTAGCGGAGCTATTGAAAACACGGAAGGCTTTGAAAAAAAAATATAGAACCTTGAAAGGCGATATTGTGAAATCTCAATCTGATTTAGAGAAAACCTATCAGCCTATTACGCAACCTCTCAAAGAATTACTCGCAACCATTGGCAAATCTGATCAAGGAACGTTTGTAAAACATGAGCCGAAACGTGAATTTAAAGAAGAGTATTACCATACGACACCAACTATGGATTTGGAAGATGAAGAAACATTTCTACACGACCCCTCATTAGTAAGACCAGAATATGGGGAAAGTTTCTTTGAGGAAACAATACCACCTGGATTGGATTCAATGGCGCAACATGAGAGATATTTAGAACAATTCAATTCTCCACTACCTAGGGCATATATTGACGATAAAATACTGGATACTGAAAATGCTTTTGATGATACTTTTGGTGTTTATTTCGATCCGTTCACAAAGAAATATGCTATTGGTGATTCTACAATAGATTTTGACGGTCCTGATTTCATTATAAATGGTACTTTGAAATATAAGGGTACTCCTGGATTATATGAGCTCATGTTTAAAAAATATCCTACTGGTATGAAAAACAGTGATATAGATCAGTATATTGATATAGTTCGAAGAACTAACACACATTATTTAGGCTATAATCCTGTGAAAGGGCTATCTACATCAAATTCGCAAAAATTCATTGACATTATCAAACCAAGAATCACTACGCTACATTCCATGAATTTGGAGAAAACTGTAAAAAACAAGACCCCTAAGCCCACATCAATACCTTCAGTTGTTCGAGGGCAACCAACGAGACCAAGAAGTGGTTCCACTCCTTCAATCATAACGACAAGAAGCCGAACAAAACAGGGAGGAAAATTGACCTTGATGCAACTGAACAAAAAACCTGCGGAATATAAATATTTTAACGACTTTAATGAATTAGTAGATAGACTAAGGCTTCTAATTGCTTCTGAATCGGCTGGTGATACTGGTCACAATAATGAGATTATTTCTATTATTGAAGAGCTGAGGGAAGGCAAGATCATAAAATAGATTGAAAGTTATTATTTTGAGTCATTCTGATTATAGCACTGTAACGATGCCGATCGATAAGTTTGGAAGACATCTTTTCAACAAAAACCGAAATCCTAGCACATCTCCAGAAGAACCATTATTGGCATCAACGCAGCCTATACAGTTACAATCACCTTTCTATATCTGTCAACCAATATCTTACCATAGTAAATGTATAATTACTATTCGTGGATCGGGTTCAGGTCAACAAGTTCCAGGAATGGTGAAAAAAAACTGGGTCTTCTTACAAGAAAACAACAGTGGATCATATGTCTTTCCGGTATCTGGAAAGATTGAGAAAATTGATGTTTTACCAAAGGATACAACAATTATGTTGGGGGATAATAACATACAGGTGAAAGAATTGATAGAAAAAGAGATAAATAAAGGTGACACGATCTCATTTGCCTCTATCAAAAGAGATCGATTGGGTTTATTGTATGCTCAAATAGTGCTCCAGTGCCCATTAACTAAAAATGAGTAGTGTCAAAGAATCAGTCGTAAACGAATTACATAAGCCTGCTAGGAAAACATTTAGAAGACGTCGAGTGATAGTGAAAGGTTTGAATGACTTGTATCAGGCTGATCTAGTTGAAATGATACCCTACGCAAAAATTAATAAAGGATACCGCTACATATTGGTTGTAATCAATGTTTTTAGTAAATTGGTATGGTTAAGACCGGTAAAACGTAAAAACGCAAAAGATGTCACAGAAGCAATGAGAGATATCCTTGATAATGTTGAAATTAAACCTAAAAATATTCAAACAGATATGGGGAAAGAATTCTACAACAAAGATTTCAGATCGTTGATGGAATCTCTCAACATAAATCACTATAGTACATTTTCAAATTTGAAAGCTAGTGTGGTTGAGCGGGTGAATCGCACTTTGAAGAATTCAATGTGGAAGAAATTTAGTTTGCAGGGTACTTATAAGTGGTTGAATATCCTGAAGGAAATAGAAGATGTATATAATAACACAAAACACAGCACAATTGGAATGAAACCTAAAGATGTGAATTCTGGGAATGAAAATACATTACTGAAAACTGTATATAGTCATTTGAAAACAATTGATCCTAGAAAGAATAAATTCAAAGTAGGTGACTTTGTGAGAATAAGCAAGTTCAGAGAAGCATTTTCAAAATCGTATCAGCCTTCTTGGTCAAATGAAGTCTTCAGAATTCGACAAGTCAAATTGTCAAACCCAACTACTTACTTGCTAGAAGATCAGAATCAAGAAGAAATTCGGGGAGGTTTCTACAGCGAAGAGCTTCAGAAAGTGAAATATCCCAACATCTACTTGGTTGAAAAAGTTTTACAGCGACGTGGAAACAAAATTCGTGTCAAGTGGCTAGGCTTAGATGATTCTCATGATTCATGGATTGATAAAAAGGAACTTTTGTGAAATACATTTATATTTTTTGGAATAAAACAATTATTCAGATGATTTTAATTTTTTTATTACGTAATTCCTAGTGGGTACAACTATTCGTATGATAATTTCTATTGTACATTATTCAGGTCTTCAGAAAAAACGTCAGGGTATATGTGGATGAATTCTAATACTAAACTGATATTTTCACTACTTGGGTTCTCCTGTGGCCTGACAAGATTAAGTGCATTGCTCACTACATCTCCATCTTGATTTTGAAGAGCTCTCTGCAAAACTGTGAGGTAATTCGTAAACTGCAGTCTCCCCATCATTTCCATTTGATATTTGATGAGTGGCAATAGAGTCCACAACTTGCAAAGGGATTCATAACCCAAGAAAATATAAAAGTTATTTTTCTGAATCTTAACAACACTCGTTTCCGAAATTTTCATGAAGTATATCTGGAAGGATTCACCATCTAACGATTTTGGATGGTCACTAGGATAGAAATAATTTGTAATGATTTCTTGATATTTGAGAAAATCCATCCACTCACGATCATTGAAAGTGATTGCATCATTCTTGAGTCCTGATATCTGGATGCAAGGCCTAAAGCCAAATTCATAGCATAATCCTATGGAAACGTACTTGCTTCTTGATTTATTCAAAGGCAATCTCTTCTCTCCCAACAATATTGATTTATGTTTATTCTCATGATGTTCTTTCAGATTATATCTAACTCCCGAGTCACTGGTAAGAACACTTGATGTATAGTAGCCCTGCCCACTTGAATTCACAGTTGATTTCGACAAGTCCATTTCAGAATAATATGTGTTTCACAACTAGAATTCGAAAACTGAGTGAAGGATCTCATTGTGATAAGTTATATACCTTTGAATTTGAGAAGTGGGGGTATGATTAACGAATCATCACATTGATCATTATGAATCATGTTGCACACATGTTCCCAATTGCTCAATCATCGAAATTAATGAGTTCGTTGATTAATATAAATTAGTCTGATGAATCATGTTCCACATGTTCATAATTGCTCAGTCATCAAAATCAATGAGTTCGTTGATTAATATCAATTGATCTGATGAATCATTATGGACCAATGTACTTGATTGTTTTGATGAATGAGTTGATTTATTGATTATTCTACACTTTCCCATGTTGATTGACCAAATGATGAATTAATTGATGCATTGTTTTGTTAATCTACAATTCGTATGTCCACTTTTTGTTTCAATGGATACAATTATAATCATATTCCCGTGGGGGTATTCCCTATATATATAAATTCATTCTCAGTTTATATTCCATATATGTGTTCGAAATGAATGTGGACGATGCATTGAATGTTGACGATGAATTCTCGGAATCAGATGAGATCGAGTTGGATGGAGAACAAGTGATCCGAATCCAATATAGTGTCGACAGTTTGCAGTTTCTCAACGGGTGGTCACAAGACTATGTCTGCCTTATTCAACATTATTATCGAATAACCATGTTGGAAGAAGAAAAATTTTGTACGAGCTGTTACTTCGACACAGTGGCAGAATACCCAGAAACCAATATTGACAGTAAACAAGAGTCTTTACATATAACAAATTTTCCAGTACACCTGGTAGCATATAGGGATACTTGCTACATTTGTAGTGTTCCGATATATATATATTGTTTAACTAGATTTTGTCTATTGTGCAATAGCTGAAAGATTGATTTCCAATAAGATATATTTTCATTTGATACCATTTTTATGTTCCATCTGTGTCTAAGAGAGAATAATACAATTGAATTGTTATTTTTAATACTCGAAATTCCAATAAAATTTATTCTCAGTCATATTTTTCCATTCATTATAGTCTCCAACATACAGTATATTTTGTATGGTGTAAATATCACAATTATCGTTTGTCTTACTGAATAATCAATATACAGGGTGTACCTAAATAACACCGGAAAAATTCGAGATAGGTTTCCTTGTGACATTCTAGCAAATAAAGTTTATATAAACATGTGTCCCAACTTTCTACGTTTTTGAGATATAGGATGTTGAAGTTGGAAGTATTAATTGTTTTTATTTATAACCCCCCTGTATAAGCTTTCATGGTGCCAAAATTCAGTATAGATGGGGACAGAAAAAGTCCCAAAATTTCAAAATGATTCTAAATGGGATTATTGAGTAATCTCAATGGAAGTCTCGAAAACACCTACATTTAAATTTGGAGTGACAACGAATTCTTATTGTTTCCTCAAAAACCAAGCTAGATACAAAAATCACACAGAGAATGAAAAAGTTGTTATTTCGATAGTTCAATCTGATAAAAATATGAAACTCACAAAAACCGGTGGCGTACAATGACATTCACCATGAATATCGATAAATTTAACCTGTGTCACGCCACTGGCAAAATTATTTCGAATCCAATTGCATTAGAAGAAGCTCCATATTACTATTAACAAAACCACAACTTTTTATTGAAATTGATGATAAGACAATTGAGAAATGAATAGAAAAAAGATTTTTCATGAAAATATCAATACCCTGTATCTAGAAAACGAAGCCACTTAAGACACATGTTTATATGAACTTTATTTCCTGAAATATCACGAGGAATCACCCCTTGAATTTTTCCGGTGTTATTTAGGTACACCCTGTATAGTAGCTGGTGTCACCTCTTTTGAAAATAACCAAGCCTACAAAATTGTACAACTCACTCCCTCTGTTATAGAAACACTCGAATTGAACCAAACAAAAAGCCGCTCCCAACTTTGTTACAGAGATCATGAATAATTAACTATTAATTGGAGACATCTGGCCATGCATCTCTGGGTCAGTTAATTCAGTCAGTTTTCCGGTCGGCGATCGTAACATGAAATCATGTTTTTTTCGTATTGTTTCCATGAAAGAATTATTTCAGTATATCGAAATGTGAGAGAAAAGTGATGTTTTGTATTTCTTATGTGAATGAAAAAAAGTGTAATAGTTCTTTGTATCAAGATGGATTTGAAAGGATGTACCTATCGAAAGTGATAGAAAAGTGAGTATTTGAATATGTTCATACATCACACAGTTTATTTCTTCGAAACGTTCATTTACCAAATTCTACTAGTTAAGTAATGATTTTCAATCTCAAACACTTTGATTCAAAATAATTCCAGTAATGCAAAGTCATTTGTATTATAATTTTATTTGGTGAAAATACGAGTCATTCTAGTACCGTTCAGAGATCGCATACCAAAAAAACTAAAGTTTCAACAAATTCAGAAAGTATCAATCATAAAACATTTGAAAAATACAAATTACATGTTTTAGTTAAAATTTCCCTTATAATATCAACAAACTAATTACATTACTTTTCTGAGTTTTGTAGAAACAATTACAACTTCATCTAAATCTTTTATAACTTCACAAATCTTTCTAAGTTTTTTTTGATATTTCTTCTTCTTCTTCTCAAGCTTTTTCCTTATTTCTAGTTTCCTTTTCACTAATTCATCCATATCCCTCTGATTTTCTTTTCGTATATCAGCAAGGAAATCCGCGGTAGTATTGAGATCCCCATCTTGTATAGTATATTCTGAATCTTCGTTATCTGTTTCATTTTCCGCTTCAGACTTTTCTTCATCTCGTTCTTCAATTATTGAATTTCCACTTTCTGCTTTTTTAGTTTCACGGTCATCACCTTCCTTTTTAATGAAATTTGCATCCGTTTCTTCATCTCCTCCGTCATCTTGAACTTCTTCGTCATCCGACGAAACATCTGAGATGTCTTCAAATTCTGGCTGCACTAACACTTTTCCACGTCGAGGGGTTGATTCTGCTAATGGCCGAAACGGCATTGCTTTGTGATCACTAAATGAGCCGCTTACGAATTCGACACTCTGGTTTAATTGTGGTGAAATATTTCGAAACGTATCTGAGTTTTTGTCACGTTTGAGATACTGTAAAATATCAATTTTTTTCCTCTGAATTGGTACGGTCAAAACTTTTGTCTTCATTTTTTCAGTATCTGAGTTTTTTTTAAATTTGTTGAAACTTTAGTTTTCTTGGTATGCGATCTCTGAACGGTACTAGAATGACTTTGACTGCTTGTGCGAGTACTATTTATTTGTTCAGGGCTAATCCCCCATCAAGATCAAAACATTTACCAAACAACTCGCATCTTGCAAATTTACTGCACCATATGGGTACAATTACATATTCATTGTTTCAATTTTCCTATCAGTACGATTAATTTTTCGCTTCAAAAATTAAATCAACTGTAATGAGATAAAAAGGAATACATGACCTATCTTAACTGAAACTAAATGGGTCTAATTAACCATGAATAAAACATTCATTACTACCAATTCACCAAACTCGCATCTTGCAAATTTATTTCACCCCATTTTGATATCAGCGCGATTAATTTTTTTCGCCTACATATGTTGAACATCAGTTAAGACATGACCTATCCTAACTGAAACTGAATTGGACTAATTAACCATCTGCTGGTATATTAAAGATGATTATTCCACATGGCACAATTGTCTCATATTTGCGAAACTCGTTTCAATTTACCTTTTCGTTATACTCTCGCTAATAAGAATCACCATCACTTGCTGAATAATTTGCGAATTAAATCCTATTTGAAAATATTAACCCACTTTAAGCCATCTGTTGAAAAATAATTATTTCAATGAACGTCATGAACGTCTCATGAAAAGCCTTCGCGTTAGTTATTTGTGGAAAGAATAAATATTTCTGCTTTCTTATGAAAAGTTGAATAGGTAGATGCAATATTGAAGATTTTTTTCTTGGGGCGTACAAAAGTAATCCCTATAATATTCGAAGAACATCGTGCTAGGGAAAGGAGGTAGGTATTGTGATTTTTTAGCTTTTGGAAGTTCTTGGCAAATTATTGCCTATAGATAAACGAGTTTTGGTAGAGTGTTGTTCGACATATTTGAATGGAAGGATGCGCTGACTGGGTTTGTCGGTCCTGGCTGTTATTGATAGTGATGAAATGATAGCACAGATATCCCGCGGAATATTGAAGAGTGATTAGTCTTAAATGAATTATATAACTCATTCTCGTATTTTCACGTACTTAATGATTAATTGAATGAAATGCTGTGATTGGCTGCCTGATACCGTGATGCCGGTAATGATTCTCTCAATATATATCGAGCGCTGTGATTGGTTGCCTGATGCCGTGATGCCGGTAATGATTCTCTCAATATATATCTACTCCTAAGGAGCACAATTCTTGGATTAAGAAATCTGCTATTACTTGAAGTGTAGTGTGTGTGTTTTTTTTTTTTTCAATAATAAATAATTCGAACATATTCGGTAATATCTATTCTTTTTTTCTACCCTCCCACCAAACCCATGAAGAATGAAATCGAGAAATGTTTTCAAGTTGAAATATATATATTTGCTGTGTTGAAGAATATTCACATAATAAATGTACAAAAAAATAATAAAGTATAAAAAAACGAAATCACTCGTCTTCATCGGAGCTACCATGCTCACGCACGAAATATGGCTCCACCGGCGGCATATTAAGGCTTCTGCGGAACACCCGACGCTCATAAGGGAGGCACCAGCAAGCCTTGAAATGTTTGTTGGAATTTTCAAACATGTGGCCGAGTATCTCGCAAAAATATGCCCCATTCGAACAACCGTGGCAAACACCATTCCAACAATCATTTCGGTATTGGCTACAGCTGATACATCGCTGGTACCGTAGTCGCCGCTCCATGCTACACTCCCTGCACACATTCCTACAAATCCCCATATTGGTGTTCCGCAACAGCTTGGCACATTTTATGCATTTTGCTCCGACAACGTTGGCCGCCGTAGAGGTCGATCGTGATGGTGGTTCCGGTGACGCCTGGCGATTGGCATTGATGCAGCGCTGACACACTC
Source organism: Phaedon cochleariae (assembly GCA_918026855.4). NCBI lineage: Eukaryota > Metazoa > Arthropoda > Insecta > Coleoptera > Chrysomelidae > Phaedon > Phaedon cochleariae. The sequence goes on along the minus strand of OU896707.1, from coordinate 34,136,873 downwards.
CAGTGCACGGGTTAATCTCGTTTGCAGCCCACCCAATGTCACAATTGTGACAGATTGTCAATCCGTCCACAACAGTAGGGTAAGCGACTGCCAGAGGTTTCGAATCCCACGATTTCGGGTACGTCATGATATTGGCGGAGGCGATATTGGTTGGAAATTCACTGCTGCTTCTACTTCTTCTCCTGTTTCTTCTTCGACTTACTCGTTGGTAGTTTGTGAAACACTGTGGTGATAACACTCGCATCCTCCTCTTTTCAATAGTCGGATTTTCACCCTCCTCCATTCGATAATCAAGTCCCACCCCACTCCCATTCGCAAAACGCATACGCACCACTAAAGCTAAGGGTTGGTGGGGGTAGCGCCACCCACTCCCTACCTCTCTCCCAGTATGGTGGTGAGAGTTCTACGATTTTTTAACACCGCCCACTCCCTCACCTCGTTTCAATGACATAAAAGATGTGGAAATCCTATCAGAGCATCATTCGAAACAGTTTCTACAGTTCTGAACATTGTATCGATCGTATTAGTCACAGAAACGATGGCACTTGAATTCAGCGTAATCTGCAAGAAGCTCCGAGAACTATCCCTCATTGACGAGAACGTTCTGGAAGCGGTGGTAAGTACATAACCCATACACTCATGTAGCGGCCATACATTATTCACCATCTATCGCACCATTTACTGATTCGTGTCTTTTTTTTGTTTCAGAATCACGATGGTGTGAATGGAGGCGACGTCGAGCAGGTAGACCTCGTCACCGATGAAGGGTTTGACGACGTGTGCGATGAGGGGGACCAGCAGATTAGGTTCCAATCTAAGTGGATAGATGTGTCAGTTGCCAGGGCCCGCCATGAGCAGATGTTGTTCTGCACAACGATATCAATGGTCACAATCATGACGACGACGCAGGGGATGACAAATCTTTGCTATAGATGCTTCTCCATATATCTAAGGCAGCCTAATACTGTTGGAGCATATCAGCACACCTCATCGCATTCTACAACGAGGTTCGATGAGGCACCTAGGTCGTTCTCCTGTGCCGTATGTTCAGCCGATCTACACCAGATCCGCATGTCGGATGTGTGCCCCACATGCTGTAGCGTGAAAATCAAAACTTATCGTTTCTAGTTATTAGTTTAGCATAGTAAGTTCTTATTCATAAGTATTTAAGTGTATAAATAAAAATATTAATAATATAATTGATTGATGTTTAACTAATTGATGAGTATATGAAACATGTGAATTGAAGAAAAAAAAAAACACCTACAATAAAATTAAATGAAATCAAATCCTTAAAACAGGGTTATGGGGAGTAGGTAGTTGAAAAAAAAAAAAAAAGAAAAAAAAAAAAAAAAAAAAAAAAGTTCAAAAAAAGGACTTAGCAAATTTTCCCCCCCTCCCGGGGGTTTCTCAAGCATACTCTAGATGAAAACTTCTGATTGTTGATTTTCAAGCAAAAAACGCATGCGCATAAGGTATTCGATGGTTTATTTTGTGCGCAGTTGATTACATCCTAATATATTGCTCATAACTTATTCAATTTTGTCGAATACTCAAATCGCGTATGCCGAGAAGTTAGGTTAGAACATATGTAGAATGTAAAATAAAAATAATGTTTTACGAGCACTTTCTTGAAACATGTGTATGTTCAATTCAATGATGCACAGGAACTTCTGAATAATTAATATATATTTCACAAATCAGACAATTATACAATTTTCATTGAATGATAAAGTATGTGCATAAAGTGTGATGTCATTGGTTGTACCCTCAGTTTCCACATCGTTTGCAGCATATTGGTATTTTTTATGATCTTTCTCTCATATTCGTATTTGGTTTGGTTTTACTGGGTAAAGACTTTCCCCTTCCCGAATGCTACTTCTACTTCCAATTTCAATAATCTTTCGGCAAAACCCTGGATTTTGTTGTTGTATTCCGACATTATTTCATCGATTTCTTTTGACATGGTGCCCATCTTCTCGATTGCTTCGTTGACCTTAGGTGCCATCATGAGAACCTTCTGGGTAATCTGAGGATAATCTTTGATGCGTATCTTCATATTATTCAGAGATTCCCTCATCTCAGACAAATGTTGGTTGAAGAACTCCAGTGATACACTATCTCCACCACTCGACGGATTACCGATATTTGTTAATCGTTTACCCTGCACATCAAAATCTCCATTGCTATCAAGCTTGAATCCGATACCAGGCCGCCCTTGTATAAAACTCATGGATTTGCTCCTTTTACGACCAAATTTATCGATAGTTTCATAAGACATCTTCTACCTGCGGCGACTATATTGGTACTGGCTAGACCATCGACAAGTAACGGACTTTATCAATCCTTAATATATTATGATGTTATATATATATATACATTAATAACATTAATAAACGATGCCTTCTTCGCGCAACTCCTCTATTATTGACATTATCTCATTATCGTGTCCAGTGTGGCCAGCCATTTTAGAACCCCACAGTAGTCGGAGGCGGTCAACCAGCTCTTTTGCTTCATTCCAATAAGCATACTCTTTGTGTTGTTTACTCACGACTTTTCTGTATGGTAATGATTTGCTCATTCCTCTACCACCTTTAACTTCATTTAACAGGAGTTGACTCCTCATTTTATGCGGTGTGCCGATTAATGGCTTTATGACTAGCTGATATTTCTTCCTCGCACTATTATTCAAACCTTCTCTGATGTCATAATTCTTATATGGCGCTCGTGTAGTCTCCAACAAAGTGGTGTATATTCTTTTATCTTGATCATCGATAGTTCTTGGCACATGTTTCATAAAGATCAAATCGTATAATCCAGTTGTTGCTGGAAACGCTACGCTCCTCTTATTACCGCGCCATAATTCGATTTGGTCTGCAGGAAATCGGATTTCCATATTACCCATTTTCAATTCCCCTGTTTTGGAATCGATGTGAACGCCATATGTTGTATCATAATTCGAGTTATTTTCTTTCAAATTCCTCAAATGCTCCATTATTTTGCCCTGTAAGTCGCTCGCGGTTGTTCCATCTACAGAAGGATACACTTTAATATCACTGCTTGAAATTTGAGACGAAGATGTTGGTGGTGTTTCCAATAGAGTTGTATACTTAGGTCCTCCGTTATGAGGCGATGATGGTAGCGGTTGAAAGCTATTGCTGAAATTCCCAGACTCCCCATGTTTCTTGAACGGCTTCGTCGCTACAGCATTCGCCTCATTACTCGATATTGGTGTGGAATAATATGTCGGGTGTGCTATTGTCAACGTTGAAGGTTTGCTATAACTCTTCGGAGTAGCTGCTGGCATTAGATTTTGCTTGGCTACTGCCGCCGTTGCTGCCGCGGTGATAACCTTCAATGGTTTTGTCAGCGGCTCATAAGCTTTTTCTAACATCATTTGGTTACTGGTGAGTTCGCTCTTGAGACTTTTAAATTTATTCCTTACCGCATCGGTTGCTTCAACAAGTTGGCGTTTGAGGTGTATTTCTGAAGCGATTTCACTACTAGGTGTGCTCATTGTGCTATCCAAAGGTTGAATGAAGTCCATGCAGTTGCTGTTTTAGGGGTATATGAAGCAGTCGAACCCTTTCCTATAACGGCCCTCATGAATTTCACTATCCTTATCTATAACGAGAAACCCGTATCTATCTGTCCAACTTTGTGCACACATTTCTTGAAATTGTTTAAATGTTACATCTGGAGATACATGATCGGAATAAATGTGGTGTAGATTCATATCATCCTGCCTAAACATGATTATGAAGTTGGAATTATCGCGAATCAGCTGTTTCGGCACTCTCGAATACGTTTGTGCTAGATAAAAGCAATCCACATTTTTATGGCGCCCCATTGAGAAATATGATCTGATTACATCTTGTTTTTCACATATCACATCGTCGAATATGAAAATACTGTGTGGCTTCGCATCTTCCGGTTCAACAATGTCCACATTATTACTATATGTATAAAACCCCAGTCCCTTTATCGGTTCCAATACTTTCCGCAAGTACTCATACTTGGGTTGATACAACGATTTTGAATAGAGATAAACATTGGCGAATCGTAAACCATTATCGTTGGTGAGGAGGGATATCATAACATTCGTTTTGCCGCAATTTGATGGGCCGATAATGAGACTGCGTATAGTATTAGGTAGTAGGAATCCATGCCGACGTTGTGTAATTATACCATTTCCTAACCCTACTTTTTCATCGAAGTTGTCAACTCGCAATGTTTCTTGCTGCTGAACAATCTGCATTGTATGATGGTCAAATGCTATATAATGAATCGCAAACTCTGTGAATGTCATTTATATTATGAAGCTGAAGCGATACACATCGGCAAGCGATAACGGTGAAAAAAGTTTTCGAGGAAAGAGGACTGGCAGAGGATTTGTTCATACTTTAATTAATAAATTACCGGTCGAATTACATATTCCCGGCGGCTATCAGTATTGTGGTCCTGGAACAAAGTTACAGAAACGATTATCTCGAGGTGATCCAGGCATTAACCAATTAGATAGAGCGTGCAAGGAACACGATATCGCATATTTCAAGCATCCGAACGATTTATCTGCAAGGCATTCTGCCGATAAGGAATTGGAAGAATCCGCGTGGAAACGTGTTAAATCAAAGGACGCATCTGCAGGAGAGAGGGCCGCATCTTGGCTTGTTACCAATATAATGAAGGGAAAGAGGCGTTTTGGTATGGGATGCAGCAGCGGAGTGAAGAAACGTCGAGTGTCGAGGAAGAAGAAGAATACTACCAAGAGTGGGAGAAAAATTGCTTTTGGGTCCGGCATAGTGCACAAAGTTCGCAATGTGTTGCGACAAGTGGGAAAGAAGGGGGCACTCGCCAAAAACTTGGCCAAGACTTCTCTTATGGCGATTGGAGCTGCTAGAAAATTCGTCAAGATGGCTGGTGGAAAGAATAATATCCGAACACCTCGCATTATACCAATTCCTAAAGTTGGAGGAATTCTTCCACTCATACCCATTTTTGCGGGATTATCGGCATTGGGGAGTTTGGCTGCAGGTAGTGCTGGTATAGCTCGAGCTATTAATTCAGCTAAAGAGGGTAGGGAGCAACTCTCTGAAGCGAATCGTCATAATAGACATTTGGAGGCGATCGCTCTAGGAAAGATCGGTAGAGGAGTATATTTGAAGCCGTACCGAAAAGGACTGGGCATTTACTTGAAGCCGCAAAGTTCAAAAAACTAGCAGGGTTACCTCGAAGGGCGTTGACAAACATCGATTTATCACAATACATAGAGAAAATGGGTGTTCCAAACTTTCGAGGTATATTTATGAGAGATAATCTACCAAATTCTCCACCGCGCCACATAGAATCAGCCATTCTGAATCTCGATGGTATTCGAGGGAAAGGGACACATTGGGTTGCTTATAAAAAACGTGGTGGGGTAGTCGAATATTATGATAGTTATGGCGATTTGTCGCCACCCGAAGAGTTGGTGAAATATTTAAGGAGGGGATCAAAAGCTATCAAAATCGTATATAACTATGACCGTCAACCGGATTACAACACAGTCTGGTGTGGTCATTTGTGCTTGAAATTTCTCTCGTCGAAGAGTGGAAACTACGTATTATAATATGGATAGAAAAAGCATCAAACAAATGGGGCACGCATTATTGGCTTACTCGAGATTACGATCTTTGCTGAAGATGAGTGAGAAACAGCTCGCTGATATGCCGAAAGAGGTTTTAATCGGATGCGCTTCACATGAGATAGCTCTAGTGTGGGATAAATTACCTGAACAATTACGCAACGATCAAGATGTATCAAAATATCGATTTTGTGAGGAGCACCACGAACACCGCCGCCAAGAGGATAGTGACCATTCCAGCGCAGATGTCAATGATGGGCCGATACCAAGAAAAATATTATGCTGCTTTTGTCAAATAGAAGATGTAAATGTGGCAACTAACAATAAATTCGATATTAATGCTTCGCCGAACGAAAACAAGAACATTCTTCATTGTTGCAGGCAGCAATAAGGTTGATACTTCTTACTACTGCTGCTGTATACACTGAAGCTTGTTGTTTGGTTTTTGCTGTGTTTGCTTTTCCAATTGTAAAAAGTTATGTCGCAAACATTCACCATTTCTGGAGATCGCAGTATCTTGAGTGCAGATTTTTTTCCACCAATCAAACTCGATGTGAGGAATACTTACGGCTTGGGGTTACACGGTTTCTATTCATACAACTCTATACTCAATATAGATGAGACAAATAACAAATTAGGTATTTGGTTCGAAGAGGGAAGCGTTGTTCTTCAGATACCACCAGGCGCCTATGAGATAGATGAAATCAATAGAGCAATACAAAAGGCTATAGAGAGTTGGACTCCGCTGAATGGGCGAAATATTGATGATGTATTCTCCCTTCGAGCTAACAATAATACGCTCAAATGTGAACTCAAGTCCGAAATTATGTTAATTTTGAGTATTAACGATTCTATAGCCAAAGTCTTGGGCTTTGAACCGAAATATTACAAGCCCAATGTTTCGCATGAATCCACTTTGCCTGTAAACATCATAAAGGTACGATTGATACGGGTTGATTGTAATATCACTACTGGAGCGTACCTCAATGGTGAGGAGGTTCACACGCTTTACGAGTTCGATGTCGATGTGGAGCCTGGATACAAACTCTCAAAGGAGCCGAAAAATATTATATATCTACCAATCAGTCCGACAGGGCGTCAGTCTATCGACAACATCACACTGAGAATTTTGGATGATAATGACCGATTAGTTGACTTTCGCGGAGAGAAGATTATAGTAAAATTGGAATTGAAACAGCTCGATTAATTATTACAACGGTTTGGAAAAATGGGTTTCTGCTTCGGAAACCAATCAAAACGTGTATCTCTCGCTGCAAACCCCACTATTCTACACACTACCGTTAAGAAGAAGTGTAAACGGGGTAGAGGATTCATTCAAAGACAGCTCACCGGTCAGGTAGGACGTCATAGATTATCTGCGAGCGATATAAATTTTTTGGAATCTATTGGTCTGACAGTACGACAAAGACGACGACGAACGAGTAGAAATTAGTGAACAATGGTTGTCACAAGTTCTACTAGCTTACAATTGGAGGTGTTTGATGAACCAATTTTCGATCATTCACTAATTAGCCTACATGAGCATACATACAAACCATATGGTTCACCATCATTCAAGAATTCTGATGAAATCAGGATAGCTGTCAACTTTCAAGATTTGATACTCGATATTTCTGATAGCTACATATATATTGAGGGGAAATTCACACCAGATGATGCAACGAAATCCTGCTATCTATCTAACAATACCTTAGCCTTCCTCTTCGATGAAATTCGTTATGAAATGGGTGGCGAACAAGTATGTATGATTCGAAAACCAGGCATTACTACCACAATGAAGAGCATGATCTCTTATGGAGATTCTAACGCTAAATTTCTTGAAACAGTCGGATGGGGAATTGATAGCGAAAATCAGCCAATTCTAGACAATTCTAGTCACATATTCAGTGGAAAACTACCGCTAAAATATTTAATGGGGTTCGCTGAGGATTATAATAAAGGTATATTGAATGTGAAACAGGAGCTGATACTCATCATAGCTCGATCATTCAAAAACTGCTATATAGGAGAAGTTGATGCCAGTGTGGAGATTAACAAAATCGAATGGAAGATAGGACATATTATGCCATCGGATAAGCAGAGGTTGAAATTACTGAACCGTCTCAATAAAAGTTCTACAGCAAAAGTGAAAATTGCATACAGGATGTGGGATCTGTATGAATTACCGTCAATTCGTGAAACATCTTCAGACATTTGGGCTGTTAAAACCACCAATAGTCTCGAGCGACCAAGGTACATTATCATAGGCTTCCAAAATTCTGGTAACACAGATAATAGATCCAAGGATACCACCCAATTCATTCATGCGGGAGTCAACAATATTCGACTGTATTTGAATTCGGAAGTTTACCCTTATGAACGGTGGAATTTGGATTTTGGAAAAAAGTTAGATGCTGTAGCCTATTATGCATACGATAATTTCCAACGAAGCTATTATGGTAAAGACATGAGCGAACCAATGATGAGTATTGAGGAGTTTAGAAAAAATCCGTTATTCATCATAGACTGCAGCCATCAACCGGACACATTGAAATCTTCAACTGTCGATATCAAGTCGGAGTTTGAGACACGCCAATCGAAATTTCCATCTAATACCAAGGTATATGCGCTCATTCTTCACGATGCATTTTTGACATATAGCGCACTAGATGGTTCAATACAGTTGGGTGCTCCTTGAATACACTCTACAGATCTGGAGCAAATTCTAGCCTCCGTCCACCTCCACCACCACCGCCACAGCCGACCATGAGCATTCGAAGCCTATAATTGTATTAGATCAGTTTTTTCATTATTATTATTATGTTCATTATTATTTATTATCATCATGATTATTATTATTATTATTATTATTATCGACACATGTATCTGCACTAAATTGAATAAAAGTAAACAAATGTTTTACAAATCATCGTTTTTATTTCTTGATTGATAGACAATGAAAAATGCGAGCTCATCATCATCATTCCATAATTTATATATATACATGCAAATGATAATAGTATGATTGAAGCATCTCTTAGCAATATCATCATTTCGATTCTTCTTCTCCTTCCTCCTCGTTGTCGGATGATTCTGGAATTACCCCCAAGTTGTACTTCCGTATCAGGCTGTTTGGTAGGAAATCAAAAATTTCATACAGAAATTGGTCCAAGTCCTCTCCCACCATTGCTTCAAGAAATTCCTCCAAAGTGAAGCTACCATATTCGAACCGGGCGCATAACATATAACCCTTTCTATATTGTTCGGCTTGTTTACAGAGTCGTTCAACTTGTTCTCGATCGAAGCATATGCTCAAATCATAATTTGTCGCATGCATTGCATCACGTGACAAATCAGAGAACTGACATTTCAACCTGCTCACTGCTGATTTGATGTCTTCCGCTGCCGGCCAGAATTGACTAGAATAATACATCCACATGTTGGGGAACAGGAGTCTGTAAATGATAAAAAAAAGTTTGGTAATGATGAGATTATTTGGGAGATTTGTCTTTCATTGAATTCTTTTTGGAACCTAATTTATTACTTACCGCAAACGGTACGATCTGCGTTAGTGGCTTGTGTTAATGTAATAATAATTATCATATAATTTTTAAACCCTTTTCACTAAACTATACTAAAAAAACCTATCAGAAATAATTAAGTAGAATAATTCCGAATTAATTTTGCTTGAAGTCAAACTTGATGAGAGCACTCGTTTTTGCACCTACATATAATGGCTCACTCTGGCCCAAATATGCTAGAGTATAAAGACCATTTGAAGAATTCATCTCATCAATGTCGCTGTCACTCAGCAACTCTACAACTCTTTTGGGCAACCAACATTTCAGACTAGCCTCAGTTTCTTCATCGTACAATATTACAGAACCGCTCCTACCAAACCTGGTTCCACATAGTGATATTTTCTTGACCACATAGCTTTTATTCAAGAGTAGTGATGAGATAACAGTTTGCTTGATAATATCATTGTCTTCGTTAATTCGATTATTTATCGTTAACAAATCAATTTTAGGAGCTGCCATTATAAATTCTTCTTTGTTGAGTGAAAAGAGGTGTAAAAAGTATATAAATAATTTTTACTTACATATAACAGTTCACGTACACTTTTATTGCAAACACTTTATATTCCCAATCAATTTGAGCGGGTATATTTTTTATGTGCGAGTTGGTGGTGCGTATCTTCCGTATTATTAGGAGAACTATGCTCTCGCAGACGATACAATGATGTATTTATAGGAACTGGGATATGTGACGTAACACAGCACCCCACTTCTACCAAAACGACCTCGACCAGCCTACTCCCATTTTCAAGGTCGCACACGCTTTCACCTCCCTCTCCAAGGTCGAGGTCTCTCTCTCTCTCTACAACTCAAGGTCACTCGTTCCCAAGGTCACATATGCGAAGGTTACTCGTACAACCTTCCTTCAAGGTCACTTTGTCTCGCCCTCAAGGTCACCTCCGCGTTCAAGGGCGTGCTGTCGACACTTCACTATACGAGGTTACTCCCGCCCAAGGTCAGACCCGTTCAAGGTCACTCCCGCCCAAGGTCGGAGGACGGTGACCTAGGGCGGAGAGCCAGAACCGGCCAATCTTTACTACTTACATCTGTCCGAGTTCAGTGCCAGGAGAGTCCGACGCGCAGCCATCAGAGCCACGACCACTACATGATATTAATTATAGTTTGGAATGTTACATGCAGCATTAGAGTAGACCGGCAAGCACAAGATCCCTTAGGATGATTACGCTATGCAATATTGTTGTTGCGATTACGACGCCCGCATTTCGGTAGATTGAAAATCCTTATCGCAATTAACGAAATAATATAAATTATGACAAAATATCTCCATAAAGTTGTTATTCTGTATGCCGATGATAAGGGGGTCAAAATAACAAGAAATATTACCTCGTTATCAAAACCGCAGAGATAATGACGTTCGCGCGATGGAAATTAACGTCGTCACGTCGCCATCGTGAATAAATAAATTAAAAAAAGCTGTCACCGATGGAAATTGAACCAGGGATCCTTGCATTATGAGGCAGTATTGAAGTCATTTATTTCTTCTTCAATTATATACATCACATATTGCCAAACACGTTTCATCAATGTTGGCACATCTGTGGTGTGCCTGAGTATCCTTCCGCTTGGCGCAGAGGTGGCTGGTGTTTGCCAGGGAATGTAAGTGGATATGCGAGGTGTTCGTCACAGGTACCCAAGAGGGTGGGGGAGCTGTTAAGTCGCGATCGATGTGGGTGGGTTTTCTTGATTATGGAGGAAAAGTGAAAAAAATTGGCAAAACCATAAAAAACCTCCTTCTTGTTCTGCTCGGGCAGTTGTACCACACTTTCGTGCGGCACATCTGCCCGAGTTCAGTGACTGGTAGTGATTTCTCACATCCATGTCACTTTTTTATTTTCCTGCTTGAGAGATAGTCCTGTCTGAACTCCCCCCGGTGTCTCCGGTTTTCCCGAGAATCCGGGGGGGTTCCCAACTATAGATAAAAGGTTCTCTGAACACATCGGTTGATGCATATATCAGCCCTTGTTTCTTGCGTATGTTATGGTGTTGGCGTAGTGTGGTGATGTTCCGGGTAAGGTCACTTCCAGCGATGTGGTATTTGTAGAATTTATTTGATATTTTAAGAATGAATTCGTTGATTCTTGGCAAATTACCACATCTTTCGTGGAGATCTGCCACTCGAGATTATCTATCACCATTGGTGATAATACGAAGTACTTTGTTCTGCAGCACCTGTAGCCTATTCATAAGAGTAGGTGAGATGCTGCAGAACACAGGACACGCGTACGTCATCACAGGCCTGATGACCTGCTTGTACACCAGGACCTTGTTCTCCTGCGAGAGTGCAGATGTCTTGGATAACAAGGAGTACATATTTTTGATGGCTGCTTCTGTTTTTCGAATGAGGTAGTTGATATCGGGCCTGAATGTCATACGAGTGTCCAGATTAACCCCCAGGTATTTCACAGGGACCATGTCCCTCACCTCGACACCTTTGACGGTCAAAGGTCTGTTCAGCTTCGATTCCTTGAACTTCTGATGGAAGTTGATAACTTCGGTTTTCGCGCTGTTTATACAGATCTTTGACTCGTCAAAGTAGGGCACGATTCCCCTGCTGCCTTTGCTGTCTGGCAATATCCGAGTCGGCCGAGTGTGCATAGATCGCTGTGTCATCTGCGTACAGTGCAGTGCTCGTCCGCTCGAATACAGGGAAATCGTGCGTAATAGTGTGTATAGTAGAGGTGAGAGGCAAGATCCCTGCGGAACACCTGCTTCGAGTGGAAAATCTCCCGATATACTTTCGTTGACCTTAACCCGGATTTTCCTGTTGGTAATATATGCATCGATAATTTTGATGATAAAAATCGGCACTCTCGCCTCGCCTTTTCTATGTCCATTATGACCATAACGGACCATTCGGGCCACTTGGGACACAGTGCTGTGTCTTTTGCGGAACCCGAACTGCTCCTTCGGTATAAGGTCCAGCTCATTGACCTCTTGAGATATTAGTCGTAAGAGGACTCTATCCACGATCTCATCTACGGCGCTGAGCAGAGATATGGGGCGATAGCCATTTGTGGATTCCAGGTTTTTGCCCTGTTTCGGGATGGGTACAACAAGCCCAGTTTTCAGGCATTCTGGGTAGTGCTGGCATCTTATGATAGCGTTGATGACGTAGTGTAATTGCACTACTGCTTTGCGAGACATGTTTTTTAGGAGAACCATGTCCAGACTATCAAGCCTTTATTGATGTTCAGATATTTGGGGATGTAATACTCTGCCCCAGGGTTCGTCTCGAGAGAGGGATGGTGGGCTGTGCTCTTATTCGTGCATCTGTTGCCACCATGTCCTCCTGAACCTTCCCCACTGGCTCTTTATCAATTTTGGATATTCTTTGGAAGTTCCTCCCAAGCATTACCGCCTTCTCCGGATCTGAGACCGCTTCCTCACGACCATACTCTAGGGTTGGGATGTGGGTGAACTGTTTTTTCAATCTTTTGGTCATTTTTCAGAGATTATTGTCGCGAGGGTCCAGACTCTCCAACTTGGCTCTCCAGGAGGAGTTCCTGTGCTCTCGGATTTCACATTCTATCTGATTGCAGATCCTCCTGAAGGCGCCCCTGGCTTCCAGCGTTCTGAGTTGTTGCCAGCGGCGTCTCAGGATTCTTTTTTCTGTGAGGAGCTCTAGGATCTCTTAAGGGAGTTCGTCCTTGTTAGAGTCTATGCTGACCTGTCTCGTGGTGGAATCTCTAGCCCAGGTGATGTTCCTAATGATTGCTTCCATCTCTCGATTTATTTCTTTCTTCTTTATATTATTTTTAATTATAGTTCTTTGATCCAGCTGCGCTCTGAACATCCGCCAGTTCGTGTTTTTGTAATCAAAAATTTTCTCCATTATTTCGGGAGGCATCTGTCCGAATTCAAACAGAACTGGCAAATGCCCAGAGCTCAGCTCATCCACTACCTCTAGGTCAGAGATATCCATCACTTTCATGGACAGCACTATGCCCAGGACTGTCGGTGTCATTCCATTAACGGGGTAATGCGTGGGAGTTTTTTTTTTATCGCTTGGAGCGCACGAAAGGGAATCCCTATAATGTTCAAAGAACATCGTGCGTTCCTAGGGAGGATAGGGACAGGAGGTAGGTATTGGAATTTTTTTTGAACTTTTGGAGATTATATGTTGTTGGGAATACTTCCACAGGCAATGAATTCCAGAGCCTAGCCGTTCTATGGATGAAGGAGTCTTGATAAAGTGCTGTTCGACATCTTTCGAGGTTGACAACGAAAGGATGTGCTGACTGGGCTTGTCTAGTTCGTCTGATTGGTATTGCTAGTGAAGGGATGATAGCAGAGATTTCCGAAGAACATTTCCCGTGGAAGTATCGATAGAAAAGTGGAAGGTCGCCGACCTTTCTACGGTGTTCCAATGATGTCAAAGAGTGAGTGAGTGTGGCGTCACCCACTAGGCGAATGGCTCTTCTCTGGATGGAATCTAAGAGCATCAGCGTATGTTTTGGTGCTGAACCCCATATGTGGGAACAGTATTCTAAAACAGGCCGTATCTGCGCTTTGTAGATCATGAGAAGCTGTTGAGGTGTAAAGTAGCTTTTCGCACGGAACAAGAATCCGAGTTTTTGTGAAGCAGCTTTTGCGATGGATCTGACATGATTATCCCATAAGAGAGTGTTGCTGATGGAAATACCGAGCATAGATATGGTGGGCTTGGTGGGGATGGTGGATCCAGACATCACAATATCGGGCATACTGAGTTCCGCCTTTCGAGAGAAAATGCAGGCTTGAGTTTTGGTGGCGTTGAATTCAACTAGGTTGTTTGTTCCCCAGGCTGTGATTTCAGCAAGATCTTCATTGACAGCATTGACCTGCCTGCGCCGTGAGTTCTTAGTTTCCTGGGAAGAAATGGGAATTCTGGAAGAGAACGCAGTATGGAGGGTACTATCATCTGCAAAGCTGTGGATGGGGCAAGTTGTTACTCCCAACAGATCATTGATATGAAGCAGGAATAATGTTGGTGCCAAAATTGATCCTTGTGGAACGCCGGAATTGATGCCAATGGTATCAGACGATACACCGTCCACCACCATGTAAAGCGATCTGCCTGAAAGAAAACTCGATAAGAGATGGCATAGCTGAGTTGGTAAGCCGTATGATGGTAGTTTGTGGAGGAGTCCTTCGTGCCAAACACGGTCGAATGCTTTCGATATGTCCAACGCGACAGCTAGAGATTCCCCATGTTTTTCTATTGAAGATTGCCATAAATGGGTGACGTAGGCAAGTAGATCTCCAGTAGATCTTCGGTGGCGAAAGCCGTATTGTCTATCATTGATGATTCCTGAGCTCTCCAGATATTTGATAAGCTCAATATTGATGGTTTTCTCCATCACTTTGGAGATTACTGATAACAGGGCAATGGGCCTGTAGTTGTTGGGCAGGTTCTTGTTCCCTTTTTTGGGGATTGGTTGGACTCTAGCTGTCTTCCAGCATGATGGAAAAATACCCGACCTGTACGAGATGGTAAACAACTTGCAGAGAATCGGTGTTAATTCTGGTGCACATTTCTTGAGGATAATGGGTGGAATTCCATCGGGACCGTTAGCCTTATTCGTTTTGAGACCAATCAAAATTCGTCTGATAGTGCGTTGACGGAAGACGATTTCGGGCATTCGACTCTCAACGCGTGGAATGTCTGGCGGCAGTTTTCCTTGGGAATCTAAAGTAGAGTTTGCTGCGAACATCTCTGCAAAAATATTTGCTTTCTCCTGCGATGTTATTGCTAATGTGCCGTCGGATTTGGACAGTGGTGGAAATGAACTATTAGTGAAATTTCTTCCGACCGCTTTAGCAAGGGACCAAAACGAACGGGAGCCATTGGGGCAATCTATGAGTTTGGATCTTATCTTGGAATTGTATGTTTCTTTCGAAGCATCTATTGTTTGGCTGCAGTTATTCCTGGCATCAACGTATTCTGCTCTAGTCGCGAGGTTAGGGTTTTTGCGCCAGCGATGGTAGGCTGTTTGTTTCAAGGCAACAGTTCTAGAACAGTTTTTGTTGAACCAGGGTTTCGAAGGAGATGATCTTTTCGAAAAATGAGGTATGTATGTGTCCATTCCGAGCATGATGATCTCGGATATTTCAGCAGCACACTGTGAAGGGTCCTCAGAGTCAAAGCATACTCTATGCCAAGGAAACTCGGAGAAAAACATGCGGAGACCGTCCCAATCTCCTGAATTGTAATGCCATATGAGACGTGGGGGTGCCGGAGCAGTTGATGGAATAAAAAATGGGCAGGTTGTGGAGATGAGTGTGTGGTCAGAATGAGTGTGTGGTCAGAGTGTTAGAGAAGTCCAGGTTCACATTGGCTGCATGCACGTATGCCTTCATCTTGTACCCGTTCTGATTGTCCTGGACCCGGTTGCCCAATCAGCATGTCCCGCATTGACATCAGCCCCTACTATCACTTTGTTGCCAGCACTAACCAGCGCCTCTAAGTCTTGTTCCGTGGAAATTGTTTCTGGGCCTGTTGTACACTGGAAAAATAATTTCCCCACTCCGTAGTCTCACCTCTGCATGTTCTATTGAAGTTTGCCTTGGTGAGACCTCGGTGTGGAGAATATTGTTCTTTGTTCTTAATGAGGATAGTTACCCCCCCCCCCCCCATCTATCTGTATTAGGCCGATTGACCCTGATCGTGTTAAAGCTTCTTAGTCTTAGGTTGTGGTCATGACGGAGCTTGGTCTCGGACAAAAGTATATTGTCCAATTTGCGGCGATATATAAAATTAACAAGTGACGGCATTTTGTACCACTAATATTATAGTTGCCGATGTTTTTGGAGAACCTCGTCACTTTTTCGACTATCTCCCAAGGGTTTGTTTCGTCCCCAATCGCGATGTTCAGATCCCTCACGCATCTAAATACCCCAGTATGATTTACCTTCTGCTCCAGGAGCTCGGTCTCTGCGGCGATACTCGTTATCGTCTCGATTCCCCTGCCAACCCCAGGCCCTCTCTTCGTAGTTGGTGTGGGGTGAGCTAGATCTTCTCTCCTGGTGAGCTGCCTGGCCTCTCTAATATTGGTCCCCATTGATTGGCTGGCCTCTCTCTCAAGTCTTCTTTTCTTTTCTCCCACGCATTTGTGGTGGGGGGCGGGGCTGGGGCATAGGTCCGTCCACCTGGTTGTCTGGCTTTTTTTTATTGATGGTTTGAATTCTGCGGATATAGCTAATGCACGAACTGTAGTTAGCCGGATGGGCTTCACCACAGTTCGCACATTTAGCTGGCTCCTGTTTAGGTAGCTTGCAGTCAGCAGTGGGGTGTCCACCAGCACACTTCAGGCACTTGTGGTCCCTGTAGCAGTTTCTGGTAGCATGGCCCCACTGCTGACAGCGCTTACATTGTGTAACTGCCCGGTTGTTCCTCCTCAGCTCCCACGAGATCCTAACGGACATTAGTGTCTTTACTTCATCATTTGGGAGCCGAATAGTGACAACCGGGTCCAGATAGAGAGGCCTATACCTAGTGTTGAGCCTGTAGACCTCCTTGATTTCGAATTTATATTCATCTTCCAGTTCGTTTTTTATCTCGGAGGGCTCAGGCTCAAAGTCCAAGCCCCTTAACACAAATGCGGGTTTTGTCTTCCTTGAGAGAACAGGTATAAAACGATACCTCGTCTTCCTTCACCTTGTTCTTGATGGTTTCGAAATCCTCAATGCATTCCGTGAATAGGAGCGTCGAGCACCCCCCCCCCCATATTTGAAGTGGAATTTTTTCGTTGAAAAGTCCAATTTGTTCATTAGCGCAACTCAATGTGAAACAACACACGTTTCAGCCCTCAAAATGTCTGCAACATCCTCTTCCACCAATTCGAATGTGATGTGGTATTTGGTGAGTGACAAAATTTTGACACCATCGCAAACGAATTTGGTTATGGTGATATAGTCTCCGCAGGTGGTAACGGCAGGATCAGATTCTTCAATGAAACAGCTAGGGCAGGGGTGCTTCAAAAAAGTCTTGTTGCTTGCTCAACCTTCTCCAAATACGTATCACCGTCACCATAATAATCCATCATTGCCAATGAACTAGTACTACCGTTTACTAAAAACACTTCACGAGACGAATAACCAGAGTCGATACTCATTGCTATCAAACTGATGTGTTGGATCGGGTCGGTCCTCACTATTATACCACCACTGCCGACTCGTCACAACATCCGGTTGATTGGAATGGTTGTTATTTGTCAGCGATCGACGTGAAATGCCCCTCACATCAATTGAATTTGTGCTAGTTTTCCATATGATTACATTATAACTTGTTGGTGGAATCAATCCAGCTGTTGTGTGTATCATCGAATCCCAGCCATTTGACAAACACGTTTTCACCCCTCTTCCTTAGAACTTTTTTCACTAGGTAAACATCGGAATTTTTTGTTTTTGCAATTCTTCAGGATAAAAGGCACCTCTGATTGGTGTACGACGCAAATCTTTCAAGATGTATGTAGTAGGTTGCGTAATACGAACTTTTACGATTTTGAATAGTTCAGTAATCCAATTTGGTGTATAATTCTTTTCGAAAACATGTTTGGCTTTGCTCATTCTCACAATGTCACCAACGTCGAATTTTCTGGTTCCAGCAATTTTGATGTGATTGTACGTAGATTTAAGAATATCTTGTTCGTTGGCTTTGGTGACGTCACTGGGCTTACATCTAATCGTCGTATGTTTCGTGTTATTATAATCTTTCGTAATTTCAGGCAGGTCAACTATCCAACGGTATGAGCCATTCAAACTAAAGTACTTGTATAGCTTCTCCTTCAATGTCCGTATATGACGTTCAGCAATGGCTGCCTTCATTATGGTATACGTATGATAATGGTTGATAGAGAACTTTTCCATCAGACTTTGAAACTTTCCGTTGTAGAACTCAGTACCTTGATCGGTTTGCAAGTTCTTGGGAACTCTGGTGTTGCCAGCATGTGATAGGATATCTGCAAATGCTCGAGCAATTTCAGTACCAGTTTTTGATTTCAATGGTCGAGTCCATAGGTACTTGGAAAAACAATCAATCACAACCATTATCAGCTTATGGTCCTTATTTACAGAGGCGTAGGGTCGTATTTCGACCAGATCCATTTGCCATAGGTCATCCAAGCCTTTGATGATGATGCAACGTCTCGGGAATTTCTTACGTGCAGGTCTATTAAATTCATTAACGAGTTGATGTTCTTCAGAATGTAACATGTTGACAACGTCGGATGGATGATGATGTGAAAAACGATGACACAAGGAGTTTATTTGATTCACACAGGAGATTTTGTTTTTGGTGGTCGTGGTGGTAGTGTCACAGTCGAAGATTTTGGAGCTACAATCTTGGCGACATCCGTTTTGATTTTATCAATGGCATCAGCGAGTTGACGTTCTTTGTCATGGCTAAGTTTTTGCTCAACCCTCAAATCGTGCAAGCTATTCACAGTGTTGTCAATCTCATCAACAAGTTCTAGAATATTTTTCAGATTCAAGTCGATGTCGCTTTCGAGTTTTGGTAGAGAATTGTTGCGAAGCTGCTCCACATGTACGTTGGTCATGTGTACTATGTTAGCTAACTGAACAAAGTTTGTATTGTACGATGTCAGTTTAAGATCATGTACATCCACTCTCTTCCTTCCTTCGATTATTCCGTTGCTGATGCAGCTAGGTGATTTCGGATTTTTTCACCGTAATTATCGAAAGCTATCTTGAAATCTGACTTTATTTGCGATATAACTTCATCCACATATCGTTTGTTTGCAACATCAGCGGCATCTGTTGGCAGTTTTACGTTACACATCTTCAAATGACCAACATCGATATCACCGGTTGGAGTATGTGAAAATCCAGATCTCACTGTCACCATCTGAGCTGAGCGATCACTGCGTGGAAACGAACCACGTCCGAATTTGTCGAGACTCATTATGCTAATGACTGAAGTATTGTACGTTATCGATAATGGTCGGCACTTTGCTCGCCAATTAGCCCCGTCACTCATAGACATGTCATGGAAGTGTCACAGAGGTGTCACGGAAGTGTCACGGAAGTGTCACGGAAGTGCCACGAAAGTGTCACGGAAGTGTCACGGAAGTGTCACGGAAGTGTCACGGAACACGGAGATGTAACTGAATCGTCACAAAAAAACAATCTATCTGAAAATTCGTTTGGATCATCTCAATACATGTATTCGATAGGTGCTGTATTGTATGTCAACTTCAAACCACGGCCACTGCAATTGGATCTGAACATTGGACGAATAATTTCTACGTATTTGAGTCTATAGGAAGACTTACGTCCTGCAGAATTCAGGTGAGCAAGAGTATCTGCTTGTATGGGTTCGTATCATCTTTGGCAAAGGATGGATAATTATAGAAGAGTAATTGATAGAGGCCTGGGGTGCCAGGGAACCAAAAGTCATCAAGAAGTATATCTCCAGTTTTTCTATGGAAATTTATATTGTTTTGTTCCATTTATAACATTATAATATGTTCTTTTTCGATAGTCTCAATAAAGTTTTCATAGAACTGTGGTGTTTCATTTACCTCATAATGAATTTATAAATCATGTTCGTTAAAAGACCGTAGCAACTGTTCGCACTTTTCAATATTTCTTCATGATTGTTTTCTCGTGGGAAATAAAATAAAAAAACATCCTCGTATGTTTGTGGACTAAGATTGCGCCTCGTATATTACGCTTCAGTTGACGTTCGGCCACAGAACAACAAGTTCTGTCGACGCGCAGTCGATGCGCACTGGGAAAAAAAATCAAACGTGTGCCACGAAGATCAAAGGTCCCGACGCCAACTGACCCTACTGCCTCTGTAAGCTCTCTACTGTGGCGAAGTGTCAGTCTCAGAGGCCTATCTCCTAGGGCCAAACCCCTTATATAGGTGATCTCGCTGAGGTTACCCAAGAGGGTGGGGGAGACGATCAGTCGCTATCAGTGATGAGTGAGTTTGGGGGGGTGGGGATGGAGGAAAATAAAAGGTGAAAAACAAAAACCTCCTGCTCGTTGAGCTCGGCCCGTCCCGCCCACGCCCCTCGCCCGGTCCTGGCTATGGGCCAGGGTCGGACAAGGGAGCGCGTACGCTATTGGCCGAGTTCAGTGTCGGATCGTCACTTTGGGTGGGATCCTCCACTATTTATTTCCATGCCTTGAGAAAATGTGCTGTCTAGATCTTCACCGGAGCTACGCTTTTGCTGCGATGCTCTGGGGAAATTCCCGACTATAGATTTCCAGGATCTGCAAAAACATCGGTTGATGCATATATCAGTCTCTAATCCTTGGCAAATTACCACATCTCTCGTGGAAGTCTGCCACTCGCGAGTATCGATCACCGTTGGTTATTATACGGAGTACTTTGTACTGCAGCACCTGAAATCTGTTCATGTGTGTTGGTGGGATATGCTGCAGAACACCGGGCACGCGTACGTCAGCACAGGTCTAATAACTTGCTTGTACACCAGGACCTTGTTCTCCACAGAGAGTGGGGAGGTCCTGGCTAACAGCGGGTACATCTTTTTGATGGCACCTTGAGTTTTCTGTATCAGATATTTGGTATTGTATTTTCCATATTTTCTTCAGGTAAGGTACATGATTGGGAGATGGAAGGTTCTTGAATAGAAATATTAGGACTTTCATCCATAAATAAATCATCATAGAGCCTACAAAAGGAAGAGAATTGATTTCAATGTCAAGATCTACAAGTATTTTTTCATTATTCCCTATACATAATAATTGATTACAAAATTTTCCAAGCTACAGGCTGTGTAATAATTAGTCTGAAAAATCTAAAGCACTTTTTATTGAAAGAGTTTTAATTTCATTCTTGAAAATAGTGCATTTTCTTAATTACTGTTCTTGCAAACATTCAAAAAGCAGTGTAATTTATCATGAAAATATCAATGGTTTTCTGCTGGGACGCCACTGAACTCAGCAAGGCTAACAAATACTTCTACTACAAATATGCTCACCAAATTTCAAGAAGATTTAAATGAAGATTCTCCAGATATATTAGTAAAACATTTTTTAAACTTCAACACCATCTGTTGAAAACAAAGCATTTGAAATATATATTTATGTTTTTTCTTATTTTGATGAGTTATATATGACCTATTGAAGTTTGAAGTTTGGTAGGTCATATTTTATTTTGAGAATGAATAATTTTTCATTATAGGAATGTATAATAATGACCAAGACTATCAAATAATAAAATAGGTTTGGATTGTTTGCATGGAATTTCGAATAAGAATGAAAAAAAAATTCCTATATTGCTAGGAATATTCTAATGGACTCCAAGAAGATGAAATGGTGGTAGTTATACTAAAAATATGATAAAAAATATTATAGTTTGGAGGACAACGCCTTTCTTTTTCAGCTTTTTCATGCCTTGACATTCCAGGGGGAAATGCCTGGAGCATAACCACTAGGTGGTAATAAGTGTTTGCCTATTGCATCAGTCCACTTTTGTCGAACATTATCCTCCTATAAAAGTATAAAGTATAAAGATGAAAAAACGAAATGCAAAGTTATTGAACTAAATTCGATAAACATGCAAATATTCACCTTGGGTTACCCTGTACAAATGCAGGGAATGGCCTGTACTTGTTTGAGATTGTCCACAAACTATGCAATAGTACATGATGTTCAGAGAGAATTAAAACACAACAAAAACTGAATACAACACTGAACTATGAATAACGACAACGCGGAAAACAACAACAAGAACTAGAAACAGCAAAACTCGAAAATAATAGGGATTAACACTGATAGGAACACTAAGGACTAAAACACTGGAAACACTCAAAAGAAGAACTGCAGACTGTAGAGAGGATACGATAGAATAACTAGGAATCGAAATGAATCCACGCGAACTTTGAATTCGAAATTCAAATCGATAAATTTGACAATCAACGACCTTGACAACAGGCACACAGAGCTGCAGATAATTTATAGCCGCGACGCCCTCTACAGGTGATTTCTGAACTATGGCCAATAATCCATCGACACTTTCTGACGAAAAACAATTGAAAAGTGAAAACACCATAGTTATAAACATCTCAGTCTCAGCCAACGCCATCGTTATCAGAAGGTGTGGTCAAAATGGCGTTCATTGGGTCAATAGAACCGTTTTGTCCAAAGGAGTCTGATATTGCTTCGTACATGGAACGAATGGAGCAACTTTTCGGGTGTAACGATATAAGAGAGGAAAAAAAAGTGTCGATTTTCATCACACTCATAGGAGGTGATCGAGGCTTATGGTGTTCTTAAAGATCTATAGTAGCGCCCTCCCTTCCAAGTACAAAAACCTTTCAGCAATTGAAAGATGTGTTAACCAGTCATTATTGTCCGAAGAAGTTGATAATCGCAGAAAGATTCAAGTTTTATTCTGCTCAACAAGAGTCAAATGAGGATATAAAAACTTTTGCAGCCAAACTGAAGAACTTGTCGAAGTCATTTGAGTTTGGTACATTTCTGGATGAAGCTCTCAGGGATAAGTTTGTTTGTGGCCTCAAATCAGAAAATGTTAAACGCAGATTGCTCAGTGAAGATAATGTCACCTGGGTGAAATCATACCAAATTGCAGCCAGCATGGAGCTTGCAGAAGGGCAAATCCGAGCTATGGGCTCCGATATATCAGTCAATAAGGCAGGGTTGGCATGAATTAATTCATATGAATTAAATCAGTGATTTAATTCGTGAATTAATTCCATTGACTTTTTTCGAAAAAGTCATGAATTCATTCAAATTTTTAAAAATGAGACAAATTGCACTATTACCTTCGATTTTAACTAGTTTAAACTGAAAAATTCGATCGTATTTTGGCAAGACTTTGTTATTTCAAGCATGACAGAGATTTTTACTAACAGATATATACAGTATCAAGTATCATCCATAAAGTCCATAACATATGAGAACAGGTTTATTATCACAGCATTGAATTTTTTTCTCTCGGCGATCCATTATGCATATCCGATAACTTGAAAATCGATTTTGACACATGTCACGTGATCACTGGTATGGTGATAAATAAAAATGATACTATAAAGCGACGAAAAGTGGGGTTAGATAACAAAATATCCATAAACATTTCTTATTAAGTTGCTATTCCACATTCAGTTTCGAGCAATTTTTGGAGGAGAATTTCCGAGAATTGGAAATAGCTATATTTTTTCGAATATTCTTCAATTTTGTTACAATTCTCTTTTTTTTCTGACAGTAGTGATGTTGATGATGTACAAGTTGAATAGAATTCAATTTTATGCTCACATATGGAGTTTCCAGCCATTATTTGAGAAAAATAAAAATAGCTATTTTTATTTTTTTTTAAATAACTTCATCCCATTCAACCCCACTTTTTGCCATGGTAATTTTTTGAATTTACTGCCATACCAGTGATCAAGTGACATGTGTCAAAAACGACTTTTAAGTAGTCAGACATGCATAATAGATCCCCGAGAAAAAATGTTTCGATATTCTACTAATAAACTTTTTCTCTATGTGTTACGAACTTTATGGATGATACTGGATCTATATGTATCTATTATTCTGTATTCTATCATCACTTTAATTTTGTTTTGAAAAAATTACATGATATATTATGATGTTATTCTACAAGATTTCTGAAGGGAATAAAAACATAGTTTTTTTGTTCCTTTTTTTCTATTTCGCTTTGGGTAAATAAAATTTGTTTTTTTTTCAAATGAATTAATTCAAAAAAGTCTGACTTAATTCAAAAAGTCGGACTTTGATGACTTTTTTATAAAAGTCATGACTTATTCCAACCCTGCAATAAGGTCAGTCAGAATGTAGCACGAATACCTCATAAACCTAGTCAATCAAGTCAGACATCTGGTCAATCATCAAGTCAGTCACCAAGTCGATCATCGAATCAGTCTTACCCACCAAGACACAACAATTTGAAACCATGTTTTAGTTGTGCTAGAAGGCATGATCCGGGAAGTTGTCCTGCTAAAAATTGGGAATGTTTCAAGTGTCATAGAAAAGGTCATACTGGCAGAGTTTGCAGGAATTCCACTGTAAATGTCTTGGATGTGTCGGATGGGGGAGAAAATGTATCAGCAGAGTTGAAGGAAGATTGTGACTCCCTTGATTTAGGATACATTTTAAATATTCAGGCAGAAAATGAAAGGTCACTCAAGGTAATACTGAAAATAGAAGGTACACCTGTGGAATTCGAAGTTGATTCTGGTGCCTCGAAAACTGTCATTCATAGGACATTTTATGAAGAATTCTTATCATCATTAGAATTATACCCAGTAGATTAAAATCTCAAAGTTGTAACGGGAGAAAAAGTTAAAATTTTAGGAGAAATTGATGTTAATGTTTGCTATGATGATAATGTACTTTTTTTAACTTTAGTTGTTCTAGATGGCAATAGGAGCTTTGTGCCCCTGCTTGGCAGAAATTGGATGAATATATTGAAACCCAATTGAAAAAATATGTTCACTTCAGTTGAGGAGTCTGAAGGTTGTCAAGGTCAGTCGAGTCTCAAAAAAGTATATTCAGTGGTACAGTCCAGTCAATCAAGTAAAAGTCTAGAGTCCAGCCCAGTAAGTGTTTATCCAGTTGATAATGAAATTAGTCAGTTAATCCAAGAAATCAAAAAGGATTTTGCTGATGTCTTCATTGATGAACCTAATGCCTTTATAAAAAAATTCAAAGTAGAATTGAAAGTTAAAGAGGGTACGCAACCTATATTTCACAGGGCCTATGATATGCCATATGCTCTGAAAGATAAAGTGGAGGTCGAATTGTCAAATATGGTAAAACAGGGCATTTTAAATAATGTATAAGTTTCAGTAATTGGGCAAGTCCAATTGTCATTGTTCCAAAAAAAGATGCAAATGAATTGAGAATTTGCGTTGATTTTAAAAAAAAACTGTTAATCGTGTCTTGATATCTGATCATTGTGCTTTGCCTCTCCCAGAGAACATTTTTGCATGTTTGAACGGAAAAAAATATTTAACAGTGTTGGCTTTAAAGGGTGCCTATCGACAACTTGCAATTAGTGATAATTCTAAAGAACTACTAACAATAAATACCCATGTAGGTTTATTTACATATAATAGGCTCACTTATGGAATCAGTGCAGCACCAGGTATTTTTCAAAATGCTATGGATTCAATATTGTCCGGCTTAGCAAATACAAAATGTTATCTGGATGATATCCTAATATTTGGCTTCGATCTAAAAAATTATCATGAATGTGTCACTAACGTTTTCAAGCGCTTAAAAGAGTATAATGTAAAAGTAAATCTGAAAAAGTGTAGATTTTATGAAAACAAAGTACAATTCCTGGGTCATATAATAGACGAAAATGGCATTCACCCAACAAATGAGAAAATCAAATGCATTCAAGAAATTCCAACACCTAAGACACTAACAGAGTTGAAAGCATATTTAGGGTTAATTAATTACTACGGAAAATTCATACCAATGTTGTCCACCAAACTTCAACCATTATATAATCTGTGCAAAACAGGAGTAGATATGAAGGAAAGTCGGTCAATTGATTGTCAGAAGGCTTTTGAATTAAGCAAAAAACTATTAAGTTCTGATAGTGTGCTTACTCATTATAACCCAAAATTACCCATATATCTGACATGTGATAGTAGCGGCTATGGGGTGGGAGCAATCCTAAGTCATAAAATTGATAGAGAAGAATAACATCTGGTTATGTTTGCCTCTAGTAGGTACTCTCATCTCCAAGCGAAAAGAACTACTCCAATTTAGAAAGAGAGGCTCTAGCTCTAATGTTCGGGTTAAGAAAGTTTCATAAATATCTGTTTGCTCGGAAATTTGTCTTGATAACTGATCATCAACCATTACAATTCATCTTTGGCAAAAATAGAGGTGTACCAATTTCAGCAGCAGCCAGAGTAACTCGTTGGGCAATTACATTGTCTGGTTATGATTACAGTATCGAATATAAAAAAGGGGAACTGATTTCAAATGCTGATGGTTTTTCCCGCCTACCGGTTAAGGATGAAACTGGAATTCTAGATTGTATCTACTCATTCAGCTTTCACAATACTATACCATTAAATAGTGTTGACATTAATAATAGTTCTCGTAAAGATAAAGACCGGCGTGAAAACAACGGCCAAAACATAACAGCCAATTTTCCGAAGATTGCCGAACGGCCAGTGGCGTCGTCTTTTTTTAAATAAACGGTTTCTCTTCACGATCTGCGATCCCACTGTTAGATATTTAACTGTTCATGTCCCATATTCTCGTAGTCCATCCGTAGAGGGAAGGGGGGAGGGGGCAGGAAGAAATAATATATAAAATAAAGTCTGAAAGTGGGGACGCCATGATTTCTACACCCTGGAATTATTATGGTAGATCTCTCAAAATATGAAGGAAAGAGCTGTACATATCCCATCAACTCGCAAGCCGTCTGAAGGGGGCAGCGAGAGATAAAAATATGAAGTAAATTCTGGAACTGGGGACGCAATGATTTCTACACCCTGAAAATATATTGGTGGGTCTTTCAAATTATTTAGAAGCTAACTGTCCATACCCCATCAACTCGCAAGCCGTCCGAAGGGGGCAACGACAGATAATAATATAAAATGAATTCTAAAAGTGGGGACGCAATCATTTCTACACCCTGAAATTATCATGGTGTGTCTTTCAAAATATTTAGAAAATAACTGTTCAGATCCCATCAACTCGCAAACCGTCTGAAGGGGGCTACGAGAGATAATAAAATAAAATAAATTCTAAAAGTGGAGACGTAATCATTTCTACACCCTGAAATTATCATGGTGGGTCTTCCATATCATTTGAAAAATAACAGTTCATATCCCATCAACTCGCAAGCCGTCCGAAGGGGGCAACGGTAAATAATAATATAAAATAAATTCAAAAAGTGGGGACGCAATGATTTCTACACCCTGAAATTATCATGGTGTGTCTTCCAAAATATTTAGAAGCTAACTGTCCATATCCCATCAACTCGCAAGCCGTCCGAAGGGGGCTACGATAAATAATAATATAAATGAATTCTAAAAGTGGGGACGCAATGATTACTACACCCTGAAATTATCATAGTGTGTCTTCCAAAATATTTAGAAGCTAACTGTCCATATCCCATCAACTCGCAAGCCGTCCGAAGGGGGCTACGATAAATAATAATATAAATGAATTCTAAAAGTGGGGACGCAATGATTTCTACACCCTGAAATTATCATGGTGTGTCCTTTAAAATATTTAGAAAATAACTGTTTCCATCCCATCAACTCGCAAGCCGTCCGAAGGGGGCTACGAGAGATAATAAAATAAAATAAATTCTAAAAGTGAGGACGCAATGATTTCTACACCCTGAAATTATCATGGTGTGTCTTTCAAAATATTGAGAAAATGACTGTTTCCATCCCATCAACTCGCAAGCCGTCCGAAGGGGGCTACGATAAATAATAATATAAAATAAATTCTAAAAGTGGGGAAGCAATCATTTCTACACCCTGAAATTATCATGGTGTGTCTTCCAAAATATTTAGAAGCTAACTGTCCATATCCCATCAACTCGCAAGCCGTCCGAAGGGGGCTACGAGAAATAATAATATAAAATAAATTCTAAAAGTGGGGACGCAATGATTTCTACACCCTGAAATTATCATGGTGTGTCTTTCAAAATATTTAGAAAATAACTGTTTCCATCCCATCAACTCGCAAACCGTCCGAAGGGGGCTACGATAAATAATAATATAAAATAAATTCTAAAAGTGGGGACGCAATCATTTCTACACCCTGAAATTATCATGGTGTGTCTTTCAAAATATTCAAAAAATAACTGTTCAGATCCCATCAACTCGCAAACCGTCTGAAGGGGGCTACGAGAGATAATAAAATAAAATAAATTCTAAAAGTGGGGACGCAATGATTTCTACACCCTGAAATTATCATGGTGTGTCTTTCAAAATATTTAGAAAATAACTGTTTCCATCCCATCAACTCGCAAGCCGTCCGAAGGGGGCTACGATAAATAATAATATAAAATAAATTCTAAAAGTGGGGAAGCAATCATTTCTACACCCTGAAATTATCATGGTGTGTCTTCCAAAATATTTAGAAGCTAACTGTCCATATCTCATCAACTCGCAAGCCGTCCGAAGGGGGCTACGATGAATAATAATATAAAATAAATTCTAAAAGTGGGGACGCAATGATTTCTACACCCTGAAATTATCATGGTGTGTCTTCCAAAATATTTAGAAGCTAATTGTCCATATCCCATCAACTCGCAAGCCGTCCGAAGGGGGCTACGATGAATAATAATATAAAATAAATTCTAAAAGTGGGGACGCAATCATTTCTACACCCTGAAATTATCATGGTGTGTCTTCCAAAATATTTAGAAGCTAACTGTCCATATCCCATCAACTCGCAAGCCGTCCGAAGGGGGCTACGATAAATAATAATATAAAATAAATTCTAAAAGTGGGGACGCAATCATTTCTACACCCTGAAATTATCATGGTGTGTCTTCCAAAATATTTAGAAGCTAACTGTCCATATCCCATCAACTCGCAAGCCGTCCGAAGGGGGCTACGATAAATAATATGAATTCTAAAAGTGGGGACGCAATGATTTCTACACCCTGAAATTATCATGGTGTGTCTTCCAAAATATTTAGAAGCTAATTGTCCATATCCCATCAACTCGCAAGCCGTCCGAAGGGGGCTACGATGAATAATAATATAAAATAAATTCTAAAAGTGGGGACGCAATCATTTCTACACCCTGAAATTATCATGGTGTGTCTTCCAAAATATTTAGAAGCTAACTGTCCATATCATATCAACTCGCAAGCCGTCCGAAGGGGGCTACGATAAATAATAATATAAAATAAATTCTAAAAGTGGGGACGCAATCATTTCTACACCCTGAAATTATCATGGTGTGTCTTCCAAAATATTTAGAAAATAACTGTTTCCATCCCATCAACTCGCAAGCCGTCCGAAGGGGGCAACGGTAAATAATAATATAAAATAAATTCAAAAAGTGGGGACGCAATGATTTCTACACCCTGAAATTATCATGGTGTGTCTTCCAAAATATTTAGGAGCTAACTGTCCATATCCCATCAACTCGCAAGCCGTCCGAAGGGGGCTACGATAAATAATAATATAAAATAAATTCTAAAAGTGGGGACGCAATGATTTCTACACCCTGAAATTATCATAGTGTGTCTTTCAAAATATTTAGAAAATAACTGTTTCCATCCCATCAACTCGCAAGCCGTCCGAAGGGGGCTACGATAAATAATAATATAAAATAAATTCTAAAAGTGGGGACGCAATCATTTCTACACCCTGAAATTATCATGGTGTGTCTTTCAAAATATTTAAAAAATAACTGTTCAGATCCCATCAACTCGCAAACCGTCTGAAGGGGGCTACGAGAGATAATAAAATAAAATAAATTCTAAAAGTGGGGACGCAATGATTTCTACACCCTGAAATTATCATGGTGTGTCTTTCAAAATATTTAGAAAATAACTGTTTCCATCCCATCAACTCGCAAG
Organism: Phaedon cochleariae; assembly: GCA_918026855.4. Lineage (NCBI taxonomy): Eukaryota > Metazoa > Arthropoda > Insecta > Coleoptera > Chrysomelidae > Phaedon > Phaedon cochleariae. Next base: position 34,107,118 of record OU896707.1, on the reverse strand, counting down.
CCGTCCGAAGGGGGCAACGGTAAATAATAATATAAAATAAATTCAAAAAGTGGGGACGCAATGATTTCTACACCCTGAAATTATCATGGTGTGTCTTCCAAAATATTTAGAAGCTAACTGTCCATATCCCATCAACTCGCAAGCCGTCCGAAGGGGGCTACGATAAATAATAATATAAAATAAATTCTAAAAGTGGGGACGCAATGATTTCTACACCCTGAAATTATCATGGTGTGTCTTTCAGAATATTTAGAAAATAACTGTTTCCATCCCATCAACTCGCAAGCCGTCCGAAGGGGGCTACGATAAATAATAATATAAAATAAATTCTAAAAGTGGGGACGCAATCATTTCTACACCCTGAAATTATCATGTTGTGTCTTTCAAAATATTAAGAAAATAACTGTTCAGATCCCATCAACTCGCAAACCGTCTGAAGGGGGCTACGAGAGATAATAAAATAAAATAAATTCTAAAAGTGGGGACGCAATGATTTCTACACCCTGAAATTATCATGGTGTGTCTTCCAAAATATTTAGAAAATAACTGTTTCCATCCCATCAACTCGCAAGCCGTCCGAAGGGGGCTACGATAAATAATAATATAAAATAAATTCTAAAAGTGGGGAAGCAATCATTTCTACACCCTGAAATTATCATGGTGTGTCTTCCAAAATATTTAGAAGCTAACTGTCCATATCTCATCAACTCGCAAGCCGTCCGAAGGGGGCTACGATGAATAATAATATAAAATAAATTCTAAAAGTGGGGACGCAATGATTTCTACACCCTGAAATTATCATGGTGTGTCTTCCAAAATATTTAGAAGGTAATTGTCCATATCCCATCAACTCGCAAGCCGTCCGAAGGGGGCTACGATGAATAATAATATAAAATAAATTCTAAAAGTGGGGACGCAATCATTTCTACACCCTGAAATTATCATGGTGTGTCTTCCAAAATATTTAGAAGCTAACTGTCCATATCCCATCAACTCGCAAGCCGTCCGAAGGGGGCTACGATAAATAATAATATAAAATAAATTCTAAAAGTGGGGACGCAATGATTTCTACACCCTGAAATTATCATGGTGTGTCTTTCAGAATATTTAGAAAATAACTGTTTCCATCCCATCAACTCGCAAGCCGTCCGAAGGGGGCTACGATAAATAATAATATAAAATAAATTCTAAAAGTGGGGACGCAATCATTTCTACACCCTGAAATTATCATGGTGTGTCTTCCAAAATATTTAGAAGCTAATCGTCCATATCCCATCAACTCGCAAGCCGTCCGAAGGGAGCTACGATGAATAATAATATAAAATAAATTCTAAAAGTGGGGACGCAATCATTTCTACACCCTGAAATTATCATGGTATGTCTTCCAAAATATTTAGAAGCTAACTGTCCATATCCCATCAACTCGCAAGCCGTCCGAAGGGGGCTACGATAAATAATAATATAAAATAAATTCTAAAAGTGGGGACGCAATGATTTCTACACCCTGAAATTATCATGGTGTGTCTTTCAAAATATTTAGAAAATAACTGTTTCCATCCCATCAACTCGCAAGCCGTCCGAAGGGGGCTACGATAAATAATAATATAAAATAAATTCTAAAAGTGGGGACGCAATCATTTCTACACCCTGAAATTATCATGGTGTGTCTTTCAAAATATTTAGAAAATAACTGTTCAGATCCCATCAACTCGCAAGCCGTCTGAAGGGGGCTACGAGAGATAATAAAATGAAATAAATTCTAAAAGTGGGGACGCAATAATTTCTACACCTTGAAATTATCATGGTGTGTCTTCCAAAATATTTAGAAAATAACTGTTTCCATCCCATCAACTCGCAAGCCGTCCGAAGGGGGCAACGGTAAATAATAATATAAAATAAATTCAAAAAGTGGGGACGCAATGATTTCTACACCCTGAAATTATCATGGTGGGTCTTCCAAAATATTTAGAAAATAACTGTTCAGATCCCATCAACTCTCAAGCCGTCCGAATGGGGTAACGATGCTAATTCAAGGCTAAGCCCTATTGCCGAATTTATTGCTCCTCGATTTATGCAAAAAAATGTGGGTTCTACTAGCTTGACGTTTAGCTAGCAGAACCACTTCGTAAATAAAAGTTCAATCACAAAACTAATTATGACATAATTGAAGGCTATTTCAAGGCTCTAATCCTAGCCTATTGCAAATTTTTTTACACATTGTTTTTTAAAAAAAATCATGGGTGTTGCTAACTTAACCGTGAAGCTAGCAGAACCAAATCTCAAATAAAAGGAATATAAGAATATTGAGTACCTACATCATAATTTCGGGCAAATTTTGTGCTCTTCATCGAACCTATTATCGATTTTTTTGTTGATCATTTTATGCAAAAATTTTACCAATTGTATTTTTTTCAAATTCAAAGGAAAAAGTTATGAATTAGTTGTGAATTAGGATTACTATTACCTTTGGTGAAATTGTGAAAGTAAAATTCGAAATTCTATCCTCTTCACTCATAATGAAGATATATATTAGATTATAAGGAATGTCTTGAGGTTTGAAGTAATTTTTCCCTATCTTCCCTACACAAAAGAAGAAAAATGTTGTTTAACAAAGAGACCCGCCTGACATATAAATCACCTCGTTATTTATGTTGTATTTTTTATGTTTCTTATATCTAATTGTTGGACATACTATCACAATAACAAATTCCAGTGCTCTAATGTATAGGAATGTAAGATGTTGGTGAGAAAAAACAGAAATTTAGAGCCAAAAGCGAGTCAAGCGAGTTCAAAAGAGACCAACTATATAATATACTATTTCTATTATAAAACAATTGAACAAATATAAATGGAAAATCAACCCAATCAGATTTTTTTTAGTTTAGACAATGTAAACTTCCCATTGATTAAACAAACGGCAAGAATGTCTCCCATCCAGCAGAATTCAGAAATCAAAACTGAATAAAATTCAAAAGGTCACGAAAGGTGGTTCGGCTTCAACGTCTCGGAAAGACGACGGGGAATCACCGCAGCATAATACGCTGTTGCCGGTGCAGCACCTGCGTGGCCATATTTTTATACTGATCAATGAAATTTTAGGAAAAATATTTTGATATATAATAGATATCAGGATAAATATCGCCACATAAAAATCATGATATTTATCAAGATATATATCCGGATATAGGTTTTTTCATCTTAAGAAGTTGCATCAAGACTATATTAGAGTATCGAGACGTTCTTAAACAAAACACTCATTCTCAGAGCTACTCCGCAGTCATTTGCGAAAAAAAAGTTTTTTTATCATGGTAACAATAATGAAAAAATCTACGAATATGTTCAACATTAACATAATATCTTGCATACCAAATACCTATCTGAAATCATAGGCGTATTTAACACAGAATTGACTGAGCAATCATTATATCATCATAAAAAAATTACCTAAATTCTCTTCACTAAACAATTTCATAGATGCGCGAAAAGTAGGAAGACGGTGATGAAAACCTACTTCCAATTTTTTGCAATATGAATCATAATTATTATGTAAGATGCACTAATATTTTATCACATGGCGATTTGGAAATACCATCTTCAGCCCTCCCCCCTTCCTACAAGGAGGCAGTAGCTCAATGTAAATGTTAGCAAACCCATGATTAAAAAAAATAAATGAGCGAAAAAGTCGGCAATGGGCTGGGATTAGGAACCTTAAATTATGGTAAGTATAAGTAGTTACTCTTGTGATTGAACATTATTTTGATGTGCTATTGGTTTGTCTTATTCATGTTGGATTTGGGAAAATATATGCACAAACTGTAAAACAAAAAAGAATTTATTTTATTTTATTATCTCTCGTAGCCCCCTTCAGACGGTTTGCGAGTTGATGGGATCTGAACAGTTATTTTCTAAATATTTTGAAAAACACACCATAATAATTTCAGGGTGTAAAAATGATTACGTCCCCACTTTTAGAATTTATTTTATATTATTATTCATCGTAGCCCCCTTCGGACGGCTTGCGAGTTGATGGGATATGGACAGTTAGCTTCTAATTATTTTGGAAGACACACCATGATAATTTCAGGGTGTAGAAATGATTGCTTCCCCACTTTTAGAATTTATTTTATATTATTATTTATCGTAGCCCCCTTCGGACGGCTTGCGAGTTGATATGATATGGACAGTTAGCTCCTGAATATTTTGGAAGACACACCATGATAATTTCAGGGTGTAGAAATCATTGCGTTCCCACTTTTTGAATTTATTTTATTTTATTATCTCTCGTAGCCCCCTTCAGACGGTTTGCGAGTTGATGGGACCTGAACAGTTATTTTCTGAATATTTTGAAAGACACACCATGATAATTTCAGGGTGTAGAAATGATTGCGTCCCCACTTTTAGAATTTATTTTATATTATTATTTATCGTAGCCCCCTTCGGACGGCTTGCGAGTTGATGGGATATGGACAGTTAGCTTCTAATTATTTTGGAAATCACACCATGATAATTTCAGGGTGTAGAAATGATTGCTTCCCCACTTTTAGAATTTATTTTATATTATTATTTATCGTAGCCCCCTTCGGACGGCTTGCGAGTTGATGGGATGGAAACAGTTATTTTCTAAATATTTTGAAAGACACACCATGATAATTTCAGGGTGTAGAAATCATTGCGTCCCCACTTTTAGAATTTATTTTATATTATTATTTATCGTAGCCCCCTTCGGACGGCTTGCGAGTTGATATGATATGGACAGTTAGCTTCTAAATATTTTGGAAGACACACCATGATAATTGCAGGGTGTAGAAATGATTGCGTCCCCACTTTTAGAATTTATTTTATATTATTATTCATCGTAGCTCCCTTCGGACGGCTTGCGAGTTGATGGGATGTGGACGATTAGCTTCTAAATATTTTGGAAGACACACCATGATAATTTCAGGGTGTAGAAATCATTGCGTCCCCACTTTTTGAATTTATTTTATTTTATTATCCCTCGTAGCCCCCTTCAGACGGTTTGCGAGTTGATGGGACCTGAACAGTTATTTTCTAAATATTTTGAAAGACACACCATGATAATTTCAGGGTGTAGAAATGATTGCGTCCCCACTTTTAGAATTTATTTTATATTATTATTTATCGTTGCCCCCTTCGGACGGCTTGCGAGTTGATGGGATAGAAACAGTTATTTTCTAAATATTTTGAAAGACACACCATGATAATTTCAGGGTGTAGAAATCATTGCGTCCCCACTTTTAGAATTTATTTTATATTATTCTTTATCGTAGCCCCCTTCGGACGGCTTGCGAGTTGATGGGATATGGACAGTTAGCTTCTAAATATTTTGGAAGACACACCATGATAATTTCAGGGTGTAGAAATCATTGCGTCCCCACTTTTAGAATTTATTTTATATTATTATTCATCGTAGCCCCCTTCGGACGGCTTGCGAGTTGATGGGATATGGACAGTTAGCTTCTAATTATTTTGGAAGACACACCATGATAATTTCAGGGTGTAGAAATGATTGCTTCTCCACTTTTAGAATTTATTTTATATTATTATTTATCGTAGCCCCCTTCGGACGGCTTGCGAGTTGATGATATGGAAACAGTTATTTTCTAAATATTTTGAAAGACACACCATGATAATTTCAGGGTGTAGAAATCATTGCGTCCCCACTTTCAGAATTTATTTTATATTATTATTTATCGTAGCCCCCTTCGGACGGCTTGCGACTTGATATGATATGGACAGTTAGCTCCTGAATATTTTGGAAGACACACCATGATAATTTCAGGGTGTAGAAATCATTGCGTCCCCACTTTTTGAATTTGTTTTATTTTATTATCTCTCGTAGCCCCCTTCAGACGGTTTACGAGTTGATGGGACCTGAACAGTTATTTTCTAAATATTTTGAAAGACACACCATGATAATTTCAGGGTGTAGAAATGATTGCGTCCCCACTTTTAGAATTTATTTTATATTATTATTTATCGTAGCCCTCTTCGGACGGCTTGCGAGTTGATGGGATGGAAACAGTTATTTTCTAAATATTTTGAAAGACACACCATGATAATTTCAGGGTGTAGAAATCATTGCGTCCCCACTTTTTGAATTTATTTTATATTATTATTTATCGTTGCCCCCTTCGGACGGCTTGCGAGTTGATGGGATATGAACAGTTAGCTTCTAAATATTTTGGAAGACACACCATGATAATTTCAGGGTGTAGAAATCATTGCGTCCCCACTTTTTGAATTTATTTTATATTATTATTTACCGTTGCCCCCTTCGGACGGCTTGCGAGTTGATGGGATGGAAACAGTTATTTTCTAAATATTTTGAAAGACACACCATGATAATTTCAGGGTGTAGAAATGATTACGTCCCCACTTTTAGAATTTATTTTATTTTATTATCTCTCGTAGCCCCCTTCAGACGGTTTGCGAGTTGATGGAATCTGAACAGTTATTCTCTAAATATTCTGAAAGACACACCATGATAATTTCAGGGTGTAGAAATGATTGCGTCCCCACTTTTAGAATTCATTTTATATTATTATCTGTCGTTGTCCCCTTCGGACGGCTTGCGAGTTGATGGGGTATGGACAGTTAGCTTCTAAATAATTTGAAAGACCCACCAATATATTTTCAGGGTGTAGAAATCATTGCGTCCCCAGTTCCAGAATTTACTTCATATTTTTATCTCTCGCTGCCCCCTTCAGACGGCTTGCGAGTTGACGGTACCTGAACAGTTGTATTCGTTAAATTTCTCAAGACCCCTTATGACAATTTCAGGGTGTAGGAATCACTGCGTCCTAACCTTTATAATTTATTTTACATTAGGTATATTATTTCTTGATGCCCCCTTCAGTCGGCTTGCGAGTTGATGGGACATGTACAGCTCTTTCCTTCATATTTTGAGAGATCTACCATAATAATTTCAGGGTGTAGAAATCATGGCGTCCCCACTTTCAGACTTTATTTTATATATTATTTCTTCCTGCCCCCTCCCCCCTTCCCTCTACGGATGGACTACGAGAATATGGGACATGAACAGTTAAATATCTAACAGTGGGATCGCAGATCGTGAAGAGAAACCGTTTATTTAAAAAAAGACGACGCCACTGGCCGTTCGGCAATCTTCGGAAAATTGGCTGTTATGTTTTGGCCGTTGTTTTCACGCCGGTTATTGAACTCATATTATTCAAACGATTTTCAGACATAGTATTCCGCATATAGGTTTTGATTCTTTTTAGAGTTGAAAATGACCTTTCCACTGAAGCTGATGTAACTGGAATAGGAACTGTTAAACAAAGTAGTTTATGAAATTGTGGTAATACTTCCTGTAAATCATTATTAATTAAATATTTAATCATATCAGTATGACTCTCGCTCTCACCTAAAATATGTTTATCAGAGTATACAACGCATAATTCATTTTTCAGTGCTTTTTCATCAAAAAAAATATATTTTCGTGCCAAATTTTTCAAAAGATGGTCTGGAAACTCTTTAGAAAAAACTTCGAAAGTATTTTTGTTGGTTAAGTCGAAAAACTGCAATTTATGTAAATCTGAGAATCTGCTGTCAATTTGACCTTTGATTGTATCTAGAATTTGGTAGAAAAGTTGCTTGTAATGAAGTTCTTGATCTTGAAATGTATGTGTTCTCTTTCTTTTCACGGGTGTGCCTTCTGTAGAAAAATTTTGATACAAAATATTAAAATAGAAAATAGGATTCATCATTGCAAAAACTGTTATTTTATCTATGAGAGTTTTCAATCGATTTCTTGAATAAACTATGTCTGTGAATTTGTGCTGTAAAATCTGGAAGATAATATATCTGTTTGTTCAAACATTAATTTGAATGTATCTAGGAGAAATAAAAATTCTGGATTTTCTAAATGAGATTTTAAACCAACTGCTGCATTCAAACCAACCTGATCTTTCAAAAATTCATCACTGTGCAAAACACTTTTATTAATGTTTTCTTATTACTATGAATGGTAAAAACAGCTCGCGATGTGAAATTCCACCTTGTTGGGGCGTTACTGGGAATGATGTTCCCGACTATTTTATTAAGAACTTCAGTGCGCTTGGTTGATTTGGAAAAATAAGATGAAAATGCTGTTAAGTTTGCAAAAAAAATACTGACTTCCCTAATACCTACTACTAAAAGCAGAACTCAAGACCAAATTCATATTATGAGCATAACAGTGGGTGAATATAGCCTGAGGTGAAACTGATTTTATTTTTGTCTGAAGTCCGTTCAAATGTCCCGCCATTACAGATGCACCGTCATAAGTCTGAGCAATCAATTTATTTGCGATATCAAATCGTTGGAATTTTTCTGTAAGGAAATTAAATAAATCTGTTGCAGTTCTTCCTGTACTCACATCGTGGAACCCTAAAAATCTCTCAATTATTTTTCCATTCTTTACAAATCTAAAAATTATAGATAATTGTGATTTACACGTGATATCTGTTGTTTCATCTACCTGCCATGAAAAAAAGGGACATTCAATATTTCATTTTCTATATACTTCTGTAGGATGGAATTAATTGAATCTAGAAGTTCGTTTTGGATTGTCTTAGATGTTCCTGAAAATACGGAGGCGTTGCACATGAACTCTCTAAGTTTACTATCATATTTGCAGAACAATTCTACCATTTCTTTAAAATTCCTCTTATTAAAGGACTCTGCAGTTTCGTCATGCCCACTTAAAGCTAAGTTTTTGTCAAAGTTTCGCGATTTTCTTCAACTGCATTGTTATGGTTCTCAATTTCTCGTACGCGAGCAGAATCAATAACGTTAATGACATTCTGTTTACCAGTTAACCTGAACTTGAAGAGATGTGTTCCTGTGATTTGCAGTGTCTATCCAATCCGCGAGGCAAATTTTTCAAATCATTATAACCTAATCGCCCCCAACATGATGACTTATCGGTTGAAAATAATACGCAGTACCAACAAAATAGCTTATTCCTTACCTCAGATCCCGTCAACCAGATGTATTTTTCATAATTATCAGAATTGAACAAACGATTTTGTTTGTCACCTGTTACAATCAGATTTTTCAATGCCGGTGTCGGACGTTTGTTTTTCACAATCAATTTATCTTCATAGGACAAGGCACTTGAATGGGTTCACCAAAAAGTATTCCACTAAATCGCAATCGTTTAAGACACTCATTTTTCCGAAATTTATAGAGCCCCTAACCAATAACCTAACATAAACATAAACACTGCATTCGCGCTCGACTGTCCGCACTCCGCAATTCGCGTCGCGACACGACAACAAACACGTGCTATTCGGGGAATTACATGTGATTTACATTGCGCGATGCGCGCGTTGGTTGCGCATGTGACGGAGTCTAGCCTCCTATAGATGTTGCCAAGTTGAATATTTTACGCGTGATTTGCACATATACGTATTAATAATCAATACGTATAATCTCTATCTGTTTCCATAGCGAAACATGAAGCCGATTTTTGAAGACAAATGACTATCCATAAGGAAAAGTTTTGAAACGATCAGACACATACTGCTTTGATTGAAAGGCTAGTAAACGTCATTGTCCACCGAAACGCATGTCTTTGATAACTACTATAATAGCGCATGGCGCATGCGTATCATGCCACCAAATCCTTATGGATATTCATTTGTTTCATATTTTTGGCTTCATCCTGGCACCCGTTATGATCCGTATTGTTTATTAATACGTATATGGATTTGCAGCATCAACGTGTGATGCGTGGGCAAGCACTGTTGCCAATTCGAAAATATTTACCTAAAAACAGGAAATAAAATCAAAATCCATGTATCTTGGTGTCCTTTTAATGAGAAAGTATAGATAATATCAGTTTAAGGAAAATCTCTGAGGAGGCTCAGTCTCCTTTGCCTCTTCTGAGGAGCCGCCACTAAATTGAAAAAAATAATTTAAAAAAAAATGAAAAAATATAATAATAATAATAAAAATGTATATAATTTATGTAAATATTTATGTAAATAAAGTCATAATCTGTACGTAAGGAAAAAAAAATTAAAAACAGGGCTACAATAAAAATAATTTCCATAGGTAACATGTATATCTTGATAGGTCTCTTTGGGCAAGAAAAGACATGGGGGAAAAGCTCAGGATTCTTCAGTGGAATATAAGGAGCGTTAACAGTAACGGCCCTAACCTGGACCTCTTAATCAAGGAGGAGGATCCAGACATCATACCTCAAACCGGAAAGTTTCAACATCTTTAGAGAAGATAAAAAGGAAGGTAAGCGAGGGATAGCTATATTAGTTAGAAAAAGCATCAAAGCATCAATATTTAGCCTTGATCTTAGGAATAAGCCAGACAAGGTTCAAATCATAGGTGTTATGATTGAAGATCTTCTTATAATTAATATATACAACCCACCCAACAACAGAAGGAAAAAAACATTCCTTAAAGACATTTCAAACGCGGGAACAAATTTCAAGGTCATAATAGGCGGAGATATAAACTCTAAAAATCGGATATGGGGCTCAGCAATGAGTGATCACAATGGAGAAATTCTATTGGAGGAGATGTATGAGGCACAAATGATCTGTTCAAATAACGGGGTGCCTACCAGGGTAGGACTACTAGGTCAAAATATTAGCATTCCAGACGTAACCTTCTGTTCAAGTGACATAGCCTTAGATAGCGCATGGGCTACCTTGGAAGATAGTGGAAACAGCGACCACTTCCCAATTAAAATAACAATTGGTTATCATCAAAAAAATCCACCCAGTACAAACTCATCAAGAAAAAGGGTCTTCAACTTTAGGAGGGCAAACTGGGAGGTTTATACTCAGGCTATAGAGGATGACATGCCTATGGAAGGAGTCATCAACTATCATGCAATCCTTGACTCATAACATAAATAGAGCCACTGAGGTGGCAGTCCCAATATATAAAACGACTTGCCCTAATTCTGGAAGAAAAGGAGAGTCCCCCCACCGTATGGTGGGATGAGGAATGCTCTACAGCTACAAATGAAAGGAAATTGTCTATCAAGTCATATAAAAATAACCCCTCAATAATGGATAACTACTTAAACATGAAAAAAACTGTGGCCAAAACAAAAAAATTTCTAAAAATCAAAAAGAAAGCCAGCTTTATCAAATTTTGCGAAACTCCCAACAGGGACCCCAACATTTCTGAAGTTTGGAAAAAAATAAAAATATTTAAAAACAACAAAAACTCCCACTCTCAGAATTCCTTCTTTGTAGAAGAAAATTTAGACAACTTCAGGGCTCAAATCACTTCAATAAGATCTGCCCAAACCTCGAAATTCTATTATAAAAAACCTGCAACATGCAGAGAATTCTCCAAAGCTGAATTAAACTCAATCATTAAGCAGAAAAAGAAGAAAGATACGGCACCGGGCCCAGATCATCTATTCACAAATAACTCATTTGCCTGAAATAACTTTCGATGCATTACTAAAAATATACAACAACATATTACAGGGAAAGTCAGAAATTCTGACGGAATGGAAGTCACAAATATTATGCCCAATACCGAAACAAGGTAAAGACCTGAACGTTACATCAAACTATAGATTCATTGCCCTATCATCGTGTTTTAGTAAAATATTAGAGACCTTGATAAAGAATAGACTGGAAAACCATCTGGAAAACAGAAATTGGTTTCAGCCTCTCCAATCTGGCTTCAGGAAAGGAAGGGACACCAACGAGAACCTGGTCTGGCTTACTGCTAAAATCTTCCAATCATTTATTAGAAACGAAGCTACTATGGTGGTCTTCCTAGACCTATCAGCAGCCTATGACAATGTAGTAATCCCTCGCTTACTTGAAAAGTTAGCATCATTAGAGGTTGGTGTCGATATTATTAATATAATTCAACAATTATACTCAGTTAGAGAGATAGTAATCAAAGACAGCCGATCGGGGAAAACCTCAGAGAGAGGTCGAGTGGAGACAGGTGTGCCACAAGGCTCCTCTCTGAGCCCATTACTTTTTAACATATATGTAAACTCCATCAGAGAGATATTTTCAGACGAGGTAGACCTGTTAATCTACGCAGACGATATTGCACTGGTAACCACGGGGAGGGACGTAGGACTTATGTCATCCCAATTAAATCAGTCATTAAACAAACTATCAAGCTGGATTGAAGACCACGGGTTTAGCATTGCAGCAAATAAGTCGGCAACAGTCCTATTCAAAAATAGGAAAATAGTCAAACAAATTCCCCAAATCAAATACAATAATGAACCGATTCCACTCAAAAAATCATTCAAATATTTAAGGGTCACATTCGACAGCAATATGAAATTCACAGATCACATAAATAATATATGCTCCAAAGCGCAGAAAGGTATAGATGTAATTAAATCACTTACGAGAGTATGGTGGGGCTCTGACCCAAAGATACTGAGCATGATATACAAGAGTGTTACACTTCGTTCTGGCGAATACGAAAATACTACCTGAATACAGATCCAGTTATTATTGTTTACGTGCTCTGCAACGAATTTTCATCGATTTATGGAGGTATTGCTCATGTCGAACTGATTCATATCGTTCTTGAGATGATTTCTCTTACTCATATGCCGTTTATTTTGGTTGTTCCTTTCTGTTGAGAACAAAAATAGTAGATATTATTGATGTTCAGGTAAACAAAATACTGTTGGCTCATGATTACCATAGATCAGGACGTTTTGTTTAGCTGATTTCCTCGAACCGTCTTGGCTTAGGATTCAAGCGAGGCATTTTATACTCCATCACGATTATTCCCACTACCACGATGTTATTTTGAATAATCATTTGATTGTTTATTGGATTTCAATAATGAAGAATCCATTAGTTATAGGAAATGTCACTGTCAAATTGGTGACGACTGACAGATGGTAACTGACTGATTATGAGATATATGTAGCCCTGTCTTCTTATTTTGGAAGGTGACATTCTTCTCTTTTTGGCCGCTGTCACAAAGAGACATTGACACTATCGGACTGTCGAATTCACTCCAAAATGAAACTTTCCTTCGAATTATCTTTATCAATTATGGTAAGCCTCATTCAAGAAGGATGAACAGTACGTCGCTTTCGCGACAACTCAATTTTGTGCCCAACAAAAGCGATTAGAGGTCATGTCTCGATAGGACATTTGCCCATAAAGGGGGAAGAAGATTCATATTCACTAGGACATTTGCCCATAAAGGGGGAAGAAGATTCATATTCACTACGAGTTCACTACCGATGACGCCCATGCGCATTGGGTTTGTCTTGTTCTGCGCAGGTCAGTGTTTAAAATTCGAAATTTCAAATCAAAACAAACAGAAATGGAGATCAGTAATTCCAACTAAAAATAAAAGGCCAACTCGTCTATCTACATGTATTTCAACTGGGATAGCTAGTTTTTGTTCTAAAACAAAGTCATTTTCGTTGATTGGAGGTGGTGAAAAATCGGACACATGGGGTTCGCGGGATTACCTCCCGCCCACGATTGTTCATGATTTGATGCAGTGTGGGAAGTTTTTTTTTTGTTGAAAAGACAGATCTTCCGGTGAGAGATCTGCCAACGAAGATTGGAAGGCACCATTTTGATTGGAGAGGTTGTACAGGGTATCCCATATAACATGGGCCACCCCCTTATCTGGTAAACTATTATATATACAGAAAAAAGAATAAAAGTTGTATTACTTCTTATGAAATTTATTTTTTAGATACTTTCATTTATACAGGATGGTCCATATGTCCGTGACTTATCACACATACGTTTTTTCAAATAGAATACCCTATATTTTATCATATTTTTAGATAGTACTTAAGAAAACGAGTTCAATGATATATAATAACATGGGTCTGAGATCACCCGTTTCGGATTTATACACGATCTTCTTCAATAAATTGCCAAATTTCGAAGCCCTATAGAAACGTTGCGAATGAAGTTTTCGATTCACAGTTTCCGCTATGAATTAACAAAGTCTGTATATTATTCTGTTCTATGGTGAAAATTTAGGAATTTTCAATTTGCCAAAAGTGATGACGTATTTTGAAAACCAATAAATATCTCGAGATTTTCAAATGGAACACCCTATATTCCATTCCAAATTTGCATAGAGCTCAGGAAGACGAGTTCAATGGTATATCATAACATGTGTCTGATATCACCCGTTTCGGACTTATACACGATCTTCTTCAATGAATTGCCCAATTTCAAAGCCATATGTTTTCTTGATCCATGGTGAAAGTTTATGAATTTCGCATTGGCCAAAAGTGATGATGTATTTTGAGAAACGATAATTTTCTACAAATATTCGAATGGAACACCACCCTATTTCATTCCATCTTTGGATGAAGCTCAGAATGACGAGTTCAATGATATATTTCGGACTCATACACGATCTTCTTGAAAAAATAATCAAATTTCAATGGCAAAATTCTGACTGTTATTTTCATATTAGATAACATTTTTGTAATTTCTGTGAAACAATTCGTAATAAAGAGTTTTGAAAACAACGAATATTATCGAAATTTTTATGTAATGGTATACTATTATTTCACTGGAAAACCTTTTGGAAATGATTGAGCACAGGTTATCACAATCAAATTTCACCTACATTTCACTCTATACGAGACCAATGCGGGAATATTCAATTAATAAAATGTATTTGAACATTTTTTTTGATTGTCTGCCTTATCAATTCGGATGCATTCATTGCAATAAATGTCATTTCCTCATAAAAATCGTATATCTTTCATACTGTTCAACATTTTTCATTGAATTCTCAATGAATAAACACTGGACATAAGTAAATGATCGAAGAGAAAACCAAAACTCAAAGTGGAATGACATGCCAACGTGAGCTGAGTAGGCTGTGCACTCATAGATGGGATTTTTGTTCATGTCATATCAATAACTGTCAAACCCGATTATTTATTATTGAATTGGTGCAGAGAAACTCTTTCAAAATGCATATTTATTCTAAAGAAGAGAGATTTGATCTTTATGAGTGCTATTTATTGAAAAACAGAAATACTGTGCTGGCTTTGAGAGAATATCGTGACCGTTTTCCACAAAGTGTCGTACCAAACAAAAAAATATTTCAGAGAATAGAGAACGATATCCGAACAAAAGGTATTCTCAAACCGAATAAGAGAACTAGAGGAAATGTAGTTTTGACCGAAGATCGTGTATAAGTCCGAAACGGGTGATCTCAGACCCATGTTATTATAGATCATTGAACTCGTCTTTCTGAGTTCTATGCAAATATGGAATAAAATATAGGGTATTCCATTTGAAAATCTCGAGATAATTATTTGTTTTCAAAATACGTCATCACTTTTGGCAAATTCAAAATTCCTAAATTTTCACCACAGAACATGATAATATACAGATTTTTTTAATTTATAGCAAAAGTTGCGAATCGAAAACTTCATTCACAACGTTTCTATAGGGCTTTGAAATTAGACAATTTATTGAAGAAGATCGTGTATAAGTCCGAAACGGGTGATCTCAGATCCATGTTATTATATATCATTGAACTCGTCTTTCTGAGTTCTATGCAAATATGGAATAAAATATAGGGTGTTCCATTTGAAAATCTCGAGATAATTATTTGTTTTCAAAATACGTCATCACTTTTGGCAAATTCAAAATTACTAAATTCTCACCACAGAACATGATAATATACAGACTTTTTCAATTCATAGCAAAAGTTGCGAATCGAAAACTTCATTCACAACGTTTCTATAGTGCTTTGAAATTAGACAATTTATTGAAGAAGATCGTGTATAAATCCGAAACGGGTGATCTCAGACCCATGTTATTAAATATCATTGAACTCGTCTTCTGAAGGACTATCTAAAAATATGATAAAATATAGGGTGTTCCATTTGAAAAAACGTATTTGTGATATGTCACAGACATATGGATCATCCTGTATAAATGACAGTATCTAAAAATTAAATTTCATGGGAAGTTATACAATTTTTATTCTGAACTTTTTTCTGTATATATAATAGTGTACCAGATAAGGGGGTGGCCCAAGTTATGTGGGATACCCTGTACCAGCTCGGTCAAAAGTAAGCTAGAGGTTCTTTTTCATCTTGTACATATTTTTGACTTTTTATATTTCCATTAGTGTTGGGATTAATAGGAAGAGAACCTATTTTTGATGGTACCCATCAGATTTGTTGGGACCATTCCTCGATTTGGAGGGATTCAGAGGCACGGCTGACCACGTGGCACCTACTCCAACCACTCCATCAAGAACCCGAAAAACATCCAAGGGTTCTTGGACTAGGGTATATTGCCCCTCTACCCTTACATCCAGACCCAGGTCTAGGTGCTAAGGTCACCAAAGATTAGGGACTACATGGCAGATTGGAGGCCCTAGATTTTTCATCACTCTGCATACATCATCCTGCATCACCTCATACTACCAGATAGGACTGCATCACCCTGTACATGGCTGCATTATCCTGCTGATGTGTCTTCATCAACAACATATTGAACTCGTCAGGTAACTGCATAGTGAATTCATCAGAGTATAGAATATTTTTGGTGAGTTCGTTCCATTTTTTTTTAATAAACAATAACTACCACCAACGGCGGACCTACAAATTGTAGTCATATATCATAGCATAGGTTGATATCACCACCTGTTTTGTTCAAGTATAGAGCTATTTATATATGTTTTTTTTACATTACATACTTTTGAGGCTAACCTAGGTAAACTCCTGAACTGGAAACCAAAGTGCACTGCGGTATAGGAGGATTGGGTAATTATTATTCTCATAATATAGTAATTATATTCTTTATTTGATATAATGTTGTCATATAAGCTGGACCAAAGAGTTGATTTTGGTCAGTGGAATTTGGAATTCTAAAGAGTTGTAAAAAAATATCCATTTAGTAGTTTTCAATTCAGATTGATAGTTAGGACAGATATACTTATGTACAGGAGTCTGTAATATTCAGAAAATTCATGCAACCACATTAAACATATAATTTGGAATTCTAAGGAGTTGTCAAAAATATCCATTTAGTAGTTTTCAATTCAGATTGATAGTTAGGACAGATATACTTATTTACAGGAGTCTGTAATATCC
Organism: Phaedon cochleariae; assembly: GCA_918026855.4. Taxonomy (NCBI): domain Eukaryota; kingdom Metazoa; phylum Arthropoda; class Insecta; order Coleoptera; family Chrysomelidae; genus Phaedon; species Phaedon cochleariae. The sequence continues at coordinate 34,090,017 of OU896707.1, read as the reverse complement.
AGAAAATTCATGCAACCACATTAAACATATTCATTCTCACTCAACTTGGTGATTTGTACTAAGCCTAACGCACCCACCCATTTTCCCGCTGAACTACCAGTGTCTAGTTTCTACAGTGATCAAACTAGGCACTAAAAACACTTTTTCTGTTTTCAAACACATTCAAGATTTTAAAACAGCTAGTAAATCTTAGGTAATCCATCAACCAACTCAGCCCTGCCAAAAATACCTTATGAAGTCTCATGAAGAAATATAGATAAAATATGAGTATTAATAAGGATATATAACCGAGTTCTGTAGCGTATGAGTACATTATCTCTGGCACATGAACTTTCTAAAAGGTTTAATGATATTTCATGAGTATATGTGATTTATAAGCGTATACAAATATGGAGTATGAGAGTTTTTATCAGGCACAAGTGGTTTGAGGAGCCTATGACCACCAATAAGATATTCCACTTCCAATTGGAAAAGTATTCTATGCACATTCATGCGCCTTAGTATATATGAGAAATGTGTAGGAATTTACAAATAGAATTCTATTGGGTATCGTCAGGAAAAAAATATATCAGGATTTTAGAGTTTCACTAAGGAATTCCTTATCTAATTTAATGCGATTTCTATTAGCATTCATGTGACTCAGAATAACTGAGAATTTACGAGTTTCAATTAGACAATGAATGCCTAATCTGAAATGTGTCCAATGAGTGTTTATAAGACAACTAGTTTCTAGGTTTATGAGCTCAAATATGAAAACACGGTTCTAGAATTATAGGTTTCTTATCAGCTTGAATCCGGTAAATAATTATTGAGTAATCATAAGTTTTTAAAAGACAATATAGATATAATCTTTAACGTATTTCATGGGTTTTTGTGGGGGTGAAAAGTGTTCGATAAATTATGATATTCAATAGGGAACTGCTGCCTTGATTCTATCGGTTGCTGATGAGCTTGTATGTGGTATATGTGGTTTCAAGTATTCGAGATTTCTTATAAGCAATTACTGATCTATAATGAAACGTATCTTATTAGTCAAGCTGAGGTAAGATGTGTTCCAGAATTCATGAGTGTTGATAAGGATTTACCGTTATAACTGTATTCGTATGTTAAGATGTTTCATGCGTTATTTCTGTCTAAGAATTCTGGACAATACATGCCTAATCTGAATGGTATCTAATAAGTTTGTATGAGATGTGTTAGTTCTGAGGATTTTTGGGGTTTGAAAAGACATTACTGATTTGAAACGGAATGTATTCTATGGGTCATGCTGAGGCTTGATGTGTATCAAAACTGATGGGTGTTGATAAGGGTATACCATTATGACTCCAATGGTATTTTGAGAGGTTTCATGCGGGATTGCTGTATAAGGATTCAAGATTTTAGATTAGACAATACATGTCTGATTCGAAATGTATCTGATTATTTTTTATGAGATATGTATCTCATGAGGAAATGTTTGTTTAAGGATTCATGAGAGTTGATAGGGATTCACCGTTATGACTGTATCCATACGTTGAAATGAATGATGCGTTATTGGGACTCACGAGTTTTGATAAGACAATACATGTCTAATCTGTATGGTAACTGATTAGTTTGTATGAGATGTGTATGTTCTGAAGATTTTTGTAGTTTGAAAAGACAATACTGATTTGAAATGAAACGAATCCTATGGGTCAAGCTGGGGCTGTATGTGTTCCAGAATTCATGAGTGTTGATAAGGATATACAGTTATGACTTCAATGGTATGTTGAGAGGTTTCATGCAGAATTTTTGTATAAGGATCCACAAGTTTAGATAGGACAATACATGCCTAATCTAAATGGTATCTAATGAGTTTGAATGAGATGTGTATGTTTTCGAGGTTTGTGAAGACAATGCTGAAGCTAAGGATATAATGTGTTATAGACTTCTTGAGGGTTGATGAGGATATATAGTTATGACTTCTAGTATATCGAGAGGCTTTTTCGCAGAGTTTTTTCATGATGATTCACGAGTTTGGATCAGACAGTTCATGTCCAATATAAAATGTTTTCTATAAGTTTGTGTGAGTTTTCAATAGTACAATATTTTCAAGTTCAAAATATATATTATTAGATCTTATGAGGATTAATGACAATGATTGACAGTTGTTATATGATAATAATAATAAAACAAGAGGTTTTATGCGGAATCTGTTTACTAGTTTCAATCAGACAATGCATGCTCAATCCAAAATGTATCAAATGAGTTTGTATGAGAAAGTCAGTTCAAAGATTTGTAATTTCAACACGCACGGTTCTAATATTATAAGGTTACCAGCAGTTTTTATGAGAAATATACTTTTTGATAGCTCATAACTTCTATTTTGCAAGACAACATTGCGTAGGTACAATTTTTGTGTTCATATAATATATCAGAGTCAGTGCTTGAACGCACGTCATTGTTGAAGGTGAACATTATACAGGGCTCGGCTATGGACTCCTGGGATGAAAACAAGTTGATTCAGGCCAACTTACCTATATCCAAAATCATCTCGTTAAATTGGTACAAGGCGTTGAAGTTCTTTCGGAAAAAATAATTTTGCTCATAAAAAGAGTAGGCTGAGATTGATTTTCATAATTTTTGGCATGGCATGTTCTGTGACTGTGAGTCACGTTTTGAGATGTTTTTGATCATCATCAGTGACCTGCAAGTATTTCGAACAAATATGTTGCCGTTCAAATTTGGTGACAACTTTTCAGAGGTCGGACTGGAAACTTCCAGTTTCTTTTCCAGAAAGATATTCCCTTCAGAAATATTTTTGTATCTTGTTATTTTTTCAGGATTATTTGCGAATGAATAATTTCTGATCTGAGGCATCTCATGCATTTTTAAGAAAAATAATCTGGTTGGGACATGGCTTGACTGTAGACTCCTGGGATAAAAATAGGTTGATTTTAGCCAACTTACCTATATCCAAAAACGTTTCGTTTGAGTTGGTACAAGGCGTTAAAGTGCTCACCTTGGGTCCTGTATATAGTTATCGCTAAATTTGAGACGTGAAAGTTCTTGTAATGCCAAAGAGGACCAGCAACTTATCAGTTTATTTACAATAATAAATCATATTGTAGCCATGATCAATAAACAGTCCAACTAATTAGATTAATTTTCAAAAATGCACAGGATGCATCATATCAGAAATTATTTATTTGCAAATGAACCTCGAGACATATCAAAGATAAACACGATACAAAAAATATTTCTGAAGAAAATATTTTTCTGGAAAAAAACGTTTCCAGTCCGACCTCTGGAAAGTTATCACAAAAGTTGTACGGCAACATGGTTGTTTGAAACACTTGCAGGTCACTGATGATGATCAAGAACATCTCAAAACGTGACTTACAGTTGAGGAACATGCCATGCCAAAAATTATGGAAATTGATCCCAGCCTTCTCTTTTAATGAGCAAAATTATTTTTTTCCAAAAAAAATTCAACGCCTTGTACCAACTCAACGAGACGATTTTGGATATAGGTGAGTTGGCCTAAATCAACTTGTTTCTATCCCAGGAGTCCACAGTCGAGCCATGTCCGAACTTTTTACAGATACCCTGTATATTTTATTTGAAATTATAACTATATTGATTGTCACTTTCTCGGAAAAAACTTATTGATTTCCTTTTTTTTTTTTCTATATATTCAACACCTCCTGATTTCGTTACAAATAAGTTTCAGACCATCTGTTATCATCTTTTTTTTTTAATCACACGACCCTTTATATTGCCATATTTTCCGATTTATTGCAAAAACTTCAGCTCATCAAAACAGAATTGTTTTTATATTGGTACTGGTATTTCAACTTGAATACGCACACAATTCGAAGAGACGAAGAAGCCTGAGGGTTTTTGCCAAATGAATCCTCATTCGATCACATAAAAATCATTCAATATACTTTATATCCTCATACATTCTCTTAATTCCTATCAGCATTGCATCAAGAAACTATTATATATTTTCATGCCTACTAGAAACTGATAGATCCACATAAAAACCCGAACAACAACGCCAAATTCATAACATAGGTAACTCATAAATCCACATAGATTCACATTTGAAAATTCACTTGGAGAGTCATTAAGTCTCCACATAGAGGGGAACACAAAATTCAAGTTGGTAACAAAACAGTAACTTTTTTGCGTTGGTACTTCTGAGACTGAGCTAGCCACTAGCCAGCCATATTTGTTTTAGTTTATGTTGCTCGCGAAGGAAGACAGGTATCTCTGTTTTGATTCGAGAGAATACCCATTATTCTGAAATTATTGTTGAGAATTGAGGTGTGAATTGCATATCATATCATGTGTAATGTAGTGGATTCGATAGTGCTCCAATCTGAAATAACTTTTGGATAAATGTGAACATTACTCATGATTACCAACGGGATCTGTTTCTTTGTTCGCACCAAGAGGTTGAACATCCGCCATGATGCATAAACTTGTGAGTATTTTTTATCTCGAATATTGCATCACTTCATCCTCATTGCTAATTTGGATTAATGAGGATTCTTGAGTTTGAAATAGACAATTCATTGCTGATATATATAGGGTTCTATAAGTTCCTGTAAGGTTCATATGTTTCAATGATTGAAGGTTAAAAATGACTGGCACAATTTAACACATAACTTTGTATCTTGTTAGTTGTTTGTATAAGGTTTCCAATCACGATACTCAATTATATTTCATTGCTCATTGACGAGCCTGAGAAGGTATGATATATGTGTAGAAATCAACAAATATAATCGTATATGATATCGTGTGGAAAGACAGGAAACAGTGAGAGCAGCATTTATTAGCTGTAATAAGGAATCCCGCATCTGATTCAATGCGTTTTTTATGAGCATTAATATGATTCAAAACGACTCCAAATTTACAAGTTTCAATGGTGAAATTCAGTGTTGATTACAATCGTATCTTACAGGTTGTTATAAGCAAAATATCTTCCAGGAATTCATACCGTCTAATGAGGAACCACAGATCCGATTACATTGAATCCTCATTGAATGTATGTGGAATGAAATATTTGAAAACCAATGAGATTGTATAAGACATTACTATCCCAATATGCAATGAATTTTATGAGTTTCCATAAGACAATTGATTTTCGAGAATTCACGGAACCAAATGGCATTGGTTTCTTGTGAGTTATTTTTTATTTTGAATTATTGAGGAATCAGAACTTCGATCAATACTGAGCTATCGTGGAAGATGTCATGAATGTTCTTATTTCAGTATATTTCAGGATTTTGATAGGTTCATATAATCGATGAGTCTTTGTATCCGTAATCAAATTAGGAACGCACGATGTTCTTTGAACATAATAGGGATTCCCTTTCGTGCGCTCCAAGCGATAATATATATATATATATAGTAGAAGGCATGAATTTGAAAAATGTCTAGTTTTTCAGTAGATTTTTCATCGATGGGCCTTGTGAATATGTGGCAACATGCATTGTCCATATCACAAATTTTCATATTGACCTTACTGCTGACACAATGTTTTCTCATACACTAGTTTCAATTCCACCAACATTAAAGATCTACCAATATTCAGCAATATTTATTGTCTCTAAAAGATGTGGACCTCATTTGTAGCTGGCTATGAAAACAGAGCGAGTGTAGAATGTTTTTAAATCCTTGCCACCTCCCTGTCGAATTCACAAATTTTTCATACGATAGCGAATACTAATCCAGGATACGAAAATTAGAAATCGTTGTGATATAAAATAAGTTGGTTTCAAATTTTTGTGGTTCTGATATCCTGGATTATTATTCGCCGCTGTATGAAAAAATTGTAAATTCTACAGAGGTATGTGACAAATATTATAAAACATTCTGCACTCGCTTTTTTTCATAGCCACCGACTCGTTGGGTCCACAGCTTTTATATTCAATAAATACTGCTGAATATTGGTGAATGTTTATTGTTGGTAAAAATTGAATCTAGTGTGTGACGAAACACTGTATCAGCAACAAGGCAAATATGAAAATTTATGATATGGACAATGTTGCCAGATATTTACAAGTTCAATCGATGAAAAGTCTACTGAGAAACTAGAATTTATCAGAATGTTGGGCTAAGACTAGAAATATCTCATAAGTTGTATATTTTTGAAAAGCGAAAAGCATCAATGTTTCAAATGAGGAAAAATATGCGTGATGTTCCATTTGAAAAAACATAACTTTGGATTGATTATATCTGAATAATAGCAGCTTATTCTGAAATTCTGATTACGCCACTGGATTCTACGTGAAAAAATGTATGACAAACACTTTCGACTTTTTCGATAAATTGGGAGATGGTTGAGATACAAGAAGGGTCCCGAAATGCAGCATTTTCAATTTCGCCCTGTATCTCAAAAAGGCAGCGGGCTACAAAAACTTGGTTAAGGGTATCGTGAGTTTCACTAAAAAGAAGCCCAACGTTTGCGAAAATGGAAAATCTCTATTTTAGAAAATAAATGAGATACCTATCCCGTTATGACATCGAAAATGGGACAGCCTGTACAGGGTATTCACGAATATTTAGAACCCCTACTCAACTTTTCTATGTATTGTCAATTTTATTTATCCAAGAAACTTTCTTCAATACTCTTCCTTTAAATTTTCAAATTTTATATATGCCAATGAAACAACTGACTATTTTTTTAAAAGTTCAACTGTTTTTCTGTTGGTTTATACAGAAAAAATATGAGAGATCGTTCTTGGAAACAAAATCGAATGATACATGAAAAAATAAGCAGGGGTTCAGTACAAAATACTGAAGAACTGTCAATAGTAACTCTTTATGAATAGATATGTTGTACTCATTTCAAACTAATCAATGCCACGCTGTTTCAATTAAGACTTCCAATTAGGAACTGATGATAAGTGTATATGCACAACAGAGTTATACATCAGGAATTGATCATGAATATACCTGCAGAACGCATTTCAAACCCATAAATGCCACTGTAGTACAATGAGAAACTCTGATCAGGAACTGATTATGAATGTATCTGCAGAACACAGTTCATACTCATAGAGTTAATATGGAATTTCTATGAGGAACTGATTATGAAAGTATCTGCAATAAACATTTCAAACTCATAAATGCCACTGCATTCCGATAAGGAGTTCTGATCAGGAACTGATTATAAATCTATCTGCAAATCAGAGTTCATATGGAATTGCTATGATGTACCCATTATGAATGCATGTATCTACAATACACATTTTGAACTCATAAATACCACGGTATTTTAGTGATAAATTCCGATTAGTGACTGATTATGAAATGTATCTGCAAAACAGAATTCATACTCGTAGATCTCATATGACTGTGCTATAATAAGCTATCTATGAATGTATCTGCAATACACACTTTGAACTCATAAATGCCAAGGTATTTGAATAAAATCCCGAATAGGGACTAATTATAATTAATGTATCTGCAAAACAGCGTTTATTGTCATACACTTCGAAAGAAATTGCTATTAGGAACTGATTATGAATGTATCTGTGAAACACAGATTATACTCATAGAGTACGTGAAAAACTGCCAATAGGAACTCATTATAATCGTTCCTGTGAAACACATTTCAAACTGATAAATGCCACGGTAATTCAATGAGGAATTCCAATTAGGAACTGATGATAAGTGTATCTGCAAAACAGAGTTATACTCTAAGTGTTCCTGAGGAATTGCTATTAGGTATTGATTATGAATGTACCAGCAGGATACTTTTCAAACTCATAAATGCCACTGTGCTCCAATAAGGAATTCCGATTAGGAATTGATTATGGATGTTTCTGCAAGACAGAGTTTATACTAATAGAGTTCATACGGAATTGATATAAGAAACTCATTCTGAATGTATCTGCAACACACATTTCAAACTCATAAATGCCACGGTATTTCAATAAGAAGTTATAATAAGGAACTGATTGTGAATTTATCTGCAAAACAGTTTATACTCAAAAATTCCCATTATAAATGTATCTGCAATACACATTTTCAACTCATGAATGCCACGGTATTTTAATGAGAAATTTCAATCAGGTACTGATTATACATGTATCAGCAGAACAGAGTGCATACTCAAAGACTTCGAAAAGAATTGCTATTAAGAACTGATTATAAATGTATCTGTGAAACACAGCTGATACTCATTGAGTACATGAAGAACTGTTAATAGAAACCCATCATGAATGTACCTGTCAAACACATTTCGAACTGATAAATGCTACGGTGTTCCAATGGGGAATTCCAATTAGGAACTGATGATGATTGCTATAAGGGACTCATTATGAATGTATCTGCAATACACATTTCAAACTCATAAATGCCACGTTAATTCAATAAGAAATTGCAATTAGGGACTGATTTCAAATATATCTGCAAAACAGAGTTCATACTCATAGAGTTGCTATTAGAAACTCATCATGAATGTATATGCAGAACACATTCCATTCTCATGAATGCCACAGTGTTTCAATGAGGAATTGCCATCAAAATCTGATTATAAATGTATCTGTAAAACATAGTTCATACCCAAAGACTTCGTTGGAAATTGCTATTAGGAACCGGTCATGAATGTACATGCAGAACACATTTCAAAATCATGAATTACGATGTTTTAATAAGGAATTGCCATTTAGAACCGATTATGAATGTATCTGTGAATTACAGTTCAAACTCATCGACTCCATTGAGGATTGCCATTAAGAACTGATTATAAATGTAACTGCAGAATACATTTCGAGCTTATAAATTACTGTTTCACTATCCAACTTGACTGTGATATATTCTCATATGTAAATAACCAGGAATTACTAGTAGGAACTGATTATGAATATATCTGCGAAAAACAGTTCATACTTTTAAGAAGAAGGGAGAGAATCGCCATTAGAAACTGATTATATATGGATCTGCAAAATACATAGGATTATACGGAATTACTGTTTCACTATCCAACTTCATTCTCATTAATTCTCATATATATTTTTTTATAAGTTTCTATGAGACATTTTTGCCAGGGAGGGGTAATAAAATTTCATTCTGAATTTTTGTAGTCATTCACCCCCTGAGAATTAAAGGAATAACAGTGGCGCCCAACGATATTTTGGTAGGATTATAGGGTGAATATGGTACATTTGGTTGTGGTGGTGATGTAATTGGTGGTAGTTTATTTTTTTTTTCACATAATATTACATAGATACACAACGTTATTCTACAATTTGGTTCAGGATTCATTACTATACATGAGTCTGAGTTGATAATTTTTGATTGATGTTTACACAAAATACACTTACAGGGTGTTCACGATAATTCTAACAAGTTCTGTGAAAGTTCAGATCATTCTGTAGAGTTGGTTGCTGTTTTTAGCCGGATTTGAATTCATTTCACTGATATCTCAGTTTTAACCAACAAAATTAGTGAAAAAATGCGTGATATGAATATTACTTTGGTACATCCAACACTAAATAATCCGAATGTTCCTGGTAACCCTGATTTCGGCTCGAATCTTCCAAACAGCCATTGCGCTACTATGGGTACTACCCTAGCGGACCCTTTTTCTCCAGTAAATCTTCATTCCACCAATAATAACAGGAATATTTCACAAGTTAGTTTCGGGTCCGGTGTACATCACCAGAGATTTGTGGACGTAAGTCGGTGGAGACTTCGGTTTAATGGCACTACCAGCGTTACCGACTTCCTGGAAAAATTAGAAGACATGCGTGTTTCAAGAGGAATACCTAAAAATCAACTTTATGATTCCATTCCGGAATTATTGGAAGGGGATGTATCAGTTTGGTTCCGATTTGCACGTAACAATATCCGAACATATGATGACTTTGTATTAGCACTTCGAAATGGCTTTTTACCCCGAAATTATGAGGAGAGAATTTGGGATACTCTCAAAAGAAGGACACAAGGTCCAAATGAAAGTGTCATCATTCATATTTCCTACATGGAAAATTCATTTGATAAATTGAGTGCTAAGCCTACTGAAGAGTACAGGGTCACCTTCATTAAAGGCAAGATGTTACCATACCTACAAATGGCTTTTGCGGGCAAAGGAGTATATACTCTAACCACCTTGATGTCTATAGGTCGGGAAATAAAAGAAGCTAATCAAAGCGCCCAAGAATATAGAGCACCCCTAGTAGCTCCTAGGTATTCAGTTGAACCGGGACTAGAATACCAGCGACCGCCAAACTCCCGTGTTTCTGCGATTAACCCCTCGCCCATGAACTTTCAGAGCTTAGACTCTCTCCAACCTGTAACTGGTACAAATTTTCCTCAATCACTAACCGGCAACAGTAATGTCTCAGAGTTAATTCCTGGTCCGATACCATCGTCAAATTCAATGTGTCCCCTACAACCAACTTATTCATACCAGCATGAGCTAAATCCTGCACCAGTTTTACCGACAAATATTAGTAACTACCCTGATAACCTGTTTTCAACTGCCATGAGTCTGGAAGGCCAGAATAATGTGATACAAGCTTCCCCAGTTCATCTCAGGACTACGGTGAACCCTAATCAATCTACTCCGTCAACGTCAACTGCTAGACCCACTTCAGGCTCGACGTGTTGGAATTGTGGTCAATCAGGACACGTCAGAAATAGGTGTACTCAACCACAACGACTACATTGTTTTAAATGCGGTAGACCCGAGGTCACAGTTAAAAATTGTCCCAACTGTTCGGGAAACGGACATCAGAGCCGTTAAGGAGTCGTATGATGTGCTCTGACAGTAACTTGGTAGGCGACTCATTTCAAAATAAGGACCCTCGAACGATTTTACCAGTTCTCTCTTATATATTGTCCCACTGCGAAGGTGATAACCGGCCCTTCTTGACCATAGAGATTTTTGAAATCAAATTCAAGGCTCTTCTGGACAGTGGCGCGAATAACACTGTGTTAGGAGGACTTGGGTGGGATACTCTCAAAAATTTGGGTCTCAATTTAAAGAAATCAAGTATCAATTCTTGTGTTGTTGCAAATGATCAAAACTGTACGGTGTTAGGCTCCATTACTGTGCCTGTGAAGCTGGAGAATAAAGTTAAGATTTTAGATATATTAGTCGTCCCTGAGCTGAATCATTCTATAATATTAGGCGTTGATTTCTGGCTGGCAATGAATTTGATTCCCGATCTGAAACGTGGCTGCTGGACATTTTCGAGCCCTTCTTCGTGTATCGATACTGTTAGTACAGTAAATAAAGTAGTTTCCAAAGAAGTCCTAACCACCGCGGAACAGTCGCAGTTAGATCAACTAGTGAACCATTATTTTGAACAGCAAGGAGATAAATTAGGTTGTACGACACTAATCCAACATAAAATCATTACCGATTCAGAGCCAATTAAACAGAGAGCCTACCGCGTTTCACCTATAATGCAGGAACATATTGATAAAGCAGTCAAAGAAATGTTAGAGTTGGATGTTATTGAACCGTCTAGTTCAGCTTGGTCAAGCCCAGTCTTACTAGTTCCGAAAAAGGGTGGAGAATATCGTTTCTGTGTCGACTATCGACAACTGAATCGAGTTACCAAAAAGGATGCCTACCCACTTCCATTTATTTCATCGATATTGGACAAGTTGAGGGGTGCGAAATTTTTAAGCTCAATTGACATTAAATCCGCATATTGGCAGGTGCCAATTGCACCAGAATCACGGGATTATACTGCCTTTACTATTCCGGGTCGAGGATTATATCATTTTAAAAGAATGCCATTTGGGCTTTGTAATGCGCCGGCAACTTTCGAACGCTTAATTGACAGAGTTTTAGGCCCCGAGTTAGAGCCTCAAGTTTTTTATTATCTAGGCGACGTGACCATTGTCTCATCTTCATTTGAAGATCATTTGCGAACTTTGACTGAGGTATTCGAAAGGTTCAAAAAAGCAGGTCTGACGGTTGCAAAATCAAAATGTTACTTTTGTCGCCCGGAACTGCACTACTTAGGTTATGTCGTTGACAACCAGGGCCTCCATGTCGATCCTGACAAAGTATCGTCCATCTTAAGCATTCCCCCACCCAAAAATGTCACTGAGGTACGTCGCGTGCTAGGGGTCGCCTCGTGGTACCGGAGATTCATTCCAAATTTTTCCACCCTAGTTGCTCCAATGACTGCCCTTTTATCGAAAAATAAAAAGTGGCACTGGTCGGAGGAGAGTCAAAATTCATTTCAAGGTATCAAAAACGCCCTAGCTTCAGCCCCCGTATTGACCTGCCCTGATTTCAGTCGACCATTCCAGGTGCAAACAGACGCGTCCGCATATGGAATAGGTGGTGTTCTTTCTCAAATCTTCGAGGATGGTGAACATGTCATATGTTATGTGAGTCGATCTTTAACCCGCCAAGAGCGTAACTACAGTACGGTGGAGCGGGAATGTCTCGCTGTCCTCTTTTCTATCGAGAAGTTACGTCCCTATCTGGAAGGATATGAATTTTCTGTAATCACTGACCATCACAGTTTGGTTTGGCTACATAATTTACGTGAACCCAAGGGTCGTATAGCCCGTTGGCTACTACGTCTCCAGCAATTTAATTTTAAAATTTACCACCGGAAAGGCCGTGACAACGTAGTGGCAGATGCATTATCACGAGCGGTACCAGAAATCGGTTCTATAAACGTTTCGAAAAACAAAAGTCCGTCTTCAGATAGTTGGTATCTTCGTGTGTCACAACAAGTGAGGGACAGCCCTTTGGAATTTCCTAAGTGGCGCCTTGTCGAGGATAAACTTTATAAGTATGTTTCATGTCCATATCCTGGTCTGCGGAATGCCACTGATTATTGGAAAGAAGTCGTACCGAAGAGAGATCGGAAAAGGGTCATTAGTGACAATCACGACAAAACTGTAGCTTGTCATGCTGGTGTCTTCAAAACGTTTGAGAGGTTAAAGGAGCGATATTACTGGCCAAAAATGCGAGCCGATGTTGCTGCCTATGTGAGGAAATATCCAACTTGTAACCGCCACAAGCCTGAATTGAAACGCCCAGCTGGTCTCTTAGGTAAACATCCTGAACCCAATGTTCCTTGGCAGATGATTTCCGTTGATTTGGTAGGCCCGTTACCTCGTTCCAAGGAAGGTTATAAGTTCATATACGTTGTCACAGACACCTTCAGTAAGTTCACTTTATTCTTCCCACTTAGAACTGCTACCGCGATGGCAGTTACACGCATCACTGAAGAACATATTTTCCTGATGTTCAGTTGCCCACAGGTGTTGATTTGCGATAACGGTGTCCAGTTCCAGTCGAACATGTTCAAGAAATTATGTTCAGAATATAATGTGCATATCAGGTTTACACCTTTGTATCATCCTCAGGCAAATCCTGTAGAGCGAGTCAATCGAGTACTTAAATCTATGCTTTCATGTTATGTCCAGGAAAATCACCGAATGTGGGCAGAATTGTTGCCTAAGGTTGGGTGTGCTATCCGAACTTCTGTTCATGAGGTCACCGGTTTAACCCCATTTTTTGTGAATTTTGGTCGAGAACATAAAAGCTGTGGAGGTACTTATGAGCACCCACTGGCCACCATAGAATCCGATCCTACTCCGAGAAGAGCCGTAGTTGAGTTTGATAACATATATCGTGATGTCCGAAAGCGATTGCAGGAGGCTCATGTGAAGTCAAAGAAGCGTTATAATCTCAGGAGACGCCCAGTTAATTTTTCTGTTGGAGATTCGGTTTTCATTAAGAATCATGCACTTTCTGATGCCACAAACCACTTCACAGCAAAGTTTGCTCCAAATTATAATGGACCTTATGTCATAAAGAAGAAACTCTCTGCAGTGACCTATGAAGTGGCAGACGGAAATAATAGGTCAAAAGGTATTTGGCATGTACAGGATATAAAAGCTCATCCTCCTGATCAGAATTCTGATGATGATGAACTCCTAGACACTCACTCTTAGGTAGTATTTTCAACACAGTTGAGATTTACAGGTAAATCTCTTCGGGGTAGAGGGGGAGTGTTACACTTCGTTCTGGCGAATACGAAAATACTACCTGAATACAGATCCAGTTATTATTGTTTACGTGCTCTGCAACGAATTTTCATCGATTTATGGAGGTATTGCTCATGTCGAACTGATTCATATCGTTCTTGAGATGATTTCTCTTACTCATATGCCGTTTATTTTGGTTGTTCCTTTCTGTTGAGAACAAAAATAGTAGATATTATTGATGTTCAGGTAAACAAAATACTGTTGGCTCATGATTACCATAGATCAGGACGTTTTGTTTAGCTGATTTCCTCGAACCGTCTTGGCTTAGGATTCAAGCGAGGCATTTTATACTCCATCACGATTATTCCCACTACCACGATGTTATTTTGAATAATCATTTGATTGTTTATTGGATTTCAATAATGAAGAATCCATTAGTTATAGGAAATGTCACTGTCAAATTGGTGACGACTGACAGATGGTAACTGACTGATTATGAGATATAGGTAGCCCTGTCTTCTTATTTTGGAAGGTGACATTCTTCTCTCTTTGGCCGCTGTCACAAAGAGACATTGACACTATCGGACTGTCGAATTCACTTCAAAATGAAACTTTCCTTCGAATTATCTTTATCAATTATGGTAAGCCTCATTCAAGAAGGATGAACAGTACGTCGCTTTCGCGACAACTCAATTTTGTGCCGAACAAAAGCGATTAGAGGTCATGTCTCGATAGGACATTTGCCCATAAAGGGGGAAGAAGATTCATATTCACTAGGACATTTGCCCATAAAGGGGGAAGAAGATTCATATTCACTACGAGTTCACTACCGATGACGCCCATGCGCATTGGGTTTGTCTTGTTCTGCGCAGGTCAGTGTTTGAAATTCGAAGTTTCAAATCAAAACAAACAGAAATGGAGATCAGTAATTCCAACTAAAAATAAAAGGCCAACTCGTCTATCTACATGTATTTCAACTGGGATAGCTAGTTTTTGTTCTAAAACAAAGTCATTTTCGTTGATTGGAGGTGGTGAAAAATCGGACACATGGGGTTCGCGGGATTACCTCCCGCCCACGATTGTTCATGATTTGATGCAGTGTGGGGAGTTTTTTTTTGTTGAAAAGACAGATCTTCCGGTGAGAGATCTGCCAACGAAGATTGGAAGGCACCATTTTGATTGGAGAGGTTGTACCAGCTCGGTCAAAAGTAAGCTAGAGGTTCTTTTTCATCTTGTACATATTTTTGACTTTTTATATTTCCATTAGTGTTGGGATTAATAGGAAGAGAACCTATTTTTGATGGTACCCATCAGATTTGTTGGGACCATTCCTCGATTTGGAGGGATTCAGAAACACGGCTGACCACGTGGCACCTACTCCAACCACTCCATCAAGAACCCGAAAAACATCCAAGGTATGAGATTTAGGATTTTAACTTTTCAGTGTATATCCTTCCTCTCCTTGATTTTGTTATTTCTCTCATCCTCTTCGGTAGAACAAAATCAGAAAGCTTGACCTTTTTCTTAGGGTTCTTGGACTAGGGTATATTGCCCCTCTACCCTTACATCCAGACCCAGGTCTAGGTGCTAAGGTCACCAAAGATTAGGGACTACATGGCAGATTGGAGGCCCTAGATTTTTCATCACTCTGCATACATCATCCTGCATCACCTCATACTACCAGATAGGACTGCATCACCCTGTACATATCTGCATTATCCTGCTGATGTGTGTTCATCAACAACATATTGAACTCGTCAGGCAACTGCATAGTGAATTCATCAGAGTATAGAATATTTTTGGTGAGTTCGTTCCATTTTTTTTTGATAAACAATAACTACCACCAACGGCGGACCTACAAATTGTAGTCATATATCATAGCATAGGTTGATATCACCACCTGTTTTGTTCAAGTATAGAGCTATTTATATATGTTTCTTTTACATTACATACTTTTGAGGCTAACCTAGGTAAACTCCTGAACTGGAAACCAAAGTGCACTGCGGTATAGGAGGATTGGGTAATTATTATTCTCATAATATAGTAATTATATTCTTTATTTGATATAATGTTGTCATATAAGCTGGACCAAAGAGTTGATTTTGGCCAGTGGAATTTGGAATTCTAAAGAGTTGTAAAAAAATATCCATTTAGTAGTTTTCAATTCAGATTGATAGTTAGGACAGATATACTTATGTACAGGAGTCTGTAATATTCAGAAAATTCATGCAACCACATTAAACATATAATTTGGAATTCTAAGGAGCTGTCAAAAATATCCATTTAGTAGTTTTCAATTCAGATTGATAGTTAGGACAGATATACTTATGTACAGGAGTCTGTAATATCCAGAAAATTCATGCAACCACATTAAACATATTCATTCTCACTCAACTTAGTGATTTGTACTAAGCCTAACGCACCCACCCATTTTCCCGCTGAACTACCAGTGTCTAGTTTCTACAGTGATCAAACTAGGCACTAAAAACACTTTTTCTGTTTTCAAACACATTCAAGATTTTAAAACAGCTAGTAAATCTTAGGTAATCCATCAACCAACTCAGGGGTAATAAAATTTCATTCTGAATTTTTGTAGTCATTCACCCCCTGAGAATTAAAGGAATAACAAGAGCCTAGTCAGGTCACACTTAGATTTCGGAATGATGCTGGTATTCAATTCATCAAAGCAAATGCTACATAAACTAGATACAGTACAATACCAAGGTCTCAGGTTGATATTGGGTTCTATGAAAAGCACCCCAATAACTTCTCTGTTGGCTGAGAACGCCGAGTGGCCACTTCGGCACCGGTGAACTTGGCTAAAAACCTTTCCCTGACAGACAATCCAATAATCTCCTCCCTCATTAACCTATGCTCACAATTTTGTACCAACAATCCAAATGGACTTGAAGATATCCTAATCCTACAACCTAGTCGAATTCAATGCCACCAAAACTCAAGCCTGCATTTTCTCTAGAAAGGCGGAACTCAGTATGCCCGATATTGTAATGTCTGGCTCCACCATCCCCACCAAGCCCACCGTATCTATGCTCGGTATTTCCATCAGCAACACTCTTTCATGGGATAATCATGTCAGATCCATCGCAAAAGCTGCTTCCCAAAAACTCGGATTCTTGTTCCGTGCGAAAAGCTACTTCACACCTCAACAGCTTCTCATGATCTACAAAGCGCAGATACGGCCTGTTCTAGAATACTGTTCTCACATATGGGGTTCAGCACCAAAACATACGCTGATGCTCTTAGATTCCATCCAGAGAAGAGCCATTCGCCTGGTGGGTGACGCCACACTCACTCACTCTTTGACATCATTAGAACACCGTAGAAAGGTTGGCGACCTTTCACTTTTCTATCGATACTTCCACGGGAAATGTTCTTCGGAAATCTCTGCTATCATCCCTTCACTAGCAATACCAATCAGACGAACTAGACAAGCCCAGTCAGCACATCCTTTCGTTGTCAACCTCGAAAGATGTCGAACAGCACTTTATCAAGACTCCTTCATCCATAGAACGGCCAGGCTCTGGAATTCATTGCCTGTGGAGGTATTCCCAACAACATATAATCTCCAAAAGTTCAAAAAAAATTCCAATACCTACCTCCTGTCCCTATCCTCCCTAGGAACGCACGATGTTCTTTGAACATTATAGGGATTCCCTCTCGTGCGCTCCAAGCGATAAAAAAAAAAAAAAAATCATCGAATACATGCACAACTCCACCTTCATAAAAATCATCAAAAGAAAAAACACAAAAATCACTCCCTGGATGACAAATGCTTTACTTAAATCAACGAATACAAAAAACAACATGGCAAAATTAATGAGAAAAAACCCAAACGACAACAACATGAGAAACCAGTATAAAAAATATAGGAATAAATTGACAACCCTCATTGAGAAAACTAAATTTGAATATTACAAAAATAAAATCGAAACCAGTAAATCGAACGCAAAAACTCTATGGGATGTTGTACAAGAAGTAAGTAACATAAAAAAAACGAAGATTGAAGTTAACGAAATCAAAACTGAATTAGGGGTAACGTTGACAAACGATAAAGAGATTGCGAACGAATTCAATGTAACTTTCAATAACACTGGAAAAAAACTTGCAGAAAAAATAAATCGTGATCCAAACTTTAAAACCAGTAGATCGTCCCTTCCAAATTCGCTCATACTCTTACCAACAAACCCTCATGAACTAAAAAGCCTTATTAATGAATTGAAAACCCATAAAGCTGTAGGGCCAGATGAAATTAAAGCGGAAACCCTGAAAATCGTCACGCCATACATAATTGAGCCACTCACTTATATCTTCAACAAGTGTATGGAAACTGGCATCTGGCCCAACGTTTTCAAAGATTCTATCATTGTACCAATATATAAGAAGGGCGACAGAAAACTAGCAGATAACTATAGGCCTATATCTCCCATCTCCCACTTATCGAAAATTCTTGAAAAGGTGTTGAAAATCAGACTACAAGATTTTATAAAAAAATATAATATAATTTCTGAACGACAGTATGGATTCAAGCAAAAAACTTCCACACAAGATGCCATCCTCTCTTTGACAGAAAAAATTCACGACTCTTTAAATGAAAACAAACCATGCCTGTGCGTATTCATTGATCTATCGAAAGCCTTCGACACCGTAAGCCATGAATTACTCTTCCAGTCTTTAGAGGATATAGGTATCAGAGATACTTCATTAGATTTATTCAAAAGCTACATCACGAATAGACGTCAAACTGTTAGAATAAACGATATTATTAGTGAAGCCTTACCTGTTGAATACGGGGTGCCCCAGGGTACGGTCCTTGGACCACTACTCTTCAACATTTATTTGAATGGTTTATTTTCTGTGAAGAGTAAAGGGGACATTGTTGGATTTGCCGATGATACCGCAATCTTTTACAAAGCTGATTCATGGGAAGAAGTGAAAAGAATCGTACAAACGGATTTTATTCTGATTAAGAAATGGCTTGAAAACAGATTATTAACAATAAATTTTCAGAAAACGAACTATTTACCTTTTAGCTGCAATAAAACAAATCTTCCCCTCTTCACCGATATTCAAATATCTGACGGAGGAACTGACCTAATAATAGCAACTGAAAATAATGTTAAATATCTGGGAGTCATGATAGACTGCCACATGAAATGGGACATACACATAAAATACATCATTAAGAAGTTACAATTTATTCTCTATAAATTGAAATATTTGAAAAAAATTCTATCTACACAACAACTATTAACATTGTATCTTGCGCTCGTCGAAAGTCATCTTCGATATGGCATACTTGCATGGGGCGGCGCCTTGAAATCGCACCTCGAACCCCTCGAAATTCTACAACGAAGATTTCTCAAAATTATTTTGGGAAAGTCATCCAGATATCCTTCTGACCTTCTTTTTACAGAAGCAGAAGTATTTAATATAAAACAACTTTATTACTACCATGTGACCATACGGTACCATACTATTAAAAACTCCGGAGACTTACCAACACATATGTACAACACCAGACAAAAAAATAATTATATCATTCCGCAAATCACAAAATCACTCGGAATGACTAGTTTCTCATTTAATGCTCCGAAAATGTACAATTCATTGCCCGAAACAATCCGAAATATACCTAGCTTATTCAATTTTAAAAAACAACTGAAATTATTCACGAGAGAAACCCAAAAATTCCTGTAAAAGAATTATGAACCTCACTTCATTTCATTCTTACGAGGGTGTATATGCGTATGTTTGTTCTGTGTATTAAACAATAATTTACCACGTGATGTCTTTAATTCATTTCATTTATATACTTAATGTATATCGAAACAAGTGTTTAATCACTTATCGATTGATCTTGTCTGCTGTAGATATAACGTATTTTATTTATTAGAATTACATTTATTAGTACTATTTTATTGCCCAACATTGTCGAACCCTTTTTTTGGTATTTCGTTTGTTCTTTTTATCGCTTTTACACTTTGTATATATGTATCTCATATTCCATTACCTTTATGTTTACTTATAAATTCTGAAAGTTGTATATTTTTGAATAACATTTTAAATTTCTCTATGTTTAATATTAATATATAGAATCATAAAATATCCTTTTTCCTCGAAACAAGCGTGGATACGCTTATCGAGTATCATCATTTATGCTATTTATGCTATTGTAATAAGATTATGTTCTTTCATGTAGCAATAAATGATATTATTATTATTATTATTATTATTATTATTATTATTATCGAAGGGATGGACAGAGCACAACCTTATATTGAAGAAATCCAGAAACACGAAAATCTACCTTGCTTTACCTATGACTATGACACTCAAATGATGAATATCCATTTCCAGGACTTAGGGCTAAAAAAATACGACAAGGATAACAACATGGATTTTAAAAGAATTATAAAAGAAAAATGGCGGCCAGATCAAACACTCATATTTACAGATGGATCGTCAATGAACTCCAGAGTGGGACTTGGAGTCCACATATACCCTCTCTCAACTACAATATAAATGTCAGAATTGAGGATGACTCACCTATTTGCACAGCCGAAATGCTGGGACTGGCGACAGCGGTAAAAAAAGCAATTGACTTTAAAATTGAAAAACCTTTTATTCTAACAGACTCGCTAAGCTCACTTCAAAAACTAGCTAGGACTGGTATTAACCCCAGCTCAGACAACTCCACTCTCATTACAAGAAGCTTGATAAAAAAGGCAGCCCAAAACAAAATTAAAATCAATCTGGGATGGATACCTAGCCACACGAATATACCAGGAAACGACAAGGCAGATATCAAGTAGCCAAGCTAAGCAAAGCAGAATAAGGGTGGACTACAGGAAGCTAGACTATAGAGACCTTCTTCCTAGAGTCAAGAAAAGAATACAAGAGGCCTGGACCGAGAAATGGACTGAACTATGCGAAATTAAAGGGAAAACCCTATTCAACCTTTTAGAAACATTTCCGAAAAAACCCTGGTTCCACACGATAGAATAAGTCAATAGAGAAATCTCCTCCACAATATGCAGAATGAGATCCGGGCACTGTCTCACACCGGAACACCTTCACAAGATCAAAATTAAAGACTCACCAAGATGCGAATGTGGTATGACTGGAAGTCCACAACACATTTTATTGGAATGCCCCAACCACATATATACAACTCAAATAAACTGTACAAAAAAATGATATCCCGTCACGCACAGTACCCCAATCCTTTCCGCTTTATCAGTAGAAGACCTGCTTAGAAACCCCTCTGCTTACTCAGCTCTAATCGTTTCCATGTACCTTAAATCTATAAACATGAAACTATAATAATTATGGCCCTATTATGTTGCATGTTACCACAGGGAGGAAGTGATGATCACAGGATCAGACGCATTCACGTGCAGCTTCACCCTTAAGAAGAATCTGGGTAAATAACTGAAAAGGTTAAGCCCACACTGAAGAAGGAAGGAAGGACTTTGAATAATGTGGTTCGAACAATGTAGAATTGGCATAGCATACCTACTACCTTAGTGATCTTGAGGACAAGGCGTCGTTATTTGTTTAACTAGGCAGCAAAGTAGTAGATTGACTGCCGAGGCTGAATTCATAGCCGAGCGTAGCGAGGCTAGGAATCCAGCTAAGGCAGTCAATTTACTTTGCTGCCGAGTTGAACATATAATTTTTTCTCCGATTGTTCATAATGATATATATCTCTTTATTTTTCCTGTAGTGTCCAGTTAAAATAGAATTTGATCGAAATCGCAGTTGTTGGAATGGTTGGTGGCTATGGAAATGTCCATAATAATTATAGTTTGACAATTCATGAAATTTATAACAGTTGTGCGAAAAAATATCGGTATATTTAAATCATTATATAATGGACAGTGATAGCGACCTGGAAGTACTTTTACACCCCCAGAAATGAGGGAGGTGGCAAAAAATATAGAGTTGAATTTGTTGCCGGAGAAGTCTTGGATGAACTATGAAGGAAATTATAAACGATTTATGGATTATTAATTTTGCTGATACATATCAATCAGCAAAAGTAACCACTTTGCTGCCTAGGCAGGGAAAGTAATACTTTGCTGATTGATATGTGTCAGCAAAATTAATATTTGCTGCCAATCGGAGAAAAATATAATTCCTTTCAGCAGGCGATGGCTTTGTAATGATCATATTATGAGTATTATTGAAACTTTCGTGAAATGTACGACATAACCTAAAATTCGATGTTTATATTTTGTTATCTGAATCCATTCTGAATCTGAAGCCTCAGACAAAAAATCATAACCGAGACTTTACTGGAATTCATATTTGCGAAGTTTTGGTGGATCTGATGAAGCAAACAGCTTTAATTCGCGGTTTTGGAACGAGTTTGCTGAAGTTTTTTATTGTCTCAGAATACTTCCAATAATGGCCAACAAGTGCAAGACATTATAAACATACAAATGTACAGCTTCCCAACAGATGCAAAATTATACGAAGTGTGGCAGAACATTACAAAAATTGGGAAGCCCATTTACAAATATATGTGCCTGTCTGTAGCAGATACTTATTCTCAGAAACAGATTATGAAGGTAATTTCTTTCATTTTGAGAAAAATATCTTCACAGTGTTCTATGTGATGTGCTTTTCTTTCAAGTTTCAAGGGTATCCAAATACAATTGCAGAAGTATAGGTACATTTTCTGTGATGCAAATTAAATACCTTCACAGAATTCACCAATTACAATGAATCAAAATGTAAAACCTGTGATCAATGGATACAAATGGGAAAGAGGAAGGTCACATCCATACAAAACTTGAATATGTCTCTAATCATTCTTCAGCTATATGAACCAAATCATCCTCAGTAAGAGGATCAAATGAATCTGATAATGATAAAGATGCTGGAGGGATAGAACTTGCCTACCAGAGTGCTGATGCAACTTCCACCAGGACTGATCATTCTTGTGAAAGTGCCTATTATGATGTTTCCATAAAAAAGACAAGTGCGATTTCAGTAGGGAATCTAATGAATTTTTTTTCACTTTTTCTGTAATAATAAAAGATTCAATGGGTACCTACTCAATTTTGCTTTATTTCAACATATGAACCATAATATGATTAACACTGTGAATAATTTGAAGCTTCTAATTCTGTACAAGAAATAAGAATAAAAAGATTATAAAATATCTCCATAATTCTCCATCTCGAGACCTTATTGCTCAAGTGTGATTTTGACAGTAATGGAATCTTTTCAAATGTTGTTCTTAGTGCTTCATTGTAGAAAAATATGTAGGGCAGTTAATTTGTTATCTGGAAAACAAATATCAGTTACCTATTTATGGAAGTTGGTTCGTCACCTCAATTTGTTCATATTATCTATATATTTTTTTTTGTTTTAGATTATGTGTCATATAATTTTCGTTAAATGCACATGATATATTCGTTATAGGGTGGATAAGTTTTTTTTGGGTTATTTTCATGCATTCACTTGAATACTTGATAGTTTAATATTTTTCAATAATTACTTGAAGAATCAAAATTCCCTTTTTTCCATACCAATACCTACGCCCATGTTTTCCTATATATTTCCTACAAAGTAAACTTCTGAATGACAAAAAAAGAAGAGACATTCAGAAAAAGACTGGCCGTACCGTCCAACGATCAGTAGATTTATGGATAGATAGAAGATCGGTGCTATAGCTATCATCGGATGCCCGGATAGTGCTCGATAGTGTACGATTACGACTACCATTCTACTCAACTACCAAAGTTTCGTGTCAAGAACAAAGTTACTTGTCAATAATAATAGCCTAATAATTACGTGTGTGATATTTCAACCCAGCCGGCGCCGGTCAATAGGAGTTTCCACATCAGGAACCGACTAGCACGGATAATTTTCCTAATTCAACCCTCATATCCCTATGGAACCATATTTTGGTAAGTCAAGTGTTGCCTCAGTTGATTTTTCTGTATTTTGTTCCAACTACTTTCAGAATATAATAATGCAATCGTAGCTCCCTGATTTTCAGAGGGTGATCTTGCGTAATCAGTCCGATCTATAAATTTACAGTTCCTGGTTTATTACGACACATTTCGTTGCGTAATCAACCATATTTATGGTCCTTCGAGCCGGATCTGTCTTGATTTTGATATTCCCTTTCTGATTTTCAAAATTCTGAGTAGCGGTTACATTATTATCAAAATAAAATAAAAATTGGTGAATGCATGTAGATTCCTCGAGTTAATACCTAGTGTTCGCCTATATACATCATATATCAAGTGTGCATTTAACGAACAATTGTTTGCCTTCTAAATTTAAATTGGTATAATACGTACATATTTAAATTCTATATTTCGAAAATTCGAAAAGATACAATTATTTACGCTGCGTATCGCGATCCACACCAATAAGTGTTTTATCGCCGGTACTAGTTTTTGCTCGTATACGGTTTTTGTCCAGTAGTTCAATTTGGACCCTTTTACTTACCAAGAAAGTTTATTTTGTTTATCGTGCAAATTCTCGAATGCGAATCATACAGAGTCGAGATGAGTGAAATTCGACAATAAATATTACATTTTTTCTGCTTCAAGATTACATAATCTAAAGTTAAAGAATACCCATTCACTATTTCTTTTCATCAATAAATCCATAAACTATATAATTACTCTCATTTCATTTATTTTGAATATGCCTTCCGAGGAAGATAATCTTGGTCGTTATAAGGCATGGAGACAAACAGCCATTAATAATTTGAATGCATTAGAAAATTCTGCTCAAAATGCTTCAGCCCACCCTACTGATAAAATAAAGTTCAAAGTTCATTTTCGAACTTTGAATAAAATAATCAAAACTTTTGAAAAACATCATAATGCGATATTAGGATTAAATTTGATATATAGTGATCAAGCTAAGTTGGAAGAAGAAAATATAATCTGTTCAGATTTCAATAATAGGTGCCAAGAAATCGAAAGTCTTCACTTTGAATGGTTTGAAAACGATCTGAATACAACCCAACCGCTTGATCAAACCATTCACAGACCTGCTCAAGATAATGTGCATTCACCGAAAATCAATTTAATTAACTTCACTGGTGATATTAAAACATTTCCGACTTTTTTAGATATGTACAATGCCTTGGTGCATAATTCTAGATCTTTATCGGATATCGAAAAATTTAATTATTTGCTTTCGATTTTCAGTGGTCCGCCGTTAACGTTAGTCAAGTCGATTCCATTCATAGGAACAAATTATCAAATTGCCTATGATACCCTCGTAGGGAGATATAATAATAAAAGGTTACTCGCAACTACGTATTGGAAGGGAATTGAAAATTGCTCTTCGCTTTCTAATGAAAATGCTCGTTCCTTACGTAATTTATTAGATACATTCGATGAAAACTTGGCGGCCCTCCGTGGCCTTGGATTTCTCACTGACCAGTGGGATTTCATTCTAATGAATATGCTATTGGACCGATTGGACCCAGTTACGCTTAAAGTTGTTGAGGTAAAACATGCATCAACGGAAATTCCTAAATATGCCGATATAAAAGATATTGTATCAAAACAGTGCACCGCTTTGGAAGCTGTATCTTTGAATAAGAAAACATCCAAAGGCGAGATCAGCAAATCAAATTATTCGTCCACCACTCGTAATATTGCAAGTGGAAGTTCAGGTACACGAAATAAAACCTCATTTTTTGTGAATACGGGTTCGTCGAACTCACCTACGAGTCAGTGTTGTTTTCTATGTAAAGGTTCACATATAATTTATCAATGCTCAACTTTTTTATCGAAATCTCCACGAGAACGATTTGACATTATTAAAAAACACAGGGTCTGTGTTAATTGTCTAGCTACTTCACATACAACGGCAAAATGTTCAAGTGATAAAAAATGCAAATTTTGCACTAAATTACATCATAGTACTCTTCATTTCGGTGATTCAATGTTTAAGACACCACAAGACACAAATAATGTCCATGAAAACGTTATGGCTCAAGGTTCTCTGCTCTCAGACAATAGTAGTTCTCCAAATATTGAGGCAACTAATATAACTAGATCTGTGAGCGCCCTTATGGGAACTTTACGTAACGATCAACAGGTTCTGATGCTGTCTACCGTTTTACTCAATATTAAAGATATTTCTGGTAATTATCAAAAATATAGAGGAATCCTAGATTCAGGATCCCAAGCTACATTCATTTCTAAAACGTGTGCAAAAAAATTAGCGATCCCCAGATTTAATACCGCTATTTCAGTACACGGTTTAGAAACAATGTGTACCCCTGCCAAATCGGGTATACAGGTACTTTATATCTCCAATTCATGATGATTCGAACACACTCGAAGTCGAAGCCATTGTTGTTGATAGAATCTGTGATGATATGCCAAACAATTCATTTTCAATCGACGAATGGCCTCATATATCAAATTTGAAATTAGCTGACCCGACTTTCAATCAACCCGGTAGAATTGATTTGCTCCTGGGGGCGGATGTTTTCACGAATATCATACGAGATGGCCGGCTGTTGGGTAATGCGAATGAACCGATAGCCTTAAATACGATATTTGGTTGGACATTGATGGGAAAATTACCCCACCAAATTTCGCCAAAAATCCAATCGTTTTTCATGGAAGTCTCTGAGGGTGAAAATTTAGATAATACAATGAAACAATTTTGGCAAGTAGAAGAAGTGCCTAATATCGTGGTTACATCTCCTGAAGACACCTTTTGTGAGAAACACTTTATAGACACCACCCAGAGAAATGACTCTGGCCGATATATTGTATCGCTACCGTTCAAAATTAATGCCCCAGATTTTGGTGATACTCGAGCCATCGCTTTACGTAGATTTTTCTCACTAGAACGTCGATTATTACAAAATAAATCCCTTTATTCATCCTATTCAGATATCATGCGAGAATATTTGGAGTCCGGTCATATGGTTAAAATTTCAACTTTGAATAATAATTCAACTAATTGCTATTATATACCACATCATTGCGTGGTAAAACATGATTCAACTACAACACCAGTTCGTGTTGTTTATGATGCTTCAAGTCGCGCACCAAATAAAATGTCTTTAAATGATGTCCTATATACAGGGCCAAAATTGCAAAGAGACTTGGTCTCCATTATACTGAATTTTCGGATGCATAAATACGTTTTAACAGCTGATATAAGACAGATGTATAGGATGATTTCAATAAACCCCGAACATCAACGATATCAGAGAATTTTATGGCGCTTTTCGCCCAATGACCCAGTTAATGATTTCGAAATACTGTCTGTAGGTTAATCGAGGAGGTGGTACATTCATTTTACTTGGTTCTTTGGGATTTTCTCTCCTCGTTTCTATAAAATAAAAGTATTCGTATTATTTCAATATATTTGTAGAGGGACAAATCAGATGATTTGCCCCAAAATGTCACTGCGTTTAACAAATTTTTCTATCAGGGAGTCTAAAAGAAAAATCCAGTAGCTTGTCAGTGACAAAGAAAAATAATTTGCATTTACATGTTGAGAACGGGAGCAGAATCGGTCCCGAAACGTCCAAAGATAAGTACAAATTCGATATTTTTTCAATATATCTATATTTCTTTCCTTCAAAAATTTTTTCAAACAAATTGTCACTGACAAGCTACTGGATTTTTCTTTTAGACTCCCTGATAGAAAAATTTGTTAAACGCAGTGACATTTTGGGGCAAATCATCTGATTTGTCCCTCTACAAATATATTGAAATAATACGAATACTTTTATTTTATAGAAACGAGGAGAGAAAATCCCAAAGAACCAAGTAAAATAATGATTTCGAATTAACAACTGTGAGCTTCGGAGTAGCTTCATCACCATTCCTAGCAATACGCACTCTCTTACAACTTGCCTCTGATTATTCTGATCTACCCCTCGCATCACATATCCTCAATAAATATACTTATATGGATGATGCGATATTTGGAAGTAACGATTTTGAAACAGCAAATTTAATGAAAATTCAATTGATTGAATTATTGAGTAGGGCAGGTTTCGAACTCCGAAAATTCGCAAGTAATGACACAAATTTATTGAATGACTTACCTGAAACCCATATTCAGAATAAGGCGTTAGCCTTTGACATGGAAAATAATACCACTTTAAAGATTTTAGGTGTCAAATGGCATGCGCAAACTGATTCTTTCCTATACTCATTACAAGCCAATCATAAGGTCTGCACTAAACGAAATATTCTATCCTATATTAGCAGAATTTTTGATCCAGTTGGATATTTAACACCTTTAACGTTCTTTGCTAAATTAATTATTCAACATTTATGGTTACTAGGACTGGATTGGGACCAGATAGCCACACCAGAGATTCTGGAAAAATGGGAAAAATTCCAAGATCAATTTTCGATCTTGTCAAATCTAAAAATTTCTCGTCACATCGATACTGTTGACTGTACTTCATTACAACTACATGGTTTCTGCGATTCTTCTGAAAAAGGGTATTGCGCTGTTATATTTTTAAGAATCGTGTATACTGATAATAATATCAAAATATTTTTTATTGCGGCGAAATCAAAGGTAGCGCCTTTGAAACGTATCTCCATACCACGTCTTGAACTATGTGGGGCTGTATTGCTCTCGAAATTGATGCATTTTATTCTGAGAAATTTACCAATTGAATTTCAGGATGAAAATATTTTTGCTTGGTGCGATTCCACGGTTGCTCTCACGTGGTTGAAAAAATCACCACATAGTTTGAATACTTTCGTGAGTAATAGAGTTACATATGTACAAGAAAAATTATCACCAGCGCATTGGTGTTATATTCCGACATCTTTGAATCCCGCAGATTGTGGGTCACGTGGTCTGTATCCTTCTGAACTTCTGCATCATTCATTATGGTGGAACGGCCCGCCTTTTCTATCAACACCACAAAATACTTGGGATTTACCAAGATTTGAATTGGTGAACTCCCCCGAAGTTATGAAAGAGGAGCGGAAAATTGTTTTGAATACTTTAGTAGAACCCAGGTCGATACTGGCGACGATCGATGTTTTATTGGAGAAATATTCAACTTTAGGTAAAATCAAGAGAATTATCGCGTATGTTTTGCGCTATAAATATAATTTGAAAAATGTTGAGAATAAAATTTCATTCCCCTATTTAACTTTAACACAATTGCACCATGCATTATTATGTATTGCTAAACATATTCAATCTACACATTTCAAGAAAGAAATTGCTCTTATCAGTAACGGAAAACTAGTACCTAAAATTTTACAGAAACTTAAACCGTTTTTAGATGATAACGGATTTTTAAGAGTGGGAGGTATAGACTCTACAATACAGAATTAAATAATGACAAGAAATTTCCAATTTTGCTACCAAATAATTGCCGGTTTACGACATTACTCATTACGGAGATACATGCTTCATATTTACATGCTGGAATACAAACCACGTACTATTTACTACTTCAAAATTTCTGGATTATTTCTGCGAAGAAGGTGATAAGAAAGGTTTTACATACTTGTCATACTTGTTGGAAAACCAAACCGACCAATTTTCAGCCGCCGATGGGTAATCTCCCAAAATACCGGGTGACCCAAGTTAAACCATTAGAAAATACAGGAGTAGATCTTTGTGGACCTTTTTCAATTACCATGAAAAGATTGAGAGGCGCAAAAACGACCAAAGCATACGTCTCCCTTTTCATTTGCCTAGCCACAAAGGCGTTACATTTAGAACTTGTTTCTGATCTCAGTTCAGAAGCCTTCTTAATGGCTTTTCGTCGTTTCATCGCGAGAAGAGGAAAGTGTTCACATATGTTTTCGGATTGTGGTAAAAATTTTGTGGCCGCTGCTAAATATTTAAAAACAATCATGCTCGATGCTGCTGAGGAAGAATCTATAAAATGGTCTTTCAATGTACCATATGGGTCACATATGGCCGGTATATGGGAGGCTAATATTAAATCGGTCAAAACTCATTTAATGCGAGTAGTTGGTGATCAAATTCTTACATTTGAGGAGTTCACCACAGTTTTAACTCAAATAGAATCGGTACTTAATTCACGACCGTTATCTCCAATGAGTACGGATCCCACTGATTTAAATGTATTAACCCCTGGTCATTTCTTGACCCTGGCACCCCTCACGGCTATTTCTGATCCTGACACCTCGAATATACCAATGAATCGCCTTACTAGATGGCAACTTTTACAGCACCTTCATCAGAGATTTTGGAAAAGGTGGAGCAATGAATATCTCCACACTCTTCAACAGAGAGCAAAGTGGAACCATGAAGATACACCAGTCTCTATCGGTGCATTGGTTGTCATAAAA
The DNA here is from genome assembly GCA_918026855.4 of Phaedon cochleariae. Classification (NCBI taxonomy): domain Eukaryota; kingdom Metazoa; phylum Arthropoda; class Insecta; order Coleoptera; family Chrysomelidae; genus Phaedon; species Phaedon cochleariae. The sequence goes on along the minus strand of OU896707.1, from coordinate 34,059,733 downwards.
AATGAATTTACTAGTCCACTTTCATGGCCACTTGGCCGTATAGTGGAGGTTTATCCTGGTACAGATGGGGTTGTGAGGGTTGCCTTGGTCAAAACGGCCAAGGGGGTATACAAACGACCCTTAGTAAAGTTATGTCCACTACCAAACTAAAATTTCAGAAAATGCCTTGGGCATTTTCAGGGGGGGCGGTATGGTTCGTCACCTCAATTTGTTCATATTATCTATATATTTTTTTTGTTTCAGATTATGTGTCATATAATTTTCGTTAAATGCACATGATATATTCGTTATAGGGTGGATAAGTTTTTTTTTGGGTTATTTTCATGCATTCACTTGAATACTTGATAGTTTAATATTTTTCAATAATTACTTGAAGAATCAAAATTCCCTTTTTTCCATACCAATACCTACGCCCATGTTTTCCTATATATTTCCTACCAAGTAAACTTCTGAATGACAAAAAAAGAAGAGACATTCAGAAAAAGACTGGTCGTACCGTCCAACGATCAGTAGATTTATGGATAGATAGAAGATCGGTGCTATAGCTATCATCGGATGCCCGGATAGTGCTCGATAGTGTACGATTACGACTACCATTCTACTCAACTACCAAAGTTTCGTGTCAAGAACAAAGTTATACTTGTCAATAATAATAGCCTAATAATTACGTGTGTGATATTTCAACCCAGCCGGCGCCGGTCAATAGGAGTTTCCACATCAGGAACCGACTAGCACGGATAATTTTCCTAATTCAACCTTCATATCCCTATGGAACCATATTTTGGTAAGTCAAGTGTTGCCTCAGTTGATTTTTCTGTATTTTGTTCCAACTACTTTCAGAATATAATAATGCAATCGTAGCTCCCTGATTTTCAGAGGGTGATCTTGCGTAATCAGTCCGATCTATAAATTTACAGTTCCTGGTTTATTACGACACATTTCGTTGCGTAATCAACCAGAAGTTACAAATTACCTATATTTACCAAGAATTCAGAATTATTCTTTTTCACCAACAGCATGATTAATTTTGTAGGAAATTCAACAGTTTCTTCAATCTTTGTCTTCCCTTGATTGTAAGAGCTAGTAACTATATAGTGTTGTAGGCTATATTTCATACATCACATCTATGCCTGACTTTCTTCGCCACTTGCTTGGGTGTGAGCTTCACAACTGAATTAGTTCTGCAGTTCTTTATGCCTACCTAAAAATGTGGTTGAAGTTTGAGTAAGCAAAAGGATCAATCAAGCATCTTTATGAGGCTTCAGCATCGACAAACCATAGTTTCTCTATGAGCTTAGAGTTTCAAAGCAGCAGAAGTTTGCACAACCATCAGCTTAAAGATCTCAAGTTTCTGTATACTTTTCTCTTCAACAAATTAACATCATTTCTTGCTTTGTATACCTGTTCGTCTTCCACCATCAGCCGATTTTCAAAAGCACTCAAATCTCTGAAATTTCGAAATAAAAATGATTGGAATCGAATGTGGAATGTGGCTCTCATTGTTTTCCTTGAGATGTTTAAACTAGAGTCACTGGATGGTATTAGTTTGATAAGAGTTTGGACACAAAAATGACAACGGTTAGGGTTTTTGAATGTTTAGATTTATCAAGTTACACACCTTGCATTGTGACAAGAGCATCATAGTCGTCCCGCGATTTTTCATTCAAAATTGTTTCAATTTGACAATTCATTTCATAAACGTCACAAGTGAAATAAAATTTCATAATGATTATACTTTCGAGATAAAAGCAGCTATGGAAATCACTTGCTGTATAATAAATTGTGCCAATTATGAAATAAATGGATATCATTCATTAGATTTTCCAAATCAAATATCAAGCATTCGCTTATGGAAGAAAGATATGAAACGGCCTGGGTGGAAAATCAATTTGAAGACGAGCGGAATTTGTGAGGTACTCATTGAAATTCACTTCTTATAACAGTATCTGATTAGAATGAATCTATATTTTAGGCCCATTTTCAAACAGAAGATTTAAAAATCTGTTTGAGAGAATCTGCTGTTCCATCAATTTACAAATCAAACGATTTCAAGAACGAAATTCCATTATTATCATCACACAAAATACAAAACAAAATAATCACGGAAAAAGGGGAAATGATCGCAAAATTACTTTATGAAATTGAAAATTTGAAAACTAAACTCAGAAAACCAAGTAAACTACAACGTGATATATTATTGAATGGCGTTCTTGGTGCTGACCGCGAATTGAAAATTCAACAGTGAAAAGAAAATAGATATTTATGTATCTAGGGAATTATTATAAGGGCCTTAATTACTTAATCTGTATTTCAACACCCTGTATCTCCGAAATGAAGCATTTCCAGACACAAGCTTATATAGACTTTATTTCTTTAAATTGTCTCAGGAATACTTCACTGGAGTACAGTTCAACATACAATAAGGAGTTATAGCTATAAGTTCATCCATATGTATATATTCTCTGATATTAAAATGTTGTTACATGCATTTTTTTCATTTATATAAATCTTGCTCTGCTAGAAGTGTAGGTATCACTATGAATTGAAGTGGGTGTTTGTACCCTATATCCATTGTCCATCTACGGCTATGATTGATTTGACAGAAAATATAACCTCTAAAATTGTATCTGACAATCAGGCGCTACTAGGGAAATTGAAAAGACGAAGAACAGAATATATGTCTTATTCTTTTATTCACCTAAACCATTGTATTATAGAAAAAGGACAAAAGTTCAGCTGTGTCCGAACTCTTATCAAACTAATACCATACAGTGACTCGAGTTCGGACACAGTTACACACCTTGCATTGTGACAATAGCACCATAGTCGCCCCGCGCTTTTTATTCAAAATTGTTTAAATTTGACAATACATTTTATAAACGTCAGAATTGAAATGAATTTCAAAATTATACTTTCGAGAAAGAAGCAGTTATGGAAATTACTTGCTTGTTAGATATTAAAAATTTATATGAATCTCTCTTGATGGCCACACTCAGTACCAAACTCATTAATAATAAAACTCATTATTTTCAGCCGCCTTTTTATTTCCTCATCTTTACACTTCCCTTGAGTTTCTCCCTCTCTAACCTCTCTTCTGTCTTCTGTCATACATCATTTTCTTGATACAATACACAAAACCATCAAACATATAATTTTGACATGGAACATATGGATAAGTAACGAAAGTTCATTCTTACATTCGACCATCCTGACAAAAAGGGCGACCCCGCACTTTCCCTTTTATACAAACATTCACAACTAGAACTACAAATCTTAATTTAGTTTCACTTTTTTTTTAAACTGATAATTGAAAACAGAAGTCTAATTCAAAAAGATAATCATTGAATCTTTCTGGCTTCTTACTAGCTCTCTTGGGGCGTCCGATTGGTACATCTCCCTTTGACATCCTCACATCTTCAAGTTCATCCGGTGGTTCAAATTGATTCTCTTCAATATCGGGTACATCTATGTTTCCTCTTCAATTTCTTCCTCTTCCTCTTCCAGGTCTTCATCTTCGCTGTCGTAAGGGTTATAGTATCCTTTAAGTTGAGATACATGTGCAGTTGTGGAGTGTTTCCTATTGTCATCTCCACACTGTAATTTTTCGATTCGGTAGGTATTGCTTGGCAGGCACTCCAAAACAACATAAGGGCCTTTATATTTATTCTGCAATTTGGTACTCTGTCCTGTGGCTACCGTTGGAGCTTTCACGACGACAATTTCTCCTACATCATAAGTATGTCCCACATATCGCTTTTTGTCAAATTGCTTCTTGTATCTTCTCTGTTCCACTGCCATATTGTCCAATGCTTTACGGTACAAAGTTTCAATCGGCGCTGGTTGATTATGGTTCATTAGAGCTTCTAATCTGGCATTGTCAATCTCCGGAAAATATCCATACAATAGTTTATATGGAGACTGTCTCGTCGTTTTGTTTATAGAGGTATTCAAATCCCATTGAACTTTCTTAATACTTTTGTCCCAATTTCTTTCATTACTCTTTTCGGCTTGAATAACTGGGATGAAAGTTCGATTAATTCGTTCAATCATGCCATATGCTTGGGCATGCCTAGTTGAATTGAAGATCAATCATATTCCTTTTTCCTCACAAAAAGACTGAAATACCTTTGAGGTGAAACTAGCTCCTCGATCACACACCATTGTTTGTGGAATTCCATGTCACTAGTTTTGGTGCTCTTTACAGGGTAAAAATTGACATACCTAGTAAAAGCGTCGATTATTTCGAAAATATACTCATTACCTATTGCACTCTTGATGAACGGTCCGACATGATCAATATGTACCCTCTGGAAAGGTCTATTGGTTGGAGGTATGGGGTTAAGCAAACCTGCTTGTTTTTCGGCTGGAATTTTATTAATAAGGCACTCCATGTAACCAGCAATGTGTCTTTTCACATAGGTACGAAGTCTTGGGAACCAATACTTTTCTAAAATTCTGGATACTGTCCTTTCTACCGCGAAATGTCCAGCAAGATCATGATTTTTCACTACGATACTTTTCTTCATAGATCCTGGTACTACGAACAGTTTTCTCTCCTCTGAATATATTTTTCGGTTGATTACCAACTTCCCTTGAATCTAGAGTCACTGGATGGTATTAGTTTGATAAGAGTTCGGACACAGAAATGACAACTGTTAGGGTTTTTGAATGTTTTTGAATGTTTAGATTATATATAGATCATTAAGTTACTCACCTTGCATTGTGACAATAGCACCATAGTCGTCCAGCGCGAATTTGACAATACATTTTATAAACGTCAGAATTGAAATAAAATTTAATAATTATACTTTCGAGAAAAAAGCAGCTATGGAAATCACTTGCTGTGTAATAAATTATGCCAAATCTGATAAAAATGGATATCATTTATTCAATTTTCCAAGACAAATATCAACCATTCGCTTATGGAAGGAAGATATGAAACGGCCTTGGTGGAAAATCAATTTCAAGACGAGCGAAATTTTTGAGGTACTCATTAAAATTCACTTCTTATAACAGCATCTGATCAGAATGAAAGAATGAAGGAAATATTTTAGGCCCAGTTTCGAACAGAAGATTTCAAAATCTGTTTGAGAGAATCTGCGGTTCCATCAATTCACAAAGTAGACGATTTCATGAACAAAATTCCATTATTATCATCCTACAAAATACAGAACAAAATAATCATGGAAAGAGAGAATGACCGTAAAATTACATAATGAAATTGGAAATTTGAAAACAAAACTAAGAAAAGCAAGGAAACTACAACGTGATATATTATTGAATGGCGTTTTTGGTGCCGATCTAATTCAAAATTCAAAAGTGAATAGTTATTTATGTATCAAGGAAATTATTATAAGGGTCTTAATTACGATGGATGTTATCGTTTTGGAGATATTTTCTATATCGATCCATGTTACTTAGCTCCTAGAGCGCTAAGTGAAGTTGCTGAGAACTTTACAGAAAAAAGTATTTGGTAGGTCTCGTCAAAATTAACTACTTTTTTCCTATGAAATGTTTATCGAAAAATGATTTGTTCTCTGTCTTTATTTCTTAAAATTTTCTCAGAAATACTTCACTTGAACGTACTTATATATGTTACTTCCTGTATATTGAGAATACCTACCTCTAATTTAATATTAATAACTTCATGTTTCATACTTATCACTGGAGTACAGGTTGACATACAATAAGGCATTATAGCCATAAGTTTATCCATATGTGTATATTTTTTAATAATAAAACGTTGGTACATGCATTCTTTTCATTTATATAACAGTTGTTCTGCTTGAAGTTTATCACTATAAATTGAAGTGGGTGTTTGTACCCTATTTCCATTGTCCATCTACGACTATGATTGATTTGACAGAAAATATAACCTCTAAAATCGTATCTGACAATCAGGCGCTACTAGGGAAATTGAAAAGACAAAGAGCAGAGTATATGTCTTATTCTTTTATTCACTTAAACCATTGTATTATAGAAAATAGAAAAGGACAAAAGTTCAGCTGTGTCCGAACTCTTATCAAACTAATACCATCCAGTGACTCTACCTTGAATCGGCTCAAATTCTTTAACAGCATCTCTCTCTTCTCTACTTCTTTCCTCCTTTGGTTTTTCCAATATTTCTGAATGATACTTGCTTTCACTTTCGGTAGTTTTCTTTGACACGCAGTAAACTAACCTTTTCTGTCCTGTCTCGTCAACCTGAAGTAGCATTCCTGTAATGCCTACAGCACTAGCGTCTGTGTGTAATTCCGTTTCCGCATTACAGTCGTAAAGCTTCAATACAGGATATTTTATTAAACATTGTTTCAGTTTTAAGAAAGACTCACGACATTTCTCATGGAAATCGAACATACAATCCTTTTTCGTGAGATCGGTGAGCGGTCTTGCGATGATTGCATAGTTAGGTATGAATCGTCTGAAGAACCCAGTCAATCCAAGAAACCTACGTATTTCATGGACATTCTTCGGCTCCGGAAACTCCTCCACTGCACTCAGTTTTTGTGTTCCAGGTTTCAGTCCTTCTTCGCAAATCTTGTAGCCTAAGAAAGTGATCTCCTTTTTGCCAAATTCGCACTTTTTCAAATTTAGTGTCAAATTTGCATCTCGAAATGCTTGCAACACCAATTCCAATCTTTGTAACAGTTCATTCCAATTCTTTGCTGGAATAATTACGTCGTCCAGATAACAACAACAGATCTTATTCCTAAGTGGTCCAAGTACTACATTCATCAGACGCACGAATTCATAAGGTGCATTGGTAAGGCCAAAAATCATGCGTTTAAACTCTCCAGTTGTATCAGGTGTGATGAATGCTGTTTTCTGAGAAGCTGCTTCTGTGAGTGGAACCTGCATATATCCATTTGCTGAATCCAAGCAAGCAAAAAGTTTATTTCCTGCTAGATGTTGGAATTGCTCATCCAATCCAGGAATTGGAAAATTCATTGGTATTGTCTGACTATTAAGTTTTCGATAGTCAACTACTAGCCTTGGATCTCCATTTTTCTTATGTACCAGTAAAACCGGGGAAGCATATGGACTTGTTGTCTGTTGCAGAAACTTTATAAGGATGACACTTGACTGGATGATTATTATCAAGTATGTCCATTTTAATCACATTTGTGCACCCTAACTCATCCATGCACAAGGCAAAACAATCTCGATACTCACACAATAGCTCAAACAACTCTTGCTTTTGCATATGTGAAGTTTCCTCAGAAACATTAATCATATCCATAGTTATAGGAAGTCGTTTCATACTCAACAAATTTGACACAGGTTCCATATAGTTTGCTTCTTTCTCAAGCATCTTCAAGTTTTGGCCAGCTTTTGGCATAATATGTCCTTATCTGATGCATTATAAACTCTCAGCACAATATGTTTATTATCATGCTCAACATCAATATCATGTTGAGTATACCTGTTTATTTTTGTTTTCTCAATAGTTTTATAGTCCACACAAGAGTTCATTTTAACGATAGCTTTAACATCAATGTCTTTGAATGGTTGTTCACTAGCATAACCAAAAGTCAATTCATCACCTACACTGATATAGGCAATGTGATCAAGATCACATAATGATCTACCAATCAATAGGTCTGTTTCTTGAGCATTATCTGGCACAATCCACACATCAATTTGGTCTGCACTAACATTGTCAATTGATAGACTGGCACTCACTCTACCCTGTGAATAGAGCACTGGTTCAATATCTCCACCAAATCCATATAAAGGTTGTTGGTCCTCTATTGTTGACAAACCAAATTTTCTTACAACCCCAGCACGTATTGTACAGATTGAACTTCCAGTATCAACAAATCCCCTTAACAGAATTGAAGAATTAACTAGGACTCTTTTGATAAGTTTATTTGGTGAAACACTGTTTGAAATCTCATTTTGTTCAACCATTTGAAAAGTTGTCCCACTTCCTTCCAAGGAATCATCTGATTGCATGTGAGATACTTCATTCAAAACATTAACTTGGTTTCGTGAAGTATAATTACTCTGGTTTGGTGCTCTAGTGTCTCTAGAAGATTGATACCTAGTCTGAGAGTTGATTTGTTTTCTAGGGCAATTGGAAGAGAAATGTCCCTCCTGTTTACATATAAAACATACAGCACGTTCTCTTCTGCACTGCTCTGATGTGTGGTTGAATAGACCACATTGATAACACTTTCGAGGTCTTTCATTTCTCACTGGATTGTTTTGACTATCAGTTGGTCTCGTAGTCACCGCTTCTCTCTAAATAATTGGTTTGTTGATTTTTACTCTTTCAATAGCTAAAATGTCCTTCAATAGAGTAGGTATCTGAATCAAAATGTTCTTTGACTGTTAAGCTCATTGCTATATCTTTTGAAAACAGACCACTTAATATTTCTTCTTTAGTTTCACTAAGGTTCAACTCGAGCAGCTTCTTACAGAGATCATATTTTTCATAAAAATATGACATGATTGACTCAGATTTTGCTTGTTTTCTGATTCGCATTCTATCCCATTTTTGAGATAAACCTTCAGCTTTTGAAAACGTTATTCTGAACTGGAGTTTGAAAGTTTCCCAGGTATCAATAAGCTCAGATTTTGCATCATACCAATATATAGCTGGACCTTTGAGATGAGATCGAGCCACTTCTAGTGTATAGTTTTCAGGCCACCTGTTGAGTTTTGCACTTGTTTCAATGCTATTTATCCATTTATCTGCTCGCGGAATGTCTCTATCACCATCAAAATGTCCGATAACTTTAGATAAGTCTGGCATAACATGGAATGGAATCATACTACTACCTAACTCAGGGGTTGCTGCAACACTATTTGATGCACTATTCGGAACAGCATTGGCTTGAGGAGTCAATCGATCTAATACTTGTAGGAATAAGGCATCTCTACGTCGATTTTCAGATATAAACATATCTGCCATACGTTGTAAATAAAGATCTGAATGAGTGGGTCTATTTCCATCAGATCTATCCAAATTATCACCAAAACCTTCCAAAGTATCTGCATCATTAGGAAGATCATCAGCTTCACTGAATTGATCTTTTTCATTCTCCATTTTTCACTCAAATGTTCAACTGATCAACTGTAATCACTCAGCTCAGAGAAACAAAGTCAATTTTCGTCGTCCTCGTAGTCACTCCCACCCAGGCAGACATTCCATAACACTCAGGAACAGAAATCTTGTTGAATCAAGCTTTTTTTTAACAAATTCGGCGTTCACAATCCCACTTCTGATATGTTAGATATTAAAAATTTATATGAATCTCTCTTGATGGCCAAACTCAGTACCAAACTCATTAAAAATAAAACTCATTATTTTCAGCCGCCTTTTTATTTCCTCATCTTTACCTTCCCTTGAGTTTCTCCCTCTCTAACCTCTCTTCTGTCTTCTGTCTACTTCTGTCATACATCATTCTCTTGATACAATACACAAAACCATCAAACATATAATTTTGACATGGAACATGGATAAGTAACGAAAGTTCATTCTTACATGCTGTGTAATGAATTGTGCCAATTTTGAAAAGAATGGATATCATTTATTTAACTTTCCTATAAACAAATTTCAACCATTCGCTCATGGAAGGAAGATATGAAACGGCCTGGGTGGAAAATCAATTTGAAGACGAGCAAAATTTGTGAGGTACTCATTTAAATTCACTTCTTATAACAGCATCTGATTAGAATGAAACTATATATTTTAGGCCCATTTTAAAATAGAAGATTTCAAAATCTGTTTGAGAGAATCTGCTATTCCAACAATCCACAAAGCAGACGGTTTCAAGAACAAAATCCCATTATTATCACCGCCCAAGATACAAAATGAAATAATCATGGAGAAAGAGGAATTGATCGCAAAATTACAAAATGAAATTGAAAATTTGAAAACGAAACTAAGAACAGCAAATAAACTACAACGGGATATATTATTGAATGGCGTATTTGGTACCGACTGCAGAGAAACTGGGGTCGGGGATAGCTGATGGATTAATTTTTGAAGACTTTGTGAAGTATCTATAAGAATGACCAAACACCAATAACCATTTATTTAACAAATAAATGTGAATATTGTATTTTATATATTAAAGGCTCATTAATGGCGACACTTTGTCTGTTTTCTGTGATAGTCAAGCGAGAAAAGAAATCCTTCATAGCCACCAAAATTTCAAGGAACCACAAAAAACGAGATTCAAAAGATGAGCTTGCAGAGATGATGCTACAAAAAACGCGGCAGAGAGCACCGATTCAAATGGAAACCGAAGTGTTGTTGGTTGCAGAATCTTCAGTAGGAAAATAATAAATGTATGAACTAACCTACGCATATGCAACCAGCAATACTGGAACTGGACGACTTTGCAGGTTGCCAAGCGTACGTCAAATAACCCAAACTACTGAAATTACACTAATTGATATATATTCACACAAATAGTAATGAAGTAGCTATTACTGGAGGAAAACGTAAACAGTAGGCAAATGAAATAAGGAAACAAAATACTTTGTATATATATCTTAAATGAACTTTAGGAACAACGGTACGATTATTGTGATGAGAGGTTTCAGCACATCTTGCCCCCGAAGCTCATGCAAACGTGTGAACACGGTGAACTGTGAAGTTTGTTTACGCAGTTTTGACTTGAGCTGGAATGCTGGAAAAGTCTGTAATCTGAGGAGTGTTGTAAAGTTTGAGATGCGAGGAATGAAAAATGCCACGCTCAGTTTTACATGTCGGCGATTCCAACAGGTAAGTGTGATCATGGACCTTTTTCTTGATCCTGTATGGACCCTCAAACAACAGCAAAAATTTCTTTGTTTCCGCTTTCAGTGCAGAGGAAGTATTGTTGGCTTTCAAGAGCACTAGGTCTCCATTTTGAAAAGTTTGCCATTTCTTACCAGGATTTCGAAAAGATCGTCTCTCAGCTTTACTTGCCAGTGTAGCTTCAGCAAGTAAGAGTTTTTCATCCATAGTAATTATTGCACCATTTTCTGCGGAATTTTGAACTTGCAGCTTGTCTGGCAAAAGCTTGGTCCGCTTCTTTCCAAGTTGGAGTTCACTAGGAGAGTAACCAGTGGATTCATGTACTATCTCATTTAGGAATTCTATGAAACGAGGTATTTCATATGCCCATTTAGAATGCTGTTCAGAACAATAAGTTCTGAATAGTCTTCCAAGTTCACGCATTATCATTTCAGATGGGTTTGCTGAAGGGTGTCTCACAGAGGTGTAAACAAGTTGAACTCCAGCATCCTGCATGGTCTTCTTCCAGATGTTCGAGGTAAATTGAGTGCCTCTGTCATGCAGAATTCTCCTCGGTTGTCCATGTGTTGGGAAATAATGTTTGAAAATCCTGTTGAGCATTGCAGGAGAGTTAGCCTTTTTCAGTGGATAGAGTTCAACATACTTATTGAACAAATTCACAATCACTAGAATATACATAACTCCACCACGACTTCTAATTAATGGACCATAGATGTCCATAGCTATAATATCCTCTCTACCATCAGGTATTATTTTTCCTTGAGGGGGAGAAGGTAACACTGAGATCTTTGCTCGTTGACAAATATCACAGCTTTTGACAAATTTCTTTATTCTCCTATGCATATTTGTCCACCACAATTCAGCACGCATGAACTGCCAAGTTTTATGTATTCCTACATGTCCCAGTGTGATGTGATATTCATTAATGAATCTTGAAATAAGATCTTCAGGAATACACAACAAACATTCATTCTCATCAGTACCTCTCTTATAGAGAACACTTTCATGCATTAAGAACTGTCTCTGTAACTTTTCACTTGTAGAAAGTTCTTGAATGATAGATGACAACTTCACATCTTTTTCTTGATGATGCTGTATATCCTTCAGGATCAACAGGAATTCTTTCGAAAATGTTAAAGTGGAGATTTGAAAACATTTATCCACTGGAGCAGGTAATCTGATGCATGTGTTAGCAATTTATATATTTAGCGCCTTGTATATTAGTCTCATCATGGGATTGTCATGAGAGACAAGGATTATTGACTTTGATTTTGGCCTGACGCGAATGTCATCAATTTGTTATAAAGCTAAATATTGCACTATTTATGTATATTCATCAATAAAAACCCTCGATTAACCCGTATTTTAACACTTCAGAAGTGAGATAAACATTCACGTCCGGGAAAATTTGGAAAGTTGTGGTTGCCTTATACCTAGTGGGTGCGAAAGTGAGATATCAACAGAGTGGTTGAGTTGGAGGTAATTTTTTACTTAGAGGGCATTGTCGAATTTTTTCAAAATTTTTGCCAGTACTTACGTATTTTGGGGTGTAGAATACGAATCTGAAAACCAAAAAGCTGGGAAACCAATACTTTTCGAGATATTTGCAAAATAAGTCATTTTGTTCATCATTTTTCAGCGTCTTTTAGCAACATTCCTCAAGCGGTATAATTCTCTTAACAATGAAAGCATTTCATTTGCTATTTACCTTGTTAATTTTATGTATGTGTTTTTTTATGATTAAAAGATGCATCAAACGTGAACGTGACACTTGACAGACATGATAAATTGACAGACAATAACAAGCAATGTTGCCAAATCTTGTTTTTTCCCGTAATAGGAATAGAAAACAATATAGGGAGGGTATTCCAACCATATTCTTTCCAATGTGTGTTTGAAAAATGAGATCTACTTAACCCGAACAAACTAACCTAACTATAGAGCTCGGATTACGATAGACGTTGCGGTTACGATAGAACCGCGGTTACTATAGAGCTCGGATAACGTAACCGCAGCGTCTATCGGAACCGCAGCGTTTATCGCAACCGCAGCGTTTATCGTAACCGCAGCGTCTATCGTAACCGCAACGTCTATCGTAATCCGAGCTCTATAGTTAGGTTAGTTTGTTCGGGTTAAGTAGATCTCATTTTTCAAACACACATTGGAAAGAATATGGTTGGAATACCCTCCCTATATTGTTTTCTATTCCATTCAATGAAAGAATTTTCAATTTTTTTAATCACACTAAAACTATGTATAGAAATTAAATTTAAATTAATTTAACTTAATTTATTTCATGTTTATTTCTGAGAATCGTCTAGAAAGAAAATAAGCGTTAAACGGACGAGCTATGGCAACATTGCCATCATCTTTCTTTGTTGTTTGTTGATCAAACAATTGACATTGATTTTTTTGGTGCTGTTAGCTGTCATAGTTGTTATTTTTTTGTGAATAGGTGCTAGAAAAATAACTAACAGTATTAAGTTTTTGCAATATCCATTAATTTTTCAAAGAAAATACCCTAAATTTGGTAATTTATTTCCCATTAACATATGCACGGAGTGCGTATACACCAGACATGCCAGTACCTATTGCCAGTGATGAGCCGCCAAACAACAGCAAAACAGTGATGATAAAGATTTTGTTTTGCAAATATCTCGAAAAGTATTGGTTTCCCAGCTTTTTGGTTTTCAGATTCGTATTCTACACCCCAAAATACGTAAGTACTGGCAAAAATTTTGAAAAAATTCGACAATGCCCTCTAAGTAAAAAATTACCGAGTTGGAGTTTCGCATTTGCAAAGAGAGGTAAGGAACATTCTTGAACTTTCAATTTTTCTATAGAGCATGTCCGAGACAGATAGGGAACAGGGTGCTGTAGGAAGTGACCAACCAGTTGGTACAGGGGGTTCGCAAGGGTTTGGTCAAGGTGAAGGGTTTCGAGGATTTAGTCGGGGTGATGAAAGTGAAAGATTAGATATGCATCATATGAGTATGATGTCTAGAATGACTGACTTGATGTCTGCACAATTGAATCTATTGAACTCTAATAATTCAACACGGGTACTTCCGCATGTACCACAAATGTTATGGTATTTTGATGGAGATAGAGACAGAATGATGGCGAATGAATGGCTAGAATCTATTAATTTAACAGGGAATATGCAAGGACTAGATGGAAGAGGAAAATTGAATACTGCACGAGCGTATCTCAAGGGTCCGGCAGTGGCGTGGTTCGAAAGGGTTGGGCGTGAAATTTCTATTTGGGAAGATTTTGAGAGAAAATTCAAAGCAACTCTTTCCGAGACCATTACTACAGTAGATCGTTGGGAGAGAATGCGTAAGAGAATTCAAAAACCTGGGGAATCTATTTCTGGGTATTTTCATGAAAAGGTTAAGTTGTGCGCAGATCTGAATCTATCTTTTCGTGAACAAAAAATTGGAATTTTGAAGGGTTTGTGGACAGTTGATATTGCTGGGAATTTAACTGTTAAAAATCATGGAACTGTGGATGAGCTTTGGCAAGATTTATTATTTCTGGAACAAGTTTATGAAGAGAAATGGAAGCAGCGTAAGAGAGGAACTGAAAGGGTTGCAAGGGTAGAAAGAAAACGTGATATGAAAGGGATCAGATGTTATAATTGCAGTGAGCTAGGGCACTCTCGAAACAAATGTGAAAAACCAAAACAATTACTTTGTTTTCAATGTCTAAAACCGGGACATGTTAAGAGGGATTGCAGGGAACAGGTAGGCACAACTTCGACAACGGGTGTGAATACGAGGGTTAACGTAGTAAGCAATGAGTACACTGACTCACTTTCTCGTTTCGTTCGTCAAGTAAAAGTTAACGCGATTCCATATCAGGCATTAATTGACACTGGTATAGTGGTGCCCGCGAGAGTCTCGTTTTCGAGAGTCTCGCATGGTCTCGTCTCGTTTTCGAGACAAGACTCGAGACGAGACTCGGACAAGGCGAGACGAGACTTTCATTGGTCTCGTCTCGAGTCTCGTGCAAGACTTCTCGTGTCTCGTGCGAGTGTCTCGCAGGTAAATATTTCTGAGTGCCGACTGCAGACTTGAGAATTTCATTCATAATAAAAGGTGTACTTTTACTGCCTAGGCAGAAAAAGTTTGTTGCTATGCAACGTTCCAAGAAATTCTAATGAAAATTGTAATCAAAATTGACACTGACATATGGTGAACACAAAATGATGGAGTTTTCAATAAAAAAATCACACAAAATTGGTTTTATATCATTTGGAGGAAAAATTCTATGTTTCACATGGCAGAAAATGTAGATTGACTACTATTCTGCCTAGTAAAACAAATAACTATTTTCTTAAATACCTATTTCTCACAGGAAGGAAGGAATGCTCGAAGTCATCTCCACAAATTTTAATGATATTTTTAACTAATCATGAGGGACATGTTTCGGTCTTATAAAAGACCATCTTCAGCCTAATTGAAAAGTCTACAATACAAAAACAAATGATATTGAAATGAAAGGATTACCTATTTCATGCTAGACTTACTTGGAGTTGAAAAATTATTTTCTGTCAATGCCCATAGTCGAGAGTTCCAAAATGAATATTGAACATTGCCATTTCCAGAATTCAGTAAGGCAGGATCGGTTCCTGAAGTTCTGCAGTGCCAAGACAATATAAGCATTCCGCCAAATTCTGTAATGCTCCTGAATGCTTCACTAGGCAAAGAAATGGTATGCGTTCCTGTCGAGAATAATGGTGCAGTGGACTGTAGAGTTAAGGAGAAGCAAGGGGAAGGTGTATCCTGAAGTGATGAAGTTGGAGGTGACGAAGATGCCAATCACTGAAGAGATGATCAACGTTGAGTCAGGTACATCGCGCGAAATACGAGCAAGGTTAGTTGTTTTGTTCAATAAATATCGCGATTGTTTTTCCTTCAACATGAAAGAGCTAGGCTGTACAAATCTATTGAAAATGGACATAATAGACAATGGTAAACCTGTTATTTGTAAACCTTACCGAGCTAGTCTGCCAGAACGCGAACAAATCGGAAAAATAGTTCAAGAATGGCGCGATAATGGGATAGTGACTGATACAACTAGTCCATATGCTAGTCCTGTACTTTTGGTACCAAAAAAGACAGGTGAAGCACGTCTTGTTGTTGATTATAGACGTTTAAACATGCAAACGCAGCGGCAAATCTACCCTATTCCAACAGTTGATGAGCAATTTGAAAATCTTAGTGGATGTAGACTTTTCTCAACTCTCGATCTCGCGCACGGTTATTTACAAGTCCCATTAACTGAAGAAGCCAAACTCAAAACAGCATTTGTAACACCTGATGAGAGAGGAAAATTTGAAAGAATGATATTTGGATTGACTAATGCACCTTTTGAATTTTGTCGTCTAATGAATGTCGTTTTAGGTCCTCTGAGGAATCGAGTGGCTACATGTTATCTCGATGATGTATTGATACCAGCGACTGACTGGGATGATATGATATGGCGATTAGAACAGGTTTTACAGGCATTTAGAAACGGAAATCTGACACTGAAGTTGCAGAAGTGTAATTTTGGAATGCTGACAGTAGAGTACCTTGGATATGTATTATCAGCAGAAGGTATCCAACCAGGAAATTCCAAGATCGAGGCAATTCAGCGATTTCCAGCTCTCAAGAATGTTCACGAGGTGAGACGGTTCCTTGGTTTAACCAGCTATTTTAGGAGATTCGTTCCATCATATGCAATAGAAGCAAAAGCTTTGAGTGATCTTACGAGGAAAAATTGTTCATTCGTTTGGGGTGAAAAAGAACAAGAATGTTTTGAAAAATCGAAAATAAGTTTATGCAGTAAACCAATTTTGCAGCTTTATAATCCAAAAGCATCAATAACAGAACTCCATACTGATGCCAGTTCTGTAGGCATAGCGGGAATCCTGTTACAAGGCAATATGGCAGATAAATTACACCCAGTGTATTACATTTCGAAGAAAACGAGCGATGTAGAATCGAATTACCATTCCTCCAAGTTGGAGTTGATGGCAATAGCTTGGTGTGTGACAAAACTACGGAATTACCTGATTGGTATCAAGTTCACACTGTATACAGATTGTCAAGCAATTGTATACATGAACGTTCAAAAAAAATCAATGTCCACAGATTGCACGTTGGTTTTATGTATTACAAGAGTTCAACTTCGAGATAAAATATAGAAAAGCTGATAAAATGATGCATGTTGATGCATTATCCAGAGCACCAACTTTATCCTGTGGAGATCTGCAACAAGAAGTTGAAGAAGTAATTGAAGTTTTGAATATTCAAATTTTAAATATTGTTAGGAGTAATTATTCAAACACGCTTTTCTCAAAACAAACACCGTATATTCGCCTTTGCTATCGATATACACAAGCGTCTATAAACACCGGAGGCTCTCTGTCTTTCCCTCCGCCGTCAGTCCTCACTCAGTCCCGTTTCGCCCATTCCAGTGTTGCCACCTCGCCTTGGATTTCCCCTGCTTACAGTCGGCCATCCTGAAACATTAATGTCCCCATTAATCGCAATGCCCCCCAATTGAGATCCAACACAATAGTTAGATCTCTCCAAGTTGCCATACCACAGTCACCAAGAATTCATCATCACTCAGTATAATTCGCACAAAATTCGGTCGTCCTTTCACTCTACATACTCGCCATTCAAATTCAATTTCACCCGTTGCTCAATCACGCCATGCAAAGTTAGTTAGTCACATATTCTCTCAACTCTCAAGCAGATCAATCAAATCTTGTCGATCCGTAACCTCATCATCACTATCACTCCAATCATCTGCATCATTATCGCCTGGTGTAGTACTACAGTATCGCCTGAGTGAATCGACCGCCACTACTGCTTTGAAGTTTTTATAACCCCTTACACCCTTCACAGCAGTAATCAAATATCGATCATGGCCCAATATTTTAGCAATCCGATAAGGACCATCAAACTTGTTGATCATTTTTCGATTCACCCCTTTTTCACCAGAACAAGTGCCGGCCTTCAACCAAAGCACCAAATCGCCCACTTGATAAGTGTCGGTTGCAACCTTTCGCCGCAGGTCAAATCGTGCTTTCATTGTCCTGCTCGCCTTGGTCAGGTTTTCTTTCGCCTTATCACGTCTGAGAAGTACTTGGTCTCGTACCTCTTCAAGTGTTTCACCTTCTTCATTGACTTCATTTGCCTTCTGTACACCTGTTGTCAAATCTGCATTAGCGCCATGTTGCTGAGTGAACATGAGTTGGGCAGGTGAGAATCGTGTGGTCTTATTCACTGTGTGATTTAGACCCCAAATAATCTCTGAGAGATTATCGTCCCATCTCACCTCACTTTCTGCACTAGACTCAATAGCTCCAAGTATAGTACGATTCACTCGTTCTACCTGACCATTCGCCCGAGGTGTTGCAATAGCGTTCTGAATATGCTTAACACCCTTTTCAGCCATAAACTCAGCGAATGCCTTGCTGGTAAAAGCCAATCCCCTGTCGGAGATAATTCGCCTAGGGTACCCATATTCGCCAAACACCGCCCTCAACGCCTTAATTGCCTCTGAAGATCTGAGCGATCTTGTAGGTCTCACCACCACAAACTTCGTAAATGCATCCACTGCCAACAGAAGATACTGATTGCCATTTGTACTGCGACAAAAGGGCCCCAAATGGTCAATATGCACTGTACTGTATCAAAAGGTATTGCCACTTTCTCAATGGGATGCAGTTTACCTGCTACTCTCCCAGTATCACCTTTGCCAAAAGCACATTTCAAACACGCCTGCACATATTTTTTGACAAAACGCCCCATTTTAGGAAACCAATACGTTTGCTTCATCAAACCCAAGCACCGTTCCAACCCTGGATGTCCAATGTCATCATGATGCTTATGCACCAAATTGAACCTCACCATCGCCGGTACATACAAACGCTTACCAAGTAAGGTTTTCCTATACAATTGCCCATTTACCACCTCATACACCGCCTTCACACCCTTGTCAGCAACACCTTGTGACAACGCTGTAACAATTGCCTGCGCCTTATCGTCCTGTAGTTGAACTGTCAGGAACCAATCATCCTCAGACAAATTCATCAGACATACATTTATAGGATTTCGGCTCAATGCATCTATGTGCATCATTTTTACACCAGGGCGATATTCCATTTCCATGTCATACTCCTGCAACGCCATCCACCAACGAGCAATTCGAGGCATCAAATCTCGTTTAAGCATAGTTGCCCTTACCGCCGAACAATCAGTCACCACCTTGAAATGTATACCCACCAAATAAACTCGAAATCGTTTTACTGATTCCACTACCGCTAAAGTTTCCAACTCAAAACTATGATACACCTGTTCTGCTCCTGTTGTCGCCCTGCTATAATACTCAATCACCTTGAGCTCACTATTTGCCTGTTTCTGTAGAAGAATTCCACCTAATCCAATCTGACTTGCATCGGTGTGTAACTCCGTTTCCGCTTCGCCATCATACAGTGTCAGTACCGGTCGCCTAATCAATGCCGCTTTCAGCTCCTCAAACGCTTTCTCCTGAGGTTGGTCCCAACACCAAACAGCATTTTTCTTGGTGAGATTCGTTAACGGCCTCGCAATGATAGCAAAATGGTTGATGAATAAACGAAAATAGCTTGCCAAACCGATGAACTGCCGTACGCCATGGACATTTGTAGGAACTGGGAAATTTTCCACTGCCTGAACTTTCCGAACGCCTGGGCGAACCCCACCAGAACTAACCTCATGCCCCAAATACTCAAGTTTTTCCTTCAAAAACGAACATTTTGCCAGATTCAATTTAACACCCGCCTCTGAAATTAATTGTAACACTTTCTCAAGCAGCTCCAAACCCTCCTCTATCGTTCGTGATGGTATGAGCAAATCATCCATATACGCCAATACTTTATCATTCCTCAAACAACCCAACATCTTGTTCACAACTCGCTGGAAAACCGCTGGCGCATTCGCCAACCCGAATGGTACTCGCAGATACTCGTGATGGCCATCTGGAGTGATGAACGCCGTCTTGTGCACCGAATCAGGATGCATTGGTACCTGGTGATATCCCTGCGCCAAATCCAAAGTTGTATAAAAACATTTCCCTGCCAATCTGCTCAGCTGGTCACCTATAAGAGGAAGAGGATATCGATCTTTTACCGTAATAGCATTTAACGCCCTATAATCAACACACATTCGCAAATCGCCATTTTTCTTGGGTATCAAAACAATAGGACTGGCATATTCAGACTCAGTCTCTCGAATAATTCCGCTATCCAAAAGTTGCTGCACCTTGCCTCGAACGATTGCCCTTTCTGCATGAGACAATCTATATGGTCGATAAAATACAGGTTTATCAAGTTGAGTACGAATTTGCATAGTGCCTAAATGTGTTAAACCCAAATCATTATCTGAACTGGAAAAACATACAGCCATTTTCTGTAAAAGTTCATGCAAACGCTCCTTCTCACCATTGTTCAGCTCACCCATATCAACATGACTAAAATCTAATGTTATAACATCTACGCTCACCTTATTTATGTTCAATTTTTCAAGTTCCATCACAATTGCCCTGGATAGAACATCGCCCCTCCGCCAAGAAATCGGATCATCGCCGCAATTTCGAACAGTCATTTGGTTGTCCTCGCCTTCTTTCAGAAATTGATTGGGTATTGCCACCAGGACGCCTTGCTTCTCAAACATTTTCGGTGGTATCCACAGCATATCTCCTTCCTTGTATTCCGCCAAATCCACTTCCATCTTAGTCTCCTCGCCTGGTGGTACAGTGACGTCCCGCCGTGCTCGTAGACACCGCCTTCTTTCATCCACCATGTCGCCTTCTTCCAAAGTGATCGCCGCGATCACACTTTCTTCCACAGCCTTGGAGATGCTCGCCTTGCCGTCCTTGACTGTGAAAATGATTCCTTCACTGTTTAACGTCGGCTGCCCTGTACGCCCTGCCTCGACTTGGGGTATTTATTGCGGGGACACGATACTCGCTCATGGCCTGTCTGGCCACAAATCATACACCTTTCCACCTTTGCCTTGGGACAGTGCTTGCTAATGTGAGTGCCCCATTCCTGGCAATTATAACATCTTACCTTGCCACTGTCCCGCCCACTTTCCCGCCTACTTTCTTCATTTTCCCTGTGGGTTGGCCTTGCCATCTTTGCCTTGTCTGACACCGTGCCTGAATAGCGCCTTTTCAAATCCGGTACAGTCGATGACATTGCCTTGTATGCATCAAATGAAGACAAAAAGCCCCCATATAAATCCCCAGGAGAGGTGCATTTGAATGCTCTCGCATTACCTTGCAACTCCAGAGGAAGTCCCCTGATGATGCAAGATATCGCCTTATCACCAACAATTTCACACCTTTCGCATAAGGCCATTTTATCATGAAAATAGTGTGTCATGCTTTCGCCGGGTAGTTTCACCCTCGCCAACATTTCCACCAACAATTCAGCATAATCATGCTGCCGAGGGAACGCCTTCCTCAGATTCGACTTCCACTCATCCCAACTCAGGTCATATTTCTCCAGCCGATTGAACCATCCCCGAGCTGCACCCCGCAATTTAGATTGCATGAAACATGACCTTTCGTATTGAGACCACCCGTGAATCGTCCCCAATTGATCTATTTTATTCAACCATCGTTCAACATTGCAATCTTTATTGTCTGGATCGAATGGCTCAAGAATCTCGCCAGTCGCTCTCGCCTCACCCCGGTTACGATCGGAGTTAGCACAGCACCCCACCCCGCTGCTACCAGCCATCCCACTAGTGGCAGCCACACCACTATTGTTAGGCGCACCACTATTGGCAGCGCGAGCCGCACCACTATTGCCAGCGCCAGCCGCACCACTGTTTCCACCTAAGAAACCTGAAATACTGCCCCCGATACGTTCACTCACCTCAACACGCCGAGTTCTTCCTACCTGTCTCTCCCCAGTGCCATCCGCCTTGGACTCGCCCGAATTCGTTGTCATGCCTGCCATTAGTTTTCGGAATGCCAACGCAGTTTGCTTCGCCACAATTTCTTTAATCGTTTTCGCTAACCCATCGCCTAAATCTCCATCGGTCTGATTATTCCTGTCTGGACTGGAACCATCACCCATCGATTCAATCTCATAATCCAAAACATCATCGTCAATGCCAACATGGAATTTGTTTTGTTCTGCCATCTTGTGTTCTCACAACAACAAAACCAAACACAATTTCACTGAATACCGCAAAATAAACGCCGATTCACCAACACTAGGCCGTGAGCCACTTATCACCACTTCTGAAACTGTTAGGAGTAATTATTCAAACACGCTTTTCTCAAAACAAACACCGTATATTCGCCTTTGCTATCGATATACACAAGCGTCTATAAACACCGGAGGCTCTCTGTCTTTCCCTCCGCCGTCAGTCCTCACTCAGTCCCGTTTCGCCCATTCCAGTGTTGCCACCTCGCCTTGGATTTCCCCTGCTTACAATATAACTATTGAAGACGAGGTTATAGTATTCCAACAGAACGATAATGAACTGAAGAAGCTGAGAAAAATTTTACTCAAAGGATCAGATGAAAGGAGTGATGAAGAGGAATATGTAGTAAAACATTATGCTTTGGTAGATGGACGAGTTGTTAGAGAAGTACAGGAAGGAAATGAACGAAAATATTTATTTGTAATTCCTAAAAGTATGAGAAAAGCAGTTGTGGTGCGTTATCACGATCTGAATGGTCACTTCAGTATAGATCGTACAGTACATAGAATCAGTAGATTTTTCTGGTTCGCTCGAATGAGAAATTATGTGAAAAATCACATTAGAGCGTGCTTCAAATGTATTATCAACAAATTACCCTCTGGAAAAAGGCCAGGTGAATTACATCCCATTCCACCTCCTGAAAGACCGTTTCAGAGAATTCATGCTGATCACTTGGGACCTTTCATCAAAACACGCAAAGGAAACTGTTATTTATTGGTGATGGTGTGCGGTTTGACAAAATTTGTCAAGATTTATCCAGTAAAGAGTACTAGAACTGAAACAAATATAAGACATTTCAAACTTCTTTTTGACTTGTATGGTTTGCCTCAAATTATAATAACAGATCGAAGTAGTTCTTTCACATCTGAAATATTTCAAAAATTTTGCAGAGAACAAGGTATTCATCACACTCTGAATTCTACAAGATGGCCACAAGCAAATGGGCAAGTTAACAGAACCCTCATCTCTGTAATGACCAATACGGCTGAAGATGAAGATAAATGGGATACTGTTTTGCCAGAAGTTGAATTGTTCATGAATACAGCATTCAATAAAACAACTGGTAAATCGCCATTTGAAATATTGCATGGATATTTACCGCCATTTCGGGATGCATTAGCAAATAAAGTTGCTAGAATTGAATGGAATCCACCTGAAATGATTCAAGAAGAGATTCGCGGTAGGATAGCCGAGGAACAAAAGAAATATAAAGACAGGTATGACAAGAGAAGATTTACAGGAGTGACATATGACATCGGGGAAGTTGTATTCGTTCGTGGTATCAAATCGGTGTCGGGGGAATCAAGCAAACTTAAACCGAAATATAAAGGACCATACGTCGTTTCGGAAATATTACCTAGTGATACTTATAGATTGTATAGTCTAGACTCGAATCGCTCTTTTACAACTACTGCTCACGTATCTCAACTCAAGTCTTACAAAAATGTACCTGATGAAGAATCTGACGAGAATGATGACAAGAAGGAAGGAGACGATTCCACTACCGAAGACGACGATACCGAAAATAGTCTTGGTGAAGTGGAACTAGTGGAAGGAAATAATCCGATTGTTATTTGATGTTGAAAAGTTGTTGATTGTTGTTGAAATTTTCATTTTGGGATTTATTTGATGTCTCATTTCATATTGTATTGTATTGTTGTGTTTTATGAGTGTGGGCACTCATTATTATCAGGATTGGCCGGGTGTTAGCAATTTATATATTTAGCGCCTTGTATATTAGTCTCATCATGGGATTGTCATGAGAGACAGGGATTATTGACTTTGATTTTGGCCTGACGCGAATGTCATCAATTTGTTATAAAGCTAAATATTGCACTATTTATGTATATTCATCAATAAAAACCCTCGATTAACCCGTATTTTAACACATGCATGCCTGGAGAATCCATCTGCTTGCACATTCTCACGACCAGGAATATAGGCAACATTAAAAGAAAATTCCTGCAAGGCTAGTGCCCACCTGGTTATCCTTGGAGAGAGTAATCTGCAGGTATTTATATAAGTAAGCGCTCTGCAGTCTGTATATAGAGTGAAGTTACTTCCTAGCAAATAAATACGCCATCTTTGAATGACCCATAATGCAGCCAATAGTTCTTTTTCGTAAATCCCATATCTTTTTTCACGATCCAACAGAAGACGTGAGGCACATGCCACAATTTTTTTCTGGCCATCAACGATTTGAAAAAGGACTCCTGCAATCCCCTCATCACTTGCATCACTGGACACATTCCAGGGTAAGTTGGGGTCAGGATGATATAATAAAATTTCTGATTTCAACTCATTTTTCAGATCATTGAATGCCTTTTCTTCTGATGCAGTCCATTTCCATGCTACCTTTTTTCTAAGTAGCCTAGTGAGTGGTGCAGACAGTTCCGCAAAATTAGGAGTGAACATCCTGTCATACTGGCATACTCCAAGAAATTTTTGAAGCTCCTTCACATTCGATGGTCGTTGATAATCTACAATTGCCTGTATTCGTGTAGGGTCAGGTTTAACTCCATCTTTTGTCAGTATGTATCCTAGATAGGAGATTTCCTCTCGAAAAAATTTACATTTATCCATTTTCAGAGTAAGTCCAGCCTCAGAAAGTCTTCGAAAAACTCTTTCCAGGTGTTCCAAGTGCTCCTCCATAGAACTTGACATTACCAGTATATCGTCTACATAAACGACAAGAAAATCTTGGAACTCAGGTCCAAGGATAGTATCCATGCATATGGTAAAAGAACTTGTTGAATTTTTCAATCCAAAAGGCAAGCAGCAAAATCTATATGTCTTAGTTCCCACGATAAATCCGGTATATTGCCTATCTTCTTCCTTTATAGGACATTGCCAATACCCATGTGTAAGATCCAGCGAACTCATCACCTTTTTTCCAGACATGAGTTTTATTATTTCATGGATCGGTCTAGGTAACTCGAAATCTGATTCCATAACTTTATTTAGATGTCTGGCATCTAAGCAGACCCTTACTGATCCATCTTTTTTTAAGGTTGTCATCAGTGGTGAAATGTAGTTTGAGGGTGCACGCTCAATAACCTTCCACTCAAGCATTTGTTCTATCGTTTTCTGCACAGCCTCCCTGTGTGCTATGGAAATAGGATAAGGCTTCACAAAGAATTCTGTTTTATCTTTCAGTTGGATTCTATGTACATATTCTTTCGTACGACCAGGTATATCAGAAAAAACCTCACTATATTTCTCCAATATCTTGAGAAAATTGATTTCATCACTTTTTGACAGGTTACACTTATTCAGCACACCATGAAAATTTTTCAACTCACTTCTTCCATTATTGACTGTACTATTTTTTATTCCACTTTCATTCACAATTGTACACACACACAAACTTTGTGGCTCTGAAAAATTATGATCAATTTGTACCTCAGGAACTTTCAAAACTTTATCACCACACTTCAAAATTAAACACTGTTTTGACAACTGCACATCCACTTGAAAAACCCGGAGAAAATCACAGCCAATAATTATTGGATGTGTTAATTTATTAATTACTAAAAATTCAAATTGAAATTCTTCACCATCATTTACTTGAAATGTCAATGAAGCCTGTAAATTTACCCTTTGAAATGTCGCTTCAAAAGCACCAACTACTTTTATTCCTGTAACCGGAAAATGAGGAATAATTTTCGAAAAATTGCTGATTTGGTTCCATACTTCCATAGAAATAGCACATACTTTACTACCAGTATCTACTAAAGCAGCAAATTTATAACCATAAAGTTTTACTAAAATTGTTGGACAACGATTTTCCTCAGGAATATGTTCAAAATCACATTCTTCCTGAAGAAGATCTTCCAAAGGATTGTTTTTAACTGATGTTTCATTTTGATTCTTTTTGCCCCCCACATACCCAATTACATGTGGGGAGATGATTCGTTTCCCGAACCATCTTCCTTGTCATCTTCACACTCCAAGTTTGAGATATTTTTAGTTTGATCAGAATATTTTTTAGGGGCTGCTGTATAGAATGTAGATGAATTTTTATTTGAGTTATTTGTTTTGTTCGAGAATCTACTTTTATTTTGTCTAGAGTAATCATTTTTATTTTGTTGAGAATAATCATTTTTAGTTTGTTCAGAGTATTCATTTTTAGTTTGCTGTACATATTCATTTTTATTTTCATTTGAGAATCGATTTTTAGTTTTTACTGACTCATTTTTAAAATATTCATCTGCATGTCTAAGTCTGGATACAGCTTGTGAAAAAGTTGTACACCCCAAAAGGACACACGAAACACTTGAAGGAAAATGTGGTGCTATCAAATCTATCAGTTCAGTTGGTGAGTATGCTGGTTGCAGATGTTTCGACCTAGATACCCAAAAGTTAAAATGATCAACAAAAAGTCCACTACTATATTCATCACTTTCCAACTTTTCTTTAATTTTTCTTTGTGTTTTAGCATTCCAAAAATGCTGAATGAATTCTCTTCTGAATGTTTGAAAGTCTACAAACGATGGTGCAAATGCTTCCCACCAGAGTTTGGCAGAACATTTAAAAGATTTATTCAATAAGATTTTTATGTTGTTGAAAGGCACTCTTGAAATATCAATACTGCTTTCCAAAAATTGTAAATAATCTATTGGTTGGAATGAATTTTCACCATCAAATTCAGGTAATAACTTTGATACATATCACCTAATGAAAAATGTATCTCATTTTCCAGATTTAACCTGGAAAAGCTGGTGGCAATATTGGCGTTTGGTACACCCTGTACATTTGATTTTGGTACGGAATTATTTGTATTTACATTGCTACTTATCATGTTCTGATCTTGTAAACATTGCACTGTGTTATTTACTATATGTGAAATGAAACTATTCATTTGATTTTCAGTTTGAAAAGAAAACGCTTGGTGGCAATCCAAGGGGTGGAAAATTGTAGTTACTTGCCC
This sequence comes from Phaedon cochleariae, assembly GCA_918026855.4. Classification (NCBI taxonomy): domain Eukaryota; kingdom Metazoa; phylum Arthropoda; class Insecta; order Coleoptera; family Chrysomelidae; genus Phaedon; species Phaedon cochleariae. The sequence goes on along the minus strand of OU896707.1, from coordinate 34,032,789 downwards.
CCATTGGCCCCATACTTGTGAAATGTTGGGAATTTTGTGCCCCCTGTACATTTACTGGAGGATTACTATGTTCGGTATGTTCCCAGGAGAAAGGATCTGTTACTACCCTTCGAGGTGGAACACTTGATGGAAAGTTTTGCCCAGAAGTTCTTGGTATTCGATTAAAGTGCCCCCTTTGTCTTGGAGGTGCCGAAAATCTAGTATTTTCTACATTAGGTACTGGTACATGTGGTGTGGAAAATGTATTTGTTTGTGACCTCAAATTTTCCACATTTTTAGGAATAGCACCTTGGCTTTTTCCCACACTATGGCCCTCAGAAATATTTGGACAACTCCTACCTTGGTCTTCTGTAGAATCTACATCACCTCTATTTGGTTGTTCCCTTCCATTATGGAGGCTATCATAATCTAGTGTCCTACCAGATCTCAAATTATAGTTTGGAATTTGGTTTTCCATTTTTCTCGACCAGAAAAATCTTCAAAAAAATTACAGCTCCACTTGGTTGGGCGTCAAGATGCAGAGAAACTGGGGTCGGGGATAGCTGATGGATTAATTTTTGAAGACTTTGTGAAGTATCTACAAGAATGACCAAACACCAATAACCATTTATTTAACAAATAAATGTGAATATTGTATTTTATATATTAAAGGCTCATTAATGGCGACACTTTGTCTGTTTTCTGTGATAGTCAAGCGAGAAAAGAAATCCTTCATAGCCACCAAAATTTCAAGGAACCACAAAAAACGAGATTCAAAAGATAAGCTTGCAGAGATGATGCTACAAAAAACGCGGCAGAGAGCACCGATTCAAATGGAAACCGAAGTGTTGTTGGTTGCAGAATCTTCAGTAGGAAAATAATAAATGTATGAACTAACCTACGCATATGCAACCAGCAATACTGGAACTGGACGACTTTGCAGGTTGCCAAGCGTACGTCAAATAACCCAAACTACTGAAATTACACTAATTGATATATTCACACAAATAGTAATGAAGTAGCTATTACTGGAGGAAAACGTAAACAGTAGGCAAATGAAATAAGGAAACAAAATACTTTGTATAAATATATCTTGAATGAACTTTAGGAACAACGGTACGATTATTGTGATGAGAGGTTTCAGCACACGACCAAATTCAAAATTTTCCAGATTCAGCCAAGATTGCCTTGAAAATGATTTTGGTCAACTCCGACTGCGACAGATAATTCCAAACGCTCTACAAGTTCGCCAACTTTTGAAAAATTCAGCAGTTATTCAAATCTTGGAAGAGAATTTACTGAATTTATCGGAAATTTGTGAAAGAGAGAAAATAATTCGTCATCATTCAACTGAATCAGTATCATCGATTCTGCCTTTAGACTGGGATAGAGACGAATTGCTCAATAAAATTCAACTGAATTGTTTATTTAATTCAACAGGTTACATTTTGAGAAAAATTAAAGAGAATCTGAAGTGCAAAGTCTGTATAAAATATATGTTAACTGAAAAACCTCATGGGGATTTTTCTAAATTGGTAGTTCTGAAAGAGTTCCGGCCAGGTTGTCTGAATTATGCGAGTGATGAAGCATTCAAAATTTTCGTTCGTTTGGAGAAAATATTTCGAAATTTATGCATTCATAAACCAAACAAAAACTGCAAAAAATAAAATAATAAATAAATATTGTCAATATAGGGTCAGAATTTATTTAAAAAAATGCAAAAGAATATCAAGGAATCCAAAAGCGAGTCGAAGTATGGGATTGAGAAGTTAGTGAATTTCTGATTATGAATGCAAAACTCTGTGTTTTCAGTTTTCACAGTTTCGAAAGGTACCTATATTCATGTTCTCACATATCTATTACCTACTTGGGTAGTTATGTGAAGATGAAACCAATGAGAATAGTCATTTATGTGTCAAGGGAATTATCATAAGGGCCTTACAACTATGCTAGAGGTTATCGTTTTGGAGATATATTTACAATTTTCTATATCGATCCATGTTACTTAGTTCCTAGGGCACTAAGTGAAGTTGCTGAGAACTCCTATGAAATGTTTATCGAAAAATGAGTGGTTCTCTGTATTTCAACACCCTGTATCTTCAAAATGAAACATTTCTGGACACAATCAAGCTTATATAGACTTTATTTCTTTAAATTGTCCCAGAAATACTTCACTTGCACGTACTTATGTTACTTCCTGTATATTGAGAATAGATACCTTTGATGTAATATTAATAACTTCATGTTTTATCCTCATCACTGGAGTACAGTTTCACAAACAATAAGGAATTATAGCTATAAGTTTATCCATATGTGTATATTTTCTAATATTAAAATGTTGTTACATGCATTCTTTTCATTTATATAACAGTTGTTCTGCTAGAAGTGTATCACTATTAATTGAAGTGAGTGTTTATACCCTATTTCCATTGTCCACCTACGGCTATGATTGATTTGACAGAAAATGTAACCTCTAAAATCGTATCTGACAATCAGGCGCTACTAGGGAAATTGAAAAGACAAAGAGCAGAATATATGTCTTATTCTTTTATTCACTTAAACCATTGTATTATAGAAAATAGAAAAGGACAAAAGTTCAGCTGTGTCCGAACTCTTATATATGTTTTCCCCATTCCACAGTCAGCTTTCACATCAATTCTGTTAACGTGAGTACTGCTGGCTCATACAGATCTGAATGAGCAGCAGGCCACCCAGTAACAAACCTGCGACCAGACTAGGAGGCTTTGACAGTTTTGACAGTGTGGGCCTGTTTCAGTGAAAAATTTTATTTCATTATTTCGAAGTACTAACCCTAACTAGTTCACTGTCGTAAACCGTTTTTTCCCCAGAGCTCTGTACATTTTTTAAATAATTATTGAAATACACGATATTTCGTAACATGAAAAACGCGGGAAAGCGCGTGACGTAGGCAGCCGGTGAACAATTCATATAAGATTCGACATACATATCCATTCTCTCTCTCTTAGACAAGTGCAAAAATATTTCTGATTGTCATTTATCAAAATATGTGAGATGAATATTTTGGTAATGATACTAAAATTGGAGAAGAAGATTGCGTATATACTAACCTATAGTCGTATATTTTATACCGATTGAGGGATTGGATTCCGAGATTTGGCGCGTAGTGGTCTCTAATATCGAGGAGTCAGTTTAAAAAAAATAAATAAAGGGCTAAATTAAATAAAGTAGTCTGAAAACTCTGAAAGTAAAGTGTGAAGAGTGAGTAGTCTGGGGTTGCCGGCATAGTGAGTACCGTTCTTCATCTGCTTGCTTGCAAGGAGCTTTGAGGTAGTGCAGCACAAGAAGCGATTAGAGGTTAAGGTAACAGCATGGCCCCTTCTCCGGGGGGGCAAGAGACTCGTGCACCAGACATTAGTGAGGTAGTGCAAAACCAAATTTCTAATTATCTGTCACCCAAATCATATGAGCTATTAAGCTCATTGCATATATTATCACCTGCTCAAAAGGACGATTTAAATCAACTCAAGGAGGAGATAGCGGCGCTCAAAGAGGAGGTTAGTGTCAGGGACAATAGAGAGGTTGTAGAGGAATTGAAAATTATTTCCACCAAAATAGAAAATGCAAAAAGGCGCAAAATAGAATACTCCCAAGAGGATTTTGGACCATTCATAGTGATAGCTGAAGCAAAGAAAAAAAATGTAGGTAATATGCATCCTTCTGATTTGGCCAAAACATTATTCAAACTGGGTATAAGGGGCATTGTCAATGTAGCTCGCAAAGGGGTAAACCGTGTAGGAATAACCTTCTCAACTTCAAATCATGCAAATGAGTTCTTAATGAATAGAGCATTTTTGGAAAAAGGTTTTGTTGCATACATTCCACAAAGTTTATTAACTTGCAAAGGCCTCATAAGAGGAGTTGGATACTCTATTGAAATGGATGATATAATCAAGTATAATGATGCTAAGTGTAAAATTGTAGAGGCCAGAAGACTCAATAAAAGGGGCATTAGAGGTACAGAAGTTAATTTTGAACCTTCTACTACAGTAGTAGTCACATTCGAGTGTAGCAGGTCCAGGGTACCAACCACCTTGAGTGTTTTTGCATACTTTTATCAGGTAGAAGCATACATACCCCCAGTAATTCAGTGCTATAAATGCCTGAAATATGGTCATGCCAAGAGACAGTGTAGGGGTAAAAAGAGATGTGCAAGATGTGGAGAGAACCATGAAGAAGAATGTGAGAGCCCTGAGATCAAATGTCTATTTTGCAACAATGCTCACCTAGCTATCCATAGAGGCTGTAAAGAGCATGAAAGACAGCGCAAAATTAACGAAGCAATGGTTTTTCAGAATATTTCCTTTTTCGAAGCTTCAAAATTATTCCCTCCAATCATCCCCCCACCTCCAAGACAAAATTCAAATAGAAGATCCCAAGACTTTCCATCCCTACCTGTGGGGGTCTCGCAAGTAACTCCACAGTATTTTCCTAGCCAAGTTTCCCCACAACAAAGCTATTCAAGAGTTGTTGCTGGCACAAAAAGAAGGAAAGCACCTTCTCAAGAAGGACTAGGGTATGACAAGTCAGCTCACCAGAGCCTACTGTTTCCATCTCCAGCAAGAACAAAAACAAACCCCATCCCATTTAATTCTCCCCATCAAGCCAGGTCTCAAAAAAATGTTCAAATTCCTGAGCAAGGTAGTGTGCAAAGAGTTTCCGATGAAAAAGTAATTGTAGAACAACTTCCCTATTTTGAGGATACCGAGTTGTGCTCGGTGTCAATGAACCAAACAGACCCAAAGGAGGATCAACTATTGGATGAGGCCATGGATGATGACAAAAGTTCATCTTCCAGGCATTCCTCCTATTAAGTTGGTCAAACACTCCTGTGATACTTGAAAGCAACATCAGTCAAGCTATTGAAATACACTCTCATAATATCTATATATATAACGATATATTTTCTATATACAAATAATCTCTAATTGTTGTGTTAAGTATAAACTCATTCCTATTGGTTTTATTTTACATAAATGCATTTGCAAATTTAGGTACATTTTAGAACAATCCAGTACAAATTCTCATGTACATATTATAGAGCTTAAATGCACCTTTTAATGGACAGGACGGCCCTTAATTTCATGCACTGGAATATGAGAGGATTCTTTGCAAACAAAGACAGTTTAATCTCAATGCTCAGGGATGTTCAAGTAGACATTGCATGCCTAAATGAGACTCTTTTGAAAAACTCAGATGTAATGTATGTTGCAGGGTTCAATCTGGAACGCCTGGATAGGAATGATGGTTGGGGTGGAGTAGCAATTTTAATTAAACGAAATATTCCATATAAGCTTATAAATTTGAGACAGATGAATCCCAACACGAGACTTCAGGTTATGGGTATAGAACTACAGAATCTTATTCTATTCAGCATATACTGTCCTCCTGATATCAACATATCTCTAAATTATTTGAATTACCTAGTAGGACTGTATAACAAACCTATTCTGTTCCTGGGAGATTTTAATGCACACCACCCCCTTTGGGGTTCGGGAAGAACAAATAGGAATGGACAAATTGTCCATGATTTTATTGACTACCATAATTTGGTTGTTTTGAATGATGGAGCTACCACTCGAATCAATCCCCCGCATTTTTCCAAAAGCGTCCCAGATTTGGCAATAGTTTCAGCTAACATGGCTCTCAATTTCAATTTTCAGGTCTTAGATGACCCTGGCTTTAGTGATCATCTGCCCTTGTTATGTTCTCTGACAAGGTCAATCCCTCAAAATGTTGGCGTTGACTTGGCGCACCTGAAATATAATTTTAGGAAAGCAGACTGGGTGAAATTCCATGATAAAATCGAAAGTAGTGTTTCAATAGGGGATTCACTCTCCTATGGAGAGATTATTGACACCATAGTGGAGGCGGCTAATGATAGTATTCCCAAAAAGAAGCCCTTTAGGACTCCCAAACCTCAACATCACTGGTGGGATGATGAGTGCTCAGAACTCATCAAGAGCAGGAGAAGAGCCTTTTCAGACTTTAAGCTAGTTAGTAGCACAGATAACTATATAGAATTAAAAAAGGTCAGAGCACAAACTCGAAAAATTCTTAAAGAAAAAAGAAGAAAAGGTTTTCAAAAATTCTGTGAATCTATATCTCCATCTACACCTATAACACAAGTCTGGAAGTCCATAAAAAGGTTATCAGGGGCGCTCGAGCCTATGAACAGTCCGCACACCTTGAATTGCAACATTGGAGCAGAGTTATTAGCTTCCTTAGCGTCCCCCATGCCCCCCCATGAAGCCCCTAGGGCAACTGATTTCAATATAATAAGGAGTGAGCCATTCAGTCTCAATGAAATGAAACTTGCTCTATCCCAAAAAAAGGATTCCTGTCCGGGTCTTGATAGCATATCTAATTCTATGTTGACCCATCTTCCACATTCAGCCTTAATTCAGCTATTGAATATCATGAACAAACTGCTGAATGAAAACGAAGCCAGGCCACCTAGGGAGTGGAATGATACTTACTTTGATATGTCCAATCCCAAAAAAAGGTAAAGATCTCTCTTCTACAAATGGTTGGAGACCAATCTCTTTGACCTCCTGTCCGCGCAAACTACTCGAAACAATGATCAAAAATAGACTTGATTGGCATTTTGAAAGCCTCGGTATCATCGACCCAGGACAATCAGGTTTTAGAAAGGGTAGAGGGATAATGGAGAATCTAGCAGCAATTTATTGTAGAATTAATTGTGCAAGATCCTTGAAGGAACATGCAGTCATGGTAATCCTAGACGTTACTGCGGCCTATGACAATGTTAATTTATCAAAACTCATTCCAATACTATCTGCCTACGATGTCCCCTATGATATGGCCTGCCTCATCTACAAAATGTTCTCAAATAGAAACATCCACCTTAGAGATCCGAGCTCCGGACGAACCATAGGCCCAGAAAACTCCAATTGGGGCCTCCCTCAAGGATCACCTCTTAGTCCCCTATTATTTAATCTTTATGTAAATTCAATTCAGGGTTGCGGGGAGGGAAATGTTGCTATTTATCAATATGCAGATGATATTGCTATCTTTAATTCAGGAGAGGACTTCCAACAAGTTTCAGATGAGATCAGTGTTACTTTAATGAATATAGAACAATGGCTATTCGAAAACAATTTATCCTTGTCACCTGGGAAATCAGAAGCCATTTCCTTTTCTAGGCAGAACAATCGGAATTTTGTAGTAGGAGGTCAGCGTATTCCATGGAAAAGGGAAGTCAGGTACTTGGGAATTATATTTGACACTGCACTGTCTTGGAAACCACACATAGATAAAATTATCTCCCGGGCACATAAAAGTATTAATCTGCTAAGAGCTCTCTGCAAAACGTGGTGGGGAGCTCATCCTCTTACTCTTCTCACGATGTATAAAGCTTTGGTTAGGTCACATCTCGACTTCGGTTGCTTTTTATATGGAATGTGTAACAAGCAGCTGCTTGGTAAAATAGATAGGATTCAGTTTCAAGCTCTTCGGGTAGTGCTCGGAGCAATGAGATCCACCCCTACCATCGTTCTACTGTCGGAAACAGGAGAAATGCCAATGGAAAATAGAAGGTTCTGGCTAGCGGGAAAGTTTCTTCTGAAGCTGTTCTCCTTCAATAATCCAGCAAGTGTCTTTGTAACCAATTTCTACACGGTGTACATGACGAGGAACATTGGGAGATTAACAACAGTTCCCCCTCTGATTGAAGCATTTTCATTTCTAACGATTCATCGTCCACAGCTTTCTCATCTTCCCCTGCTCCCATGCTACCTATTTCCAATAGAAACCCAATCATTTCCCATCCCGATCCATGATCTTGGGCTGACCAAGGAAGGTGATAATAAAATGGAATTCACCATAAGGTCGAGGGAAAAATGGCCTACGGAGACGATGATATTCACGGATGGCTCTAAAATAGAAGATAGCACTGGATATGGAATTTATTCGTCAGACTTTAGTGTATCTGCAAAGCTTCCAAAGTCACTCTCAATCTGTTCCGTTGAAGTTTTCGCGATAAAAGTTGCCCTGGAGAAGATCCAAGAGCTGGGTATTTTACATTCGATTATTTTATCAGATTCAAAGAGCGCTCTTGAGAGAATAGCAAATCGTGATATTTCTTCAAAAAGAGATTTACAGTCTCTGAAGGCCAGAGAAAAAATAGAGCAGATAGAGGCCTCAGGTAAACAAGTGCACTTAGTGTGGATCCCAAGCCACACTGGAATCCCCGGAAACGAAAGAGCAGATTCATTGGCCAAATCAGGATGCAAGCTACATCAGGAGCAGCGGGCATTTACCTGGTACCAAGATATTCAAGTGATATTGAAAGAGCAAATCTGGAACAAGTGGGTCAACACCTACCGTGGGCTAAGTGGAATCAAAGGAAGAAGTTACACTCCTTCGGTGAACACCCCCCTGAAAGTGCCCTGGTTCAAGGCATGCCCTGCCCTAACAAGGAGCGAGATAACTACTTTAAACCGTATGAGAAGTGGTCACTGCCTCACTAACACTCATCTGCATAGGATCAAAATTAAAGATTCTCCGTTATGTGAATGTGGTTTCCCTCAGGACCTCGACCATATACTCTTCAGCTGCCCAAACAATCAATTCAATATTAATGTGTTACAGAATAGATTGACAACCAAGAGCAATAATAGGGCAAGTCACTTTCCCCTCTCACGACACAACATCCTCTTTGAAGACATAAGTGCTGAAAAGTGTCAATTGTTACACCAGTTTCTGAGCTCTTCTGGATACAAACTTTGACAGTGCACAGACAGAAACTCTTTTGTTATTATTTTATTTCAAGTGATAAGTAGTAGCTTCGGTCATCGCTTTGAAAGACTAAGTAGTTGCCTGCTAATGTGTTGCTTTTGTTTGCTTAAGCTAGTATAGATAATGCTTTGCAGTATCATTTCCCTTGCTGCATGTGGTGCATGTAGAGGTGAAGTGCGAAAAACTATTAGAACTGTTTAATTCCTATAGGAACCTCTACGGGGCATGGGATTCCCCCAGACCTGCCACACGGTGGACCCCAGTAGAAAGGATTAAAATTGATGCGTGTACTTGGCCAGATAGCCCAGGTAGCTAAGGCCATTCAAATCGAAAGGAAGAAGAAGAAGAAGATTTTATACCGATTTGTCAAAATAGTAGTGAGAATTCGCCTAAAAAACTGTTTACGACCGTCCCGGCTAGTACCCAACCCCGGGAAAAGCTGGCAGTGCATCTGGAATTTATTTCAGGACATGACCTCTATACTGCTGTGAGGATCATTTCAATGTGGGTTCCCATTGTGAAATGTGATATCCTTAATCCCAGTTAACCACACATGTCTCAGCTCTATCACAAGAGAGATCAGTCAAAGAACTTTGTTTCATCACACCGTTCTGAAACATATGCAACTTGCATCTAAAATATAACATGCTACTGCTACAAATCAGTGTTTCATCACACGTTCTATCAATGTGATAAAATTGAGACACCCTAGGCGTCATCACACAAGAGATCAATCGAAGAACTTTGTTTCATCACACGTTCTATCAACGTGATAAAATTGAGGCATCCCAGGCGTCATCACAAAGCAGATCAATTAAAGAACTTTGTTTCATCACACGTTCTATCAACGTGATAAAATTGAGGCATCTCAGGCGTCATCACAAAGGAGATCAATGAAAGAACTTTGTTTCATCACACGTTCTATCAACGTGATAAAACTGAGGCATCCCAGGCGTCATCACAAAGCAGATCAATTAAAGAACTTTGTTTCATCACACGTTCTATCAACGTGATAAAATTGAAGCATCCCAGGCGTCATCACAAAGCAGATCAATTGAAGAACTTTGTCTCATCACACGTTCTATCAACGTGATAAAATTTAGGCATCAGGCGTCATCACAAAGGAGATCAATCAAAGAACTTTGTTTCATCACACGTTCTATCAACGTGATAAAATTGAGGCATCCAAGGCGTCATCACAATATAGATCAATTAAAGAAATTTGTGGCATCACATTCCACAACGTTCTGAAATTGAACTGATGCAAATTGCATCCAAAATATAATTCTTGCTTGTATTGTAGGTTTAATAGTGATCATTTGAGTACGTGAAATTCACTGTGGTTGTGGTTAATGTGGTTTAACAATCACGAAGAGGAAGAATGTGCTTTGTGTTTACTGGGCTTTCCTAACCTCACTTTTTCGTGGATTTTCAAGAAATTCGGTAACGAAACGAAATTAGCAGCACAAAAGGATACCTCGTTGTTTACAAAACAAAACTAATGTATTTGTTATTTCACTAAATGACCAGAACAACAATGATCTGCCATTCACCAAAATCACCAAGATGACTCTTATTGTTTCATTGGGACATTGAAATGAATTTCATTCCAAGTAAGCCACTTGTGTGATTCGAAGCCCTCTGCTGATGTAGTATGATGTCAGTACCTTCCAAGGTAAGTAAGTTTTAGATATGATTTGCCTACCCACATGTCTAGGTGGAATTCATTTTAGTTGTATACCAATTAAATTTATAATCATTGAATAATCATTCATAAATCATTGACCACATGAAATAGATATCTGCAAATAGATGATAATGTTTTGGTTCTTTATTCTAGCTAGGTTTGAGGCTATTTTTCAGTTTTTTAAGTACTTGTGATTCTTTGTATCCAACAAGGAAATTCAACTCTGCAATTTTAGTGACAATATTTGTAAATGTATCCTGTGTTTTGTGTCATATTTTTATTATTAATATAGGTATGCTACTATAGTTTGTAGTTTGAAATTGAATTTTTATTCCAGCTGGACTTCAAGAGAGGAAAATCATCAATTTTGATTTCAAAAGCATACTAGGTACAAAAATATACTGAAGAGACCAGGTTTTGATTCCCGTGTAGCGAAGACCAGCTGGTTAGGCCAATCTGAGAGTTTTCCCAATAATGACAGGTGAACACTTGTTTTGTATACTTTAATTTGCACTGAAATATTATTTATTCTAGTTGTAGTCAGCTCAACTAAAGATTTTGATCTCGATTTTGATGGAAAAATGGTTATTGGAGAGAACAGTAAAAACAAAACAATGATCTCCCATGAAATTGAATGATAACTTTTCTATGCATCACTTCCAAGAGATGGAATCTGCAGGTAAAAAGGAAATAAATGAAGGAGTTATGGAAGAAAACCATGCTGTGATCATCATGATAACTGGGAACGCCCTGTATATTTCATTTCATATTTTTATTTTACATATATTTTGAGGTTTGTTTAGTAATTTGTCAATGGATTGGAATAAAGTTTACATTTTTACTCCTTTTGTTTCACTGTTTTGAATGCCACTCCATGTGTTTAGGGGTATATTCATGGATTTTTTGATTTCAACATTTGAAAATCCAAGAATATATCCTAAACATTATGGTGTTGCATTTGAAACTGATTCAAATGCTGGTGGAACCAGTATACATTTATGGATGATTTGAGATGGAGCTAATGCAGAGCACAGATTTATCAGAAACGTCTCTGGCATGCTCATGGAGAGAGCTATGTAGATACTTAGTCATGATCTCACAGGAGCATATCTGTTTCAAGTCTGATGTTGCATCACTGATATAAGTCTGTGATTTCATTTGAGGCGGACATTCATCTATGCTATATCTCTGATGGGAACATCTCTGTGATGAAACATGGAACATTTGAAATGCAGCAGGGATAAAGCTGCGGCATGTTTTGGTCAACTGGGATTGTCACTTTCCGATATTCCAGCTTGAAGACAATTCAGTTAATTGCATGTTTTCCAAAATAATTGGAACAACACTCAAGCTGAAACCTCATGCAGTGCCACACAAGTTCTTGAATGTACCGCCACCCACATATGACATACAAAAGAAGTGTACTGACTGATAAGTGATAAGGGAAACAAAAGGAAAGCAGAGTTGCTGAAAAATGTTTGGAAGGAACGAAAAATACAGCTATCAGATAATGCAGAACTAAGTGCAGAACCCTCATCATCCAAAAACGTAGCAAATACATCTATATCAGTTCCTGACATCATTGAGGTTGAGGAAGAAATAGTTATTCAGACTAATATAAAAGGGTCATTCAGAAGTAGAGGTGTAAATATGGAAAATAAAACTTTTCATGATGTACCCAACCAATGAATCATATCAATTTGAGGGAGAAGAGTGTGATCAAACCTTGTTGTATGAAACCTTCATTTTCAAGTTCATATACAATATCTGAATCTCTTTCATCTCCTACAAGGAAATATGAGCTAAACAGTTCAACTGATCTTGATGAGATTGCTGAGGAGATTAGAGACAGACATACAAAAGCCAGTTATAAAGAAACTGAAATTTATGCAATAGAACTTTATCAATATTGTTTCTTGGAAATCCAGGGACTTATATAATAGTACATCTTATTTGTGAAGAGGGAAGCATTTCTTGTGAAGAGTGTCTGATTACTTTGAAAAAAGTGAGAATTCAATGATCAACACCAAAGATTAGCTATTGATTTTGGAGTTAGTATAAGCAATATCCAAAGAATTTTTACCAAAGATGGCAGATGTATTGCAGAATTTTGTATTTCAGCCTGACATAGACAATAGACATTCAAAAAAATACACCAATCACATTTAGAGCTAGGTACAGTAATGTTCAGAGCATAATAGACTGTTTTCAAGTTGAAATTGAGAAATGTATCTATTTTGGCTGATAGAGGCTTTGAACATATTGCCACACTGAGAAAGGTTGTGAGTTAGTTAGGCCACTAAGTGTATCATCACAAATGAAATCTACACCACAAGAAGTACAAAATAGCAAAATAATAGCATCTCTGAGAATTCATGTTGAAAGAGTTATTAGAAGAGTACATGCAAAAATAAACTATTGGTATAAGTGTTCAAGTGCTTATGAATAGTTGTGACAGTGATAAAGTGAAATCAAATGGTTCCATTTTTAATGTGTAGATATTTTAGGTAGGTACACCAAAGTTGGCATGGTTTTGTGAATTTTGATTTAACAAGTTCTATAAAAAAATATCTACCTATTTATAATATATCTACCATTGTTCATTTTTGTTTCAATCAGATCACTGAATACCTATAATGTTCTATGAAGATTTTTTCATGACCTATGTAGATATCTTGTAATATACATTACCTACTGTGGAATAATACTGTATTTTTCATTTATTGAATATGACAATTTTGATATAAGCACAATTAAAAAAATTAAGTATTTTTTTTTAATAGTGAATCACCAATAAACGAAAATTTTATTGAATAATAGAGACATTTTTAACCAAAATTAACAATATTTTTACCCTCATAAAAAATAAAACTTTAATTTATAATCAATAAAAATATATCACAACAAACTATAATTTGTGAAAGTATAATATATGGAATCTATTGTAGATTTTCACCTCATTTTCACCAATTATCTCTACTATGTCTTCATCTCCCAGACACTTTCTTCATTACACTAAAATGAATATAAATAACATATTAATATACCTAGTTTACTAATAAAGCAAGGCTTCATGATTAAAGTGAAGTAGGTAATTAGATGTTTTCTTGGGAACATACCAGGTCTCTTGGCTCTGATGCTTTATTGGATTTCTAATTCAAACCTTTTCTCTGCTCTCAGTTTTTGATCCACATCAGTCTTGTGTTTTGAATGGGCTAGAGATTGATGATCCATAGTATACTGCCCAAGCTGGATGATTTTCATCTTTCAGGCACTAGGTTCTCCTACAAGGTAAATAAATTATGTGTGTATTGAAAACAGGAGTGAAAAAATGATGTTTCCAAACCATGTAGGGCCATCAAAGGTAATGAGTATTGGCTTCTTTCATCAAAATGAAATATGTTTTCAATAGCATGAAATACTAATTTCATCAGTTCTAGAGTAGGTATAGGTACATATGAATAATATTAAAATCCTTTTTCTCAAGTACCTGTTATGAAAATAGTGTCTGCTACATATCCACTGGTTTATTATGAATGTTTCTGTTGTTGATTCTTTCTCTTGATGGCTGCTATCCACATTTCCCTTATTTTTCTTGATAGATCCTTCATCTGTGGGTAATGCACAGAGTTTTTCACAGTATCACAGTAGGAAATAAGGGAATAAACATCAAATGGTCCCACCACAATACATGTTACTGGCATTTTCTCTCCAAAATCATACTGAGTTTTCATTATTAATAATTAATCTAAACAAAACTTAATCTGACTCAATAAAATAATACTCTAAAAGGCTTCCAAAACCCACAAAGTTCTCAAGTAAACAAACGTGTCTTTGATTTGTTTTTGTTTACCAACCAGACGGCCTACGAAGGTTAGGTTAGAATATTTCTTCTTCTCTATTGATATTTCGACGATTGCGCTGTTGCCAGGGTCACAAAAAAGTTTGGGTTTGAATAAAATTATGATCATTATAAGGAATATTAGGATATTATTACTGACACTGAATCATCATCTTGCAAGGTATATAAGTATTCATTAAGTGATTATCAGGAACCATCAGGTGGCCACATTGTCTTTTGCGAACGTAAATACTCTGTCATTGGTGATATTGAATCTCATGTAGGTAATTACTGGCTATAAATTTGGCAACGATGACTATTCTCCGTGCCAGCAGGTTGATGACGTAACGAAACCTGGCGTTTTTCGAATTAGGCAGTGAGTAATAAATCAGTGGATTCCTCTTCGGATAACTTTTATTCACACTCTTTCGAAGGAAAAAATATCTGTTATTAAAACAACCAACATAATCAATAACGAATCCATAGTTACATGACAAGTATATCTAACATGAGAATGGTCACACTACATATTACATTATATATTATATACAGTAGGTATTATCGATAGATTACAAACTATGAATTCCAACACCCTCACTTAAGCTATCGATAAATAAAATACATCTCATTTCATACCAATTTTTCAATATTGTGGGCCGAGGTTGAGATCGTGACAGCTGACTGCGTTTCGTCTGGCATTTTGGGAAACAGGAATGTCGTATACTTCAGAATCCAGTGATATTTGAGTAGAATTGTTAGATTTTCTTACTCAATTGACCTGAGCCCATAACCTGTTAGGCAGTGAGTAATAAATCAGTGGATTCCTCTTCGGATAACTTTTATTCACACTTTTTCGAAGGAAAAAATATCTGTTATTAAAACAACCAACATAATCAATAACGAATCCATAGTTACATGACAAGTATCTAACATGAGAATGGTCACACTACATATTACATTATATATTATATACAGTAGGTATTATCGATAGATTACAAACTATGAATTCCAACAGGACTGATCAATATAAAATAGGTAAGTGGCGTGAATTCGATTAGAGTGTACAACCCCATTCTGTTCGAGACAATGAATAGATAAGAAGATCACTGTCAGCTGCAGTTAATTTACAAGAATAGTGTTCAAAAGTCTATTTAATATTCGAGAAAGTGTATAACCCAGTTCCTAACAGTCCATTGTCGATCCACAAATCCTTACATGGTAGCAGAGTCGGCGGAACAGTGAGAAATCCTGAAAAATTTATACGGCGTCCATCAGGCTAACAGAAAGAATAAAAAATGTCAAATGTTGACAGCGATCAAGAACAAAACGTCCAAAATAAAAAGACAACGGCTGTCAACGAAAATGGGCCTAGTCATTCTAACTCGGTGACTGTTCAACAATTTCCGGAATCGCTAATGGCTTTTTTCTCAAATCCGCAGTTTATATCATTGATAGCGGAAAAAATGAAGAATTCAACTCCGTCCCAAGTGAGTAGTTTGAATGATTCAAATTTTACAGATATAATGAACCAAGTATCCACTGATGGTATTCAGAAGCAACTCAAGGTAGGTACCTACATTTGTTCTACCCATAATCGATGTAAATGATAGGTTGAAAGGACATAGTAATTTCCGTACTTGGAAACAAAGAGTTGAAAGAGACATTTTGGCTTGGAAAATTGTACTTTTTCTAGTGAGGAGAAGAGGATGTATGATGCCCAGGTCATGCAGTATTTAGAAGCAACCCTTCAAAATGGCCCACGAAATGTAATCTCCAATGAGTCTTCTGCTGCAGCAGCCTTTCAAAAGCTGGTAAAAATGTTTGGAATGAATGATATTCAAAAAATGGTTGAGTTGTTGGATAATTTTGGAAGAATTATTTTATATATCCAAAGATGAATCCAATCACTTTCGTATAAAAATTTGAAAATGCCATTCAGCACTTCCAAGAGCTTGGTGTGCCGCTTGATCCGAAGATTACAGTGGCGTATTTCCTACACAAAGTACGACACATTCGTCCATTTATGGGATTTTATACAACAGTTGCTACATTGCCAGAAGAAATGAGAACATTTGAATTTGTCAGAAACACATTTCTTGATGTTGCAAACAACCAGTATGTTAAAAATTTAGAAAACAGTGAGTACAATTATTATTGTATCGACTCATATTGTGTGTTCAGATTGTAATGATAATGTAGAGTTGAATTTGAATTCTGAAAACAATGTTGTCATAACTGCTTGTTCAATTTGCCTGAATTTTTCTAGTGACAGAAATTTGTTAACTGACAGTTTTGTTTCAGTCTTTTGTATACAATGTGGTGAAAGTATAGTACTAATTATTGTGATTTTTGTACAGAAAGCCGAGCAGAAGGAAATTCTAGTGAACCTCCGTTTAAAAAAGAAAAGTACTCAACTTCATCCAGTAGTTAATTTTCAAAGAAAGAAAAACCCAAAAATATGTCTGTTGGTAACCCATATACAGTTGATCAGTTGGAAAAGATGAAAAAGATGACAGCTGATGAAAAGAAAGCAGCACGATATGTAACAAATGTGGTCTTCTTTTTCATAAAGCAGTTGCGTGCACAAATGATGGCAGATTTTGTTTCTTCTGTCACAAGAAAGGTCATGAAAAGAAAGACTGTAAGAAATTGCAAGATTTGAAATCCAGTAAGTTTCATTTCAACATTCATCAATTCATCGTATCTGTAAAGTTTTTGATAGATTCTGGTGCAACTCACCATGCTGTGAATGTACAGAATGTTCTGTTTGACTATCAGGTTTATAAAAAACCTGTACCTGTTGTTCTTGCTTTGAAAACTGACAACATATTTGCATTGGAAGAGGGAACTCTACCCATTCTTGTACAGTTCGGGAAATGTTCCCATATTTTACAGTTAGCACATGTTCAGTTTGTACCTGGTTTGGTAGAATATGTTCTTGGTGTTCGAGCATTTAATGTTCAGTTCAAAACCATTATTATAATGAATCCTAATAACGGTTTCATTATTTCCAGAAAACTGAGAAGAAAACTTTCTCTGCTGTATGTGTCTGATGGCTTATACAGGATGTCTGTTAGAATCTGTTCGGAAAGCTTCAGATGTTGTGATTTAGATGCTGATATTACTTCTGTTCCTGTTAGTTTGACTACTGTTTAAGTATCTGATAAGTTGAGTTCGACAGAAAACTCTGTATTCAAAATGAAATCTGTTGAATTAAAACCAGTTGTTCAAGACAATAGACGAAAAATTCGTAAGAAACGTAAAAACCTGACTCGTGCTCAATTACAGAAGTTGATTCAAGAGGGTGTTATGTGGCATCTTAGGATGGGTCACATTTCTTCTTCTTATTTGGGTAAGTTACCGAGTGTTGTACAAGGGGTTAAAGAACTCACATACAACTTGACTACCGTCAGTTGTTCTATCTGTTCAAAATCAAAAATGACAAGAAAGGCATGCTCAAAAGATCGTGAAAGAGCACTTAGAACTTGTCAAATTTTACATGCAGATCTTCTAACAATTAATCCTCCTACAAATTTCAGTAAGAAAAGGTATGTTTTAGTCCTCATTGATGATTACTCTCGTTATTCTCAGATTTTCCTCATGAAACAAAAGTCAGAAACTCACATATTTTTGAAATATGGTTTACACTATCTACAGTCTCTTTTTCCTGATCCTGGTCAGTTCAGTAAGTCACGTTGTGACAATGGCACAGAATTCACAAGTGGATCCTGTGAAACAGTGTTGAATCAGTGTAATGAACGCGAAGACTCGACCAAAAATAGCATAACAAATACTAATGCTAGACACTTCACACTTATAGGAAGTAGAAGGTCGTTTTAATTAGGTCAATAAATATTTAGGTATCTGAACTCGAATGCATTCAATAAGTATTAGAAGGATAGATTGATAGAGCAATATTATTACGTGAATTAACTCTTGTTGGAAATATGAATATTTGTTTCAAATACCAAGAAATGCATATATGTAATAGGTTTATTATTAGGTACTTTACCTTTGTAACATTGTTGATAGTGGCACACAGGAACAGCGAAAAAGATGTGTATAAAAGTTAGAAAAGAGTGTACAGGGAATTCATAACCTAAGTAACTGAGCCACAGCAGAGGGGCGGGCCAAAGATAGGTAGAGGCCAGATGAATTATTACAAAAATCAATTAGTTTAAAATCTTTTCAGATGAACATTGAAATCCTTTTTCTGTACTTAATTTTAAGTAATACCCAAGGTCAACTGACATCGATTTTTGCAAAATGATTTATGCTAAAAATCCATTAGATTAAAAACTATTTCTAAAAACATCCGAAGCCACTCTTTTTGCACTTTAATTCGAGGTCAATTCAACTAAGCGAAAATCTAATGAATTCTGATTAAATTTATGACCAAATCTCAGTATAAAAGCAGGGAGTTTTGGCATAAAAGTCAGTCTTGAAGTAAGTCTTGATCGAACTCTTGATACGAAGTCTCATGTCTTGAACTCTGCTAAACAGTCTAGTTATACGTGATATGTAGTTAAAATTAGAAATTGCTTAAAAGTCTGTACCTAGTGAACATATTGTGTTTCTGCAATAGATGTGTATCGAGAATTATTGAACTTTTATAAAACTGTATCAACTTTTCAAAGTGACCCGGTATAATAGTGCGAGTGTACATCTTCCTGTCATCATGTATAACCAACCAATATTATGTAAGCACATCTGTTTTACTTCCATGTCAACTCTGCCTGTCCATATTATGATGAATGCTGAATAGAGATTTATGTATTTTGAACTGCCGTATTAATGTCTATATACACCAATCTTACTCCTGCCTAAGTATTCACGAACCCAGTGAATCAGTAACTTTGTGAAGACCCCTGTATAGGCCAACCCAAGAAAAGGGGTGCTTTACAATTGGTGTCAGGTGTGGGGTTCGAATATTTAGAAGCTGTTAAACCCCCTCAGCGGCAGGAAAGAGAAGTGTAGACATTCTACCATCAACGGCAGAAGAAAGACTTGTAGGCATAAGACTGAAAAATGTCACAAACCGGAGACGACGACGAACAGAAAAACATCATTGTCTCCATGCCCATGCACTTGGATGCAATACCAGAGTACAATGGATCAACAAGTATTCACGATTTTCTCCATATCATTGAGGAAACAGCTATATTAGCAGGATGGACCGAGAGGCAGCAGACAGCCATTACTCGATTGAAATTACGAGGTGTAGCCAAACAGTTGATCGATTCAGAGCCTGATCTACGAACTACAGCCACCTGGGACATCCTTGAAGAGGCCCTACGCAAGCAGTTTGGAATAGTGCAACTCCCTGGGCAAGCCCTGAAGGCATTCATCGAATGTAGACAACGCAACGGTGAGTCGTGCAGACAATTTTTGGCTCGATTGAAGGTTGCTGCAAATAAGACTGTGACCTACACTGCTCGTCCAGATGACAATCGGTTGATTAAACAGAAATTAGCAGCAGACACCACCACGCAGTTTGTATTAGGCTTGCTGAACCCGATCAGGAAGAGAGTACTATCAGCAGAGCCCCTAACCTTAGAAGACGCAGTCAGAGTAGCGGAAAAGGAAGAAACAATAGAAAATCTAACCAAAATACAGGAACGAGAATGCAGGGTGGTGGACTCACGCGAAATAAATCAACAGAATGCAAGGTCAAGAAACACTCTTAACTGCTACAGATGTCAGAAAATGGGACATTTTGCCAGAGATTGCAAGGAACGAATCAACAGCACTAACCGAAACCGGGTGTGTTATGGATGTCACAGACCTGGACACATAGTGAGGTATTGTCCAGACAGAAGCCAACAACGAGGTCAAGGTCATCCAACTGGGACCTGGCGAACTGCAGGTAGAGGAGGACGTTCCACCGGTGATTTAAACACGACCGCAGCTGCATTTCAACCCCGCCATGTAGCTGCCAGCGAGGTGCCTCGACAATAAAGTCAAGGACGGCAGAGATACTAAGTTGCACGCAAGGAAAGGAGGAACCCAGGAACATAGCAAAAATTAAAGTAGAAGGTCAGTACTTGACAGCTTTAATTGATTCAGGTGCACAAGTATCTCTAGTTAAGCCGAGTATCGTGCAGGGGTTCAATATTCAAGTTAACAACGATATTTGTCTAGTTGATATTCAGGGAAGGAAAATCAATGATAATGGAAGGGTTATTTTACCAATACAGTTGAGTTCAAGAAAAACCATTGAACATGAGTTCATCCTGATAGAGACAGGGAATTTCAGAGCAGATATGCTGCTGGGATTAGACTTTTTACAAAGATTCGGAGCAAAAATCGATTGGGGAACAGGGAAAATGTTCATTCTAGATGAAGTTATTGAGTTATTAGAAGAAAATAACGATTGGGAAAAAGAGATAAAAGTGAGGTTAGCTGAAATGGAAAATAATATGGTTGAAATCAAGAATACCTTGAAAGCCTTTACTTCAACCGTACTCAAGGAGGATATGAATTCGATGCCACTGGAATTGGCAGCGAATTCCGGTGAACAGGGGAATTCCAGTCCTCTGGTTCACCAAACAGCAATATCCATCCCGGATACTCCAAGGTATGAAGAGAAGTCAAAGGAAAGGAAGGCTGCAGCTTCCAAAGGTTCCTTAAATGATAGCAGAACACAGTATCGTAGTGGAGAGCCAATCGTTAGTCGAGAAAATAGCCTCAGGACTGCACCTGTTTCGCAGATACAAGAGGATAGGGCACAAAGATGCACCTCTAAGTCTGGAAACACCGACAGTGGAAGTCAAAGAAGCAGCGAGTACCCAACAGAAGAAGTCTCTAAATTAAAACGGATGAATAAATCAGGAAATGACTGTATAAAAGTTGAACATCAAAGTAAGATAACTGATACCAGTCTCCCACAGTCAGTAGTACCTTGGACACAAAATGAGAAGGCACATGGATGCATATCCAAGCCTATGAATTACCACAGTAACGGAGTGGGAGTATATTTCAAAGAGGACGTTCACTTACCACCAAGGACAATGACCATACAACCAGCACTACTCAAGGAGCCGAAACGACTTACCACCGATTCTATCGTAATTGAATCTATGGACTCGATCAACGGAATATTGGTAGCCCGATCCATTTGTCACAAGAACCAAGAAATACCTGTAAAACTGATTAACGTTCTCAATTGTGCTGTAGTGATTCAGCGAAAACAAATAATAGCCAGAGCATTTGAAACAGAATGTGAAGTCCAAAGTAAACAGGAAAAAAGAAGAAAAACAATTGGCTCTGTGAGCATGCAAGATACTAAACTTATTCTTGAGCAGCTTCAGCTATCTAATCCACAGGGAGAAGGAGAAGGAAAACTTGTAAAATTGATCACGGAATATATCGACATATTCAGAGCTCCAACACACAAATTGACCTGTACTTCTCGAGTAAAACATCGAATTATAACAGAAAATGTACCACCCATCTCAAAAAGACCTTACCGAGTACCCTACCAACGTCAGAAAATACTGGACAAGGAAATTCAAGATCTTCTAGAAAATGAAATCATACGTGAATCTTCATCACCATGGTCATTTCCAGCAATATTGGTAGAGAAGAAATTGCATCCTGGAGAAGAACCCCAATTTCGTCTATGTATCGACTATAGAGATCTTAATGCAATCACAAAAACAGATTTCTTTCCTTTACCAAATCTCCAAGAAACCTTAGATCAATTGACTGGCTCCAGTATTTTCAGTGTGTTAGATTTGGCTAGTGGATATTTCCAAGTAGAACTCGACCCACGAGATCAAGAGAAAAGTGCATTTACCACCCCTACTGGCCATTATGAATTCAATCGCATGGCTATGGGCTTAAAGAATAGTCCAGCAACTTGGCAAAGACTGATGTATTCGGTTCTAGCCCATTTAACTGGAAACGAATGTCTTGTCTACTTGGATGACGTGATAGTGTTCAGCTCATCTGACCTAAATGAACACCTCAACAGACTGAGACATGTATTTGATAGAATGAGAGCCAGTAATTTGAAATTCAAACCAACCAAATGCCAATTTATGAAGAATGAAGCCAAGTATCTGGGACACATCATATCAGCAGCTGGATGTCAGACAGACCCCGAAAAAACAGAGATAGTCCGTAATTACCCTCGTCCATCCACCGTAAAAGAAATACGAGCTTTTCTAGGACTTTGTGGGTTTTACCGCAAATTCGTGCCGAGATTTTCTGAAATATCTCAACCACTTACGAATCTCACCAAGAAAAATACCCCCTTTGTTTGGAAGGAACCACATGAACAGGCTTTTCAACATCTGAAACAGGCTCTCATTACTCCTCCTATTTTGAAATACCCAAATTTTCAAAAACAATTCATTGTAAATACAGATGCCTCCGCTACTGCTATTAGTGGAATCTTGAGTCAAGAATATGATAATATTGAACATCCAATCTGTTATGCTAGCCGAACCTTGAACTCAGCAGAAAGACGCTATTCAACAATAGAGCGAGAATGTTTGGCAGTAATTTGGGCTGTGAAAAAGTATAGGTGTTACCTGACTGGAACTCATTTCACCATTATTACCGACCACCGACCATTGGTGTATCTTTTAACCCTGAAAGATGCCAGTTCAAGGCTTGCCAAATGGGCAATGTTCTTGATGGAATATAGTTTTAATATCAAATACCGCCCGGGAAAGAGAAATGGAAACGCTGACGCATTAACCAGGCTAAGAGAGGTAGAACTAGAGGAGACATCTACAGAGGCAACGTGTAGTCCATTAGCTGCAATAGCTTTGGTAACTCAGGAAGAAGAGCAGGAGTATAGCCCAATGTTATCGACTATTTGGACGAAAGAGGAACTAAGTAAATTGCAGAGAGCAGACCCTATCATTTCGCAAATAATACCACAAGTATTGGACGACGATAACCAATTTTATCTCTGCCCAGATAATATCCTTTACGTGAAGAGAAAAGAAGGGGACCGAAATGACAAATTGTATGCACCTAAAGCCATGGTGAAGGAAATTCTACAAATATACCATGACTCCCCTATGTCTGGTCATGCAGGACAAAAGAAAACCCTAGATGCAATACACCGGGATTTCTTCTGGAGAGGGATGAGACAAGATGTTATAAAATATTGCAATGCATGCCATTCTTGCAATTTACGGAAAACCAATTACCAACCTCCCGCAGAACTACAGAAACTACCAGTTCCATACGCTACGTTTGGGCGTATTTCTATGGATTTAGTTGGACCTCTCAACCAAACCAAAGATGGAAATAAATATATCCTCACTGTCATGGATTACCTAACAAGATACCCAGAATGTATTCCGCTTCCAAATATAACAGCAGATACGGTAGCTAGAGCTTTCGTAACAAACATCATCACAAAATATGGCACACCTCGACAATTACTAACGGATTGCGGTCAGCAGTTTGTCTCAAAATTATTTAAAGAGATATGCAAAATTTTGGAAATCAAGAAACTTCAAACTACTCCATATCACCCTCAATCAAACGGAATGATAGAACGAATGCACCGATCTCTAAAAACCACTTTATCGCATTATGTGACCGAAGACAACGATTCGTGGGACAGATGGTTACCCTTCGCCACCATGGCATATCGCAATCACGTGCACGAATCAACTCAAGAAACTCCATTTTTCTTGATGTACGGTAGAGATATGGAAATGCCATTACATTTAATAACTAAACATGCACAGGTCCGTTATGACTTAGATGACAATTATGCAACAGAAATGGTTCAGAGAATGCAAATAGCGCATGAAGTGGCTCGATCAAATCTGAATAAACAAGCCGAAAAACAGGTGCAAAGATATAACCGAAAAGCCAAACCGACATCACTTAACTTAGGAGATCGTGTATATCTTTACTCGCCCGCCGTCAAGGCTGGACGTCATTTAGCTCATAAATTTTATCCCAAGTACTCAGGACCGTACCGAATAATTGAAGTGTTAGGACCAGTAACCTATCGTATTAAAGAAATCAATGGAAGAAAAGAACAAGTGGTACATGCCAACCGACTGAAAAGATATCGGGGATTGGAAGATATGGATGAGGAAGAAAATGATCGAACAATTCCTAAACATCTGGTAGAAAGAACCCCTCAACCAGTTATTGATACTAATCCAAGTAAAATCATAAGATTACCGAAAGAACAAACAGATCCAGGGAATTCTGATCATCTTAACACATACAATGAAGAATTAAATCCTGAGGATCACGAAAACATAGAAGAACACGATAATGACGAACCACTTGAAATATCAACCACTGATGTTTCAGAAGAAGAGGAAGAAGAGGATAACGAAGAGGAGGCAGAAGGAGAAGAAGAAGATAATTCTGAAAATGAAAGAAAGAATGAGGAAGTGAATGAAGAAAACTGTGAGGAAGACCTGGAGCACAACAAAACACAGGACAATATGAATACTCAAGTATCGCAGTCTAGATATAATACTAGGTCACAAGGGCAGGCAGAGGACCATGATTGGATTCTCAAAAGGGCCATTTAACAAAATCCGATTCCATTTTATTGCAGATATGATACTACTAGGCCTACTTACCAGTTGCATCCGTTCACCTGAAGCAACCCTGATAGCTTATGATTGTGCAAACCCAGCAGCAAATATCACAGTTATTTCCCTTCGAGATGTGAAGCCCTGTCCTGATCCAGAATCCAGTTATATCAGTTCTGAAGTCCAAGTTCAAGTACTTGAGAAGAAAAGATTCGAGAAAATACAAGTCAAGACATGCCTCGTGGAGGTAACCCAATTGATAACTCATTGTGGAGCCTTTTCACATACATCAATGGTAGCTGATGGCCTATTAACCTATATACATCAAGTAGGAAGCGAAGATTGCAGAAAAATGCATGAATTTAAAGAATACAGAGGATTTTCTGGTCAAGTAATAAAACTGAATGCTAACAGTTCTCATAGCACTTCAGCCACCCTTGCCGGCTCTTTGGACAGCAGCGGATCATGTAAAGGAGTAAGCTATAGTTTCAATGGAAGAGAATGGCATAATGTTATTGTAACTGCCAGTTTGAAACTCACAATTAGAGATTACTTAACAGTTGCCAAATTAGAAAATAATGAAATAGTCTTGCATAATGAAGTCACTTGTCCGTATTTGAAGGGTTACTGCATGGATTTCAATATTGGCGAAACAGTATGGGAACCCATTCGCAAGGAGGATTGTGCAAACCACAAGATACTATACCAAGGAAAAGCAACCCTTGTTAAGGAAAAATGTGAACAATCGTATTGTAACCAATATCTAGTGGTGGAAGATCGCACGAAGGTATTTGCTCTCCAACTGATTAAACAGGAACAAATGTGCTATCGCAAATTATGGAGTACTGAGCATCCTCAACTGCTAGTTGAAGAATATGATAAAGGAAACCCCTATAACCCATGGATGAAATCTGATACCAATGATGCAGACCTCATAACCTATATAAACACCAAATTCATGTACGTGGAACAGTCTTTCAAACGCAGTCTGAATGATATGTTTATCCAAACCATACATCGCCGATGTCTCTTGCATAGAGAAATATTAAAAAATCGACTAACTTTAGCCCCTTTATCACCAAATTCAGTTGCCACCTTAATGAAAAACCGACTTGGATATATTGCCAAAATAAGTGGGGAAGTAATGTACATTATGAAATGTTTACCTGTTACCATCGAGATACGCCGAGAAACATCCTGTTACGTCGAGTTACCTGTTATAGCCTACAATACCTCATATTTCCTATCACCGTTGACTAGAATTCTTCAAAAACATGCTCAAGAAATCGAGTGTAATTCTCTCATCCCGCCTATGTTCTATTTGGAAAATAAGTGGGTTGGATTCGACCCCTATCCCAACATCGGCATTAACCCTGTAGAATTGAAAGTGGATGACGAAGATTTGTTCAACCTACCATCTATTCAAAGATTGAGTACAGGAGGAATATATACTGATCAGGAAATACGAAAAGCCCAGGAATCTATAATGTTTGGAATAGAAAAACAAGCTTTGAGTAATATAATTCTAAGAAAAGTTGCCGGAAAACCAGTGGAAAATCAAGGTTTCACGGCGTTAAACCTATTTAACAAGGAAGAACTAGAAAAAATTACGAATTCTACACTAAAGAAATTATATGGATGGTTCTTATGCTTAGGAGAATGGACTAGTGGTTTACTTGGAATATACTTCATCTGCAAAATATTGAAATTTACGATTGAAGCGGTATTGAACGCAATCGCAATACATAAGATAAAAGGATGTTCCCTCCATATGTTAGGGGCTTGTTGGGATACCCTTACATTATTTATCATTAGTCAACATACTGACGGTGAAAAGAAGAACGATCATCAGTTCACTATCAACCAAGAAAACACTGAAAACCTTGATATTCCAGAGCAGTTGATTATTCAAAGTCAACCCAGTCAAGAAAATTTGGGAAAAAATAATCCATCTACGGTACGGAATTTCCATACACTTCGTCATGAATTGCATCATAATATTACCAACCCGCTCCATGAAGTTGGGTGGCAATTCAACAAAAATTAAGGACTCGTCAATTAACGACTCAGAATAATTAGGAACTGGGTCACTATATTGCGAAATTTCAAATGCTCAAGGCATTTAGTACCGTAAATAAACAATGAGCACAAGATATCGCTCTAATTAATGAACAAAACCAAGAGAGTACCATTAATAAAAGAAAATAAACATATTTTTCACATAATTTTTGCATTAACCAAATGGAAAACTCGAATATGAAATAATATCCCCGCATTGAGGCCTCATTCTTTTATAAACAATATCCAATAGATATAAATTGCCAGGGAATTCTCCAAACTTTTATTTCATTAGTGCATGTGGTTGCCAATTTATCGACTCGCGAACCAAAAATGGAACAATTAATGACGCTAGTTAGAGAGTTACCTCCGGATGAGGGTAAATTGAGTATAATCTTGATTATTATTAAAAATATAGTTGCGGAAAGTGATTTTTTATACACGGTAACACCGTATAGCCGTTCCAACCATCACCAGTGGGTGATAAATTGGTTGCACCTGAGATTGTTTCACCTGGAGCTCAGAAGAACTGCACTGGCCCTCCGGGTGCCTCCTCCATGCCCTTGTGTATGGTGCCTCCGAGGGGTAACAACTGCGACAACAGCAGGGCGATCCAACTCCCCACCACCACCCTATGAGTACGAAAATATCGCCCCAGGTGTTGGGCCTATGATAGCTCAAAGGCCACCCCTGAACCGTTCTGTGCCATACCCGGCACCTAACCCAGGACAGCGAGAGGACCATCCATCGAACCAGCCTGGATCTACCCAAGAAGCCCAGGGGTCAAACACCCCGACCGAGCGATGGGTTTATCAAATGGGACGTAACCTGAAGGTTACCATTAAACGTCGATCAACTGAGTGAGTGATTTGATTTTATAGGTATAGGTTTCGTTAGACCATCGTCCACCAATATGCATGTAATTAGCTTTATTTCATAATTTACCAGAGTAGAGATAAGTATAGATATTGGAAATTGTCTAAAATTTTCGTAGGTAGTAGTATAGTGTGAAAAAAAAATGCAATAATTTTAATTTTTAATAATAATTATAATTAATAATAGTTATATTATTCAGGTATAGGAATTTTGCATGAACGACTCTATATATTTATCGTAAGAGAGGTCTGCAGGTACCTACCAAAGATCATTCAAATATCTCATTCATTTTATTTGTTGATACTATAATTTACTGGGTCACAACTTTATATAAACAATTTCGAGGAGGTTGTAAGATGCTCTTGATGTTTCATGGGTGAAGTTCACGTAATAATAGCGCTAGAAAGAAATACAGATCATAATCTATATATAGCAACGAAATTCATATGTTAAGATATGGAATTTCGTCTACGAGGGATGGATCGAATGTAATGAACGCGAAGACTCGACCAAAAATAGCATAACAAATACTAATGCTAGACACTTCACACTTATAGGAAGTAGAAGGTCGTTTTAATTAGGTCAATAAATATTTAGGTATCTGAACTCGAATGCATTCAATAAGTATTAGAAGGATAGATTGATAGAGCAATATTATTACGTGAATTAACTCTTGTTGGAAATATGAATATTTGTTTCAAATACCAAGAAATGCATATATGTAATAGGTTTATTATTAGGTACTTTACCTTTGTAACATTGTTGATAGTGGCACACAGGAACAGCGAAAAAGATGTGTATAAAAGTTAGAAAAGAGTGTACAGGGAATTCATAACCTAAGTAACTGAGCCACAGCAGAGGGGCGGGCCAAAGATAGGTAGAGGCCAGATGAATTATTACAAAAATCAATTAGTTTAAAATCTTTTCAGATGAACATTGAAATCCTTTTTCTGTACTTAATTTTAAGTAATACCCAAGGTCAACTGACATCGATTTTTGCAAAATGATTTATGCTAAAAATCCATTAGATTAAAAACTATTTCTAAAAACATCCGAAGCCACTCTTTTTGCACTTTAATTCGAGGTCAATTCAACTAAGCGAAAATCTAATGAATTCTGATTAAATTTATGACCAAATCTCAGTATAAAAGCAGGGAGTTTTGGCATAAAAGTCAGTCTTGAAGTAAGTCTTGATCGAACTCTTGATACGAAGTCTCATGTCTTGAACTCTGCTAAACAGTCTAGTTATACGTGATATGTAGTTAAAATTAGAAATTGCTTAAAAGTCTGTACCTAGTGAACATATTGTGTTTCTGCAATAGATGTGTATCGAGAATTATTGAACTTTTATAAAACTGTATCAACTTTTCAAAGTGACCCGGTATAATAGTGCGAGTGTACATCTTCCTGTCATCATGTATTTTGAACTGCCGTATTAATGTCTATATACACCAATCTTACTCCTGCCTAAGTATTCACGAACCCAGTGAATCAGTAACTTTGTGAAGACCCCTGTATAGGCCAACCCAAGAAAAGGGGTGCTTTACATCAGTTCGGCATACAATTACAGTTGGCTGAACCTTATCAGCATGAGCATAATGGCACCGCTGAAAGATTTAATCGTACAATTCAAGAACGTGCCCGAGCATTGCTCTTTGAATCAGGTTTTCCTGTCACTTTTTGGGGTTTTGCCTTCTCAGTAGCATGTTATCTGTATAATTGAACACCTCATTCAGCTATAGATTTCTTGACTCCCTTTGAGAAACTGATGGGGAAGCAAGCAAATCTTCAGAATATCCGACTGTTTGGCTCACGTGCTGGGGTCAAAATTGAAAATGTACCCAAAGGCAGAAAAATGAATCCACGTTCAAGTACAATGTACCTTATAGGATACACAGATACTGAATATACATTGTATGATCCAGCAACACATAAAACTGTAAATTCCTGTAATGATATGTTCAATGAGAATTTTACCTATAAATCATATGGGAACAAACTAACTGCTGTCCTCGATGATTTTGAAGTTACTTCTGAAAAAGAATCAAATCAAATGGTTCGTGCTGGTACTTCAGAAGGGGTGAATGATCAAAATTTGATAATCTCAGAGTCGGTTACTGAAATTGAAACCAATAAACAAATGCTCGAAGAAAACTGTGATACTTCTAGTAGTGAACAGTTAGAACCTGAGGAAATTTCGATAAAACCATGTATTTTGAATCCATATAGGTTTTTGTATGACAGTGAAATTTATAATTCAAGTAATACACCTCAAACTTATCTAGAAGCAATATCATGCTCACACAGTAGCAAATGGATGGCAGCTATACAGTCAGAACTTACTGCCATGAAGCAACATTCAGTTTGGGACATTGTTCCGAGGAAACCTGGTGTAACAGCAATACCTTTGAAATGGGTATTCACAGTTAAAGACGATGGTGTTTACAAAGCACGGTTAGTTGTTGTAGGTTGTAGAGACCGTGAACAGTATTCCCCCGAAGAAACAGCATCTCCTACTCCTGCCCTATCTGTTGTAAAGCTATTCCTTGCCTTATCAGTTTCAAAGAATTGGCATATAGGACAGGTGGATATAAAAACAGCTTTTCTGTATGGAAAAATTGATAGAGAAAAATATATCAGTATTCCTGAAGGTGTGAATTGTGATAAAACAAAGTTTGTTTGTAAGTTAAAAAAAGCCCTTTATGGTTTGGCAATAGCACCTAAATGTTGGTTCATGACATTGGATAAGTATTTATGTGAATCTGGGTTTGAACCAAATTTGCGTGAACCATGTTTGTATGTGAAAAAGATAGGCTGCCAGTTGATACTAATTCTAGTGTATGTCGATGACATACTAGTATCTGGAACTTCTGCTCAAATTATAAAAGAAACTGTTGAGTAATTGAAGTCACGATTCGACTTGAAGCAGTTTGATTTTCCAACAAAGTTTCTTGGACTAGAAATCATGAAGTCTGACAATCAGTTGTTTCTTCATCAGACGCAAGTTGTACATAATATGTTGAAGGAGTTCCGCATGGAGAATTCAAATTCTGTTGATACCCCGTTGGTTCCCCAAGGAAAACATAAAATACAAGCATTTTCGGATGAGGCAAGTTTTCCTCATAAGAAAGCAATAGGCTCTTTACTGTATCTGAGTTTGTTTACCAGACCCGATATCTCTTTCGCAGTTAACTATCTTGCCCGTTTTCAGTCAAATCCCCAGCAATATCACTGGACTCTTGTGAAAAGAGTGTTTCGATATCTGAAGGAAACCAGCCAGTTGGGTCTTAATTATACAGGTGGCTCTTCTATATTGACCTGCTATTGTGATGCAGATTTTGCTGGTGATAAATCTAGTAAAAATTCAACGACTGGATTTGTTGTTTCAGCATTTGGTAATCATGTTTTGTGGTGTTCTAAACTTCAATCCACCATTGCACAAAGTTCAGCCGAGGCTGAATTCATTGCATTGACCCATGCAGTTAATGAAGTTCTGTTTTTAGCCCAGTTGTTGAAAGAAATAGTTGATCTTGTTGCTTTTCCATCAGTACCTATATATGAAGATAATGAAGCTGCAAGACAAAATTGTTTAACGAGCACCAGTAAGAGCCGCTTGAAATACATAGATCGGAAATACCTTCTAATACGTCAACATGTACGTGAGAAGAAAGTTGATATTCTAAAAATTGGTACCAACGATCAGCTTGCTGATATTCTTACGAAACCTTTACTTTCAACTAAGTTTCGTTCTTTACGTGATCGTCTTGTTTCCACTTGCGATCTGATTAACAGTTGAGTATGCATACACCTTGATAGTAGCAAACTAATTTTTTGTCTGTTAAAAAAAATGTGCGTTAGAGTTTGATCGGAAGGGTCCTTGGTCCCTGGAGATAGGCTTTGACAAACACTAGTACCTTGATTCGGAAGGGTCTTCGGTCCCTGGAGATGAAAGGCGCGCCATTGGAAATATAAGGTTTTGCTTATATTTTGTATCATCTGATCTGTTGATAAGACATGTTTGTGGGAAGGGTCTTAGGTCCCTGGACACGTATACATAATTATCTAGATTCTATTGTTGAAAGCTTGGTTCGCTTCTAAGAACCCTATTCACTTGGCTCAGCAGTCATGCCTACACTGACATGAATTAGTTCTACTGACCATCCAGTTTGATTGGTATTAGGTGGTGATTAATTTAGTTTTAGGTTCTCTTGCATTGTATTCATTTCTTTGATAATATTGTGAATGTAATACCTTCATAAAATAATATATACAGGGTGACCCAGGGTTAAACCGCCAAACGTTAAGGGTCGGGTATTTGGGCAAAAATAAGACTTTTTTTCTAATGAACATATGTCCTAACTTGCTTTGTTTTCGATATACAAGGTGTCTGAGTTTTCAGAAAAAATCGGTTCTTCAATAATTACGGCAGATTAATAAACTCACAAGGCACATGTTGTCAGAATTTGACACAAACAAAACCCCAATCATTGGCGAAATTGTGCTCGGCTACCTCTGATCTGATTTTTGTTGAAATGTGCTTTTTCCTGTTGAATTCTAGGAAATGGTTTTTATTTTTTTTTCTCACAAAAGAATCGTGGTATAAGAGAACAAGAGACGAAGAAATATTTCTGATTGCTTAATCTAATGAAACAATATTGAACATACAAAAAAAAAGTCATACAATGACTTGTCCTAATATCAGTTAGATTACCCTCTATTACGTTATCAGTTTCCTAATAAAATAAAATAATAAAACAAAAATATCCTTATATCATTTTGATTACTTTCTGGGACGCCAATGGAAATAATTCAATTCGGATTACATCAAATGGAGCTCCGTTTCACCGCAAATAAGCATACCAAGTTTCATCGAAATCTGCCGTAAGTTCAAGCCGTAATTAATGAAGAACCGATTTTTTCTGAAAACTTTGACACCTTGTATATCGAAAACAAAGCAAGTTAGGACATATGTTCATAAGAAAAAAAGTCTTATTTTTGCCCAAATAACCGACCCTTAACGTTTGGCGGTTTAACCCTGGGTCACCCTGTATATACATTTCAGTTGTTTCAGTCAGTTTGAACTATAACTATGTCTGTTTCTTGTTGTTTCTGTTGGTTCTGTAGTACTGCTATCAGTTGTCCGGTTCTTGGTTTGGGAGGGGGTGTTAACGTGAGTACTGCTGGCTCATACAGATCTGAATGAGCAGCAGGCCACCCAGTAACAAACCTGCGACCAGACTAGGAGGCTTTGACAGTTTTGACAGTGTGACACAATTCTGTTCGAGACAATGAATAGATAAGAAGATCACTGTCAGCTGCAGTTAATTTACAAGAATAGTGTTCAAAAGTCTATTTAATATTCGAGAAAGTGTATAACCCAGTTCCTATATAACAGTCCATTGTCGATCCACAAATCCTTACAAATTCAATATCAATGCTTTGACGTATTTTTTCGGCTATCGGAAACATTTTCGCGGAGGAATATTATTTTCAGAGGCATCTGAAAGAAACTTCAACAACATAATAATATATAAATAAAATTCAAATGAAATTCGTCCTCCATTAGGACTCGTGAATTTGACAAATTTCGCGCATGCGCAAATAGGTATTCTCACCCGCAGACTGTCATTTGTTTCCTCAAAACTGGCTTCACTTATGGGAAAGGTGGATATATGTATGGTGAAATAGCTCCCTCTTACAAAACCCTAGACATTTTTGTAGACCTCTGGCCTAGTTGATTATGTCGAATTCTATAACCGTAGTAAGGCCGCGCAAAACTAACGCTAGATGGCGCTGTTCCCGAAGTGATCTTGCTACACAATGGTTGTTTTGTTTTGTTGTTTACATTTACGTATATTGATTCGTAATTTTAAAACATTGAGAAAAAGTGATTGATTCAATGAAAAAGATGTGAAATTTTCATTATATCTGTGAAGTATATGTGGCACGATGTTCCCTATACGCCATCTACAGTCAATCCGGTGCGGCTTTGCTACGGTGTTTCGCGGTCTACACGTTTTGGAAAGAAACAATTGACAAGTGGTTACACCAGCTTATGAGTCTACCCAATGACGGCTAAATGGACTGTCTGACGAGTACTACATGACTGTCCAATCACTCAGTTCAGTGTATTCTCCACCAGAGGGGTTTACTTGCCGTCCTTTGCGGAGAAGTCATTTGTTTAGCTCTCATTCGGTTGTTTTCCAATAACATAGGTTATATTGAATTATTATCATTTTATCAAGTGTCAAAACTGTGTCACTGTCAGGTCCCTGATGTGTTCTGTTGAATATCGATAAATTCCTTTACTTTTTCGGATTCTCCTTCAATCAAGCATTCTTCTTTGTGTTCAGTTCTGGTAGTTTATTTATTCAGGTTTGCTAGTTGTGTCTTCATCATGTATTTACAGCCTTCTAGCGTATGAAATTAAATGTAGTACTCATACCCAGTGATAAACTCCACAGCAAGAATGGTCGAATTTTATTTTGGAAGGCATTGGTAAGAATATGATTTTTCATGTACACTTTTCTGATGATTATCAATTTCAGCCTCGATTCCACCATTAGAACACTGGTGTTAATTCTGGTGTTGAAGTTTGTGTCAATGATTTTGGAAGACACTATAGACTATAGAGTGATGATCAATATAGCACTACATATGGCGACTTATCAGTATCGGGACATACATTCAGAAAGGTTCGCTTACCATAATTTTCAAGGTATGTTTAGTCTGCATTGTTGTTGCGTAGCTAGGTAGGGTAGGAGTAGTATTGTTGAAAACTGTTTCATGTGAGCCTGATGGTTCAAGCCATCAATGCAACGTATTCAAACTTAAATTACCATATACCTACAGGATGGGCATCCCAAAAAGCAACACCAAGAATGAAAGAGGAATGGAATTCAAGGTATATGCTCTTTGAATGCCAGAGAATCATCAATCTAGGCCAACATCTGGAGTTTTTTCGAGTGCCGCAACTACAATTTGAGGTATTTTGTGTTCTTGCTTCCTGGCAAATATCACAGAATAATGATACTATCAGAGATTTTCAAAAATGTTTTTCACTGCTGTGATGATTTTGTCACAAAAAATTTAAATTAATTATTTGGCCTAATTTTATGTACCTATTATGTATGCCCATCTATCAATGAGATCCTGTATAGCTTTCTTGTTTTCTTGATAGAAGTATGAGATGGTATGTGAAATAAGGTAAAATGTTGTCACTGATACTAGCCCACTAACTATAGCTTCCCCAAATAGATCTAAAAAGATGAAAAGAGTGTGCAAACTCAACTTTTGAAATGCATATAACTATTTCTTTCTCCACAAAGTTTTGAAAATGGTTGAAAAATATGGATTGATAGATAGATAGATGATATGTATAGAAAGCATTTATTCAAGTTATATAATAATTTTATTCCATAGACAGTCACCATAATGAACAATTTGCTTTTCCATTGAATTAGCTGATGATGAGCTTATATTAGAACTCAAAACATGCTTCTTCTCTGCTGATTTCTGAATAGATAATAGAAATTGTGGGATACACAATAATATATCATCTTCCTCTTTTATTTCCAGTGTCCAAAGGATCTCCAGGTAACCTAGCTTCATCCTCCAAAGTCAAGATCCCACATCCAAGCCGTTTTATATTCATTGTGTTGCCATCCCCAGAACCTATAAAGAAATATTGCTATAGAACATTTAATGATTTTGAAGCTGGCATAGTTCTATCAATTTCGCAATACAATTTATCTGTATGTCTGATATGAAATATATAAGTATGAAATGATAAATTGATATTTAATTTGCTATTCATGGAGATACCTGATGTTGTAGTTAAAATTCCTGATTATTTTTCTGAACCCTCACCTAATTAAACAACTGTTCACAAAGTTCACCTTATAGTAAATATTCTGGTTATGCATAGATAGCATCATCAGAATTGAATGTCTCCAGT
Organism: Phaedon cochleariae; assembly: GCA_918026855.4. Classification (NCBI taxonomy): domain Eukaryota; kingdom Metazoa; phylum Arthropoda; class Insecta; order Coleoptera; family Chrysomelidae; genus Phaedon; species Phaedon cochleariae. The sequence goes on along the minus strand of OU896707.1, from coordinate 33,997,063 downwards.
CATCATTCAATCAAACCTCATGAAGAGCTGCTTCAACATTGTGTTGCAGTACATTTTACTTTGAGAATACAGCAGTATCTGGTTATTAGGGCTACCATGGCTCTTATTAGGCAGTTAAAAATTCAATCAATGAAATAATTGAACATGTCCTTACCTATTCACGAATTGACGAAGATGATTTCCACTCAAATGGCATTATTATGTATGCATATAATAGCGTTATTTGGCATGAACACTCCTAACCACTTCATTTTGTTGGCCTTTTCACAGTTTTACTTGGTATCTCGAACAAAGCTCTCCAATCTCGAGTGACAATGAGTGACAGGCTGACAGTGAGAAAATTTGTCAACAAATAATGCAGGATCATGAATGCAGGAAAGGTGGATATATGTATGGTGAAATAGCTCCCTCTTACAAAACCCTAGAAATTTTTGTAGACCTCTGGCCTACTTGATTATGTCGAATTCTATCACCGTAGTAAGGCCACGCAAAACTAACGCTAGATGGCGCTGTTCCCGAAGTGATCTTGCTACACAATGGTTGTTTTGATTTGTTGTTTACATTTACGTATATTAATTCGTTATTTGAAAACATTGAGGAAAAGTGATTGGTTTAATGAAAAAGACGTGAAATTTTCATTATATCTGTGAGGTATATGTGGCACGATGTTCCCTACGCCATCTACAGTCAATCCGGTGCGGCCTTGCTACGGTGTTTCGCGGTCTACACGTTTTGGAAAAAAACAATTGACAAGTGGTTACACCAGTCTATTTTCATCATGAATGCAGGTTATGTTGAATAGCTCATTTGACACAGGAAATAGATGACGCCACTTGCCGTCCCTTCAAGATTTCATTACAGGGCGATTTGGCGATTTTCGCTGAATGAACAGTCATGTATAACCCGTCAGACAGTCCATTTAGCCGTCATTGGTCAGACAGTCCATTTAGCCGTCATTGCATAGACAAACCAAATTTCTCTATGGGTCTACAGTAGGTATTTCCAGTTTACCAATGGAATTTGCTAATAGATTGCCGACTGGTCGGCACTGTATACACTTCCTCAAATTATTATTATTATTTATTATCAGAAAGCTGAAAACATTGAAATATTCTATTCATCTGAACTTGAATTTTGATTCCTAAACTCGAACCGCATCAATAATTAGGCATTGTGAGAACAAGTAAAAATGTCGATCCCAGTAAATTCATTGGATGATGCAGTGGAAGTAGCTAAGAAAGCTGTTAAGTTTGATGAAGAAGGAGAAACAAATATAGCCGCATATTATTATGAAGCTGCAGCAAGTCTTCTGGAACAGTTAGCTCCAGTCTCTGATTCTGAGAAAGCTGAACCCATGATGGCAAGTGCTAAACAATATAAATTGAGAGCTAATGACTTGAGAATGAAAACACCCAATGAGGGGAGAATTAAAGGAGATATGAATAATATGATGGCAAAACGGTGCTACTTTTTACTTCAACAGGCAATTGAGGAAGACGAACATGGAGACAAACAAGATGCTATTGAGCTGTATGCGAAAGCAGTGGAATATATCACCCAATTTCCAGATTTGATTCAAGGAGATCTCAAATCATTAACCCTCCAAGCACTAGATAGAGCTGAAGATCTGAAAGGTATAAAAAAACATCAACCTACAAGGTCTTCACAGCCTCTACATTCATCAACTGCTAATAGTTCATTACATGAGAAGTCTACATCTTCTGCAAAACCTGTACCCAAACCAAAACAAGCTTTTCACAGAGCATCCAATGTCAACTTGCAAGGGGCTGGAAATGACACCTACAGTGATGAAGAGAAGGAAGTACTCTTATTTACATCTCATATTAATAAAAGGGACTATGTTCCCTTCATGAGTATTGACTTGTTAGAAAAATTTCAATATTCTATGCCATTTAGTGATCAAGCTGGATTCCTCACCCTAGCCCCTAAACAAAAGAGAGATTTCTACAAGTTTGTTAGACCAGAAGAATTGTGCAGTGATCCCTGTATTGTATTTGGCTCAGTTCCCAATTACCTGAACATCAAACAAACTGTTATTTCAGACTGCTCTTTTGTGGCTAGTCTAGCAGTCAGTGCTTCTTATGAAAAGTCTTTTGGCAAAAAACTAGTCACTGCCATAATTTTTCCCCAGTCCAAAGATAAACAGCCTTTGTATAATCCATTTGGCAAATACATGGTCAAATTACATATAAATGGAATAGCAAGAAAAGTCATCATTGATGATAGTTTGCCTATTGATAAGTTTGGTAGATTGTTATGTTCCTATTCAAGCAATAAAAATGAGTTTTGGATATCCCTCTTGGAAAAAGCATATATGAAGGTTATGGGAGGATATGACTTTCCTGGAAGTAACAGTGTAAGTACATAATATTTCTTAAGTTATATCTGCAAAATACCACATGATAAATTGGTAACAATAGACATTTTTCCTCCAACCTAACCAGACAAACCAGGTTATCTTTATGATGATGTCATGGTAGCTTTATTATCACCTAAAGGTTTATTTTTAATGCTTGACAGATGTCAGTTTTTCAGCTGTTTTTATTTATTGTCTGGTCAAAGAATAGTAGGTTGTTTGGTTTTGGTAGTATTGAATAAGAAATTCATCACCTGTAACAATAACATAGATACAAACTAGGTACTTACCAACTTTCAAATTCAAGAAAATTGGAACAATTCACTACCTACATATTAACAATAAATCAAATATTCATCTTCATCAATGGTATGATGAGCTCTCTCATTGAAAAATACTTCATATGAATCCATAATTATCTCTTTGAGGAATATAATTATTTTTTCTCATCAATTATATAACCTCAGATCATAACAACAACAAGGGCCCAATCCAGTACCCAATCAAGAGCCTTAACTACTCCATGAAGTACCTCAGTGAGCTGGTTTGAGTGGTTGGTCAACTATTACATCATAGTTTGGAATACACTTCAAGGAAAATTGACTGGTCAACTTATTGTTGACCTGGTTTGTGTGGTTAACTTCTGGCTTATGTATAATGGACTAGTGGCAGCTCCTGGTAATTTTTTTTGGGTATTCTGTAATTTTTGAAAAAATTATCATCTATTTTTTATAAATCAAGTCTATCCTATGTTCTTTTTTGTTGGCAAATTTTTGTTTTTGCTTTGTTTTTATCAATAGAAAGAGCTGTAAACAATCCTTGGTCATTGAATTTTTGAGAAATGTTTTGATTTGTTTTATGGTTGAGGAACATCATTCAACCTACGATATTGTGGAAGTTGTTACCACAATTTCTGATAATTTTCTTGCCTCCTTCAATATATTGCCATTACAAATTTTAGAAGAGATAGTGTGCTACCAGGGGCGAACGGCAGATGAAAATTTGTACACCAGTCTTCACATTTTACTAAGACTTCACTGTCTTGTCTTCATTGAGACTTCACTGAATTCATCATGACTTCACTGACTTCATGAAGACTTCACTGGCTTCATGAAGACTTCACTGACTTCATCAAGACTTCATTGACTTCATTGGTACCTACTGTTTGGGACTATTTCACAAACTATGATACCTCTAGAGATATTTCATGGAGATATCAACATTCATTAATCATTCAATGACATTGAAGTGACGCTTGGTCACTATGATCGAATGTATAATATATACATATTTCCCAAATATAATATTTGATATTCTTCTCAATTCATACATAACTACCACACATTTTCTAGGTGTACCCTTATTTGATGTCCTGCAATAATAACTTGAATGAATAGACAGTTTAATTTGTAATCAGTTTGAAACCACCCACAAGTTCCGACCACACCTTCGCCAATTATTCCAGGCGCGCGCCATACCACCAATGGTCATTTATTACTAATTCCTGGCTGGCCATGAAATTACTAAAACCTCCAAAATTTGTCCATGGATGAAACTATTTTCTATTAATGTATTCCTCTAAGGGTCCTTAATAATCTGAATATCTCTTAATATTTCGTCGGGCAAGAATTAACCCCACAGGCCCCCTTTTTTTAAATTTCCAATAAAAAATCATAACTTTTTCAAAGTACACATGGATGGGAGTATTTTTCCATAAATTAGTTCCTTCGATGGTACTTGATGATGTGTATATCTCTCAATATTTTTTCGGTCAAGAACGGTCAAGAATTAACTCCACATTCCCCCTTTTTTGGAATTTTGAAATAAAAAATCATAACTTTATCAATATACACGTGGATGGGAGATTATTTTATGTGAATATGTTCCTCTGATGGTACTTGATAATGTGTATATCTCACAATAATTTGATAATGTGTATATCTTACAATAATTTATCAAGCAAGAATTAACCCAACAGGCCCCCTTTTTTGGAATTTAGGAAAAAAAATCATAACTTTTTCAAAACACACGTGGGAGTTTATTTTTCCATGAATGTGTTCCATTTATGCTACTTGATAATCCAAATAACACAATATTTTGTCTGGCAAGACCAAGGGCAAGACTCATTCCCACAGGCCTCCTTTTTTGACATTTCTAAAAAAAATCATGAATTTTTCATAATACTCATGACTGGGAGATTTTTCCTTCAAATGTGTTCCTGTGATGGTACCTGATAATGTGTATATCTCACAATATTTTGTTGGGCAAGAATTAACCCATAAAAATTGTGGCTCTCCATTAGGAACAATTTAGTAATAAGTAGTAATAAGGATGAACAGTTTCTAATTGTATTCATTGCCCTCCTGGGGAGCACTTTGCCCCTGTGTTTTTTCATAAAATCTTGTGGACTGGATATTTATGCAAGTCAAATCATCTCAATTTTCTCAAAAATCCATCAATCTCCTGACTGATTCAATGACTATGAAAGCAATATGTAGGTAATATAAGCAGGGGGTTTGATCAATTTATCAGCTGATATCATGCAAAAAAATTATATTGAGGGACATCATTTTGTAGGTGAAAAACTTCATCATTTCAAATTCTCCTCAAGTCCCTGAGATAGTATAGCTTGTTGGATGGAAGAGCAATTCCTGCCATGAGCAATCATGTGCAGGCATTCAATCCTGCCTTTTGTTAGGATATAAGCTAATTGCTGTACCTACAATAAAAGCATTTATTATTATTATTATAATAATGAAGGGCTAGGATAGGCACCCAGTATTTGGCAGACACTATAAATGAAATAAGAGACTGGCTACTACCAAAGCTGGCCTTTCGGAAGGTACCTATACCAATGAAACATAATGATATTTTGTGTTTGGAGCAGAATATCCATAAGACATTGATAGAATAACTAAGTTGAGTCTAACCTTCCTCTTCTAGATATTTATTTCAGATGGGAAATTTTCCATTCTGTTTGCAAACATCATCATCCTTCTGGAACATTTTTTCTGAAAATTACTCACATCAATCTGTTTGTATCACTCATAGTTTTTTGAAACTGAAAAAAAAAACTATCCCTGTATAGGTACTCTTTGCTGTAGATGTACCTGAAGTTTTTAAGTAGTGATGCCGATGTTTACATGGTTTACATCACTGAAAACAAATGTTTCCTCTGCAAATAACGGAATTTCATGAATTATAAAGTAATTTATCAAAAATATAAAAGGAAATAAGCAGCCCCTACCTTTCTGCTTGGCTTGCATGTCGAGAAAGTGTAAACAGTAATGAATTTTTCATCACAGCACTAATGAATTTCCGAGGATTCCATAGTTCCTACTCAAGGTTCATATAAATCCATGTGAATAAAAAAAAAGCATGTTTAAATATTAAAAAAAAAAAAAACTGGTGTATCAAGGTTTCCAATTATTAAAAACTCTTGTGAGATTTAAATGGAAATCTATCAAACGAATTTTGAGAAGAACATCAAAACTCCTCTTTTACAGGTTTATTTTAGTTTTCACGAAAACTCTTTGATAAATTTTTATCAAAATCTCAGCAGTTTTCAACAAAGAATTAAAATATGCTTGATTTTTGTGAAAATTTTTGAACTCACAGTTTTTCTACAACAGTGAATTACTCATTGAAAGTTGCTGTACAATCGATATTGATAAAAAAATCTGCAATATTTTGATTATTCATGTAAGATGTAACGAATACGGATTACTTGAGTCCTATTTCAGTTATAAACAATGATTTATTCGATTATTAAATAGGGCTCCAGCAGGTGCTGCCTCTGCTGGTAATAGTCATAATCTGATCGCTACTGTCCACGAGTATCACATGCCCATACGTCTAGACAAAGACAACCGATAAATGCTGATTGTTTCTAGCAAATCCTTCAGAAAAGCGTTTTTGGACAATTTTTTCCCTTATTGAATACATTCGCGGCAGAAGGAATGGGTGGGTGGGTGTTGAATTATTTCATGTTCACATAAAGAATATGTTAATTCAGTTGATTATTGTGATGAACAATGAATGGTTCGCAGATCAAATTTTTTATTGATAAAGAAAATGCCTTTCGAATTGGAAGTTTTTCGGACATGCATCAGGATACCTGCACTTCATTAACCGGAAAGTGAAAATTCCACCCGAAATAATAACTTTCTTGTTAAGTAACGACAGAACTATATATCTTCATGTATTGGTCATGAATATGGATACGGATAAAGTATGTGATTCTTTGGAAAGGGTGCACCCCGAATATTTCCGAAATTAAGACAAATATATATTATACAGGGTGTTTCAGATTTAAATGTACATACGATACCTGTAGATAGGGGACACTGTGATGGTTCCAAATTACCCCCCTTTGATGTGTCTACCGTTTTTTATAACTGAGATACAGGATGATATCTTGATTTTGGCAAAATCATCATCTGGTCATAGCTTTTGAACAACTTTGTATAATCTATCTATACTTGGTAGAACTATTTCACTTATATTACCCATCAAAACTAAATGAAAATCGGGATCAGAATCCAGGTCCGTCTTGAGGAAAAACAGAAAACTTCTTTTATATCAAAAACAACACTCTGTATGGCAAAATTTTTTAGATCTGTTTCAATATTTCAAAAGAGCAGGGAAAACGAATGAAGTGACCTACTTTTTACGACCGCGCATCCGATTTAACAGATGTTTTATTATTATTTTCTGATATACTCGGCTCCATTTTGAGTCATTTTTATTGAACTCGCAATTCAAAATCCAATTATTTCACAAAATAATAACGTCCTTCGAAGTTCAACATCAGTGGTGTGAAATAGATAAATCTGTTCGTTTGACAGAATAACGTCTGTGATTTTGGAGATTTTTGAGGGCTTGTTTTATTCTTCACTATTGATTCATGAGCTGCGGTAAATCTATCAATTGTTCACCTAATTTATTTTCAATGATGATCAACTTTGAAGACAATTATTTTTTTGTATCAAAATTGGATTTTGAAAAACAGTTCAATAAAATTTCCTCGAAATGGGGTGAATATTTCAAAACATAATAATGAACTATCTGTCTAATTGGATGCGCGCTTGTTATAAGTAGGTCACTACATAAATTTTTTCCTGCTCTTTCCAAATATCAAAACAGATCCACAAAATTTTGCCAGTCAGAGTGTTGTTTTTGAAATGAACAAGTTTTCTGTTTTTCCTTAAGACGGACCTGGATTCTGATCTCAATTCTTATTTAGTTTTGATGTGCAATATAAGTGAAATATTTCTACCAAGTATGAATAGATTATACAACGTGGTTAAAAAATTATGACCAGATGAAGATTTTGCCAAAATCAAGATAACGTCCTGTATCTCAGTTATAAAAGACGATAAACATATCAATGGGGGTGATTTGAAACCGTCAACTTGTCCTCTATCTGCCAGTATCGTATGTACATTTAAGTCTGAAACACCCTGTATAGTGTTGTAAAATTTCCAGAAATATATTTTCGGAAATATTCACTAGACTAGAATATAATAATATGGGAATATTGGAAATAATGGAAATAATGGAAATTTTGGAAATTCGCTATTTAGCTGTTCATGATGCGTATCCGGCTTGGCTGAGAATTTTTCCCAAAAATGTGTGATTTTTGGTTCTAAGCATGGCAGCACCTTGATGTCCTAGAAGTGGTTCGGAACAAAAGCAAATTTTGGAATGGTTCTATTTGCATTGGTCATGGAAACCTCGATGGAAAGTTTATTTCTTGTAACGAATTGCATCAATTTAACACATGGCGTTTCGGAAATATTCAAGAAATATCATCTTTAGGACCACCCTCTCAGGGGGCTGTAGCTCCCTCATAGGAGACATTTTTCGACTTATGTTCATCTGAACTTTTCTTCCTATTTTTGGTCGTAGAAGCCGGTTATGAAGTTCGACAGGGTAATTTAGGAATGTGGTTATTGATTTGAAAAGGTTTGAATATGTCTTCAAATATTCCATTTCCATAGAAAAATTACCAACTGAAATATTTCCACCCAAATCACTTATACAGGGTGAGCCACCAGTAACGCCTCGGTTTCTAGAAGGCTAACCACTTATCTTCTTGTAATTCTTCCTCTCTAGGAAGTTGCATGTCAACATAGACTACCATTTGAAATTATTTTGAAACATACAGGATGTTCCCAAAAATCACAAAACACTGAAGTTGAACTTTTTTCAATCGAACACCCTATATATTATTTCATTTTGAGATTCTCCCTGGTGAGCTGATTTCAACAATCCATCATACTTGGGGTCTAGCAGTTATAATTGCTGAGATATAGGGTGTGAGAAATCGAGATTTTCCAAGTTCAAGAATTTTTTGTGTCTAAACCATTCATAATTGGTCAAAACGGCTCACATGTCCCTATCTCAACTTTTGATCAACTATCTACTGACATTTAATTGAAACAAATACAGGGTGGTGCAGAATTCACAATCTTGATCACCCGGTATATGTCCCAATTAAATATCAGTAGATAGTTAATCAAAAGTTGAGATAGGGACATGTAAGCCGTTTTGACCAATTATGAATAGTTTCGACACAAAAAATTCTTAAACTTGGAAAATCTCGATTTTTCACACCCTATATTTCAGTAATTATAACTGCTAGACCCCAAGTATGATGCGTCGTTGAAATCAGCTCATCAGGGAGAATCTCAAAATGAAATAATATATAGGGTGTTCGATAGAAAAAAGTTTAACTTCAGTGTTTTATGGTTTTTGGGGACACCCTGTATGTTTCGAAATAATTTTAAATGGTAGCCTATGGTGACATGCAACTTCCTAGAGAGGAAGAATTCCAAGAAGATAAGTGGTAAGCCTTCTAGAGACCGAGGCGTTACTGGTGGCCCACCCTATATATCTAATAGTAATAATATATAATTATTTCCGTAATAAAGCTTATCGATAACGGGACATCTTTTGAAGTACGTATAGTCAAGTTTCGCATCTCTCAAACCCTCACCCATACACATCGACCCTCAGAATTTATATACAGCTATAAACGCGACCCCTCCTCTATAGGTATATAGTATGTATATATTTTTTTTATCGCTTGGAGCGCACGAAAGGGAAACCCTATAATGTTCAAAGAACCGGTATGAATAATCATCAATATGATCAGTTTTTAAGAGATAAACATCTTTTTGGACATTTTGGATTTTTGGATTTTCCTTTTAGGCTCCCTGATAAAAAAAATTGTTAAACTCAGTGGCATTTTGGGGCAAATCATCTGATTTGTCCCACTACAAATGTATACGCATATTGTCACACCTGTGACCAGTGCTCGGTCTAGGGCGTAGCTTCAGGGGTAGTTTTATGCATTCATGACTTGGAAATAACGAGGCAATTACGTAAAATGTAAATCAGTTTATTTAAATCAAATGAACCAAAGGGAAGATACTAAAATGATCACAAAGTATGAACAAAATATGAAAGAAAATACCACATGACACAAGGGTTACTCACCAGGGTAGAAATGTGTCAAACCACGACCTCATCGTTGGGCTCGGCAAGTACGACTGACCCTCTGATTGATTTCCCTACCCCTCAGGTTGAATATAATTATTGATGATCAATGCAGTATCAGCATGCAAGTACAATGCCCGCAGGGAATGAACTCGCCTAGCTGAGACTGCATATCGGAAATGGAAGCGAAATATGAATTCAACAAATATCTATCGTGTTGAATAAAATGATTTTAGGAATTGATTTAATATTTGGTTCGTGAAAACAATCAGATTATGGGATTTTTCCTCAAGCTTGACACTTTTCCCACCCTGGGAAAACTGGCCCTCCAGTTTATGAAACACAATAAAATAATCTGAAAGGACATGTTGACTATTTACAAAAAATTACTATCGAAAAAATAATACATAAATGAAACATATGAAAAAACGTAATACCTATGAGAAAGTCGGAAAAAAAACGGACAGAATTTATTCAATATAAAATAACATTGTTTCTGGAGAGACCATATCCTCTGTTCATTACTCCGAGGGCGGATCCGGACCTGTGGCTATGCTGCGTCTGGTCGAATTCTGACTTGGTTCTGGATGGTTATGGTTGGTAGTGTAGGCACGTCAGTCGGGATTGGCGTGGTTCATCGTTTGATTCACTCCACATCTCTGGTAGGTAGTGTTATTGGTTGGGACGAAATATATCACATCTCATTCTTGTGCTCCGCGATCAACCTCTGACTTGGACAACTCGTTGCATTTTTTCTCAGCACTGAGGGTATCATCTGGTCTCTTCGGGTTTTCCTCAATTCACGCCGTTAAGTAGGTACTCAATTCCCCACAGGCGAACCGTGAATTCCTGTCACCCAGAATCCTTGCACAAGTGTTGACTGCATTATGGTTTGAATCCCAGTCACCGTCATCGGGAGGCCTTTCAATTCACGCTTTTCAGGTACTCAGTTCCCCAAATATAGCTCGTGAACTATTCGCCTGTCCCGGATAACTTTGATTGTGCGATTTTACTTTTCACCTCCACGTTAGGTCAGAAATCTCGATGATCTCAATCGAATCCAGCCAACCCCGCATGCTTTCTGACTGCATCCCAGACGGCCATCACTCTTTTGTAAAATTCGTTGACCTCCTAGTATCTGACGCCTCGAACTCGTTGTGATTGGTCTGGTCCTCCGTTACTCATGAAAAAAAATTGTGCAAGTAAGTCCTAATCGTATATTACAGTTGTTGCTTATTTATTTATTTTCAATTTATTTATCAATCCATTTGTACATAATACTATGTATTAATTCATTAATTACGAAAAAAATCATATTTGACGTTACTTCCTAATCCAATATGAAGTCAGTTCAAAACAAAAATATACTTTTAATATGGGTCGGCCAGCTCAGTTACCCTTAACATTATTAATCTAATCAAATAATAATCACAAGTTTGTCATCCCTCTCGTTATTATTGAATAGAGCTTATAGACTGTTGGCCCGCGACACAGGGTTTATCGATGTTCTAAGTCGGTATGCCATTTAAGGGACCCACTCACTCAGTCCGAGTTAACAATAAGAAGTGCCTCGGAGAGTCGCAACCCAGTCCTTGCCCCGGCCCTGACCTCACCTTTCGGTTGGAAAAAAGTTCAAAATTTTGTTTAAGAAGAAACTCGGCAATGAAGTGCAATGATCTTATCTCACGAAAATTGGGACGCTTGCCGGTTTGCATACGCCTAGGTCACTCCCCAAGGGCGGCATACGAACCGGAAGTGGGAATTTTTCAGTGTTATAGTCGATGATCGAAGAATGTATGCCCTTTGGCGAAACAATGAATTGGGGCCCATTAATCAATTTCCCGACATCTGCATACGATTCCGGAGAGGGGAGCTCGACTTATTCGAACATCATTTGACTGGATATTCTTCAAATTATCGATAATCGAAGAAATGTTCAAATTTTGACCATGGTTAGTGAACCACACAGTATATATGAGTGTAGCACGTAATGATTTAGTAGGCATTCAATAATGTTTTTTCCTTTTGTAGGAGATCCGATATTTAAATATCTCAAAAACCATTTACTTTTCTATAATGTATATTACAGATTTATTCACTTCTTACTGCCTCCCCTACCAGTGGTATGAATCGGATTACCAGTAACCCTGTATATAAGTGCAGCGTGTGAATCTTATCGCCAAAGGCCAGTCAACTATTCTGGGTTTGATGAAGTTATTTCATTGTCAGTTATATAAAAAATAATGAAGGGGGCTGGGCCCTTGATACTTTTTTTGGGTACGATTTCAACTTTGAAACCAATGAATGGTCCACCTGTACATATTCATTTAAAACCCGAGGCTGTTCCTTTTGCAATCACGTGCTCAATAAAAATTCCATTCGCTTGGAGACAACAAATAAAAGATGAATTGGATGAAATGACCGAAAAAGGAATCATAAAACCTGTTGAAGACGGACCATCCGATTTTTTCAGTCCATTGGTAGTCGTACAGAAATCAAACGGCAAGATTCGAATTTGTATAGATTTTACCAAACTCAATCAATATGTCGCGAGGCCGATTTACCCTTTCAGTTCTCCATGGGAGGCAGTTTCAAACATTAACACGAATTGCAAATATTTTTCGACATTAGATGCGAAATGTGGATGTTGGCAGTTAGAGTTGGACGATGACAGCAAAAAACTCACGACGTTTCTCACACCATGGGGAAGATATACCTTCCTAAGAGCTCCAACGGGGTTGGTGAGTTCTGGAGGTGAATTTTGTAGACGTGGGGATCAAGCGTTACAACAGATAGGCAACCTTGAAAAAGTAGTGGGCGACATCCTCATATTTTTTTTTTATCGCTTGGAGCGCACGAGAGGGAATCCCTATAATGTTCAAATAACATCGTGCGTTCCTAGGGAGGATAGGGATAGGAGGTAGGTATTGGAATTTTTTTTGAACTTCTGGAGATTATATGTTGTTGGGAATACTTCCTCAGGCAATGAATTCCAGAGCCCAGCCGTTCTATGGATGAAGGAGTTTTGATAAAGTGCTGTTCGGCATCTTTCGAGGTTGACAACGAAGGGATGTGCTGACTGGGCTTGTCTAGTTCGTCTGACTGGTATTGCTAGTGAAGGGATGATAGCAGAGATTTCCGAAGAACATTTCCCGTGGAAGTATCGATAGAAAAGTGAAAGGTCGCCGACCTTCCTACGGTGTTCCAATGATGTCAAAGAGCGAGTGAGTGTGGCGTCACCCACCAGGCGGATGGCTCTTCTCTGGATGGAATCTAAGAGCATCAGCGTATGTTTCGGTGCTGAACCCCATATGTGGGAACAGTATTCTAGAACAGGCCGTATCTGCGCTTTGTATACGATGAAACTTTCAAAAACCATTATGAAAGAACCGTCAAGTTACTGGAACGTTGTAGAAATAACTCCATTACTCTCAATCCGGATAAATTCATTTTCGCTAAAAAAGAAATATCCTACGTTGGCTACATTGTTGGAGAGGATGGTATAAGAGCGGATCCAAAGAAAATAGAAGCGATACAGAAATTTCCATCACCAAACACAACAACTGATCTTAGATCATTTTTGGGTTTAGTTAACCAATTGAGTTCCTTTTCTACCGAGATAAGTAAGGAGGCTGGTTCACTGAGGATAGATCGATAGATAGATAGATATATAGATAGATAGATAGACAGATAGATAGATTTATTGGTCCACTTTCAAAGAACTTATACAAGTTATGGGACAAGTCATGAAACAATTCATACAGGAATTGCAGATAAAAATATACATATACATTGGTATTAAACAAAACAAACATAATATACCTACATTTAATTTGAACAAGCATTATCTGAAATAATCAATGAACTCTTCAATACTATATGGGACTATCGTCAATATCACAGATTTAATCTTCATTTTGAATTGTTTCAATTTTCTCAACAATTTGTACTCTTCAGGTATTATATTATATCGCTCATTAAATAAAACGAGGAGAGAAAATCCCAAAAAATTTGTAATAATAAATAAAACAACGTCATAACTCAGAAAACATCATTCTTGAAGAACTGTGAATGAAAGTATGAAATCATTATCACTCAGATCACATATATTCAAGAGAAACTCCAATGGCACATTTTGGTTCAACAATCAATATTAGTACTACCTGAAGTAATATTTTTGTTCACGAACCTGTTTGACAGTATACCAAAGCAATTTTATAGCAACCATTCAGAATTAAGACGATATTGCAACATGAATTGATTTTGTAAAATGTCATAATTTGAGATATGACTCTATTGATACAAATTGAAATCATTTTATGGTAATCATCTTGATCGCCTTATCTCTGAATGATGTGAAATGATTGCCAAATCTATAGATAGGTGTCTAAGGTTTTATAATTAGGTAAATATCGTAAAGACCAACACTAGAAAGAAAACACATTTTTATTCGAATTATTTCTTAATACAACAAAGTTTAGTGCTACAAATTATTATAAAAATTAGAATAGAATTTTGGGATGTGATTTTTATTGATCAAATCCATGAGGTCACTTTTTTTTTCAGCTAGTCCAGGTTTTTTGTTGAATGCAGGCTCCAAATTTATTCTTGTATCATTTATTTTTTTTTAGTTATTATTTTAGCCTCCTGAAACTCATCATTGTATGAGTTCTTGTAATATACCGATACAGGAGATTCTAGCACAACTTTCATCACTTTAACTTCAGTAAGTTTCAAATGTGTCATAGTGAGGGGTCCAATGTCGGAAGCAAGTTGCTTCAGGTCATAAAAATCCTCATAGCACATTTCGTTTACAGTAAAAGGTGTTCCTTTTTTCTTTGCTGTCCGGATAGCAGCAATGAAAGCATCTGGTGTATACATGGGTCCCCCTCTCAATTGTCGTTTTACCTGTCTTTCGATAAGAGAATGAGCGGAGTCGCCCTCGTTTTGCGTATGGCCCTTTATAAGGAATTTGTGAATGATAAACTTATTTTTTTGCTGCCCCAGACAATTATCGGAATAAAAAATAACTTCACAATCAGTGATGGTGGCTTTTTTTTGTAAATATTTCTGCACACAACTACCTAATTCGTTCACTCCTCGATGACCATTAGATTCATCCCATACGTAACATTCACAGTTATTTGTCTGCAAATCATAAATCGTGAAGTTTAAAACGTTGAGCTTCGATTTGCAGAAAAACACAGAAACATCTCCTTTTGGTATTGGCATAACCGCCTGGAGGTCATATACTGCAACAATACCATTGGACTTAATATTTTCTTTATCTAGTTTCTTTTCTTCCCTTGATAATTTTTTTTCAGTCAGATGTAAGTCATACTTATCCTTCAAATGTTGTTTCTCTTCATTTGTAGCGTTTTCGTATGCCACACAGGTTTCACATAGATCTTTCTTTGGCACGAAGAAGGAAATATTGAATTCATTCGTGAATACACGTTGGAATATAGCATAACTTCCATATGGCTCATTTTTTTCTCTGCATTTTGAAACATAATCTCTATGGATGTCGGCCAACGAACGACTGCTATCTATGAATGTTCGTGAAGTATTAGCGCGGGTGTAGTGGCTTTCAATCCTAGGGATTGAATTTATGTGTTGTCGAATTCCTTCACGAATGGTCGGGTCGAGAGTCTTATTTTTCCCATGTTTTCCTCGTCTATCTGGTTCGAGTAGAATATTTGCCACTTCATTTCGTTTTTCTTGTACAGTGCGAATTGTACGATCGTTTATGTCAAGAGTATTTTCAAAAAATAACTTACAAACTCTGACTCTCTGACCTTGCCTAATGAAATAATAAGCATTATTATTTTGTCGTTGGTTTCTTGTACCACCAACACGAATGTATCTGTATTGTGGTACAATAACTGTCATGGAGTTATTGATGAAGTCTCTCTGCTTCTCTATATTACCCAATGACCAGTATGCTGAAAAAAACCTGCTGTCTCTCTTCTTGATTGAACTTTGACGAACACTGCAATTTACATTTCTCACCGCACGGAGCTTTCATTTCCCTTTTCATCCGAAGTTTCTTGGTCCTTGTATTTGTTTAATAGGCCTGTCCACAATTTCTCAATTCCTTCGAAACATTCCTTTTCCATTTTGCTGTATTTCTCTTACGTTTCACTCCTTTATCGGCTGGGCTTGTTAAAATTGGGATATCTTGGTTAGGTGTAGAAGGTTTATTGGTGGTATCTAAATGTAATGTGTCATTGTCTTTTTGATTAACTCCATTGTTTTCTTTACCGCTATCTTCCTCAGAATCATCACTTTCTGGTGTATACAATTTGTCGTTGATTAAATCTTCACAATCCTCAGAGGAAGATGAAGTGTCACTCTCACTAGCAGATGAAGAACTACTTGATGAGTTTGAATGCTTGGAACTGAAACTATTTGAATGATGAGGTTCTTCGATGATAGCCCTATCTTGGTTTCCTTCAAAAAAAAAATAGTGAAAATAGTAGTTAGTATTATTATTATCATTATTAGTAGTATTAGTAGTAGTAGTAGTAGTAGTAGTAGTAATATCAGTAGTGGTAGTAGTAGCCCTGGTGATAGTAGTAGTAGTAGAATAGTATCACAAATACACACCTGATATCATTGTAATATCTTCCAAAAGCTGGGCTGACTGTTCATTATCACGTTCGGATATAGTTACATTGTCTACCAAACATTGTGCAGATCGTTCATTCCTACTGACCAATCCTTTTTCATCACTAGATGATCCCATATTGTCAAAATTTGTCATATTACTTGTCTCTTGTGCTTTCAGCACTAGTTGATATATATGTTTCCCACGAGAACACATTATAGCTGGGAGCTAATAATGAAAGAAAAATGAATAAGAGTGCAAAAATAAAATAATGAGAGAGGAATATTTCAATGACAATAGGGTCATGAGTATAAATATTTATTAGTGATCATCGAACTTGAGACTGATATTAAGAACAAAACCGCCATATTGTCATTTAGTTGAAAGTTACAAATTCAAAATGCAATACTTCTTTTTAGTAATACTGTCATAAAAATAAATAATGCACTTGAATGATCTTTTTCTCACTGCAAGGACGTCATATTTCTAAATAATACAAACGGAAATTGTGTACAAGTATCTCATGTAAAACGACATAAGACCAAATAATACGTTGTTGATGTGATAATTAGCATAAAAAACATCTTACCTTTGAAAAATTATGATCTCAACACGCGATAAGACTATCTTCCATTAACATGTGACACGTTTTCACCATAGGTGCCACCTCACAACTGAGATGATACGGTGTCGCGTTTACTTAAAACTTCATAGCGTCACTGCACTAGAACGACATAAGCACTCTCTGCCGGCAAGTATTTGAGTCACACATATGACGTTATTACAGTTGAAAGTACTCTCAAAGTAGGTTTCAACTGTGTAAATAACTCAAAATTGATGTTTTTTTAGTTATGTCGTTGTTGTATTTAATGAGCGATATAGCTTAAGACCGATGGTTTGGTAAGATTTTTGACAAAATGACAAACGATTTTTGGGCATGTGGAGATGTTTCTTTATCCTAGTGTCGTAATTATGAACGGTTTCATTTTTTGCAAATCGATCAACATTTTTATGTATATACACTAATAATTCCAGAATGTATAAACCATAAATTGACAGAATATTATATTCTCTGAATAAACCTCGACAGGAAGTTTTCATAGAAGCATTGGCAATGCATCTGACTATTCTTTTCTGAGTTATGAAAACATATTTCATAGAAGATGAGCTACCCCAAATCAAAATACCGTATATCAATAGAGACTGAATTTGACCATGGTAAAATAATAATAGTGCCTCTTTGTTCAAAACGGTTCTCAAAACCCTAATCTGGTAGCATTTCGTATTCAAATTTTTCATGAGATTATCACAATGTGTTGTGAACTTCAAGTTACTGTCCAAAGTGAGCCCTAAAAATTTCACACAATTTGATGCTTCTATAACCTTATCATTGACTTGAATATCTATCTTATGTTTACTATCATTTTGACGTATTTGAAATCGCATGCATGAGGTTTTGCATGGATTGAGAAATAGAGAATGATTTGATAACCAGGAGTCTTCTTAAAGTGAAGAATAATTTTTTATGGACTGAATATTATGAAAATATATTTAAAAATGTTGAAAATGCGTTGATCAAACCACCTGTATTAGCCCACTTTGACCCAACTAAATCAACAATTCTTCATACAGATGCTTCTTGACTGAACGGTCTGGGTTATGTGTTGTTACAATAATTTGAGGATGTTTGGAAATTAATACAGTGTGGATCACGTTTTCTGTCAGAAACTGAAACCCGATATGCTACAATTGAACTTGAGCTTCTGGCTATTACCTGGGCTATAATGAAATGGCGTTTATATTTATTAGGTATAGAAAATTTTACATTATGACAGATCATCGCTCACTCATTCCCATTTTGAACGAAAAAACTCTCGACATCATAGAGAATCCTCGATTACAGCGTTTGAAAGAAAAGTTAGCCGGTTACCGTTTCATCGCTGAATGGAGAAAGGTCAAAGAACATTTGATGCCAGATGCATTGTCGCGATCACCCACACAAATACCGACGATAGAGGATTAGTTAGCAGAGGATACAGCACGTCATATGGAAACGTTCATTGTACATCAAATATCTATTGCAGACAACACTGAAGAAGGATCCAGAATAACTCATTTGCCTGATTCACTACTGAATCAAATACAGAATATGGCCAGGCAAGATCTTGAATACCAAGTACTCATCAAACAAATTAAAGAGGGTTTTACAAGTCGGAAACACCTCGATCAAAGGATAGAGTCATATTGGAATGTCAGAGACAATTTGAGTGTTGACAATGGATTAGTGTTGAAAGGATGTCAAATTGTGATTCCAAAAAATGCCAGAAAATCAATTCTACAACGTTTACATGATTCGCATCAAGGGATCGAGAGAACAAAAGCTAGAGCACGACACACTGTTTTATGGCCTGGAATGAATAGTGACATAAAAACATAGTAGAAGCTTGTTCATTATGTCCAAAATCTCGATCTTCACTTCCAAAAGAAACAATAATCAGTGATCCATTATCAGCCGATTTATTTACATGTGGTGGGAAACATTTTGTAATGAACGGGTATCTTAGACAAAATTATGTGGATTTCCGAATTCTTTTGAACTAAGTACAGTGAACAATAATTATTGTGAAAATAACACCCTGTCTCCAGAAGGAATTGATAGTTAGTGAATGCTGTCAGAGTATTTATGTCAGTTCACTCTGAATTTTGTAACACTGTTCAATTTGTTATATTGGATTATAATTATACGCAATATGTCCCATTTTCTCATTATTCGACGACGCAGTCACAACAAGTTGGCGACGAGGATATAAGATTCCGATAATATCAGCCGCATTCAGTGAATTCAACAGCCGCTCTGTACCCCAACGACAGTCTCTTTCAGATCTTACTCTGACCACGTTATCACACCCCTAGGTAAGGTCACACTCTCAGTCGCATACAAGAATAGGAAAATGGACGCTGATCTGTTCATCGTGCCAACTGGCCATGATGCACTACTTGGTCGAGTTTGGATTCGAGGACTTGGGATCGACCTTAAGGAAATCGATATTGACCAATGTTCAACTAACATCCCAGTTACCATCAACGCTGTCACACCTCTTGAAGACATCTTCCAGAAATATTCGTCAATTTTCGAACAACGGATTGGGTGTGTGCCAAAAATTGAAATCAAGTTGCAACTCAGAGAAGGGGTGAAACCAGTTTTCATCCGAGAACGTGATGTTCCGTTCGCTTTGAGAGAACGAGTTGAGAAAGAGCTCGCATCATCAGAAGCAGATGGAATCATTACTCCTGTAGCATTAAGTGATTGGGGATCACCACTAGTCGTGATACCTAAACCAGACGGAGGAGTTAGACTTTGTGTGGATTATAAATGTGGAGTCAATTCCAAACTGGTCTCAGCCAATCATCCGATCCGCCGCATTGATGAAGTTCTCCACAGTCTCAGAAATTCGAAATTTTTCTGCAAGTTAGACCTCTTCAAGGCCTACCTGCATCTCAAAGTCGATGAAGAAGGAAGTAAAATCCAAACGATAGCAACACATAAGGGCACGTTCAGGATGAATCGTCTAAGTTTCGGAATAAAGACGGCGCCATCGGAATTCAACAGAATTTTGTCGCAGATATTGAATGGCCTTCCGAAAGTAGATGCCTACTTCGATGACATCATCTGCCATGGAACCACCATTGGAGAGTGCACCAGGAATCTCATTGCTTGTTTAGAACGTCTCAAGCAGAACGACCTCCACCTGAACAAAGCGAAATGTTTTTTCTTCAAGGAAAGCATCAATTACCTTGGTCATATTGTGTCTTACAACAAGATTCAGAAGTCTCCTGATAAGATACAAGCGGTCTCACAAATGCCACGACCCAGAAACGTTGAAGAAGTGAGACGCTTCCTAGGCATGGTGACGTACTATGCCAAATTTATTCCAAATTTCTCAACGAAATCATATCCACTACGCCGTTTACTTCGAAAAGGTGAGAAATTCTTCTGGTCAGCCACAATTGAAGCCGCATTTTTGAATCGCAAGTCAGAATTGTGTAGCGAACGTGTTTTGACACCTTTCGATCCATCAAAGCCGTTAATTCTCACAACGGATGCCAGCCCCAAAGGCATTGCCGCAGTTCTCAGTCACGAAATAAATGGACATGAAAGACCAATAGCCTATGCCTCTCGAGCTCTGACACAAGCTGAATGTAATTATAGTCAATTAGATAGAGAAGCTTTAGCCATAATCTATGCCGCAATTCATTTTTACAATTATATTTTTGCCAGAAACTTCACACTTGTCACCGATAATGAGCCTTTGTCACGAATTTTTCATCTGAATCGTGCTCTGCCACAGATGACATCTGCCCGACTTTTGCGATACGCATCTTTTCTCAGTGGGTTGGATTATACCGTTCGTTGTAAGAAAGGAAAAGACAACGAGAATGTCGATTGTCTATCTCGTGCTTCAGTCACTCAAATAACCAAGTCTGCAGAGATAGCAATGAATGAAGAAGTCAACGCGTTGTATGCTGAAACTGTGCTCCAAATCTCTAGTTCAGCAATCACAGCTGAAATCATCGCTGAGGAAACAGCGAAAGACCCTGGACTTCAAACCTTGATGACTGATCTCAGAAGTAACCCAAGAGACGGACCTTTCACGATTTCAAATGGCATTCTCTTCAGGTTGGATCGTGTTGTCATTCCAAAGTCTCTTCAAGTATCAATCCTGGAAGAACTTCATGCGACACACTTGGGAATAACCAAGATGAAGCAGTTAGCTAGGAAATACGTTTATTGGGAACGATTAGATAAGGACATTGAACGGCTTGTCAAAAGCTGTGAGGCCTGTGCTAAAGTCCGTCACAATCCTCAGAAAGCAGCAGTTCATCCTTGGGATGAGCCTGAAGAAAACTGGGAGAGATTGCATATTGACTATATGGGTCCTTTCGACAATCACTATTTCCTAATGTGTATCGATGCAAAGTCTAAGTGGGCCGAAGTTCGAATAATAAGAATGGCTCCGTCCTCGGCAACAACGATCACACTCTTGGAAAACATCTTCTCAGTGCATGGTTATCCCTCAGTCCTGGTATCAGATAACGCTGCAATCTTCAAAAGTTATGAATTTCTACTATATTGCAAGGAGCGTGGAATCTTCCAGAAGTACATTGCTCCTGGCCATCCAGCCACTAATGGCCTTGCGGAACGTAGTATTCAAACCCTGAAAAGAAGACTCTATGCCGCAGTTGATGACCCGACACCCTTGGCAGTCAAGTTACAGAAAATTCTGTTCCGCTATCGAGCGACACCATTAGCATCGGGTAAATCACCTGCGGAACTTTATCTGGGAAGGAAAATCAGAATACGTCTCGACGCCCTTCTTCCGAAAAATAGAGCGTTGATTCCTTCAAGTTCCGGCACTTCCCGTGTCCGATCATTTCAAGTGGGAGAGAGAGTTCAAGCAAGAATACATCAGGGAAATCAAGATATTTGGCAATTTGGCACCGTCAGACAAAAGCTTGGCAAATTACATTACATCATTGAGTTGGACACAGGACGTAGTTTGAAACGCCACATCAACCAATTAATTGCCACATTGGTTCAGAAGAAACGGGTCACCTTTGCACCTTCACAAGATCCACCTTGGATACGAGGAATCCCGTATACGGCAGATGCTGATGTACCTTCAGTTGATTCCTAGCCATTGTCACAACCAAGGGAACCAAAGGTTGACAATTTTCCAGATGAAAATATCTGCCAGCCAGCATCGCCAGGTGAGATCGGCCGTCAGCAGGCACCACCAGGTGAAACCACCTGCCAGCAGGCAATATCAGGTGGTAGTACAACCCAGCAGACGTTACCAGATCGACGGAGATCTACTAGGCATCGTGGTTTCCCAGGATACCTGAAAGACTATGTTACCAAGTGAAAAAAAAAAAAAAATTAAATGAGTTCTTTTGCCAAATTATTTTTTCCAATTAAGTGGGGGAGAATATTGTGAAAATAACACCCTGTCTCCAGAAGGAATTGATAGTTAGTGAATGCTGTCAGAGTATTTATGTCAGTTCACTCTGAATTTTGTTACACTGTTCAATTTGTTATATTGGATTATAATTATACGCAATATGTCCCATATTCTCATTATTCGACGACGCAGTCACAACAATAATTGTCTTAAATAAGAATAACTTTTATCATGCGTCTACTAGGCAATATTATTACGTGAACGGACGAATGTTTATTTTGAATTGAGTGCATCTTCATTAGCATAAATAAATGTATAGAATAAGTAGGTACGTTACCTTTGTAAAACGAATTCACTGGTCACTTAAGAACGAAGCAGGTCAATATCACAGGACCGAATTGAGAGACAAAAATGACGTTGATTAGAATTTGCAGAGAATTTATAAGTTTAGTAAAGAGGGAAGAAATTTAATCTGATTGGCTCGAAAGATCAATAAATTATTATTTAGCCCAAATACGTAAAGGAAAGAGCATGTAATTATCAATTTTGTTAATAATCATAAAGTGAATTATTATACATATACTGTCTGTAGGTTAATCGAGGAGGTAGTATATTCATTATTCCAAATTTTTTGGGATTTTCTCTCCTCGTTTCTATAAAATAAAAATATGGATATTATTTCAATATACGTGTGGTAAGGACAAATCAGATGATTTGCCCCAAAATGTCACTGCGTTTAAAGAATTTTCCTATCAGAGAGCCTAAAAGAAAAATTCACTAGCTTGTCAGTGACAATTTGTATTGAAAAATTTTTGGAGAACAGAAATAAAGGTATATAGAAAAAATATCAAATTTTCACTTATCTTTGGACGTTTCGGGACCGATTCTGCTCCCGTTTTCAACATGAAGAGATTTTTTCAATTGCGAAGTCGTATAATATGTCTTGAAGCTTTTCAGTTTTCAATGACAATTGGTGACGTTGGCAATCAAAGGAGTTACAGGATGTTTTCATTAATTAATCTTGAATTTACCATTTTCATGTTCAGATTTTAGTAGTGAATACCATGTTCTGTCTATATCAACTGAACAAGAAGCAATGCTATTGTCTCCGTTCAGAAGAATGCAAGCAGATTCCTTGATTTTTCTCTTCTGGTTGTTATCTTCTTTTCCAATGATTTTAATATTATTCCACTCTGCCATATGTTGTCCGTCTTCAGTAAGGATATGTTCAGCTAGTTTCGATTTATCGATGTTTCTTTTCTTTATATTGTACTTATGTTCCTTCGTCCTTACTGAAAGAGGTCTCTTGGTTTCACCTGTATAAAACTTTCCACAAACACAAGGTATACTGTAAATACAATTTTTTGACGATTGTTCTTCATTTTTCGGCTTTGTTTGAGTTAGAATTGATCTCATTGTATTTTCAGTTTTGAACACAGTTTTCACTTGAAATTTATCACCAACACGTTTTATTTTTTCAGATATGCCGGGAATATATGGTATTATATTCGTCGTTATTGATGGTTGATTTTGTTGTGGTTGACCCTGTTTGTTTTCAATTTGATGAATCGTCCCATCGACAAAATTCTTTGGATAGGAATTCATTTGGAGAACATTTTTAATGTGGTGGACTTCGTTATTGAAAATTTGTTGGTCAGATGATATTGATTTGGCTCTATCATGGAGTGATTTGATTATTCCTTTCTTAATACTGTTCTGATGATTTGATTGAAAGTTCAAGTATCTGTTAGTATGAGTCTTTTTACGATATACACTCGTTACAAAGATGTTATTTGATTTTTCAATAAGAACATCTAGAAACGGTAATTGGAAATTGAATCTAATAATCAATGTGCAATCTAAAATGTAAGCAAACTTTGATTTTGTTGCCTGTAACCTCTGCCTGACCATACTGCCTGAATATATGTCTCAGTAACTATCTATATGTTGTCTTAATGTCTACAATCTCAGTCTGCCTCCTGCCTCAATAATCACGAACCCATTGATCGGAAAACATTACTTTGTAACGACCCCCTGTAGTAGGCCAACGAACGAAGAAAGTTGGAGGCATTACAATTTCATGGTTTATGTTGATCGTCTGTCTGGATGGCCGATAGTGTGCCAATTTGGATTCAATGCGCCGTAATTTTTTCCGATACAGGTGTTCCTTCGCGTGAGATGAAAAATTTCCTGAAAAATTGGAACGTTATATATTCACCATCAACGCCTTATTACCCTCAAAGTAACGGTCACGCCGAAGCAGCGGTTAAAGCGATGAAGGGACTCATCTTGAAATGTTTAATTGATGGATATCTGGATGAGAATAAGTATCATAGTGGACTATTAGAATGGAGAAATACTCCCAAATCTGATGGTTACTCACCTGCACAAATATTATATGGTCATCCTATTAGATCATTAGTTCCTGCACATGCGAGTTCTTTCTCTCGAAAGTGGCAAAATGAGGCGGATGTAAATTACAAGAGAAATTAAAATCAATAGAAAAGATATCTACAATCGAAACGCCAAAGATCTTAATGCAATTCCGGATGGAAGCAGAGTATGGGTGCAAAATCGAATCACTAAAAGATGTGATAAAATCGGACAAGTTGTGGAAAGTGGACCGCACAGAAAATACACCATCAAGATGCCAAGTGGAAGAGTGTATGTGAGGAAAAAAAAGGGAAATAATGGGGAAGAAGCATTGCTGAAAAACCAGAAAGGGGAGATGTGATGCACTCTGTATATTTTATTATTGTGATACACTTTGTATGTTTTGGATGGAGACAGTTGAGTGTCAAAGTGACATAAATAAAGAAGTCATAAAATATCTTCAGAGAGATTATTCATTATAATCACATCGAGCAAACTTCCACGAAATCATTTATTTCTGAATGTTCAACAATCACTTTGTTTTATCTCTTGGGGCGCACGAAAGGAAATTCCTATCATGTTCGTGGAAC
Organism: Phaedon cochleariae; assembly: GCA_918026855.4. Classification (NCBI taxonomy): domain Eukaryota; kingdom Metazoa; phylum Arthropoda; class Insecta; order Coleoptera; family Chrysomelidae; genus Phaedon; species Phaedon cochleariae. The sequence continues at coordinate 33,971,650 of OU896707.1, read as the reverse complement.
ATCGTGCGTACCTAGGGAGGATAGGGGGATGCATTTTAAGCCAGTTCAACACTATTTTTCATATCACGCTGAGCATATTTTTACTTTAGAACTATATTTTTTGACGTTTGTAGAAAAAATGATGTTTGCAACTCGAGCGCGAAATACCTGGGTCATCTCGACTATTTTCTTAACTCGTCTACGCCTCTTTAAAAAAATCAGATCTCGATCACCAAAGTAGCATTTCGCGCTCTAGATTGTATATTGTAGATGGGTCGTATAGGCTGGGAGACCTCTCGATCACTGTGACCTAGAAGATATATTGTGATTACCCCTATCTAGTTTTGGTCCTCTAACCCTAGACTTCTGATGAAGCCTACGATTTTCCTGACGGTTGAATTTTCCACTTCTGCAGGGGTGAGATAGACCTGTTCTAGGTGGTTCAGCCTTTGGCGGACTAATGCTTCACATAAGCAAAGTATGTGTTTCGCGGTTTCGGTCGCATTGTTACAAAAGCGGCAAGTGTCAGTCTCCGCCAGGCCCATCTTTTTAAGGTGTTACCTCAGAGGGCCGTGTCCTGTGAGAAAGCCTGTGATAAGCTTTAGCTCTGGTTTGCTGAGGCTGAGTAGCTCTTTGGCTCGGTTCTGCGAATGGTTGATGAACCTTTTCAATTTCTTTTCATTTCCTGAGTTCTCCCTTCAGGTGACTTGCTTATCCCACAAAAAGGCTCAGGACCAATAAGTGCAGATGCTGCACCTTTTTTTGCAAGGCGATCAGCTGCCTCATTTCCTTTGATTCCTTCATGCCCTGGAACCCACATAAGTGTGACTTTGTTGTCCTTTCTCAGTTGCATGAGTGTTTCAAAGCAGTCCCATGTAATCTTTGATGTGAAAACGAATGACTTTAGGGCTTTTAGTGCGGCTTGGCTGTCTGAGCAGATATACAGGGTGTCCCTAGACCAGTGGGACAGTTAAATATCTTCTGAACCAATAGGAATTTTCAAAATATTATAATTTCACATCATATCGCATTATGAGTGCTAACTTCAGGAATGACTATATACTATACGAGGGGCGCAAGAAAGGCTCACAAAATCGAACATCAATTTTTTCAAATGGAACACCCTGTATTTCATTGCATTTTCATATTCTCCTTGGAGAGCTGAATTCACCGACCTAGCACACTTGGGGTTTAGCGGGAATGATTTCCGAGATATAGGGTGTGGAAAATCGAGATTTCTCATTTTTGGTAATTTTTTGTGTCCAAACTATTCATTATTGGTCAAAACGGCTTACATGTCCATACCTCAACTTTTGATTTACTATTTACTCGTATTTAATTGAAACAAATACAGGGTGGTGTAGAATTAACAGTTTCAGTCAGAATTCTAGTCGAGATTCGAAAATAACTATTGTTTCTGAAGAATTGATCAGATTGAAAGTTTTTTATACCAGTTCAAATTTGGTGAGAATCGCACGACTAATTGCTTAGATATAAAGGGGGGCGTTTTAAAGTGAGACACGTACAAGTATACTTTATTGAGGTCATCTTTGTCAGTTCTCGAAAAATACAGGGTGTTATTTAATTGATGACCAAAAATATAGGAAATGGCTCCTTAGCTCATTATGAGGAAAAAAGTTCATATGAACATATGCCCTGAATTAACCTTGTGAGAAAAAACTGTCACGTTTATGAATACTCGTCAAATTGAGACCGCAACGTAATCGATCAAATGACATTATCTTATAACAAAATAGATCACCAGCCTACCACTTCAGAATGATTGTGATATACCTATCACCAATTCATGAAAATGGTTTTTATGATTTTTTCTTTGGAAAAAATGAGTGCGTATTTTTTATAAATCTCCAGTAACATCCCATACGGACGCCACTGGTAGAATTATTTAAAAATTCTCTGCATCAAGAAATGCCTATTGGCATGTAGAATTTCATGGAAATATCTGGAACAGTATTGAAAATATAAACTTATGATAAGAAAACAAATTTTTTCTTAAAATTTCAACTTCCTTTAGGTCGAAGGCTAAGAGTTTAAGGGCATATGTTCAAATGAAATTTTCTTCTCAAAATGAGCCGACGAACCTCACCCAATATTTTTAGCGATCAATTGAATTACACCATGCATATATTTTCTCGTATAATAGGCACTAGTAGAACGCCAGAAATCGCAACATTGTCGTTTGGCGTTCTACAGCTGCCCTAGATGTATACGAAAAAATCTATATTTTCCAAACACTGACAAAGATATTCTCAATAAAGTATATACATATACATATATATATATATATATATATATATATATATATATAGAGGAAAGATATTGTGTATGAACACAGAGCCAGAGTATGAAGTAAACCTACAATCTTTTACTTTATATATACAGTCTGTCCAAGATAAGGTTGAACAGCATGGGGATCTCGGAAACGGTAGGAGATACGAAGTCGTTTGAATGGGGAAAAAGTTGCGCATTCGGAGGCTCATATCAAGAGCCTTCGAAAATTTTCAAAATTATTTTTAGTTTTTGAGTTATATCGAAAAAAGTGAATTTTTGGAATTTCTATTTTTTTTTTCTCCGTTATTATCAGAGATACAGAAAAACTGAAAATACTTTTTCATTGCAACTTTTGATGAGGTTTAACGTAGTGATACCGATTTTTTTATGCGACGTTTCGTATTCGTGGAACCATAATCAACTTTTGTTTTTTAAATACGGTCCTGATAATTTTTTCACAGATTCTGAAAGGTTTTTTTATTCTGAATGGCATTTTTCCTTTGGAGTTTCGAAAAAACATTGATGATGGATGGACATAGGTCGAAACACAAATGAACCACCTTGTATAATACATGGTTGAATTTAGAATAAAAAAACCTTTTAGAATCTGTGAAAAAATTATCAGGACCGTATTTAAAAAACAAAAGTTGATGATGGTTCCACGAATACGAAACGTCGCATGAAAAAATCGGTATCACCACGTTGACCGTCAACAAAAGTTGCTATGAAAAAGTATTCTCAGTTTTGCTGTATCTCTAATAATAACAGAGAAAAAAAATAAAATAGAAATTCCAAAAATTCACTTTTTTCGATATAACTCAAAAACTAAAAATAATTTTCAAAATTTTCGAAGGCTCTTGATATGAGCCTCCGAATGCGCAACTTTTTACCCATTTAACCGATTTCGTATCTCTTACCGTTTTCGAGATCCCATGCTGTTCAACCTTATCTTGGACAGACTGTATATATATATTTGAAATCAGAAGAGAGAGCTCTACCATTTGGAATAATAGAATACAGGGTGTTCCATTTAAAATATACCAGATGTGAAATTTTTAGGTTTACGCTGTTTTTTTTGCATTGGCTAGTACTGAATTCTGGATGCTCATGAAAAATACTTCATGTAAAGGTTTTTGTAGAACCCAGATGAACTGACATAGCTTTTGAGTAAAATATTCAAAATTACCCTGTACATTTTGCGATTCGCATAAAAGTTCGTACAAATGAAACTCCACAACTTTCATAATATATGAAGTTTTTTCCACCTCGAATAGTTGAAGCTGAAGGTAGGGTTCGAAATGTTAGGACACACCCTGTATTTATGTATCAACTTTTTTCTTTTTCAAATAAGTAGTTTTTTTGCAGAATATAGATCTACATGCTTTGACAGGATGGATACCTGAAAGGACATCGATAAGAAATAATGATTCTGATTTCAACAAACAATCCTTATTCTCAAAACTAGAATCCCGTATGGCAAAAGGTGACGTGCTTGTGACGGTAGCTACAGGGGAATTATCAGATGCCAATGCTGAAAGAAGTGGTTTAGTACCCACACATGCATATGCTGTCATGGATGTTCAAACTGTAGATGGGGTAAGAATGTGTATAATCTGATTCAAAAGTCAGATTTATTATTTAGATTTAAGATTAGTATTACGAATGTGGTGATTATATTATGATAACTATTATAATCACATTGTAAATGAGGATATCTTGACAAAGATGAAGTTGAAGGTTCTTTGGAATATATAATTAGATTGTCATTCTGAAAGATTATTATTTAAAGTAATAAAGCTATTACAATTGGTGACCCCGACGAAGCAATATGATTTTCGAACATGGTTAAACTCTTACTACAGAATTTAACTAAAGACCAGCTAGTTAAGCTTCTTCGCCACCTCGAAAGACATGCCAACGGAACGGTGACCGACTTGCGAATCTTACTAGAATATGAAATCGGAAGAAGATATGAAAATATAAGCAATACGAATGATTTTGACTTCACCGATTTATGGGCTCAGGTAAATAATTCGGAAATCAATACTAAAATAGTGGAAAACGTTGAAGTACAAACTACCGATGAGAATGATAATAGATAGATAGATAGATAGATAGATAGATAGATAGATAGATAGATAGATAGATAGATAGATAGATAGATAGATAGATAGATAGATAGATAGAGTTTATTAATCCTTTGTGCTACAACATGTATAGATAGGATAAGTCACACATGATGGTAAAGGGTACAAAACTACAATTTAAAAAAATAAATAAATAAATATAAAATACATAATACTAGATTAAAAGTATATGTGATACATATTCTTATATGGAACACATTTGGTAATGTTCCATCTTCAAGTAAAAGAGAAAAAAAAATAAATTAACATGTAAAACTTCATATTATTTATAAAATTATAGTCAAATAGTACCGACAGCTAGTTTAAATTCATCTACAGTATAAAAACCATTGTCGGCTAAAAATATTTTCAATTTCCTCTTGAAATTTTGAGGTTTCAGTACTTTCATTTCAGTTGGTAACATGTTGTAGAGACGAACACCGGCGAACATAGGGGATCTTTCATATTTTGAGTGATGGTGTTTATGAGTAGTGATCATATTTCTACTTCTTGTATTATGGGTGTGAATTTCCGTTCTCGTTTTTAATTCGCCTTTCTTTCCATGTATAACTGTTAATAGTTGCATAATGTATATACTTGTTACAGTTAGTATTTTATTTATATATAATATGCAGATTAAAATGAACAAATTGGAATGTTTATGCGTCAAACTCATGGAATATATCGAAGAGGAAGAATTAACTAAAATGGCTGATGGTATGATGGAAGGGTCAGGAAACACAGAAGTTTACTCTATCAGATCTTCTGAGCCCAGAATCCATCCATTGGTAGATAAAATAGAGCAACTCATCAATAAACTGGATGAAAAGGTGACCAAGACTTATACAGAAGGAGAACGCTACCGGTCGAGGTCCAAGACAAGATTCAGAGGAAACTCAAGAGGAGTTGGATCAGAATGAATCCTATTGTTATTTCCACAGACGGTTCCGAGATTCAGCTAGAAAATGCATTCCTCCTTGTTCATGCGTTTCGGAAAACAGCCAGACCAGTCGCTAATGACGACTAACGACAATGGTCTGAAAGAAAGTCGTCTTATTGTATTTGATCCTCTAACAAAAACAAAATTTTTAATAGACACTGGTGCAAATATTTCGGTTATTTCAAAGACTCCTTTATGTATCGAGAGGTCAGATAAAGAACTTTATGCAGCAAATGGTAGTACAATCTCAACTTTCGGAGAGAAAATATTAACACTGTCATTAGGATTGAAGAGACAATTCAATTGTGCATTCATTATAGCAGATGTAGACAGGGCGATCATTGGAGCTGACTTTCTTGCCAAGTTTGGTTTAGTTGTTGATATTGGGAATAACAAGCTAATAGATATGCAAACAAATTTGTTCAGATTATGTGAGTTATATACTGTGACGAATTTTGTTACTGTAAGTCAATAAACGATGACTGTCCTTATCACAGAATTTTGGCAGAATATCCAAATTTAACTCGAACTCAGTTGAATTGTGGAATTATGAATGACTCTAAAATATCTCATCAGATCATCACTCGCGTACAACCTGTTCACTGCAAAGTTCGTAGACTCAATCCGGAAAAGTTTGCTGCTGCTCAAAAAGAATTTCAATATCTAATGGAACAAGGAATCATCAGACTATCCAAAAGTCCTTGGGCAAGTCCCCTTCACATGGTTCGGAAATCCAATGGAGATTGGCGGACATAAAAGGACAAATCTCGCCGAAGGAAGGCAATCAAGATAACTTAGCTGATTCGATAAATGTTTTTGAAAACAAATTTCGTGAGTCAATCAAAGACATTAAATCAGAATTGGATAATATCAACCAAAGAATTATTAACCAACAAAAAGATGTGGAAACAATAAAGCGAGACCAACGATCAAAATTCCTGGTGATAAATGGTATTGACGAGAAAGAGGAGGAAGTTCTACTGGATGTCGTTGTTAAACTAATCAACCAAAAATTCAAACTATCTATTTTGAATACTAACATCGATACCTGCTATCGCATGGGAAAAAAACGTCAAGATAAGAAGCCTAGGCCGTTGGCTGTTAAATTTGTAAATAAATGGATGAAGCAGAAAGTGTTTGCCGCTAATAAAAATCTAAAGGGAAGTGGTGTTGTGATCAGTGAAATGCTATCCTCTGAAAATCGAAACTTATTCATGAAAGTGCGTGAATCTATGGGTGCCAAAAACTGCTGGACATATTATGAAGGTAACATTTACGCATTTCTGAACAATACGAGGAAACCTATAAAATCGATAATTGACCTGACTTGATAAGACTGTCATAGTTGTTTATTTGGTTTGTGGCACTGTATACATGTGAAATTTAACAAACCATACAATATGTTTCTTTGAATATTATCTTCTATTGGGGGAATTTGTCTAGTTTTTCCTTATAATTAATTATTGTGATCAACTCAGGGCGCGATTTTGGCAGCGCATTACTTATTGTTGACTGGATTTTTTAAATTAATAAATTAATAAATTAATAAATTAATAAATTAATAAATTAATAAATTAATAAATTAATAAATTAATAAATTAATAAATTAATAAATTAATAAATTAATAAATTAATAAATTAATAAATTGATAAATTAATAAATTAATAAATTAATAAATTAATAAATTAATAAATTAATAAATTAATAAATTAATAAATTAATAAATTAATAAATTAATAAATTAATAAATTAATAAATTAATAAATTAATAAATTAATAAATTAATAAATTAATAAATTAATAAATTAATAAATTAATAAATTAATAAATTAATAAATTAATAAATTAATAAATTAATAAATTAATAAATTAATAAATTAATAAATTAATAAATTAATAAATTAATAAATTAATAAATTAATAAATTAATAAATTATTAAATTAATAAATTAATAAATTAATAAATTAATAAATTAATAAATTAATAAATTAATAAATTAATAAATTAATAAATTAATAAATTAATAAATTAATAAATTAATAAATTAATAAATTAATAAATTAATAAATTAATAAATTAATAAATTAATAAATTAATAAATTAATAAATTAATAAATTAATAAATTAATAAATTAATAAATTAATAAATTAATAAATTAATAAATTAATAAATTAATAAATTAATAAATTAATAAATTAATAAATTAATAAATTAATAAATTAATAAATTAATAAATTAATAAATTAATAAATTAATAAATTAATAAATTAATAAATTAATAAATTAATAAATTAATAAATTAATAAATTAATAAATTAATAAATTAATAAATTGATAAATTAATAAATTAATAAATTAATAAATTAATAAATTAATAAATTAATAAATTAATAAATTAATAAATTAATGAATTAATAAATTAATAAATTGATAAATCAATAAATTAATAAATCAATAAATTAATAAATCAATAAATCAATAAATCAATAAATCAATAAATCAATAAATCAATAAATCAATAAATCAATAAATCAATGAATTAATTAATCAATTAATTAATAAATCAATGAATTAATAAATTGATAAATTAATAAATTGATTAATTGACAAATTGATAAATTGATAAATTGATAAATTGATAAATTGATAAATTGATAAATTGATAAATTGATAAATTGATAAATTGATAAATTGATAAATTGATAAATTGATAAATTGATAAATTGATAAATTGATAAATTGATAAATTGATAAATTAATAAATCAATAAATTAATGAATTAATAAATTAATAAATTAATAAATTAATAAATTAATAAATTAATAAATTAATAAATTAATAAATTAATAAATTAATAAATTAATAAATTAATAAATTAATAAATTAATAAATTAATAAATTAATAAATTAATAAATTAATAAATTAATAAATTAATAAATTAATAAATTAATAAATTAATAAATTAATAAATTAATAAATTAATAAATTAATAAATTAATAAATTAATAAATTAATAAATTAATAAATTAATAAATTAATAAATTAATAAATTAATAAATTAATAAATTAATAAATTGATAAATTCATCAATTTATTAATTTGGTGTCCGTAAATAGGAGATAACTTGTCGACTGTGGATAGGGCTATAACCGCAAAAAATACAATTCATAGTTTTTTCTTCAAATTGAGCACTTGGTATATGCGTGCGTGTCTCTTACAAATCTTCAATACAGTTAGTTCTATAACCGCAAAAAATACAATTCATAGTTTTTTCTTCAAATTGAGCACTTGGTATATGCGTGCGTGTCTCTTACAAATCTTCAATACAGTTAGTTCGTCTTCAAGTAAGAGTTTCACTAGCTCAACAATGAAAGGTGATATAAAATTACTTCTAGTCTAATTCAATGGATGTTTTCTTCACAATACCAAATTTTGCTTGAGAATTGATTGAAATGGGATCGAAATAGTGTGAAACCTGATATAAAAAGAACAAAACATCGATACCACGACGGCTCAATAACAGTATTTTTAATTTTACGGAATATCGAAAATGACGATATTGAAATGAAAATGTATAATCAAATTTTATTGAATTCAAATTATCACAATCTGTGCGGTGATTCAATGCAGACTCTGCATCTTCGAATAAAGGATGTTCAGGTCCGTGCCAAAGTTACGTTCGTGCCCTTACCAGTTGTGATTTGTGGAACCATCTTCGTGGTTTTGAAACCAGTAACTCTGTTTCAAATTTCACTATGGATTCATCAAGTAACGGCAGAGTCAATTCAAAATTATATTTCAACATTTACTTTCATACAATAACAGATTAACTATGCTCGATGCAGACCTCGAATGACAAACTGGAGTGAATGATAATAGTAGATTATACCACGAGTCAATAATGATAGCTATTATTCTCGAGGATTTTTTACGAACCGAGCCGCGTTAGCGGCGAGGGAGTAACATTCCGAGAGAATAATAGCCATTATTGCGAGTAGTATACTCTACTTTATTTGCGACTAATATATATACTTGTGGTTTTTGAAGTATAATGCCATATATTAATCCCGCAGGGAATAATGGCGAGGGATTAATAGTCTTTATTCCCTGCGGGATTAATATATGGCATTATACCCCAAAAACCACAAGTATAATATATTAGTCGTGAATAAAGTATATAATTCATCTTTATACTATGTGTCCCGCTTTTTTATAAATACATCATTGTATCTCAGTTATTAATAATGATTGTGATTTTTCGCAATTTTGAATTTTGCTGTGGATTGAATGTTAGGAAAATGAAGGATTTGGCATATTGAATATTCTGATTTAACATTGGCGTGTGGTATTGGGGAGGAAGAGGGGTAAAAATGCTTTTTTTGGGAAAAGTTTATTATAGGGCATATTTTAGATAGAATTTTCTATCAGATATAAATCACAATATGAACTTGATTATTGTTATAACTGGTCTCGACGCTATTTGAAAAATATAGTTCCAAATCAGCATGTGATGGTGGTCTCGGAACTTCTTAATCCTACATACATTTAATTCATTGTTATTATTCTGATCTGATCTCCATGCAGTGATTTTACTGTTAGATATTCTTTTTAACAATTCAGTTTCAAATATTTTTATGTTATTCGCTTTCCTCGAAGCCGCTGGTAGACAATCAAAAGTTTCGATACATTTATTGAGAGCGACGTCTGTTCTTGTGGGCTCGATGTACATATTTCTTTGGTTTCCTGTCTAATAGGAGTGGACCTCATGGATTGATTCCAATCGTGAATTACACTTCTGTTCAGATTCGCAAACTTTGTATATAAATTCAATCTGTTCAATTTTTTATATTTCTGAGATTGGTGAAATGCCAGTTTACTTAAACATGTTCAGTTGGTGTTCTGAATCCGATATTGAATAATACTGTCACAATTTTATTATGGAGTAATTCTGCTTTCTCAAATAATGTACGTCCACGGAATCAAGTATCTAAAAATAGATAAAAAGTAAGTATATAGTTTGTGATCAAGATAGTGTCTATATGGATAAATCGCTCCGATCATTTGTACTACTTTATTTTCAATGTGGCCAATATGTTAACTCCAGTTCATTTTGTGGTCTACAACTAAGCGAATATATAATATATTCAAATTTTGAAAATATTTTCGGCATACGGTAGTAGCAAGGTCTCACGTATACCAATCTAGTAATTTTGCGACATGTTCTTTAACAGGGTGCTCAATCCTGCATTTAGAATTTTGCAAGATTCAGATAACATTCATTAGAATTTTTCAGATGAAACACCCTGTATTTTTATCCACAAATCAATTCCGACATATTTTGCCTTTTTATCGCTGAAAAAAAATCAAAATCGGTTGCGGCGTTATCAAGTTATGGATAATTTCCTCATTTTAACTACTATTTCGGGGTAATTTGTAGTTCTTTCATTCATTTGTATTGTGGAAAAATTGCGTTGCTACGGTATAATCAAATTTCTTCATTGACCATTCATATATTTTTTTACAATAGAAACATTTACAGTTTGAATTTAAAACAGAGTGGGTTTTGACAAATTTATCCAAAATGCCACTTTCACAGATATTTTGCAGACTATGAATTGATTTTTCGAATTACACTTATATTTCTGTAATGACCTGTCAAACATCGCCACAATCAAATATGTCTTGAATTTATTTGAAAATGTTGCTGAATTCCTTCCCGAAACCCGCGTGGAAAAGAAATATTGTTTGTATCATTATGTTCACCTCCTTCAAGTTAAATGGAGATTTGGATTGTGGGAATAACGACAATGAAAGTGGCCCAAATTTTGAAAAATGGTTCATATTCTCGCAATCCAAATCTCCATTGTTTGTATTGTAGAATTTGTTTTAAAGACAGGCGTTGCTCTTGTCATGTTTGTTTGTTCCACGCATAGGTACATATTATTTAAATCATAAGTAACAAAATTACGGAATATTTCAAATTTGGACAATGCACATATCGCAAAAATACCTGAATGATCTATGTAGAACCTGGAATGTCATATGGCAAGCAATATTCCCACACTCAAATCAAATAAAGAAACCATGCCTTATAAGTAGCCCTGAGATAGTGATAAACATAAGGAAATTACTCATAACTTGAAAACGCCGCAGCCGATTTCGATTTTTTTCCAGCGATGAAAAGGCGAATAATGTCGAAATAAATCTGTGATGAAAAATACAGGGTGTTCCATTTGAAAAATTCTAATGAATGTCGTCTGAATCTTACAATATTCAGAATGTAAATTTTACCACCCTGTAAAGGATTATCTCGCAAAATTAGTGTAGAATTGGTGTACGTGAGACCTTGCTACTACTGTATGCCATAAATATTTCCAAAATTTTAATAAATGAATTTACCATACCCAATTGAACATGACCCTTCAATAGTAGTAAAAATGGGTTTATCAATTATAACTTGGCAACGCCGTAACCAAATTCAAATTTTCTCACAGCGATGTAGAGCTGGACCTTAGCGGAATAGATTTCGAATGAAAAATACTGGGTGTTCTATTTAAAAAATCTCGTTTCCGAGTCGTCCCGCTTTTATAAAATACCCAGTTTTGTTGAAAATATTTTTGAAATGGCATCCTTCAATAACGAAAGAAATTTGTTCCCAAAAGTTTTTCTCTTGTGATAATGGATTTCGAGATATCGAAGAATTACGCACTAAATGGACACACTGTATAGATATGTTTTTTCGACATATTTTGTATTATGAAAGTAGATTGTAAAATGTGGTTATTACAAGTTGAAAAAAAAAATGCAATTCGATACCTCAAATGGGATTCAATCAATCAATAATATGCCGATATAGCAGCAGAATATCCCAACTTGTTTGATATCAATGATCCAGAGATATAAGAGGCAACTCACATCAGAATGTTATCAGGTTATTCTTCTGAATATTGAACGAAAGTAGGTTTGATTTGCTTCGTTGATGGATAATTTCGACGTCTTTGGTTATTTTAATCCGTAGGGCCTTCATAGATCTATCATTCCATAATATGGTAGTGTCATCAGCGAAAAGATTCATTTTTCCGGATATAGTGAAGTTAGTCATATCATTAATATATAGCAAGATCAGTAAGAACACAATCCTGAGTTAACTTCATTGATACGTACCAGTTGTTCTCTATTATTTGAGTATGTGTTCATCCACTGTAGGCTCGAATTCCAAAACCCATAGTAATGAAGCTTCCGAAGCAGTACTTCATGAAGGTGAAAATAGCATCATTTGTGCTTTTTCCATGCTGAAATCCGAATTGTACCGTTGCCAGTATATTATTGGAATCTAGAAATTCAAGAATACGTATTTTTCCTAATTTCAGTGGTAAACTATGGACTGAATCAAATAATCATCAGCTCAGTTCTGCAGTCCCCATGTGAACCAAACATCAAAATTCTTCTCGGGAAGAAGAAACGTACACTTCTTCAACCTATGCAGAATTATTTCGAAAATGACACGATTGATTTCGTGAAAAATTACTTATACCCGGAAACTCAGCATTACTTATTTTTTGAAAATCTAAATCTTTATGAGCCATTCACAACCATTCCCCAACGATACTTCAAATATTCTTCACTAAGATTAAAAAAACGCACAAAGAAATTGATTGATGTCACAGACAAAAACAACATCAAGGACACTATTTGTGATTACCACGAAAGAAAATCTAACCATAGAAGAACAGATGAAACACTTCAACGTATCGAAGAGGGATTCTATTGGTCCTTCATGAAAAAATCTATACAGACGATCATCAATGAATGCGAGGAATGTCAACAGAGCAAATATGAACGACACCCAGTAAATGTTAAAATGAATGTTACTCCTTCTTCTATCAGAGCTTTCGAAATTATACATATGGACACCTTCACTCTAGAGCAGAAAAAAATCTTGGCCCTCATAGGAAGCTTCTCAAAGTATGCCCAAGAATACCATCTGAATTTCCTATCGAGTACAGAAATAGTCGACCACTTGATTCAATTTTTCTCACACCACGGTGTTCCCGAACAAATTATCTTCGATAATGGAACCAACTTCTATAATTTCTGAATTACTTGGATTACATAAAATCAAAATACACTTCTCTTCACCTAACCACCCCCAATTGAACGGAACCATTGTACGTTTCCACTCGACAATAATAATCGATCACGTACGACTTCATAACACAAGAGGGTTCCTCAAGACGCCTGTAAAAATGAAAATGGTTTACGCCATGCTTGTCTACAACCACTCCTTGCACTCTGTAACAAATATGGAACCAATAGATATCATTGACGTCCGCATTACAAATAACGACCCCTTCAATTTAGAAATTGAAACACTTCTAATCAACGACCATAAAGAATGTGCAAAATTAATATATTCTCGAATAAATCAAGACCACATCAAAGAAAAGAGTGAAGATTTCGAAAAAATTAATGAGAATCGCGGCAACTCCGAAATATTCCAGCCAAGTAAAACTGTTTTCAAGAAAATTCACAACAGGGAGAAAACCGCGAAAAAATTCAAAAAACCAACTGTCCTTGTTTCAGTAAATAATCGACGTGAAACAGTATCTACTAACGCTCAACAAAAGATTAACATGGACAACCTCAAACGGACCCTCAAAAAGACCTTCAAATTCAAAGACTGACGAAATACTTATATCTCTTTTAGCTTTCCCGGTACCTCAGGGTCCCCAGGAGTAAAACTCAGAAATTAAGACAACAACCCTGGCCTAATCTCACTCAAGATTGGCAATGCAAAAATACAAGAAAGCTCGCATCGACTCATACACTTTTACGATCTTCAGCCTTTAATTTCGAGAAAAAAACTTCACGCCAATTAGACGTCTCGATGAACAGAAACCCGATTCACTTGAACGACTCTTCTACTCTAATCTTACCTAAAAATACTGAAATTCATTGAACAAAAAGTAGAAAATGAACTAACAGAAATATTACCACATCCAAATAGAACCAAATGCGGCTCAATGAACGGTTTGGGATCAATTTTCAAAGCTAATTGAGGAAATTTCGTCGCGAGTGACGGAGAACGATACGAAAAACTTATTGAACTACAAAATAACCAAAAAGAGTTGGCATCGAATATCAGAACTGAAAATTCACTATCTATCAGATTGATCAACCAATTCAATAAAACTGTTCAGCACATCGTTCATAAAGAAAAACTAATCGAATCCAAAATAAATCAAATTGCTAAAATTGTAGAAGGTCAAATGTTGAGAGAGAATTCAATGTATATAAAAAATATTCACAATGAAATAACTAGCTTGTACGAAATGATCTTTTTAATCAAGACATAGAAAACTGGATGATGTTTTCAAGACTAGGAATATTGCATCCTAGCATCATGAAAACAGCTGACCTTTTCAATGAACTCGGCGGTAGTCGTTTACCTCTAGACGTCACCACAGAAATCGTGTTACTTCTAGAAAAGTTGGTTAAAATAGATAGTTACACATTCAATAAAAGAATTGTCCAATATCATTTCCGTCAGAATTCTACTTGTTCCACCCATTTTCCACCTATACTCCATTCCTATTTCCCGAAAAGAGTCAACAACAACAAATTTTCGGCCATAAATTAGTTGTACTATGCATACAAGAATGACGACTGAACGAGACACCGCAATCCTATTTTTGCCATGGAAGGAAAATCCAAGAAATCCAAGAAGATAACTCCTGCGAAATCCATATCCTGAGCCTGAAATACACCTCCACATGTCCACGGAAGTATGTCTCCATCTCTCATCCCATAGTCAGGAGACTCGGAGAATCTGACAAATGGGTGACCGTGATGCCCAAAGAAGAAATAATGAAAATTAATGGGACGAAATATTCGAAATTCCAATTGGCTGCCGAATCACCACGCCACTATGACACATCAGCTATGAAGACTATTTCAGTAGTCCCGGACAACCGATACTATTCCCGAATATCGAATTTCATGCAGATGAACCATTCAACTTAAACCTCGATATTGCCCTAGAAGTCATTGAATTGGACGACCTATATAGCATCAAGACCGAAAACCAGCCGGACCTACCTTTCGTCCAAACATTCTACACTCCTAGTATCTGGACGATTATTTTGTATGAATAAGGAACCCTTTTGATCGCCAGCTATAAGGGAATCAAATCAATATGGTGTACCAGGAAGAAGAAATGAAACAAACAACCCGCGATGAATCTCTCAGATGTTCAAATCCCTCGCTAGCCCTCTGGATTTGAATCTTCAAGGAAGGAAATATCTCATGGCTCCCATTGCCGATTCCAAGAAAATGCTGATTGCGACAAGATGGCATATTGTCTTTCGTACATCATGTTGAGTGGAGGATATCGATGATACTTCTCTCTATTAAGGGGTAGGATACGAGGTGAATATTTGAAATTCCAGAACAGACTCTGCCTTTCTCACTAAATATCTCCGCCTCGCTTGTTCGATAGGCTCATCTTATTACCACGAAGAATACATATGAGGGGATGTCCAAGATTATTCAAGAGCGAGTTATAAATATGGAAAAGTGAAGGATTTTTAGATGCTGTGAGATAAGTTGTCGTGGATGTTCAAAGCTGCTCTTCTGTATGATAGTTAGAAGGGTCATTTCATCATATGAATGCTAACTGCAAAAATTTTTCCACGAATATTACATCAAAATTCTCTTGATTAATTCACCATATTTCTCGACTTTGATGTGAAATACGAATCTCCACAAGGATTATATATTGTTATTGAATATATTCATCAGGTTGCTGCATCGACCGATATGAGGAAGATGCTATAAGAAACTATAGGACAAATTTGATATACAGGGCGATTCATGAAGAGACTGGCATAACCAAATGGTGAATAGAATAGAAAACAAAACAAGTTGATGTCCATATATGAAAGATTCTGTTGGCCATCCATAACGAAGATATTATGTGAAATTGACATATATATAATTTTAATGGTCGACATTTCAGATATGATTCATCCTAAGTTGCTGATATTAGGCAGCGACTCTTTTTTATTCAAGATGTCGTATTATGAAAAAAAAATCCAGATCTGAAAAATACATGTATTATTGTTATATCGAAAGTTCATTTTGTGAACAGTTTCATAGGAAAATTTCATCAGATTCAGGAAGATCAGGCATAATGCCATAAGAACTGCTCTTCAATTTGCACGACAGACTTTCATCGGTTCATTGAAAAATATGAAACAAAAACGTTCAAATGAATCTACAATTTGGATCTGGCTGATAAGTCTCTCCTTTCAACTGGATTCATGTGAATTGATATTCTGCTTATTTTCGTGGGATAGGAACCGACAGAAATGAGTTGTTGATAAAAAACATAGAACTACTTTTTTGGTAATTTGAAATGTGAAACAAGACCTCAGTGAAACTTCCTCATCCCTTATGTACCCTACCGAATATTCATATTTGGTTTGTTTTTCTTGCCCTTAGAAACACAATGCGGTCCGATTTTCATCTCTCGCAATTTTCGCCATCATTATTATCATTCATTTGTTCGTTTGGAAATTAATTTTATTATTTCGTTTTCTCCTCGACACTTTACCCGCTAGCGCCACCACTTAGCCTTGCTATGAACTGTACCTCGCGTACCTTAAACTAGCTGCACTTTTATGGTAATCTCGTTACCGGATCAATTCCCCAACTATAAACTAAAAAAAATTGTTCTAAAATTGTTCTATCCGTCATTCGGTTGCCCCCTTACGAGCAACCCTCAGAAGTCTTCGAAAGTCTTGTGCGAGCAAGGAATGACGGGGGCCTTACCTTGTAACGTGTGATCCCAAACACTTTCTTAGGCCATCAGAAAAAGTCTGCGTTCGTGGGACTCGAACCCACGATCGATACCTCGACGTGAATCGATATTGAAGCATCGAAGCACTGATCATAACGCCGCTAGGTGTCGCTACTGGTACCGTATTTTCAATATTTTCACCGTTGTTGGCCTCTGGCCGTTTTTGCGCCGTTTTTTTTTATATTGCTACCAGAATGATATTCTTTTAATTCCACATATAAGAAAAGCAAGCTGGTCTAGTGCTTTTCTCGTTTCAAATGTTCGTTTTTGATCGTAATAATGAAATAGTACCTATAGGCGCTGTTTTCCATTGTTTGACGTGACGTGTCTCTTCCTTGTTCACGAAAATGTGTTGCTGGGTAGCGAAATTGAGTTAACAATAAAAGAGAAATATAATAACATATTCATAACGGAGTTGTAATCTGCTAGACTATTTCACGTTCAAGAAGCATAGCGATTCATTCTGACAACAGATATAATTATTTTATGCCAAACTGACAGACTTTTCTCCGTTATCCATGGTTACACCTATTAAAATAAAATGGGGTCGATTTCTCATGAAATCATATTAGGCATTTTTCAATGGAACCCCATAATATTGTTCTTCATGGTTTTGTACGAGCATATGAGAATTTTCATATAATTTCTATGGAGGGTTTCAAGACAACACCAATTTTGCGAACGTAAGTTAGTATTTTATGCATATTGATAGAGAAATTTGACATTTTTGACTTCTTATCAAAAGTATTTATTACTCACTCTGTGTATTATAAATGATGTGAATGATTTTCGTAATCCGAGCGAGAACACAATATGATCAGATCGACTATCGGTGACTTCGATGCATGTATTAGCTATGCAAGACTCGAGAACACATAGGCGCTATCGCATATCAACATATAAATAGATATACTACTGGTACACGCGCTTCCATGACGCGAGTCTGCCGGTTTACTCCCATCCCAGAAAGTGCCTAACGGGCCTATCGAAATTAACGCTTCAAACATAATTTCTTACTATTTATATTTAAACATTCTCCAACATCATTAGTACATTAATTGCATAAACTTTTGACGCATTCGCGTTGTCATTTTGAATGTCATTTGGGATTAAATGGCAAACAACTCAAGCAAGTGAAAATGTGTGGTCAAGAAGTGGTCAAAATCTGTATCATAATAGAAATCCGTGTTGAAATGAACACTATTGAGAAATCGGTAGCAGATAATTATTTCGCGTATTATAAAATGATAGTAGGAAAATTTATTCATTCGAAAACGATGAGTTCAACAAGAAAAGTATGTCTTGTGTTTTTTTGATGTAAACCATAATTTATATAGTATATATAGGTATTATTTCATGATTTCATGAAAAATCGACCTTTTTTAATTTCAATAAAAACGCACGGCACTGTCCATAATTATGTTTTTTTTTAAACTGATCATATCAATGGTAATTCATACCAAGCCAAATTGTATAGGAATTGCACGAGTGTACTCATGAATCACAATAACCTGAGCTTCGAAGTAAACACTCGAAACACTTCTGCGTTAATTTAGTTAGAGAATTGATTTTGAATAAAATATTGTACCAGATTACTACAGAGCATAAACAATTGTAGTTTTGGATTTTTGTTGCGAGCGATCGAGCTAGGTGTGCTGTACTAAAATCTTTTCAAGATGCGGATGCCTCCATGACTTTCCAAAGAGCATCATTAACCTCACCAATTTGATGACTCAAAGGTTTTATAGCGTCTATTCTACTGGACCAGCGTGTATCAGATAGTGGTTTCAAAGAAAAATCTGTAAGGTTCGTTTTCTAAATTGACCCTATTTTGGTTGACGCGGAAAAAACATAAATCTCTTGAACAATGTCAAAGAATCCGGACACCTCAGAAGAAAATTCAGCAGCGCCCTACAAGGAACAAAATATGCTCGCGGGTTTTTATTTGAGATTCGTTTTGTAGTCCATTGTGTATCCCACGCATGTTTGCTCCATTATCATCTCTGTTATATTCAAATTTGATTCTACTAATAAATCTGTCACATAGTTACACAAGCCAGCACCGGTAGAATCAACTATAGAGCCAAATAAAATGAAATGTTCACGTATTCAATTTTTTTTAGTAAACTTGTTTAATAAATCAAACCTCAAAACTGCACTTAATTGTTCCACATGAGACACATCTGGTGTGCAGTCGAGGATTATAGAGTAATATTTATATTTTTTTGCTGCCGCCCCTGTTTTGATTTTTTGCGCGTCGAAAATATTGCTCCATTACGGAATCAAATTTGGTTACCATTTATTTTAATTTCAAAAAGTTTTCGTTATTATTTGTTAGATCTAGCACGTAATGTTAAACATTGACGACATAAATACTGTATCGCTGAAATTATTCTTTCTATGACACGGTACCAGTATTTTTTTTCTACTTGCAATGACCGTAATTGACTTTCATTCATAGTTACTCCCGTAGATAACATATTTGATAAGTCCAACCAAGATCCGATATTTTTTATGGAAGTCACTCATTTTGTGTCTGTTCAGCACTAGTGACAAATGTTTCCAGTCAGAACACCCTTCCTTATTAGACAAGTTGGTAAAAGACTTGCCAAAAAGTTTGCAACAGAAATTGTAAACCGCATCTCTTTAGAGTAAATCAGCTACTGCCTTTCAACTTTCTCTCCATAGGTGAGGGAGACTCGTCCCTCCCTATGCGTATCGAAGGTAGGTCGGTCAGCGGCGGTTGAAGTGGGGTAGGCTTCAAGTGCCAGTACTTGAGACATTCAGATAAAATACTCTGAATTGCACGACGAGCCGACAAGATTCAAAAGTTATGTGTAATCAAAAATGGTAATGTTTGCAATCCGGGGAGTGTCAGAAATTATGTGGTCTGCTCGACGTGATTGCATTGGTAACAATATAGGGTGTTTCATGTTATAATTCAACAATGAATTTTTCAGTCTTCCTCCGACCTTCAAAAACAGTATTCTCATCAAGATATACATTCAACTTGTATTATTATTATGTATTAGATGGCAGTTGTTTATTTGACAAGCCATTATTTCGCTCGAATGAGTCCTACCTCTAGCATCAAGTGCGACCTTGCAGTTATTGATAAAACGACTGAGATATGCGGTTACAACCTTTATTTTGCCAAGGGAGGAGAATTTGGATAGATATTAGTCCGAAAAATTGCTATCTTTGAAGAAGAAAGCGCAATCTTTCTTTCTTCTGCTTGTATAACTTTGTCGGACGGTAGTTTAGAAAGTTGCAGGCGTGGCCATTTATCGTAGGATAAATGTAAGAAAGAAAGTCCTACCAACGATTGGGGTAAGTTGATGATGTCATTCGGAAACATACCACGTGAAGTGCAATCGGCAGCATTTTTTCCGATGGCACAATGCCACGAAGCTTTAGATATGTTTTCCTGTAACACCGAAATTTGGTTACCTACAAACGAGTTCCATTTAAGAGCGGAAGACGTCACCCACCATAGCACAGCCTGACTATCAGTAAATGCAAGAACATTTTGAAAAGTTATATTCTCCGCATAAACGTTAATAACGAATTTCATCAACTGAGAAGAGCAATGCTACGCGGATATAAATTCAAAGTGCTTAGGCTTTCAAAGAGATATCGCAAAATCCACACAAATCTACTGAATCTGCATTATCCGAAACAACATATCGCGAAAGGACCCCGCACTTTTTCTATATTAAAATGGCGTTCTGTCGAATCTCCTGAATTTTTGGTATATTATAGAACTCGACCAAATGATTAAATATGCCGAGTCCTAATCTGATCCTATGACCAGTTTTTGAGATACAGGGTGTTGAAGTTGAGGAATGCTCCCTTTTCATCTACCCATATCTCCAAGAAAAGACAAATTAACCATATACAGAATCAACCAAAGATGTTCTTTATCACAGGGTGATTCACATCTGAATTATTGTGTTATTTTCAATTTCTAAATATCGATACTACAACTTGAAAAAAATTTAAAAATCAAAACTATCATTCTATATGTTCTTCATACATGAAATTGATTCATTTTATAAATTGCTTATACATGGTGTTTCGTGAATGCTGATGTTTGGAAAATAAAGTTTAATGAGCCACCTCGTATTATTGGGTTGATTCAGGCTATTGATTATAATTTTTGAGGACACATTATGATGCATTTCATGGTATACAGAGTGATTTATTGATTGAATATAATGAAAGTGATTACTCACTCAAATTGAATACCTACTGCTTCGAAACGAAAATATTGCTTATAGAAAATATTACTTACTGAGATATTGTCATTAGAGACTTGAAGAAATAACAAAATATACAGTATCAGGGTGCCCGCTTCACCATGGATCATATTGTATACTCTAGCTGGTGATAAACAAGTTCATTGCTTGGCAAAACACCACAATTTGAACTTTTATACAAAGAACTTAATTCCTATTTGTACGTTTCAAGCTACACATGAAGACAGGAATTCATTTTTTTTATATAAAAGTTCCAATATCTCGAAATCCGTGAGTTTTTTGCTGAGGTCAGAATGTGGTTTTCTGATAGGTTATGAATTTGTTAATCACCGGCTACGTATGATCGATGGTTTATCGGACACCCTGTATACTGTATATTTTGTTATTCTTTCATGTCTCAAATGGAAATATCTCAGTAGTTAACAGTAATATTTTCGTTTCGAAGCAGTAGGTATTTAATCTGAGTGGGTAATCACTTTTATTATATTCAATATATGGGAAACTAGTCATAGCAAGAAGCTAAAAATTCTTCATCTAATTGAGGTATCAATGCTTGAAATATTGATGAAAAAAAAATCTGACATTAACGGCGATAATCTAGAATTAGAGGGTGATGAAAAAAATAGTGGAGTTTAATATTTTTTTGTAGTTGGCAATTTTTTCAATCAATAAATCACTGTATACCATGAAATGCATCATCATGTGTCCTCAAAAATTATAATCAATAGCCTAAATCAACCCAATAATACGAGGTGGCTCATTGAACTTTATTTTCCAAACATCAGCATTCACGAAACACCATGTATAATCAATACATAAAATGAATCAATAATGATAATTTTGATTTTTTAATTTTTATCAAGTTGTATCGATATTTAGAAATTGAAAATAACACAATAATTCAGATGTGAATCACCCTGTGATAACGTTCAGCTTTGGTTGATTCTGTACTTGGTTCTTCTACCTAAAGGTTGAACTGAAAAACTGCTAGCAGAAAATTCTTATTCATTTGTTTTTTCTTGGGGATATGAGTAGATGAAAAGGGGGCATTTCTCAACTTCAACGCCCTGTATCTCAAAAACTGGTCATAGGATCGGATTGAGACTCGGTATATTTGATCATTAGTTCGAGTTCTATAATATACCAGAAATTGGGAGAATTCGACAGAACGCCATTTTTATATAGAAAAAGTTGATAGCACAGAGATTTGATTTTTGTAAAGTGGCCATCGAGACACAATTTTGTTTGGTGGAACTCCATCTCAATTCAATTCTAATTTCTATAAATCTTGGATTGAAATCTTCACGATGAGGGGAACGGGAGTTAAGAACCCAAGAGGGTCGTAAACTCCAGCCAGCTCTGACAAGATATTCCATTTAGTGTGTGATATATGAGTACTCTGTATTTCATAATATGATCTACGTTGGGACGGCAACGATTATTGTTTGAAGTCAAAAGTCAGAATATAAATTATTCCCAAATATAAGTTATCAATTTATCATTAACTATACTGAATGAAACATATTCCATGGGGGCAGCGGTAAAACGTTATTGAGACCGTTAACATACGAAATTGAACCTAAAGCAAACATAAGCAAGACTGAAAATGAGCTCCGAATCAAGATCACCTCCAGCAATGAACTTCAATAGTAACGTTTCCGAAAATTGGAAGCTTTGGAAGCAAAAATTTTGCCTATACATGACTGCAAGTGGAAATAATAAACAGGAGGATAGCCATATTGTTGAATTTAATTGGTGACGAAGGTTTGCGAATTCATAATACATTTGAATATGGCGAAGGTCAAGATCAAACTAATTTCGATATAATTATCAACAAATTCGAAAATCATTTCAATCCACTGAAAAATCTTGTTCTGTTATTTCGATTTTTTCAGTCGTAATCAAACACCTAATGAAAATTTTGATACATTTTTAACGGACATCAGAAGTCTTATCATAGCTTGTGAATCCAAAGATAAAGATACATTATTGAGAGATAGGATAGTATTTGGTATTTATAATAAGAGAATTCAAGAAATACTACTGCAAAAATCCAATTTAACCCTAAACGACGCGTGTGATATATGTAGGAGTATGGAAAACAGTGAAAATACTCAAAAAATAATAAATAATCATGTTGAAATCAAACATTTCGATAACGTTCATGCAGTTTCTAAACCAAGTACCAGTAAACATTTCAATAGAAGTACTTCTTATTTTCCACGGAATGAAATTCAGAGAAACTCATGCTACAGATAAGAAATAATTATCCTGCATTTTCTTAAACATGCGTTAAATGTAATTTAAAAGGCCATTATTCGAATATGTGTAGGAATTATAAAAAACAAGAGATAGATGTCACAAACGATACACTGAATATTGATAATAATGTTGAGGCAAACCAAAATATAGCATCAGTTTCTCATATCGAGTGTGGAAAAATAGTATGGTCTATATTTGAAGAAAATGTGTGTTCTATTGAATGGAATGAGTATATTAACATTCAAGAAACTAGAATAAAAATGAAAATTGATACTGGAAGTGATGTGAATATTCGGAATGAATCTGATTTTTCTAGAATACAATGTCATAAACAATTGTCAAATAGTGAAGTTTCACTAACGTCATATTCTGAACATAAAATTTCCACGAAGGTTGTTGTAATGTTGAGTTGTGAATACAAAGGTATTGAAAAAAAAGCTTTTCTTCCATATTACTGAACCAAAATACACACAATCAATTTTGAGCTTACAAGGTTCTATTGATTTGTCCATAATGAAATTTAGAAATCATGATAGATTATATTCAGTAGAGTCTACTGAAAATATTGTTCCTAATTTTCCATCACTTCTCAAAGGAATTGGCAAGTTGATTAATGAAAAATGAAAAATAATATTAGATGAACATCAAATCCCCATAATATGTGCAGCTCGTAAAATACCGCTAGCATTAAAAGAGAGAGTTTGTTTGAAATTAACTGAAATGGAAAATGATGGAATTATAAAAAAAGTAACCGAACCGACAGATTGGGTCCATCCAATTGTTGTTATCAATAAAGCTAATGGGGATGTTAGAATTTGTATGGACCCAAGAGCTCTTAATGAATTTGTCAAAAGGGAACATTTTCCTATTCCAAATTTTGACGATTTATTTTCGCAATTAAATGGATCGACTGTATACTCACTATTAGATGCTTCATCAGCTTTTCTTCAGGTACCTTTAGATGAAGACAGTATGAAATTATGCACAGTAGCGACACCTTTTGGTAGATATCAGTATTTGAGAATGCCATCCGGAATTTCAATAGCACCGGAAGTTTTCCAAAGAATTGTTCCCAATCTTTTGGAGGGTTTGCCTGGTGTTATTGTATATTTTGATGATATTTTAGTATTTGGATCTAACATGAAAAATCATAATGATAATTCATGAAGAGTTTTAAAAAAATTTAATGAGTCAGGTATGCCATTAAATTAAGATAAATCAAAGTTTGCTGTACAAGAGGTCACATTTTTAGGACACTTGATCAATAAAGATAGGATCAAACCTGATGAGAATAAAATAAATGTGATCAAAAACATGTCAATTCCAAAAAATAAACATGAAGTACAAACATTTCTTGGAATGATCACTTATCTGTCAATATTTTTACCTAACCTATCCCAAAAAACACACGCACTCAGAAAATTACTCAGTGATAAAAATTTGGGATAGTGAGCAAGAAAAATGTTTGGCAGATTTAAAACATGATACATTATACAACTACATCAGTTCTGTCATATTTTGATTCAAACAGTACAGTTTTATCAGTAGATATGGAATTGGAGCTGTTATTTTACAAGATGGTTTACCGATAGAATATGCCTCAATATCACTAAATTCAACTCAACAACGATACAGTCAAATTGAAAAAGAACTTTTGGCAATCGTTTATGGCTGCGAGAGATTCAATTATTATTAATTTGGTCGAACTTTCGATATACAATCAGATCATCGTCCACTTCTTGGTATCGTTAAAAAACCTATAGAGGATTTATCGCCTTGATTACAAAGGTTGATGATTCGCCTTTTGAGATATGATGAAACATTTCATATGTACCTGAAAAAAGTTACAAATTGCAGATGCCTTAAGTCGAGATCCTGTTAAAGATCAAATTGATACTGAATATTTATGAATATTTAGACAAAAATTCAAGAGTTTACTCAATCATTAATACCTCAGAAGAGAATGTACAACGAATAATCAATGAAACAGAAAAAGATAGTATTTTGAAAATTATTAAACAATATGTTGAAAATGGATGGCCTCACCATAAAACAAATCTAGACTGTGATATAAGACATTATTGGTCAATCGAAGATGACATTTATTTACATGAAAATGTATTATTTTATAAAAAAAGATTGATCATACCATATTCTTTAAGAAATGAGTTCTTGCTTATACATAAAGCTCACCAAGGAGTGAATTCATGTCAAAATTTAGCGAGACAAAGTATTTACTGGCCTGGTTTAATAAAAGATATCGAAAAATTTGTTTTATGCTGCAGTATTTTTCAGAAATTTTCAAGAAACAATCCCAGACAACCTTTAGTTCCTCATGAAATTCCAGAATACCCTTGGCAAAAAAATTGTGTTGATTTTAAGTATTTCAAGGGTACTGATTTTATTGTTGTTGTTGATTGTTTCAGTAAATTTTCAATTGTTAATAAAATTTCGAATAAATCAAGTCAATCCATGATATCCACGTTGAGAAATATTTTTGTAATGTTTGGATTTCCTTTAGAAATATTCTCAGATAACAGACAACCATTTATTTCTGTTGAATTCAATGATTTTGCGAAAGAGTATGACATAAAATTGAATACTTCAAGGCCATATTATCCAAGATCAAATGGCATGATCGAACGTCATATTCAAGTTGTTAAAACCTTATTCACAAGTATCAAATGATGTTGAATATAACGATCTTATTTTGGCTATACTTCACGATAATAATACTCCTGAAAATGAACCACCTTCCCCCGCTGAGCTTTCAATGGGAAGAAAACTCCGTACCTTCCTACCAGTTTCTAAAAGTACCCTAGCTCCTACTATATTCAATATTGATATACGTAACACCATGCAGTCGCATCAAATTAGGCAGAAGAATTATTATGATAGAAGTACAAAAACGTTAAGTGATTTGAAAATTGGACAAAAAGTATTATATCAAAGGCGTGGTGAATGGAAACTGACAAAAGTAATAAAACGAAATAGCAAGAATGATTATGATATAGAAGATGAAGAAAGTAGCTCAATTTATAGAAGGAATAGACAAAATCTGAAGTCATTTCATATTGAAACAGAATATTATGATGAATCGAAACAAGCACAATTGAATCTTCAAAGTGGTAGTCCGCAAAATCAAGTCGATGGAATAAGTGACATTGAAGAAATCACCGAATCTGAATCTGGGAACAGAAGAAGATATGAGATAACAAATGAACAATTGTGAGAGGATGATGATAGAAGCAGTGAAGAAGTTTATGAATATGATGAAAGAAATGATGGAGTTTATGAAGATGATGGAAGAAATGGAGGAGTTTATGAAGATGATGGAAGAAGTGAAGGAGATGAATCAGGAGTTGATAAGTCAAACCACGACGATGCTGAAAATGCTGAACATGGTCATCGATATACTAGAAGTGGAAGAAAAATTAATAAACCAAATATACTAGATTTATAAAGAGAGGGACATGTAATATATGAGTACTCTGTATTTTATAATATGATCTACGTTGGGACAGCAACGATTATTGTTTGGAGTCAAAAGTCAGAATATAAATTATTCCCAAATATAAGTTATCAATTTGTTATTAACTATACTGAATCAAACATATTACATAGTGCACGGCTTATTATTCGAGCAAACTGAAAATGAAAATGTATTGAATGCGGGATTCCACTTCAAACCTAGAATTTTTAAAGTCGCTGTGGAGACCAAATCAAATATTGAATTACTTGGTAAATGACAAAGCACCTCGCGTTTGTTGCTTGCCAATCGAATACCCCCTTTTCCAGTATTGAAATTGATTCATTTTGTAGCCGGAAAGCATGGTTCACGGTAGGACATGAAACAAGTAAGTCATCAATGTACGTGCAATTTAATAGCGCATGTGATGCTAATGGAAAATTAGCTTCTGTCACTAGCTCAATTAGAGTTCTCATAGTGAGAAAAAATGCACAGGTAACTCCAAAAGTTTTGAGTACACTCCTGTAGCGGAAAATCCGGAGAAAACCGCCAAACCATTTTCTGGAAACGTTGATGAGCTGAATTAATCAAATTTTGACGATACATTGCTCGAATATCTGCAGTCATTGCGACCGAAAATAGACGAAAGTTCAATAAAATAGTGTGACCATATAATCTACACTTATCACGACCATGAGATCACAGGTGGTATTTGCGGCTACACTTCAGTGGAGATGGGGAGGTTCATTTTTTTTGAGAATTTAATAAATGCTAAAATGACCACCACAAACACCAATAATAGTTTTCACCCTCAAACTTACTATAATAGAATGAAAACCAACTAATCGAATTCACTATATTTATTGGGCGATTAAATAGAACGTCGAATAACAAAAAAAATAGATCAGGGTGGAAACAGAATATGCATTATATTTGTTCAAGTTGTTTACAAAAAAAATATCTTAAATCGGGAAGCAATATAATAGAGCAAGCGGCTAGCAGCAAAGTACACCGAATATCAGAACTGCACATCGACGCGACGCATGAGCTCAAGCGAAGGCGATTGGTCAAATAAAAATATACAGCAAAGTTAACACTAGCTTAACTACCGCCGCACAGTAAGAAGTAGCGTGACCATTAACCTAATGATAAACTTAAGAGTAAGAGTTGACCATTTAAAAAAAAGCAATTAGCAACTAGCAAATAACCAAACAGTTGATCACCGTGAAGCAATTAGCAATTAGCAATTAGCAAATCCAATACCATTAGCAATTCAGCAATTACATAAAGAGGAAGCAGAAACCCTCACTCAGCAGATTAAGCGAAAAAAAAAAAAGATGAATAGGTACCCTTAGAATGAGTAGAACAAGTAGTTAGCACTGTACAAAAATATAAGCCATACTAGTTAGCACTTAATATGAAGAAATAACAAAAAAATAAACAATAGCAATAGTAACCAAGTTGAGGTTCAAGTAAATTATTAGCATTAAATAATGATACAAAAAAATAAATATTTAAATGCAAACTTGCGTATACAGGGACACACTGTATATAATATCCTCCTATATCCCGAGACTCTAGATAGATGGCCTCACAGTCAGCGGCACCACCCTGTATAGAATTCCTGCAAGAGTGGATAGTGGTCGGTCTGGAGTTCTTTCAACAGCAGCAACATATACCAGATGTCCCAGCATTCCAACTTCCACAACCAAACAAAATAACCCTAAGGGAGAATAGATTCAGAAAAGCTTCCATCACTTGACTAAACAACAAGTCTCAAATAGTACTGACAGTACAGTATCCCCAGATTAAGATACCAAGATGCCAAAATACAGGGAAAGCTTCTTTGTTCGAATTACCATTAAATTAAAAAAATTGTCAACTTCTAGATTCCAAATATTTACAAAGTCAACAATTAAGTGGCTTGTTATTCAAAACATTATCCCAACGTCAACTGTCATTAGTCAACTGAATTTTGAAGTTGACAGATGACAGACACCAGTTGACAGATCTGACAAGAACAAGAGGTTATTAGCAGTCATTAGGTATTCCAAATCTACCTAGGACTAGCTTTATTTGGTACAGTTTATTTTATAGTGGCTAGGGGCCTTATTATTTTCTGCAGACAAAAAAAAAAGATTGACACACCGAAATTATCTCACTAACGGGACTTTATGAGATGATTTTCGTTCCCTTAATTATGAAGCTAGTAATTCATGCACTAAACATACCTGGTGTTTCACAATGCACTTCAGCATGACAGAAATTGACGTGGTGTCAGTCTAATCCTCAAAATGAGTAAAATCTTGGGAATCACCCTAAATACCAATACTTCCAAGTAACAGTAATTCCCAATATTATAAAGATGGGCTCCAAATCAAAAACCAATTAAGGATGACTTAGAAAGTCATGAAAATCTGAAAGCCCTTCTCTGACGCTCCACGAATATGTCAACTACCTGTTACGAAGTGACTATCACCACACGAGGATGTCCGTTCAGGAACGACTATCGACGATCATTGATCGCTGAAAGCTTTTGAGTATACCTCCTAGATGGCGGCAACAGTGTGAAACATAGCCAAATCCAAATTCCATTGGTGACCAAAAATAACCAGGCGTCTGGTGATTCATTGTTATATCTAAAGTCAAGATCCAGTTCCTTTGGAGGTTACCTATTTGGTGGAGATGCCATTTATGACCCACTCATTGACACCCTCAGCAAGTTTGGTAGAATTATCAATTACCCTCATCAGTTCTACCAACCTTGCCCCTCAGTAAAGACAGTAACATCTTGTATTCATTCCGTGGTACCACAGGACTCCGCAGAACAGCAATGACAGCTCACCCTACTTCGCCAACCATTCTGAAGTTCGACGGTATCCGCAGCACCAAAATCATACTTTATGTGTTAACTGGGTTAACCTCATTCAGAATGATACTAAATAAAAGAAAACAGTTCGGAATTATGACCGAAACTATTATACTCAATCAATTCAGGTATGTAATGGACATTAAGGTAATGATAACACGACATAATAATACCATCTAAGTGTAATACTAATCATTGTATAAAAACTAACAGTGCCAATAATCATGACTGTTTTTATTTCAGCGCGGCCCCGATGAGGCTACTGGCACAGCAAAACATAAATACCTACAACTAACGAATACGAATAATCAACTATGAACAGAACAAGGCATAAAAGAGAACGAAGGAAGAATAGCGACAGCGGTGAACACTCGGAACGACAAGCACTGCAGATAATAGATAAACTCGATACTGGACACTAGATACGTGGCTACCAGAATATTGTGAAGAGAGCATTACCTTATTTTAGGTGAACCAACAAATGAGTCGAGTGGAAAGGACGTCGTGGGAATACTATATCGACCATATATCCTTTTCTAAATATAATAAAGTACCCATATTCTAGCTTGTGCCTTATTTATATTATAGGAATTGATTAACGTTCGAAATGAAACGTTACAATAGTAAAAATATCTAATTACAATTTCGGACCGATGAATGAAGAGTCATTTAATGAACGATTATTCGAATCTTTGTGAAGAAGCATCAATTACTACCCGACAACAGGATCTCCATGGCCTCATACCCTTGTAGCTGATTTCAACTTGGTCCTGGGCCACCACACAACCGTCGCGTATGATATCACCAATATGTACAGGACTTTTGGCTGGAGTACTCATCTTGTTCCGAAGGTCCTTCTGCACACCCAATAAGTGCATAATAAAGAATCTCCATTTGTCAAGTATTTAATTCATTTTCAAAAAATATGAATTTATGAATTATATAATGGGCGTGTACACCTTAGTAGAACTTTTAATTCAAACCATGTTTATAGTTATCATTTTATACATAAATAATGATTGACGACATAATTCGATCGAAGAATTAACTGGAATGTTTTATTTTTGGCCATAAATAATAGTACCTTCTGAAAACGGACCCTCTTATGACGTAGAAACCTTATCTCGCTATAGTTGAAAGAAAATACCAAACACGCGACAGAGACTGAGGCAACTGATATATTAATTCTTTCAAATGTGATCTCGCGCTAATTCACTCTGTCAGAAATCATGAATGATTCATCTCTGTCTGGAATAGTCTTGTTTCAGTATTAGGGGTTTGACGTCACATCATCGCCTCGTTTTCAGAGGTCCGAAAAATCGGGGATTTCAATAATTTTTTATAAAACGTAGGGAGCTCACAGCAAGGTTTGCGGTGGTGAGCTAGTTTGGGTGAGTTCTATCGAATTATGAAATAAATTTTTTTGTGATATAAGCCCATTCTCTAAGTGCTTATAGTTTTCTTCATATGAACATATTTCCACCTCATATGCCTATCGATATAGAAACCTAGATATTTAACAAATTCTTTTGAATTCAGAATTACATCACTCGAACTTTGTACTTCTAGCTGGTTGAGATCTGGAAAATGAGAAGAGTAACAGGCTAAAGGTAAGAACCATGTTTTTTCAAAATTTATTGTTCTTTTTTTCTGATTGAAATGATCGATTACTTTCCTCATATCATTTTCATTTTAAGGTGTTCCCAGGAGTCGTCTTCATAGAAAATTGCCGTGTCGTCTCCACAGCTCATTATTACATCTCCGGAGATTCGTGCGGTGAGTAGATTATTCATGTACAGTGTGTCCCGTTTTCGATGCTTCTGCGTGATATCTCTGTTATCCTTGGAGATACAACCTTGCGGTTCTTGCGGTCCCATTCCGCTTTTTTGTGAAACTTAAGATGGTCTTAGTAGATTCTGCATATCCGTTTTCGTTTATGAGATACAGAGTGATTTTGAAAATTCATACTTTTTGTTTCTCAGCAAAAATGTCAAACTATAATCTCATTCCATAGAGAATTTTACGCAGAAATCATTTGCGCATTCAAATTTTTTTTGTTGGGGTATGGTTTTGCAGATATGACTCAAATTTTTAATTTTTTGTATGGAACACCCTGTATTTCATAAACTCATTAAATTCCCCATTTTTATCCCTTCAACATAATATATAATGTATAAATATAAAATGTTCCAAGATACTCCAGAATCACTAAAACATTGAATTTTAATAGTGAGCTATGGATTTTTTATATAGGAAACGTTTCAATTGAAGGAATATTTCTTTCGATTTCTCCACGCAGAGGACAAACACAATACCAACACTAACTAATGAAACGCAAAACTTAGGTACCTGATAGCAACAAATGAATAGTAATAAAAAGTTAATAATATAGAATATGCACCCGATTGATTATTTAATAAAACAATTTATTTTATATGAAAATATGCACATAATATCATTCTGAATATTTAACAGAAAACGACTACTTTTTGGCTATTTGCCACGTCGAACATTGAATTATATCTGTTGAATATCCAAGCTCATCAAGATCAGAGTTCATACAAGTAAAATCCTCCTATACATTCCAATTTTCATTTCAATACTGAATATATAGGTGAGTTATATTTTCATTTCATAATGCGAAATCTGTTCGTAAATTTACCATCGATAAAACCAAATTGTTTTTTAAAAGTTCATTCAAATATTTTCGCGATGGTACTGATCAGACTTATTGGCCGGTAGTCAAGAATTTCATCAGTTTTTCCTTTTTTCAATGGAGGTCTTATAATTCCAAGTTGGAGAGCTTTGGGCCATGTTCCCTCCTCGATACTTCCATTGATTAGAAATGTAAGAGGTTCAGATAATTCATTACTAATTTCTTTGAGTAGTTTTGCCTTGAGCTTCATTATCTTTCAACTCAAGTATTTTCCAAACCAATTCCTTTTTTATTACAGGGTACCTACTGATATTGTCTGCGAGCTTTTTACCTAATAATGTGTAATGCTCATTGAATGTGTTTGATATCAGTCGATCAGTAATGGTTGCATTCTCATGTTGTATCTGATTTATTGTATCGTGTTTTACAGCAGAATTCCAAATTGTTTTGCTGTTTCTTTCACGTTTTATCGAATAACTTCAAAGTTATAAATTGTATCCGTATAGGCACTGGATATGTGCTATATTCGCCTTTTTACTTTTACATGTACCAATATCTAATAATCTAATTGCATTGTATTTCAGTCTAATTTGAATTTTCAAGTCGGGCAAAGTCACCCAGCAGAAGTTAGTCTTTGCCCACCTAGTTGAAATCCTAGATAATTTCATTAGAATGCATTCTACGGCATATTCATAGCATGCCAATGGTGACTTTGCCCGCCTCTATACATAAAAAAGTTTTGTTAAAGAAGTTTTGTATCTAAAGCAAATAAAAATTATACATATTCAGTACAAAATATATTTATTGCTTCACATATGGGTAAGATTAGAACTAAAAGGAAAATGTAAAAAAATAAGGGTAAGATTAAAACTAAAAGGAACATTCTGTTTCAACTATTAAAATGTAAAAAAAATATCACGAATTTCAACTGAGAGGAACATTGTTGCGTTAAATAAAGCACATGCTTCTTCATGACTTCGAAGGCGATCGCCGTAGCCTACCATCATTAGAATTTCTATCCTTTCTCTTTCGGTTAAACGAGCCATAATAATAAAACTGTGGTGACACTAATTGTGCGACTGACACTGACAAACCGTTGTTTTAGTAAAACAATTGCAAAAATTCATAAGAACAAATGTTCTTACTAGATAAGTTCAAGTTTGACCTCTATTTATAATTGACAGTTTGACGTGTTTTTGCATATTTTTCAAAAGTTATCGTTGTACGTTTCATGAATTTTGTGCATTACTTTATCATAACCCTGTATATATATATATAGAAGAAAGGGAAGTCGTTGCTGACACGTTAGAGATAAAACGAGCTTGCTAGTGGGTATTGCATCAAAGTGAAGGTGAACTCATTACAGTTTGTCCAAGTTTTCGGAAATGTATATTTCCATCTTCGGGGCTACTGCAATAGATTTTTCATGTGTACAATGAGCAATATCGGCGAATCTTGCTAAGGAATACGCCCTCTACCGTTTTCTAATATAACTAACGTATGAGCCATTGATTGCTTTGTTTACATCAGTTTGCATGTGTTTTATATGAGAAGTTGTAGTGTTTAAATCGTCTATAATTTTGTTTGAAAAATTTTAAAAACGTTAAAAAACATTAATCACTATTCTTGTGTACCCCATTGTTCGTCTGAGCAAAAAAACCCGAATACAGCTTTCATACCTTTCCAAAATCAGGACAACCCTAAGTTGTATTTGATCCATAGGAGAAAGATGTGAATTTATAACTTGAAGATTGGAAAAAATGAATCTGAGCATATTATGAGAGATTATTCTTTTCACTTTACTGAAAATTGACTCGTATGTTTCCATATAATATGTATATGTCTATTGTGAATATAATACTTCTTGGAGTAATAATAAAAAGCATACAAATTTTCAACTGATTATATATTTCATCATAATACTACTCATGAACATTAAAATTCATAAACAGTAAAGAATTTTTCCAACTAGAACCCTGGGTTTTACATGAAACATGTAACAGTTTATTAATATAATTTTCTCTGATAACATAACATGTTCTTCAAGAACTCAAAATCGAATTTTATCAATAACCAGAATAAATTCAGAATAATGTAATTGAAAGATGAATTCATAACCAAAAATGTATTGTTTGAATTGAAAGTAGAGCCATCCCCAATTGTATCTGCCCATAATAATTATGTAGCTTCTTCAACTACCATTTCCTTGTACCAGTTTTTGTATCAAGAATATAAATAGAGGTATTTGATTACTATTTGTTGTGAAAAGTAAGTAAAAAAGTTATATAACTTTACCTACGAAAGAATATTTTATTCCCAAAAGGTAGGTACTTCCTTTCAAAAATATTATGCTATCAGGGCAATATCCCAGCCATCTATTTGAATTGGAGAACACCATCCCATACAGGTTGAATCATGGGAATTCTTACAGCTTATGTATGATGGCACATATAAATGTCAACTAGAGGTAGGTAGGTTATCTACTGTTGAACAGATATTATCTTATCCTCAATCGAAACATAATGAACCACTGGAAAACACGAAGTTCAAAAATACACAAATAATGAAGCTAAACGTTTGAAATATCAAAACGAAATGAACATAAACACCATTACTGAACAATGTAAACAATCTGCCAATAGTGCCAATGGCCCATAGAGTAGTACCGACATTCGCCGTTCTGGCGCTACGATCATAATCTCAGTCGCCTATAATGAAATGTTCAAATGGTACTCAATTTTCAAATTTCCGTTTAACATGATCAGGTGAATTACAATAACGTAGTATTACAGGAAACAGTCAAGTTCGATACCTAAGAAACGAATGAGGTGCGAAATATTGATATGAATTAACGAAGTTGTTATTATGCAGCTGATTTCCATATTCAGTCAATTTTTTGATTGTGTCCTCTAGGTGTATGTAGAGACTGTTGAACTTGTCAACGTTGTTAGGATATCAATCTGTATAGTTTGTTTAATAACTTGATGACAAGGTGTCAGAATATTTTTTAATAAAAGTTCAACTAAAAGTGTCTCCTTACTTTTCTTCACTCTGCAACAATGGTTATGGGCCCAGAATACTCAGTTTAAGATTATAAGGAAAACTGATTAATTTGAAGCAGAGTAATATGTCTACTTCACTCATGCAGTTAGAGAAGTTGGGCAAATTAAATTACGATACCTGGAAATTACAGATAAAAGCATTCCTGATAAAGAATGATTACTGGAATTATGTAAACGGTAAAACTACAAGACCAAATGACGCTGAACAAGCGGAGATATGGGACAAGTTGGACCACAAAGCCAGAGCAGATATCATTTTATCAATGCAGTCTTCCAAACAGTGCCTGATAAAACATTGCAAGACTTCAAATGCGGTATGGTTAAACTCAGGGAAGTATTTGAATCGGAATGGCCAGCAAGAAAAGCAACTCTCCTGGAACAAATACTTTTCGCAAAAATGTCAGAAGAAGATAACATGATGAAGGAAATGGGAATAGATATCGTAGATGATCTACTATCAATCTTGATTCTTTATAGCATACCAGACAATTATGAAAATTTTCGCTGTGCTATAGAGACCAGAGATGAGTTACCTAAACCAGAATCTTTGAAGATCAAGCTTATCGATGAGTTCAATTCAAGGAAGAGCAAAGAAGATAAAAATCAACAATGGTCACCAAGGTGAAGAAGACAATAGTCATCAAACGGTAGAACATATTCCAAAGAATACAAATTCAGTTTTCAGAAGGGGACCAGGAAAACCTTCAATCGTGCGAGATGGTTCAAAAGGAAGACCTAGAAAGCATTTCAAGGTGGTAGAAGTTAAACCAGAGTCAGCAACATAGAAGAAAACAGTAGTCCAAGCATAGAAGAAGCTTCAAGTAGTGATTACGCAGGAGATTGGAAGAAAGCTATGAAAACAGAGTTTGATTCTTTGGTGACAAGTAACTGCTTGTCTCTTGTGAACCGTCCTGAAAATAAAAAAGTCATCGGGTGCAACTGGGTGCTGAGAACGAAATATAAAGCTGATGGGGAAGTAGAACGTCGTAAAGCAGGTCTTGTATAGCAAAAGGGTATACAATGAAATATCTTCACCAGTGGCGAGGCAAAGTTCTGTACGTGCAGTTATAGCCTTAGCAGCTGAATTTAGTCTAACCCTGTATCAGATGGACGTAGTAATGGCATTCATCAATGTCGATTTGGATGAAACAATTTATATGCAACAGGCAGAAGGGTTCGAAACGCCAGCAGAAGAAGATAAAGTATATTTACTGAAGAAATCATTGTATGGATTGAAACAATCTGGGCGTCAGTGGTACACGAAGCTGGCTCATTATCTTCAGTCGATTGGATTGAGGCCGCTGAATGCTGATAAATGTATATACATCTTGAGGAAAGAACAAATACTCCTTATGATGGCTGTTTATGTTGATGGTTTGATTATAGCAACAAATTCAGAAGATATGTGTTCTGAATTGAAAAATAATCTCAATTCCAAATTTCAAATGAAGGATTTGGGATTATTGCATTATTGTTTGGGTATATAGAATTCCGTCAGCATTTACCAACAAAAGCTGTCTTCATAAATCAATACAAGGTGTAACGAAGTTACATTTATTTATTTTCAGTTGATCATTTCTTTCGTAATTACTTTCATTTTCATTTATTCATTCCATACGTTTTCTGTAAAAGTTCAGAGCGGCTGATGAATAATTAAATAAAACCGGGCTAGATACTTTTTGCAAATTTGATTTGATTTATTTATTAATTAATTCCGCGGATATTAGATTCAAAACGCTCACACATATGATATGGCTTCGCATTCGATACGGCAATGCTCGCGCAGCGCGCTTCCCTCTCTCGGTCAAGAGTGGAGGCACGCGCTACGAAATGGAATCGCGAAGGCAGGAGTTAGGCAGTTCACGCCGAGATCGACTGCAGAGCGCTTGGGCCGCATTAGAATACCGATACCGAGGAGAGGGAGATACCGAGAGGATACGAGAGGAACCGAACAGACCGGAGTCGATTGGATTGAGGCCGCTGAATGCTGATAAATGTATATACATCTTGAGGAAAGAACAAATACTCCTTATGATGGCTGTTTATGTTGATGGTTTGATTATAGCAACAAATTCAGAAGATATGTGTTCTGAATTGAAAAATAATCTCAATTCCAAATTTCAAATGAAGGATTTGGGATTATTGCATTATTGTTTGGGTATATAGAATTCCGTCAGCATTTACCAACAAAAGCTGTCTTCATAAATCAATACAAGGTGTAACGAAGTTACATTTATTTATTTTCAGTTGATCATTTCTTTCGTAATTACTTTCATTTTCATTTATTCATTCCATTCGTTTTCTGTAAAAGTTCAGAGCGGCTGATGAATAATTAAATAAAACCGGGCTAGATACTTTTTGCAAATTTGATTTGATTTATTTATTAATTAATTCCGCGGATATTAGATTCAAAACGCTCACACATATGATATGGCTTCGTATTCGATACGGCAATGCTCGCGCAGCGCGCTTCCCTCTCTCGGTCAAGAGTGGAGGCACGCGCTACGAAATGTAATCGCGAAGGCAGGAGTTAGGCAGTTCACGCCGAGATCGACTGCAGAGCGCTTGGGCCGCATTAGAAAACCGATACCGAGGAGAGGGAGATACCGAGAGGATACGAGAGGAACCGAACAGACCGGAGCTACCAGAGCCTGTATCATTGGCAAGTCAGTCAACAGCCAGACACCGACCGGAGAAGACCGCAGTACAACCGAACACCGAAGACCGAGCTGCATAGCAAGCAAGCACTTGGGTGAGAGTACTGAGATATACGATATTATAAATATAAAGTATTGCATTATATATAATTATATTATTAGTTAGTGTTTTCTTGGTAGAATATGTCGAGCTCTCTTACTATTCAAGAACGGTGACTCACCGACTTGAAGAGTGGAAAGCTGCTTAGCTGAAGTGTACCTTCCTGTGAAAACGGTGACTCATCGAGTCACAGTGGGGTGCATTGAATTCTTCACGAAAACGGTGACTCATCGAGTCGTGAAGTATTCCCCAGCATAGCGAACCTGTCCCCTGGTGACTCATCAAGGGAGAGGTTACTGCTCACAGTGAATTTCGGGATAACAAAGGTGACTCATCTAGTTATCCATAAATTCATAGGATGCACTATAGTAGTTTGCTTTGCTTGGTGTTGAGCTTTTTACTAGATCTGCTTGCTTTTCTCGCTTGTTCTCACTAGTTTTTGAGCTGGAATGTACTATCTGCTAAGTCGATGCTCACTGCCGGCATCCGATCTTTATTTAATAATAATAATAATAATAATGTCTTTATTCACCATTTCCATACATACCATTTCAAAATATATACATATATATATACAAAAGAAGTGAATAAAGTGAGGAACTCATTTAAGTTCACTTAAGAACTTGTCTATGAGTATCGCTTCTTCTTTGTTCGTTCAAATGTATTGAAAATTTCCTAAGACTTGGTGACATAATATATATAAGAAACAAGCAATATGAATAGCATACAATACAATAAGATACAATACAATAAGATACAATGCAATAGGTTACAATGCAATAGGATACAATACAATAAAATAAAATATAATCGGTAACAATGAAGTAAAAGTATAATATATATAGATAATAATTGAACAAATTTGTAATAAATATTAATGTGCAGGTGGAATTGACTACAAATAGGGCGTAAATGAGATCATCGATCCATTATATTCATAAATATAGCTTTGTCAGCGCCGAGGATCCATATTTTCAATTTCTTTTTGAATAGTATTTTCGAATTTAGTCTTTTCAGTTCATCCGGTATGATATTGAGCAATCGGGGGGCAAGGTAAGAAAAACACCTTTGACCAATCGACTTTTGCGCT
The DNA here is from genome assembly GCA_918026855.4 of Phaedon cochleariae. Classification (NCBI taxonomy): domain Eukaryota; kingdom Metazoa; phylum Arthropoda; class Insecta; order Coleoptera; family Chrysomelidae; genus Phaedon; species Phaedon cochleariae. The sequence goes on along the minus strand of OU896707.1, from coordinate 33,932,025 downwards.
CTTGGTAGGAACTTAGTGGTTTTTGTATTATTTCTGGTGGGATAATTGTGGTTTATCGCAGTGACGTATGCTTTATTACCAGATACAAATTGAATTATGGTCTTGAAAAATAGTTGCCTCATATCTAACAATTTGGATTCGGAATAGAGCATTTCACTTGGGTAAGTTTTCGGTTTGCGTAAAATAATTTTGATGAACCATTTTTGGAGGATTTCTAGTGGTTTTAGATGACACTTCAGGACTCCTCCCCAACCGATAATACCATAGTGCATGATAGATTCAACAAGTGCGTGGTACAGAGTTTTGAGATGTTTAAATCCGAGAAACTTCTCGAATTGCCAAAATCTATAAATTAGTCCCCGAATTTTTGTGACGACACTTCTTACGTGTACATCCCACCTGAGGAACGAGTCAATATGAATGCCGAGATACTTGACAGATTTCTCCAGAGGAATTGTATCGTTCCTTAAGTTGAGGACATCGTAAGTTGGAAGATTACATTCATATGATGTGAATGGAATAACTTTGGTTTTTTTAACATTCACTGTTAGGACATTACAATCAAACCACTTGAATATATTCTCCATGTCAGTTTCGGCTGTTTTCCGGACTTCATCCCACGAGTTACCATTATATATCAATACTGTATCATCAGCAAAGGATATGACGGTTCCAGCATGCTGTTCTGTAAGTAGTTCATTGATATATATTATGAATAGTACAGGACCTAAAACAGTTCCTTGTGGAACACCATATGTTATTGTCCTTTCAGAGCTCACTTCATCATGTATTTGGACGCACTGTTTTCGATTTGTCAGAAAGTTTTTCAAGATGTTAAGGGTCATTCCGCGAAATCCTAGACGTTCCAGTTTTTCAAGCATCCGTTTGTGACACACCGTATCGAAAGCTTTAGCTAGATCGACAAATACACCCAAGCAAGCTTTTTTTCTATCGATTGACTGATTTATACAATGGGTTACTGCAGCAATAGCATCCTGGGTGGATAATTTATCTCGAAAGCCAAATTGTGTTGATGCAATTATATTGAATTTGTCCAAATAGTTTACCAGGCGACATTTAAAAATTTTCTCGAAGATTTTAGAAATCGAAGATGTTAGAGATATTGGTCTGTAATTGTTAATTTTTCTCTTGTCGCCACTTTTGAAAATTGGTCTGATTATTGCGTTTTTAAATTGGGTGGGTACAATACCTGATGAGAAGCATTTATTAATTATGAATGAGAGAGGTGTTGATATATACTCCGCAATAAGTTTCATAGTATCGTTGGTTATTTTATCAGGACCAGGCGCTTTATTAGACTTCAGTTCTGTTATTATTTTTCTCACTTCTGTTGGATTTGTTTCTATAAGGTACATAGATTGTGGTGCTCTATAGCTGTTGGTTCCGATATTTCCTTGCGAGTTCAATTTATTTGCCAGGTTCATGCCGACATTCGAAAAATATTCATTGAACTGCTCCGCGATATTTTTAGTGCCTGAGACAAGATTACCATTTTCCTGTTCAATATTATCGAAAGTCTGAGATTTGGGTTTATTACCTATGTATTCTCTAACTGTTTTCCACATTCCTTTAGAGTTTCCCGAATTTTGTTCTATTTTCTTTTTGTAAAATTGATATTTAGTTTTCTTCAATAGCAGGGTTAATTTATTACGGTAGCTAGAATATTCGTTTTTTAGGTTTTCGTTGTTAGGGGACTTAAGAAGCTTTTGATATAAGTGGTCTCTTTTTTTTATAGAAGTTATGATACCATTGGTGATCCATTCTTTCTTCTTAGGACTCATCCTTCTTTCTACAGTGGTTGTGGCTATATCAATAAGATGTTTTAATTTCCTTACAAAAACATTAGTAGCAGATTCTGAAGTTTCAGAGTCGTAAACATCTTGCCATTTTTCTCTTTGAGCATGTTGGAGTAGTTTATTTTCATCTTGATGTTGGTAAGTGGAATGGTTTTCTAGAGGCTTTTTGATAATATTTTCACCAACATTAGCGCATATGAGTAATGAATAATGGTCGGTTATGTTGGTTTTTATGACAGCTGATATTATGTCTCTAGAATATTCTTCACTTCTTATCTTCGCAAAGGCGTGATCTATACAAGTTGATGATGTTGGTGTAACCCGCGTAGGACAGTTCACGAGGGATACAAATCCTGTTTCTGAAAGCAAATTTTTGTATTCTTCTGTGAGTTCATCAGTATTCACAGTCAGATCAATATTCGTATCGCCTATAACATAGAATTGTTCATATCCCGCTGATGAATTATTGAGAAAGAGTTCTAAGTCTTCATTAAATGTTTGTATTCCGGTCGACGGTGACCGATAAACTGATAGTATTCCGATTTTGTAAGTACCTATTTTGAATTTTGTCAAAAGGGCGAGTGATTCACCTAGAGCTATCTGTTCCGTCTGAAAAATTATTTCACTCCTTATATAGATCAATACACCGTCACTTTTATTCAGGGGACTACCATTGTAGATGGTCTCGTACCCGTGAATACTGAAAAGGCTTACATCATTAATTTTCCAGGTTTCAGATATAATTATGCAATTGATGGGCGTTTCGAATTGTGAAATGTATGCCTGCAGCTCATCAAAATTTTTTCCAATGCTACGTATATTTGTATGAAATATTGTTAATGACCGTTCACTGTTGCATATGATTTTTGGACCCTCGGAACTTTCAGCTTCCAATGTATTTATATGATTCACCTTGTAGTCTCTGATATACTCATCCATTTTGACAGATTACTTAGCTAATTAGTATTTCAGTAACAATTTTATTTGCTTTTTTTTTTTTTTATAAAAACAATGCGAATTCATGAAATATAAGGGACAAAGAAATTAGAATCATCATTGGTGGAATTTCTTGTTTGTTTTAGTGTTTGCTTGGCTTGCTGCTCTTGTCTTCACTTTATCGGCGTTTTGGTAGGTTATATAATTTTGAGGTTGTTTATTCCTGTTGATTCCAAGAGGTACACTGCTTTTGGGAGTGGCTGTATCCGGTTTCTTTCTCTCTTCCGAAGTAGTTTCTTCCTCGGACACTTCGAGGGGAGGTGGTTGGCTAGGTGTTGTTGGAGCGCTACTTATTTTTCTGGCTTCCTGGTATCCTTCCTCACTTTCTTCCGCTTCCAAAAGTTGATTCGCTGAAAATTCTACACCATCAACTACTAGTCTGTTTCCTTTAATGAATGATGTCTTATTCGGATTCTGTCTCTGAGTATGAAGATGCTTTTTCAGGACACGATTCATCTTGAGAGGGTCACTCCGGTTTGATTTTGATAATAACTAGAGCGACGGAACGCGTGGGTTGGGATTTTAAGGGTTTTAACTGATTAGGATGAATTATTGTAAATAGATATGTAAATAAATGTACAAACTTGTTGAGTGATTTGGAATAAATTGAATTGTTAGATCAAAACGTTATTTTATTCAGAGCAGCGTGTAATCCGGGATAAGGGAAGTTAATTGAATTAGTAGTGTCATTGTAACACATAATGAATCATAGAACCCTGGATTACCGATTCTTCGCTGGAAGCTGCCCGGTGTAAAGTGGACCTACCACTATAATATAGGTGGCGCCCGAGTTATTTCTTTGGATATTTAAACAACCCGAACTGAAGTGCCAAATAACCTATCTCCAGGTAGATATCGTTACAAAGTACAAATCAGATATTCTGAAGAAGTATATGATGACAGGATGCAAGTATGTCCATACCCCGATTGATACAAATATGAAACTGACAAAAGAAATGGAACCTTAAACAGAAGAGGAAGTCGAAGAAATGAAAAATGTACCGTATAGACAAGCTGTAGGATCTATTCTATACTTGGCCGTCTCAACACGACCAGATATCAGTTATGCTGTTAGTGTACTGAGCCAATACAATGACAACCCAGGAAAACAACACTGGATAGCTTTGAAATGAGTACTCAGATATCTGAATAAAACTAAAACTCATGGACTGTATTTCAAGAAGTCCGGAATTCACATCACAGGATTCGTAGATGCAGACTGGGGAGGATATTCAGCCAATCGCAGGTCATTCATTTCATGGGAAGCAAGAAAACAAAAGTCAATAACACTGTCAAGTACGGAAGCAGAATATGTTACACTATCTGAAGCTGCGAAGGAGACAGTATATCTTAGGAATTTCTTCAGAGAAATTGGAACCTTAGAAGATCATATTCCGACTATTATCGACTGTGATAATCAAGGTGCACAGAAATCGATGCGAAATCCCATATATCATTCTCGCACTAAACATATAGATATTCGTCACCATTATGTGAGAGAGGTGTACGAAAATAAAGAGATGGATGTGAAATATTTGCCAACTAACCATATGCCTGCTGATATATTCACGGAAGGACTACCTGCTGAAAAATTCGAGAAACATTTGGAGAAAATTGGCATTTTTGAAGATATTGGAGATAACACACGTTGAGAGGGCGTGTTGATCTTATAAACGTTATAATGATATCAATTTGTATATATATTCTTGGAAATATTAGTGGGATGCAGTCTGGACCAATGAATTAATTAAATTTCTTCGTTATTTGTCGAGCTTTCGAAAATTTGTATTTTCTTTATCAAGACTAACTGAAAACATCGAATGGAACAATAATATTAAAATATAAATGTACATCAATTGAAATTGGTATACTTACAAACATGAAATTCTATATAAAATTAGCACAAAAAGGAAACATAGGTGTATAAATAAAATGAAATGATTTGACAAAAAAATGTCATAGATGATGGTTGACTTGATGACAAGGTGTCAGAATATGTTTTAATAAAAGTTCAACTGGAAGTTTCTCCTTACTTTTCTTCACTCTGCAACAGAGACGATTCATCACATGGATGAATGAAATGTTCATCTTATAGGTACCAAACGTCTTGACCAGAGCGTTTGCCCACTGGACATCGGAAGGACAAATATGTTCTTTTAGGGACGCGTATTTTAACGTTTTTTAATCTGTCAGAATAGCATGTATGTACCTTACACCACTCGTGAGATATATGGATGGTTTCCACTCTCGTTACCACTCTGTATATGTATTTCAATGAATTATGTTTAGGATTATGTTCATCTCTCGCACTGGACTCTATATTTTTGATCAAGTTTCTATTTGGTAGGTATCTCAAAAATTAGTTGGGGTATTTCAGTAATTTCAATATCTCGATAATACCAAATAAGGGAAGTGTTGAATTTCGTGCAAGATAATTTATTCAAATTTATATTCGTAGCAGAGCGGTTTCGACCGTTGAGTCATCAGTGCATACCTGTAAGTAAGAAATTCAAATTGAAAATTCGAAAAAATTGTCCGAACAAATTTTTTTGGAAAAAATTTTTTGAAATTTTTTTGAAAATCTGTTCGATTTTATGATAATGTCTTTTTCAAAATCAAGAGTTCATCAACAAGTAACACGTCAGCAATATATTTTTACCTTTTTTCAATATTGAATAAATTTCCAAAAAATTTTTCAAAATAATTTCTACAAAAAAAAAATTTCGGAAAATTTTACTCACAGGCATGCTCTGATGATGACTTAACAGTTGAGAGCGCTCTGCTACGAATATAAATTTGAATAAATTATCTTACACGAAATACAAAACCCCTTCTTTGGTATATATACACGTGCACACAGCCCAGCAACCTTCATCTCGATAATACTTTGGGGTTCAAAATGCATGCAGGGGCAGGATGTTGAACTTATTAAAATACACCAATTCACCAAAATTCGATCTTGTTACAGTCACAAAAGGAATTATGTTATCGTTATAGACTTAGCGCCATCGTCTACCAAATAGACAGAAAAAAACGCTACACAACCTGAAAATGTGACTGGAGTCCCTTCGATTGACGAGAGATTGGCGAGACTGATCGATTGCGCGATCATAGCACCAGATTTGTATCAACAAATAGTAGCATTTTCAATTATAAATAACTCCGTTATTCTGCAACTTTTATATGGGTGACTTTTGATTAGATGATTTATTTTGATGGGTTCTACTTCCTGAAATGATATGCCTCACATTTGGAATCATCCTCTATATTATGATGTCTGAACATTTCTTCTCTACTATACTGGACATTTTCTAGGTTAGACTATTGAAGCTGAAAAATCCCTGGTCTCATCTCAGATGGCGTGGTAACTATTCTGAACTAGACACGAGTCATTGGACCCCCGAACTCCAGCAAAGACTCAACTATGATCCAAATAGTGCTGCTCAATTCGATAATGGGGTCTTTTGGATAGATTATGATAGCGTATGCAGATTTTTTGATGTGTTCTATATGAATTGGAATCCAAAGTTATTCAAATACACTTATTGCATTCATCAGTGAGTATAGATTGATATTATATGACAACTAACAATAGGGTGTAGAATTAAGTTCGGATCGATATGGTTTGGATACCTCATTCAGCTAGATTGTCATTTTGATCAACTAATCAGAAAAGTAGTTATCGCCCCTGGCGCTTAGTAGTTGTCCAATTTCAAAGATGGGCCAATACTGTGAAAACAAGTAATACATTATCAAGAATTGAATACTTGAGTAGAGAGTAGAGAGAATATTTCCAGAGTACTCAAGCAGGTTACGAAGTTACTGAAATTTAAATTATATCCGGGTGAAACCTATACTGTATGAAGTAGTAGAATAACTTCCAGTCATCTCCACAGTTTTTCTACTACCTTATTCATTTTCTCCACTTTGAAATACCATGAACTTCTACTATAGAATATACTGTGTGTCAGATTGTTAGTAGGGAAACTCAATAAGCGATCAAAATCGTGAAAATTAAAGATGAGTTCATGTAAACTTGTATAGTTTGGAGCTTCGTTTTTGAGATACAATGTGTTGAAGTTTTTTGATAAAACATTGTAGACTATACCACGAGTCAAAAATGGGAGCTATTATTCTCTAGGAATATAATCAGAATCAGTATCATTCAGAGAGAATAATATAGCCATCATTGCGAGTAGTATACTCTACTTATTTATTTGTAGCTAATTCATTCATTTCAGATTTTGAATACTAAACTCCTTCATTTTCATCTATCTCAATACAAATACACAAACACTACGCGGATTCTAGGTATGCAAATGACACATTTGTCTAAGTGTAGGTACTTATTATCATCACATCAGTTATCATGAAAAATCCATTCAAAAAGTTTTATATATATATTTAAGCATAACATAATATATAATAAAATAGATAATTGATTTCCACTTCATTCACTCCACAAGTGAGCTGGGGCAGAAGGAACGGCTGGGGCACATACTAGGCTGCACGTACTGGAGCAAACATGTGCAAGTGGGGCAGAATATACCTTCAGTACTGGGGCAGAGTATACAATCTCTACTGGGGCAGAGTGTGTAGCTGGAGCTAGGTAAACTGGAGTTTCATGCTTCTTCACGACTGTGTTGAACATGTCGTGGTTATCAGCGGAATAGTTGACTTTACGAAGGGTGCTATCGGGATTAGCTACGGAGCAGTAGCTCTTCATAGAGTCAACATCACGTTGTTTGTATTTGGGGTGACATTTCCTTTTCTCTCGCCTTGCCCTCTTTTGGGCACTCTAAAGCTAAGAATTAGTCACTGACTATCTTATATCCGTCTCATATAGTATAGTTTTTGGAGGAAAACAAATTACGACCTGATATGAATCCAAATCGTAATGTAACTTCATAAATGAAATATCAATATCACTCAACTCAATAGCCATAATGAGTGTAGTTGTAGTTTAGTGTGTAGTGATAATAAATAGAAAATGGCAAATAATGTTATAACGTCAACACCCTGAATCTCGAAAACTGAGCTTCAAAACATGCATACAAGTTTGTATGAATTCTTCTTTAGATTTTTGCGAGTACTAAAAGGACGCCAACAGGTGGAAGATAGCTTACACCATCGCCCGGTGCGATACCACCACATCAACCCTAGGCACTGTGAAATGGGTATACTTACCCGTGTCTAAGTACCTGGTTGATGATTCCGGCCAACCCAATTCAATTTCCTTTTCCTTCCACGCCAACCTTCCTTCACGATACAGAAAAAGCGATGATAAACTCTCCTAAAATAAAATTATCCGGAAATAAAATACCTCTTCATTCGGATATTTGGCGAGAGGTGCTAGAGGGGGTTCACCATCGGCTGAAAAAGTCCTCAAGATAGACCTACGTAAGATAGCTAAAGTCAAACCAATCCCCAAAAAAGGGAACGAAAACCTGCCCAACAACTACAGGTCTATTGCCCTGTAATCAGTAATCTCCAAAGGGATGAAGAAAGCCATCAACATTGAGCTCATCAAATATCTGGAAAGCTCAGGAATCATCAATGATAAATAATATGACTTTCGTCACCGAAGAACAACAGGAGATATACAGGGTGATTCACGAGCCACTGTACATACTTATGGTGTACATAGGACATACCTCTGCAATTAAATAATGAATATTTATATTGGTCAATTCGACGTAATTACTAAGATACAGGGTCATTTTTCATTTTTGGCCAAAATTGATTCACTCTGTATCTTTTCAGTCGTTTGATCAAATTTCCTCAAATTCTATACACTCAGTCTACTAATTAATGTCAACTTTCAGGAGTAGAAAGGGTTGCCAAATTCCAGGCCCGGACTTGGAAAATTTGAATTTGTCGTCTCTTACAGATAGGACACCCTGTACATTGGAATTTTCAATATCTGCTCATTATTCCTGAAACTACATAGATTGATGAACAGAAAAATGTTAATAACACGTTTGGCACATTTGAAGTATGTTTTAAATAAAATATTGCTTTTCGAGAAACATTCCATTTGTTTATTTCATCTCTTGAAAATTTATAAAAAAATTGAATTATATTTTCAAAATGCATTCCACCAGCATCCCTGCACTTTTGTGCTCGCTCAAATGAATTTTAAGTTACATTTAAAACCATTTCTGGACTACATAAAATAACATTTAACATAATTATCTGATTTTCTATCAGTAGGCCATGTTAATATCCCCTCTATCATTTGACAGAGATGGTCCATTGTTTTAAGAATTGTCACAAAGTATCTGTCAATCAGTTGATGTTAAGCCGAATTGCTGTTTTATTAATAATACTAGTTTGGTTCAACAAATTAACAAAATGCCACTGTTTACTAATGCTGAATATGCAGACATTACTTATGTGTACGGATTTTGCGATGGTAATGGAAGAGCGGCAGCACAAGAGTACGGAAGACGTTTTCCTGGCAGGAGAATCCCAAACCATCAAACATTTTCCTCAACTTATAACATTTTACGAGAGACTGGTAAATTTCCTCCGATCGATATTCGTGTTGAGAGAAATGTTCAACATAACGGGCGTCAAGAAGAAAATATTCTTGACATTGTACGTGAAAATGCAAAAACAAGTACAAGGCGAATAAGTGCACAGTTAGTTCTGCCGCAAACTCGTGTATGGCGAGTACTTAATAACGAAAATTTATATCCTTTTCACATCCAGCAGGTACAACGGTTGGAAGAAGGTGACCAAATACCCAGGCTTGCATTTTCCCGGTGGATCACAAGCCACAGAAGGATTGTTTTTCGTACATTATTTACCGATGAAGCCCAGTTTACACAAGACGGTATTTTTAATACAAGAAATTCTCATGTGTGGGCAAATGAAAATCTGCACACAGTAAGACAAGCCCATTCCCAACATAAATTTTCAATCAATGTTTGGTGTGGTTTGATAAATGATTCGTTGATCGGACCTCATGTATTTCCTCAAAGGTTAACGAGCCTCGTTTATTTGGATTTTCTGCAGAATATTTTGCCTGGTTTGATGGAGAACATTAATTTGAGAGGAATACATTTCCAGCATGATGGCGCTCCGCCTCATTTTGGCGTTGACGTCAGAGAACACCTTGATTATCGATTTCCAAATCGTTGGATTGGACGAGGAGGGCCACTCCCTTGGCCAGATAGGTCCCCAGATTTTAACCCTCTAGATTATTTATTGTGGGGACATTTGAAACAAAAGGTCTACAGCGATCCTATTGGAAACAGAGAGCAGTTATTGAACCGAATTGAAAATTATTGTGAAGAAATAAAAAAAAAAACCTCAAATGATTCGAAATTTAATCGGAAATGTGTTAACTCGAGCACAAAAGTGCAGGGATGCTGGTGGAATGCATTTTGAAAATATAATTTAATTTTGTATAAATTTTCAAGAGATAAAATAAATAAATGGAATGTTTCTCGAAAAGCAATATTTTCATTTTACTTGGTATTGAAATAATACGAATACTTTTATTTTATAGAAACGAGGAGAGAAAATCCCAAAGAACCAAGTAAAATGAATGTACCACCTCCTCGATTAACCTACAGACAGTATTTAAGCAATATTTTATTTAAAACATTCTTCAACTGTGCCAAACGTGTTATTAACATTTTTCTGTTCATTAATCCATGTAGTTTCAGGAATGATGAGCAGATATTGAAAATTCCAATGTACAGGATGTCCTATCTGTAAGAGACGACGAATTGAAATGTTCCAAGTCCGGGCCTGGAATTTGGCGACTCTTTGTACTCCAGAAAGTTGACATTGATTAGTAGACTAAGTGTATAAAATTTGAGGAAATTTGATCAAACGTTTGCAAAGATACAGAGTGAATCAATTTTGGCCAAAAATGAAAAATGACCCTGTATCTTAGTACACCATAAGTATGTACAGTGGCTCGTGAATCACCCTGTATTGCTAGCTTTATTGGAAAAACATGGGCGTTAGCCATATAGAAAGCATTCGACAGTGTTCGACACCAAGGACTCCTTCACATACTACCATCATATACGGCTTACCACCCCAGCTATGCCATCTCTTATAGAGCACTCTTCCAGGCAAATCGCTCCACGTGGTGGTGGACGGTGTATCGTCCGATACCATTACCACCAATTCCGGTGTTCCCCAAGGATCAATTTTGGCACCAACATTGTTCCTACTTTATATCAACGACTTGAACTTGCCCTGCCCACAGCTTTCCAGATAATAGTCTCCATACTGCGTTCTCCCTCATAATTCCAATTTTTTCCCAGGAAACTAAGAACTCACGGTGAAGGCAGGTCAATGCTATCAATGAAGATCTTGCTGAAATCACAACCTGGGGAACCAACAACATAGTCGAGTTCAACGCCACCAAAACTCAAGCCTGTATTTTCTCTAGAAGGGCGCAACTCAGTATGCCTGATATAACCATGTCTGGTACCATCATTTTCACTAAGTCCACTATATCTATGCTCGGTATGTCCATCAGCTATACTCTTTCCACCCGTCGCGGAAGCTGCTTATCAAAACAGCTTCTCATGGTCTACGACGCACAGATACGGTCTGTTCTAGAATACTGTTTCCACATATGTTGTTCAGCACCCAAACATACGCTGATGCTATCAGATTCCATCCATAGAAGAGCCATTCGCCTGGTGGGTGATGCCACACTCACTTACTCTTTGACATCATTGGATGACGCCGTAGAAAGGTTGGTGATCATTCACTTTTCCATAGATACTTCCACAGAAAATGTTCTTCAAAATCTCTGCTATCAATCCATCACTAGCAATACCAGTTAGGCGAACTCGACAAGCCCAGTCAGCACATCCTTTCGTTGTCAACCTCGAAATATGTCGAACAGAAATTTATCAGAACTTGCTTGTCTATAGAAAGGCAAACCTCTGGAATTCATTGCCTGAGGAAATATTTTCTAGAAATTATATTCTCTAAAAGTTAAAAAAATCCAATACCTATCTCCTCTCCCTATCCTCCCCAGGTACGCACGATGTTATTCGAACATTATAGGTATTGTCTTTCGTGCGCTCTAACCGATAAAAAAACTATCGCCTATCAAATTCTACCGATTGAAGTCAGAAACACTCTGTCTATAATCACTGGTGATATCAACTTCGGATAGTAAGCCGGATATATACTGAAACAGACCATCCTTATTTTCAATATACCACATTTATAAATAAAAAATAAATAAAAAGGGTGATCCACGTTTCAGTTATAACGACCGCGACAATTTTTTCGAAAGGATATATATCATCCAATTTCTGAAATCTCCATGAGAAGCTGGATTCAAAAATATATCACACAAAGGGTTTGTATACAATGCGCCCGTTGAATTCAGTGATATTGTGAAATGGGGTTGCCATAAAAAAATTCTGATGACGTAATTTCTCCAACATTCTGTAGTTATCAATTGAATTTAGAAGAATGCCTAAGTAAACATAAATTTTGGCGGTTCTGAGCGTTTTTTTCAAAAATATTTCCTTTATTTTTTAACAAATTTGTTCAACAATTCACGCAAGCACTTAATTTAACAGACGCACTGTATACAAACCCTGTATAAAACATATTTTTGAATTTTATCCACCCTTGGATATTCCAGAAATTGAATAATATATAGGGCCTTTTATTTGAAAAAAATTGTCGCGGAAGTCATAACTCAAACGTGGATCACTCTGTATATTCAATTTTCCCTTATCAATGTGCAAATTGAAAATTAAAATCGACTGTTCATGAGATTTCTCAGAAATTGACATATGGATAAAAATTGATTCATTCACTTCATTATGAGAGCACTCAAATTAAAGAACATACTGTATACCAACCCTATGTGGAATTAATTTTTGAATACAGCTTTTCATGGGAGATTTCAAAAACTGAATACTATAAAGTGTTCCATTAGAAATAATTGTCCGGGTCGTCATAACTCTCGAACGTGGATCACCGTGTATATTTAATTTAACCTCATAAATGTGGCAAATTGAAACTAGAAATAGAAACGGATAGTTCGGATGAAAATGAATTCATATTATATATATGCGTTGTGCTGCGAGGTTCATCGCATGGTCATCTGCGTACATGTACATGTGAATTGAAGTAAGTGTTGAAAAATTGAATTGGACATACATTATACGTAAGGTAACAAACCTGGAACATACTCTGTAATCATTTCCTGAATATCTAACATAGAAAAACTCAATAAACAGCAAATAACATCTATTGAAACGCAAACAAACACCTGACATTAGGCATAAAAACTTATCGCAACAGTGTGAAATAAAGGACCATATACGGCGAGAATCTACCGAACGATGACTGAAACTCATCAGGAAATAACAATTAAAGTTCTATTAGAGGAGATAATCAAAAACCGAAATGAAACAAAGAATGTAATTGAAAAACTCAGCAGGGACAACAACAAAAAAAATATTAATATATTCGGGCTGAAAGAACTGGAGGCTGAAATCAACCCATCGTATATCTGCGAACAGATCGAAAATCTCCTGAATATTAAAATCAATCCTTCTGATATAAGTGACACTTATATACTTGGCAAATCGGAAAATAGTCCAATAAAAGTCGAATTTGTTTCGTTCTCCACAAAAAAAATAGTTCTTCAGACGTGTTACAAACTCAAAGGAAAAAACATAGCAATAGCAAATGATTTGACATTTGCACAAAGACAAGAAAGCGGGACTTCGAGAGAATATCTACAAAGGGAGAAACAAAACTGAACTAACAAGTGCTACATTATAGGAAACGGACTCTTTATCAACAATACAGCTTATACCTTGGAAGAACTGGAAAGAAAAGAAGAAATATCAAGGCAAAAACCGAATAGTGCTCCCCAAACACCCAGAGTGAGCTGCGAAAATTCGGAAACCACCGATGTTTTCTATAGTGCCTCACCTGCAAAACTACACAAATATGCAAACTGTGAACCAGAAACCCCGAAACAATTAGAAAAAGCCAATATATCCAAGCCTTCAATGAATAACAAAACTACGAAAAATGACATTAGTGCCTTTTCGTCGAAGTGAAAACTCGATCAAACAAGTGAATACCTACAAGAACTTTTTTCGTTACTTTGTTCTTAGTTGCTGTTAGTTGTTGTACTCTATAACTTTTCAAATATCTGTTTTTATTTTCTCGAATTAAATTTTCAAATTATGGAACCCTACATATTAAACTTCCAAACAAATTCAGTCAAAATTTTCACCATCGAAAATGTAAAAGATTGCAAAGAAGTTCTGGAAGTTAACAAATGTCACGAGAACTTCAAAATCATTCACAATAACATTCGAAGCATTAATAAAAATATCGATGAGTTCAAAATACTCTTATCTGATATCAATGCAAGTTTCGATTGTATAGTTTTGACTGAAACCTGGAAGTTATTAGATCACAATATATATGGAATTCCAGGGTACAAAATTATATACATTCAGGGCAAATTCAATCAAAACGATGGAGTTGTAATGTTCATAAAGGAAGAATATGATTTTGAATATGAAATAGTAGAACTAGACGAACTGAACATTTTAAGAGCAGTCAGCATATTCCACAAAAAAAAATTCGTCATAAGCGGTATCTACAGATCACCGGCATCTGATATCTCAGATTTCAACAGAAAAACTTCAGAATTATTTAGATGATCAAATAACAAATATGATGACATCTGCATCAATATAGACATACTAGAGCGAAATGAACATGGTACACACTCTACGAATATGGTTATATTTCAAATCGTACATATCGGACATGGCCATCCCATTAATAATTGAAAGTAATGTAACCGATCACAAAACAACAGTATTACAAATCATGACTAATGATAAAATAGAGATAAGCACACAAAACACCGTTACACAGAATACTCAAACTATCAAAAATTGAAACAAAATCTTCAACAGGTAAAATGGGAAGCTGTGTACGCGAATCCAGATCCAAACTCCGCAATAAACGAATTTATTAGGATACTATCAACAGAAATAAGTGAATGCACCAAAAGAAGAAAACAATTGAGGAAACATCCAAAACTCGCCCCCTGGCTGACAAATGCATTATTAACTTCGTAACCAACACGGAGATCTCCTGCATAGAAGCAAAGATATCGCGAAAGAGTTCAACCTCAGATTTGTTGAAATGGGGAAAACACTCGCAGAAAAAATTATTAGATATCAAAACCAAAGAAAATCTGGAACTGTTGAATATAATAATGGGCCTGAAAGATGGAAAAACTGTTGGAAAAGACGGCATAAAATCAGAAACTATCAAAGCTGTCTCCGAATACATACTGCTTCCTCTTCAACACTTATTGAATAAACGTATAGACTTGGAAATCTGGCCTGATGTATCCAAACAGACAATTGTCATACCAGTTTTCAAGAAAGGGAACAAGACAGTAGTAACTAATTACAGACCAATTTCTCTCATCACCCATATGTCGAAGATCTTCGAAAGGTTCTTGAAAAACAGATTGACATCATTCATAACAAAGTATGGACTCATTTTCAACAACCAATATGGTTTTAAAGAAAAAACGTCAACGGAAGAGCTTCTTGCACTATCTGAAAAAATACACACATCCCTGGAAAAAGGACGTCCATGTCTGTGTGTATTCATTGACCTTTCGAAGGCCTTCGATACTGTCAGCCACCAATTGCTTATTGAGAAACTGGAGCGAGTAGGTTTGAGAGGAAAATGTGCAAATCTAAACAAAAATTACCTTCAGAATAGGAGTCAAGAAGTAACAGTATTTGACACAGTGAGTGATCTGAGAGGAATTGAATATGGCGTTCCTCAAGGAACTGTATTGGGTCCTCTTTTATTCAATTTATATGACAATGAATTATTTTCACTCGATTCTCAAGGAACTGCTATAGGATATGCCGATGACACTGCCATTTTTTACGAAGCGGAAACATGGCTTGAATTGAAACATAAGGTTGAAAACGATTTCAAGATTCTAAAAAACTGATTTGACATCAAACAATTAACAATCAACGTAGAAAAAACCTAACTTTCTACCTTTCAGTTGCAATAAGGCTGGAAATTCTCCGTTTCAACAACTCGACATGAATATCCAGGGTGGAACTTTCAAAATTGACGCTGTGAAAAATATTAAATACCTAGGAGTTTATCTAGATTTTTATATGAAGTGGGACATACATATCAATTACGTCACCCAAAAACATCGAACCATTTTATATAAATTCAAATTCCTCTATAATTTTTCACCAATAAAGTCAATGAAAATTGTATATAACTCATTAGTGAAAAGTTATCTTCGATGTGGAATCCTCTTGTGGGGTAGTGCTCTTCGAACACACATAAATCCACTTGAAGTACTACAAAAAAGGTTCTCCAAATTGATCATGAGGGAAAACACGAGATATCCCACCAAATTGTTATATAAACAATGCGAAGTCATGGATATGAGGCAACTATTTTATTATTGTGTAAATGTGAAACTGCAATTAGCCGGAGTTAATGTACGACCCACACACGATTATAACACACGTCAAAAAAACTTATCAACTCTTCCACAAGTAAAAAAATCGTTATCTCAGAGGTCATATGCATGTATTGCTAAAAAATTATATAATAGTATTCCTGATACCATCAAACGTGAAAATTCAAGAGAGAATTGAAAAAATATATTCTGGGAATAGATATATAGAAACATAGTTACCGATCTTATAGAAATGAAATCATGAAACAGCAATATGAAATATACGAATATTTTAATGTACCATATCAAAATCTTTCAATTACATTTGTTTTTTTCCTGTTTGTTTGCTGTACTCCATGTTTTGTTCTTGAGGTTTAATGAATCGATTGAAAGAAACTGATTTGGAGTCCTGATATATATTATGAATAAATATTCTCGATTACAATTATATATTCAATTGATTGAAATACATTCTTACTCAACTGACAGTTTCAGTCTACAACTATTTTTTTTCATCTATAACAAAAGTAATCATGAGCTACTGCAATTACATGAATATTGGGTGTTGCAAAATAAAAAAACACATCAACACTCCCACCGTTTGAATGTTTTGCAGTAGTCCGAAAAGTAATAATTAAGTATAATTTTCATTCTTTATTCTCCTTTTTCAGCCTTTTCACGTAAAAAGTGATATCGAAATTCAGGATTTTTAATCAAACGAATTGAGCTTTGCTTATCTATAAATAATGGAGTTGGTTCATCATTAATTTCTTTCTCTCCCATATCTTCTAGTAATTGTCGTAACCAGATAGCTTCTTTTGTAGCATCTGAAGCTGCGACATATTCGGCTTCTGTGGTAGACAGACATACACTATGTTGTCTTCTACTACACCATGTTACAGGACCATTACATAATTGGAACAGGTAGCCAGTTGTAGATCGTCTGGTTTCCAAATCGTTGGCAAAATCTGAATCAGAGTAGCCTACAACCACAGGCATTTCTTGATTATGATGTTTTATCCCATAATTGACTGTTAAAATTATATATCGGATGATGCGTTTAACAGCATTCCAATGCGTCTTTTTGGGATTCGATAAATATCGACTAGCTACTCCTACAGAATACATTATGTCTGGTCGACTCACTACAGCTGCAAACATAAGCGAGCCAACAGCTTCCCTGTAAGGAACATCATCAGCTGAAAGGGATTCGTCAGGAACAGACAGATTTGTATGCTGATCTGCAGGAACTGATAATGGACATGCACCTTGAAGTTCAAAACGTTTGATTATTTTCTTAATATAACTCGTTTGATGAATAAACATGCTTCCATCTGCACATTTGACCATTTCTAAACCAACATAGTATACAGGCTCAGAAACGGACATTTCAAAATTACTTTTCAATCTATTTATGACCATATTTATAACTGTTTTACTTTTAGAGAAAATTAGTCCATCATCCACATATATGATTAGTGAAACGATGAAGTCATTTATTTCCGTTCTGTAAACACACTGATCAGCGTTACTACAGAGGAAACCAAAAATGTCCAAGAAGCGATGAGATTTCTGATTCCAGCAACGTGGAGATTGTTTCAATCCGTATAGCGATTTTTTTAGTTTACAAACTTGATTGGATGAAACGTTGATACCGCTTGGTATTCTCATGTAAATCTCTTCATCGAGTTCGCCATATAGAAATGCCGTCTTTATATCGAACTGAATCATTTCATAATTTTGCTTCACATACAAAGCTAGTAGGATACGAATAGAGTCATACCTAGTTGTAGGTGAAAAAATTTCATTATAGTCTGTTCCCTCCTTCTGTGCATATCCTTTGGCACAAAGTATGGCTTTATAGCGAGATATAGAACCATCTGGATTACGTTTTACTCTGAAGACCCACTTCGAATCAATTGCTTTCTTATCATGTGGAAGCTTTGTTATCTCCCATGTTCCATTTTTGTTAAGTGATTCCAGCTCGTCGTTGATAGCTTCTTTCCAAAATGTCTCTTCTTTACTATGCACGGCTTCCTCGAATGTAGTTGGAACATCTACTTCGATGAAGTTTAGCTCGAATTCATTAAATCTTTCTGGAGGTCTTATATTCCTTTTTGAACGAGGATTTTCTTGCTCTTGGGTGCGTTCATTTTCAAGGATCTCTATATCTGGAGGATTATTCACAGGTATTACAGTAACATCTTCATTTTCGTCATAATCAACAACGATAGGCACTGTATTTGATACCAAGTTGAAGCCTTTGAACTTTTCGTTGAATATAACGTTTCTTGATATAGTTATTTTCTTTGTATCAGGATCAAAAAGTCTGTAGTTTGTTGAATTTCCTTCATATCCAACAAATATCAGTTTTTTACTCTTGGGTTCCCACTTACTTCGTTTTTGGTCTGGAATGTGTACATATGCCTCACAGCCAAAAACTCTTACATGAGACAAACATGGCTTCCTGCCAGTCCATAATTCATACGAGGTAGAGTTGGTAGCTTGAGTGGATGGAGTACGGTTCAGTATATACACAGCTGTATTTACAGCTTCAGCCCATAAATAATTTGGAATATCAGCACAATGTAACATTGAACGAGCCATTTCTACGACTGTTCTATTTTCTCTTTCAATTCTGCCATTCTGTTCGGGCGTGTAAGGAGCTGTTTTGTCAATTTCTATCCCATTCACTTTTAAATATTGATTGAAATTTTCATTACAATATTCAGTCCCATTATCTACATGTAGAACTTTCACTGGATATCCAAATTTAGTTTTTGACCAATTACAAAATGTTTTGAAGCAATCCAAAACATCCGATTTGTGTTTGAGGAAATACACAACACGATAACCAGAGAAATCGTCTTTGAACATTACGAAATATCTACAACCTTGAACAGATGAAGTAGCCATTGGACCAGACAAATCACTATGAATCAGTTCTCCTGGTTCGTTCTTTTTCACATGAGGAGTTTTCGAAAATGCCAGTCTATGTTGTTTTCCATATGCACATCCTTCACAAAAAAAGTTACAGTATCAACACTTGCCAAATTGACATTTTCTACCAGTCCATTTGACATAACTTCTTTGACATATTTTGTATTGATATGTTCGAGACGTTCGTGCCACAGTATGATATTATTTTCAGTTACAATGTTTATCTGGATGTTTTTTTGTACGAAATAACATTCGATAGAGATTATTTGACCCACGAACTGCACAGGCGACTAATTCATCATCAAGATAGATTTCAGCTTTATTATATTCTTTTATTATCTTCATTCCCTTTTTCGTTAATACACCTTCCGAAAATATACTCTTCCGGAGGTCAGGAATCTAAAGAACATCATTTATTGTAGATTCATACCAAATTCCATTTATCAATTTTTGTATTTTGACTATGCCCTTGCCTCTAACATTCAAATTCTGATTATTTCTTGATACAACTGAATAGGCCTTATTGTCTTCTTCGAAATACGAGAAATACTCTCTCCGGAAGGTCATATGAGCAGATGCCCCCCTATCCATTATCCAAAAATCTTCATCATATTCGATTTGATTACAGGATGTTATTTCTTCTGTATTGAATGCTGTTGCCATACTCTTACTGGAACTAGAGTCATTTTCATCTTTTTAATTGTTATTCAAAACTCTTGGTCTTGTTGTCTCTCTCCATTTTTTTGCTCTACAATCTCTAGCTAAATGTCCCCTTTTACGACAGAAATAGCACGATATATTAGGGGTTCTCACTGTATTAGATTTGTTATTGGGAGATAAAGCAACAAGAGCAGTATCCATCTCTTCATATGATGAAAGACTTGATTCTTCATCCAGAAGCCTAGCAGTTAGATTTGGAATTGTTTGCCTGTTTGCTTCTAGAGATAACCAAGCTTGGCGCAAATTCCTGTATTTCATAGGTAGAGAACTGAGAATCTTAGTCATAACTGCAGCTTCAGTTATAGTTTCACCAGCTTCTCTTACTTCTCGAGCAAGATTTTCGACTTTTGCAATATGCTGTGCAATGGACTCATTTTGATTCATTTTATATTGGTGGAATCTTTCATGAACCAGCATCTTGTTGGTTTCAGATTTTTGCTGGTATATAGAGTCCAGTTTTTCAATGATTTCTTTAGAAGTATTGCAATTTCCCACTAAAGTTATTTGCGTTAAATCCATAGCTGTGGTGAGCAACTGCATCATTCTTGAACCAAGTCTCCAATTGTTGAGTTTCAGCAGATAGCGGCATCTCAATGCTTCCATCAACTATTCCAAAGATCCCTTTGGCTCTGAAAGCGCATTTTATCTGGAACTTCCACTGTTGATAATTTCTGCCGTCGAACTTGTTGATGTTTGCGACATCGATTTTATCTGCCATTGTATAATTATTACTCCAAATCTACACTAGAAACTGATTCTTTGATTACAACTGAAGCGTTGAAACTAATTCACTAAATACGCTAGCAGCACAGGTTCTTTCTTCTGGTTAGTGACCTGGGCCCATAAGCTCTTGAGGTTTAATGAATCGATTGAAAGAAACTGATTTGGAGTCCTGATATATATTATGAATAAATATTCTCGATTACAATTATATATTCAATTGTTTGACATACTTTCTTACTCAACTGACAGTTTCAGTCTACAACTATTTGGTTTTTTCCATCTATAACAAAAGTAATCATAAGCTACTGCAATTACATGAATATTGGGTGTATATAAATAAGAAAACACATCAACATTTATACTATGGTATTCTCCATGATAAAAAAAAAATTAATTCTCAATTCATTGTATAGGTACACCTTTTCCAACTTTTGAATGTAACTTTCATCTCACTTCATATACTTACTCAATGTGTTACCAGTTGCTACTACTAACTCACAATATATCAATCCAACTCGCAATTGTAACTATTAACTCTGAACTTTTAATAATTCTCATGTCATTTTAATGCTTAACCTTAGTACCTAGTCTGTTTTTGTTTGTTTTTTCAACAAATATTTATACATATATACTTCTCGTTATTTTTTGTATATATCGAAACAAGTGGAAAATCACTTATTACTACTTTTTTCATTGTTATTATTATATTACTATCATCATACAGGGTGTCCCATAAGTAATGGATCGAAAGAAGTGGGGTGGTAGGGGAGGTCATTTGCAATCAAACTACCATATACAGAGTGACCCATTTGAAAGCGGGCCACCCCTGTATCTCACGTAATCGTTGGGTAAGGATCATGAAATTTGCTGGAGCGAGAGATATACCAAAAATGCACTCTATAAGCAAGTGGGGTCATCTTCAGTGATATACACTGCTCGCCAACAGCCATGGAACCACCCCAATTTCCGGAAAATAATATTAGGAGTCAAAATAGGTTGAAAATCACTTCGGATTCGGAATCAGGACGCCCAATTCACTAACTATTCATATTTTTCCTTGAAAATTTTCAGTTCTGAAACATGACATTTTGGCGCACTTTTCATGAAAGCGCACCCCTGTATCTCACGTAATTATTGTGGTAGGGTTCTAAAATTTGCAGGAGGAACGGAAAGTCCAAAGATGAAGTCAATTACGTGAGATACGGGGGTGCTTCCGTGAAAAGTGCGACAAAATTTAATTTTTCAGAACTGAAAATTTTCAGGGAAAAATATAAAGAGTTAGTGAATTGGGCGTCCTGATTCCGAATCCGAAGTGATTTTCAACCTATTTTGACTCCTAATATCATTTTCCGGAAATTGGGGTGGTTCCATGGCTGTTG
Source organism: Phaedon cochleariae (assembly GCA_918026855.4). Classification (NCBI taxonomy): domain Eukaryota; kingdom Metazoa; phylum Arthropoda; class Insecta; order Coleoptera; family Chrysomelidae; genus Phaedon; species Phaedon cochleariae. The sequence goes on along the minus strand of OU896707.1, from coordinate 33,909,958 downwards.
GCGAGCAGTGTATATCACTGAAGATTACCCCACTTGGTCATAGAGTGCATTTTTGGTATATCTCTCGCTCCAGCAAATTTCATGATCCTTACCCAACGATTACGTGAGATACAGGGGTGGCCCGCTTTCAAATGGGTCACTCTGTATGTGGTTATCCAATTATTGATGGTTCAAAAGTTATTAATGTTTTTTCATTCCTAGAAAAAGAATTAATAACAGTAAAATTATGTCACACTTGTGATTTTTTCTTTTACAAATTTCATCCAAATGAATGCACCTCTCCCCAGGAATAATATCATGACATGTATTACTTTTCATCAACTACCTGAGAAAAAGTTTGTTTTCCTCGAGTTTTGTCAGCGAATGAAATATTCAAGTCGATTTTTAAATGCCGCTGGCAGATTTTAAAACTACCCCACAAAGATAACCAATCATAAGTAAAAGTTTCCCATTTAATGCAGATTCCAAAATAGTATAATACTTGTGGCTATTCAAAACAGCCTTTTTGTTATTAATTTTTTAAAAATGGGTCGCATTTTTCAAAAAAATTGAATAACTTTCGAACCATCAACAATGTGATAACAACATATACGGTTAGTTTGATTACAAATGACCCCCCCACTTCTTTTGAACCATTACTTATGGGACACCCTGTATATACAGAGTGGGCCTTTGAAAACGAAACAGAGGCTCTGTAGGTCGCCAAAACCGGATTATCAAAAAAAACAGGTCAACTACATTTTCGAGGGGGACATCTTTCTAAAATATTCTCAGCCCTGCGGCGTTGCCGCTTCTAACGAAAAGAAGCAACAACTTTGTTATTTCAAATGGAACACCTTGTATTTTATTGCATTTTTAGGTTCTCTCCGAAGAGCTTATTTCATCAATGCATCACACTTGGGGTCTAGCTGTAATGGTTTCAGGGATATAAAGTGTTCAAAATCGAGATTTTTCAACTTTAACATTTTTTTGTGTCGAAACTATTCATTATTGGTCAAAACGGCTCTCATGTCGCTATCTCAACTTGTGATTTACTATCTACTGACATTTATTTGAAACAAATACAGGGTGGTTCAAGATTCAAAATTCTGATCACCCTGTATCTGTTCCAATTGAATGTTAGTAGATAGTGAATCACAAGTTGAGATAGGGACATGGGAGTCGTTTTGACCAATAATGAATAGTTTCGACACAAAAAAATTTTAAAGTTGAAAAATCTCGATTTTGAACACTTTATATCCCTGAAACCATTACAGCTAGACCCCAAGTGTGATGCATTGATGAAATCAGCTTTCCGGGGAGAATCTAAAAATGCATTAAAATACAAGGTGTTCCATTTGAAATAACAAAGTTGTTGCTTCTTTTCGTTAGCAGCGGCAACGCCGCAGGGCTGAAAATATTGTAGTACGATGTCCTCCTCGAAAATGTAGTTGACATGTTTCAGATTTTTTTCATAATCCGGTTTTGGCGACCTACAGAGCCTCTGTTTCGTTTTCAAAGGCCCACTTTGTATTATATATTATTATTATTATATATTATATTATTATTATTATTATATTTATATGAAAAGTTATATATATATATATATATATATATATATATATAATGTTCGGAAAACATCGTACGTGGGAAGGATGAGATGAGGTAGATAACGCGTCTCGATGGTAATAGGCAGCAGGCGTGGCAGTCTGATGCTTAGTTCGCTGTACCAAGCGCTTGAACATTTTCTTATGAATATTGAATCGCATCTCGCAGATATCGCGTGTTGTGAGTGATGTCATCAGAAAAAAAAACGTATTTGTTTGATTGATTCATTCAGCATTGAGTTTTCCACGTTTAGAGAAAACCTCAATTTCTTGTCTCATCGAGTTCACCTGCAAATCTGGCATTCAGGAGGTGGGAATTTCAGAATATTGTGATTATTCAGGAAACAAGTTTTCATATATTTTTAACATATTTTAATCATATATACAATTATACAAAGTGTTATGAATTTCGAGATGTCATCGTTTTTCGAACATTGTATCTGATTGTTATCTTTTTCTCAGAAAATATACTACGTATTTCATCGATATTGAACTCATTATAGGATCTAAATGTGATAAAAAATGTTTCTGTTCAAATTTAAAAAACGATTTTTTTGACATCCAACTTCGCATTCATAAGCGATGATTTCTCGAAAAGTGGAATACTTTGTATGATAGTATACATGGATAAATATAATAATAATAATAATAATAATAATAATAATGTTTATTGAAGTAATACCCAATTATGTATAACAAATTCATGACGAAATAATATATTATGGTCTTACTACTCCAAAAGGACAGAATATTGGCAAAGCCATTTTTCAATTCTGCCTGAATAATTACAATAGAACATAACATAATGAATAAATATAAAGAAAAACGATATATACAATACATACTACATAATATACAGGTAAAATATACAGAAAAATTGACTGAATAAATTAAATAAACTATAAAAAATAATGAACACCGTGATCTAATTGAGAATAGATCACTCGGCACTAATGATATGTCCTCAATAAATATAAATATAGCTACTAGGTGAGAGCTGCGCTCAGATTCTTACGATACTCTGTTTTAAATTTATTTAACGAGTCCAGCATGAAATATTCTTTGTGTGTGTTGTACATGAATGGAGCAATATATGAATAACATTTCTGAAATTTGGATGTTTTGTGCCTTGGAACTATCATATTATCAGTATTCCTTAGATTGATAGCGATATCTGGCCTTTTGATCAATAAGTCATACAAATAACTAGGTATTTCATTTCTGTAAACGTTGTAAACGAGAGAGCCATATAAAAGAGCAAACCTTTGTTCAATTTTCAAGATGTTCATGCTTACATAGTACGGAGTTATGTGATCACGTCGTTTTATATTATTGTTTGAGTATCTCAAGCAATTATTCTGCAGTATCTGTAACTTTCGCTTGAAACAATCATTCAGAAAGTTATAGTAAACACTTGAACCATAATCGAGCTGACTCATAATAAGTATATTTACAAGATTCCATTTTGTTTCATGCGGGAGTATGTATTTATATCTCCATAAAGATTTGAACTTGAAATAGCATACTTTCAGTTTTCCTAAGACATGTTTTTCGAAGGTTAATGTTTCATCAATGACTATACCTAGATTTTTCGCATCACAGCTCAGATTGACAACAGTATCGTTCAACATTATATTGCAGGTTTGTGTCGATTTAGCTCTGGATACCATAATTTTTGTGCCAAGGCACATAGCAACTGTTTTAGATGGATTAATAGTTAGTCCATGGGTCTTAGAGTAATCACTTATCAGTTGAAGATTATGATTCAATTCACATATAAAATAGTCAACTTCAGATGGATCACAATATCCATATAATTGAACGTCATCCGCATACATATGCACAGAACAAGTAGGTAGTAATGATTTCACTAGATCTGCTGTAAATATAGTGAATAAGAGCGGACCCAGTATACTGCCTTGTGGTACACCACAATTGACTGCTCTTTCCCTTGATACTTCTGCACCTAGTTTCACACATTGCTCACGACCACTCAAGTAGCTCTCAAACCATCGAATTAGCACTGATGAGAGTCCATAATATTTCAGTTTGGATATTAATAGATTATGATTCACTACATCAAAAGCTTTACTATAATCCAGCATAACTAAGTAGGTCACCATTGAGTTATCAATATTGCATATGTTCAAAATCACATAACCTACCACCTCCTTCCGGATATACGTCCGTGAACCCTGTATAGTTGAGAAATGAAATGAGTAAGGTAATATTGAGTTTTCACTATATATACAGGGTGGGCCACCAGTAACGCCTCGGTCTCTAGAAGGCTAACCACTTATCTTCTTGGAATTCTTCCTCTCTAGGAAGTTGCATGTCAACATAGGCTACCATTTGAAATTATTTCAAAACATACAGGGTGTCCCCAAAAACCGCAAAATACTAAAGTTGAACTTTTTTCAATCGAACACCCTATATATTATTTAATTTTGAGATTCTCCCTGATGAGCTGATTTCAACAACCCATCATACTTGGGGTCTAGCAGTTATAATTACTGAGATATAGGGTGTGAGAAATCGAGATTTTCCAAGTTCAAGAATTTTTTGTGTCTAAACCATTCATAATTGGTCGAAACGGCTCACATGTCCCTATCTCAACTTTTGATCAACTATCTACTGACATTTAATTGAAACAAATACAGGGTGGTGCAGAATTTAGAATCTTGATCACCCGGTATATGTCTCAATTAAATATCAGTAGATAGTTAATCAAAAGTTGAGATAGGGACATGTAAGCCGTTTTGACCAATTATGAATAGTTTCGACACAAAAAATTCTTGAACTTGGAAAATCTCGATTTTTCACACCCTATATTTCAGTAATTATTATAACTGCTAGACCCCAAGTATGATGAGTCGTTGAAATCAGCTCATCAGGGAGAATCTCAAAATGAAATAATATATAGGGTGTTAAGTACGTATTTGTATAATACAAATTATATCTAGATCGGCTCCATGCATATCATCGTTTGTGAAGTTTTTTACATTATCCTTGTCGTTGACTATGCTTCTCCTTGTTTTGGAGCGAAAGTGTCTTCAGCTTCTTGTATTTGCCTTCACGCCGCGATCTACTCAGATCTATTTCGTCTGCTCTCGAAATTGTTTAGAGTTCACTAGTGTTGAAAACATGCTTTAGTATTTTCTTTAATTTACTTTCTTTTTGATGAACGTGGCAACCGCGCTTCAAAACCTTTGAGTGGCTTGAGCGCCCTTTTCTATTTTTAGCGATGACGAGTTGTTATGTCTTCGGGAATTGCAAATAAATTAGGGGTCGAAAGCCCAGTCAGTCGAATTATGGAATAGGTCGGTAACGCACCGTAGTTATCCTATTCTGTAGGTTACGAACCTCGATGTTTTTGATTGCCTGTTTAGCAATGTATTTTGTTAATCATGGGATGTCAGGCGACAGCTTTTTGTTTTCTAGCTTCCCAAGTGACAGCTGCTCCTGCGAGAGTGAAGATGAAACCAGTGTATGACTTACGATCATCTAAGTTTCCTCCCCAGTCAGAGTCTACATACCCTCTCATTGGAGTTCTAGTTTTTATGTAGTGTAGACAACGTCCTTTAAACTTCAAATACCTGAAGACTCGTTTTACTCCTATCCAATGTTGTCGTCCAGGATCATTGTTGAATTGGCTCAACATGCTCACCGCGTAAGCTATATCAGGACGCGTTGACACAGATAAATACATTAGTGATCCCACAGCTTGTCTGTAGGGCACATTTTTCATTTCGCTGATTTCTTCTTCAGTCTTGGGTCCCATTTCCTTGGTAAGTTTCAGGCTGGCATCTACTGGAGTTTGTGCAGGTTTACAATCAGACATGTTGAATCTTTCTAATATGTCTGATATGTATTTATGCTGAGACATTGATACTGACTTAGTTGAGTCATCCTGATTGAATTCAATGCCTAAACAGTAATGTAATAACCCTAGGTCTTTTATTTTGAATACAGAACTAAGATCTTTCTTCAATTGGTTATACATCATATCTGAATAACTGGCTAATAACTGGAATCACTAAATCGTCGACATATACGGCAATTATCATAACCACATTATCATTGTAAAGCATATATATACATTTATCAGTATTGATAGGTTTCAGTCCAAAACTTTGGAGGTATTGGTCTAGTTTCTTATACCATTGTCTACCAGATTGTTTTAATCCATAAATTGATTTATTAAGTGCATATACCTTATTCTCTTCGCCATTCATCACAAAACCCTCTGCCTGTTGCATATAGATCTTTTCGTCCAAATCTCCATTTATATAAGCCATTACCACATCCATCTGATACAAAGTTAGTCCCCATTCAGCGGCTAGGGCAATGTGGTGGACTCAGCAAATAAGGCAATTTCAGTGTATATAAATTATATTCCAGCAGAAAATCCAGAATACATACGAAGATTGATATGACACAACTTGACAAATTTTATATAACATCTGACAAACTCCATTATCAATAAACACACAGGGTGAATACATCACATTCCTCCCCCACAAGATTCTAATATATACCAAACTAATATTAGTCGAATCATGTTCTATACCTTACAGGTTTGACAATATTTCTTGTTGGTCTCAAACAAGTATTGGATGGAATATCAGGTGAATGTGTAATAATATCAGACTTAGGATCTGAATGAACCACTTCAGATGCATCATTATCATCAGAGTTATGTAATTCTTCAGAATCACTAACTTTAAATGAAGTACCAGGTATATAAGGACATTTGCGATCATGGCTTTTGGTAACAGGTGATTTAACTTGATGGGGAAAAGTGTTATACATTTTTTTTATTTGATCTACATGCCTCCTCCAGTATGTACCATCCTTTAATAAACACATATAGTTCCTTTTTCCTAAAACCTTAAATATCTTTGCTTCTAACCAAATTTTCCTATTATTTCTGTAATCTCTTATCACTACCTCATCCCCCTCCTTAAACTCCTCACGATCTTCAGCTTTATAATTGCTATGCTGCGCATTCTGACTATCCTCAACTATCTTGTTTAGATCAGGTTTTACCAAATCAAACACAGTTCTTAATTTCCTCACAGTGAACTGAATTCCGGTAGTTAAGTAAATATCTGCACACCAAAATATCACTTGACGTTCTACTATTTTTTGAATCTGTTAAAGCGGCTTTCATCCCTTTCTTGAAATTACGAACCGAATTTTCAGCTGCTCCATTCGTTGATGGATGATAAGGAGCAATAGTTTTGTGCTTTATACCATTCTTTTTCAAAAAATTTTGAAACTCAATTGAAATGAATGCTGGACCGTTATCAGAAACTAAAACTTCCGGTATTCCCCAATGCGAAAATGTTTCCCTAAGCTTATGTATTGTAGCTTCCGCGGTCATATTGTTCATTTGAAAAATCTCTGGCCATTTGCTAAAAGCATCTACCAAAATAAAGTAAATTTTGTTTTTAATAGGTCCTAAAAAATCAACATGGATTCGTTGCCATGGTCTCGTGCATTTAGTCCAAGGTATCAAGGTCGCTTTCGTGGGATCATTTGAAGTTAGTAAACAAGCTCGACATGATCTACACATAGACTCTATTTGCTTATCTAAACCTGCCCACCAAAAATAAGACCTAGCAATAGACTTCATTTTGACAACACCTAAATGACTAGAGTGCAGCTCTTCTAATAACTGACTTCTCAATTTGGATGGAATCAACACACGATAACCCCATAAAATACAATTTTGCTCGCAAGTCAATTCATGTCTTTTTCGGAAATATTGTATCAAATTATCATCATTTACATTTTCTGGCCAACCATTCATTATAAATGAAATAACCTTCGATAAGATTATATCTTTTCGCGTTTCAACTGCAATTTTATGATGGTCTATAGGTAACCCATCTGAAATTATTAAATTTAAATAATTAGAATGACTTTCATAATCCTCTGAAACAAATTTAATATTGATAGGATGCCGTGAAAGCATATCAGCAACTTTATTTTCAGAACCTTTCACGTACTCAATTCTAAAAGAAAAATTTGATAAATATACTGCCCATCTCTGGAGTCTACTAGCAGCCATAATAGGAATACCTTTATGCTCCCCAAAAATAGACAAAAGCGGTTTATGATCTGTTTGGATACAGAATTTATGACCAACTAAAAATTGAGAAAACTTTTTCACTCCCCAATAAATTGCTAAAGCCTCCTTGTCAATAACGGAATAATTTTTCTCAGCTTGCATGAGAGTTCGCGAGACAAAACCAATTGGTCCCAAATCACCATTATTCAGTCTATGTGACAAGGCACCAGCAATACCATACTGTGAAGCGTCAGTTGACAAAACTATGGGCAAATTGGGGTTGAAATGCACAAGAACATTATCAGATGCAATAATTCCCTTTATCTTGTCAAAAGCTACATCACATTCAGTATTCCACGTATTTCCACTATCTTTTTTGAGTAAATTATATATAGGAGACATTACTGAGGCTAAGTCAGGAACAAATCTTCTATAATAATTCACCATTCCAGCAAAACTCTGGATTTGACCTTTATCTGTTGGTTTTGGTGCATCTAGGATTGCTCTGACTTTATCTTTATTTTTCCTCAGACCTACTCTACTATAGTATGACCCAGATAAGTAATCTCGTTCTGGAAAAATGCACATTTAGATAACTTCACCTTCAAACCAGCGTCCTTCAATTTGCTGAAAACTTTCACTAGATTTATTTCGTGCTCGGCTAAAGTTTTTCCAGTAACAATGATATCGTCTAAGAAATTGACTACACCATGTATTCCTTTCAATAAAGATTCAATTGTTCTCTGGAATAGGGCACTAGCTGGTGAAACACCAAATGGTAACCTATTTACACGAAATAAACCTCGATGAGTATTCCAAGCTACTATTCTAGCTGACTCATCATCCAAAACTAGTTGATTGTAAGCGTTGCTAAGGTCTATTTTTGAAAAACATTCACCTCCAGCTATATCTGAGAAAATTTCTTCAATCCTCGGCAATGGATACTTTACCTCAACCAAACACTTATTAGCAGTTAATCTGTAATCAGCACAGAGTCTTATTGAACCATCAGGCTTAGCTACTGGAACTAACGGAGTTCCCCATTCGCATGATTCAATCGGACTGATTACACCTTCCGCTTCCAACCTATCAAGTTCTGATTCAACCTTATTCCTAAAAGCAATAGGTATAGGACGATGTTTGAAAAAAATTGGTTTACAGTTCTCTTTCAACTGTAAATGGAAAGTTTGGTACTTGAAACATCCCAAAACATTATCAAAAAGAGATCCGTAATTCTTCAAAATATCTGGTAAATCATTTGAAACACTCAGAACATTCGAAGTGAGCACAAAATTGAATTTACTAAGAAAATCTCGACCCAATAGATTCTGATTTCTATTCTGACTGTTAATTACGTATAGTATGAAATTTTCACACACGATCCCTTGATATTCCATCCTTACCTCGATGTAACCAATTGGTTTGATAACACTCCCTGAAAAACCTCTCAAATTGATATTACTATTCCTGAATGTACAAGTAGACAACAGATTCTGATAACAATCTTGAGAAATTACAGAAACTCCTGCTCCACTGTCTAGCTGCATCGATAAGGTGACATCGTTGACAGAAACATCAATATAAATTGGATTTGTGTCATCAAAATTGATATTGAAAATATCTACTGTTCTATCTGTTTGTTTTCACACACTTTGGCTAAATGTCCTACTCTGCGGCAAATATTACATGTATAAGAAGAATATTTACAGGATTGTTTTCCTGTATGGAAATTCCCACAAGATTTACACTTCCATTTACCCTGATGTTGAGACATGGATTTCTGTGTGAAATGCTTCTTTTCGTCAGCTGACTTTGGTCTGAAGTTTACCTTCTTGCTATGTTTCAACACATTGATTCCGGTAGATTCCAACTTTACTGCCGAAGCTTCTTTCATCAGTGCTAGCTCCAAGATTCTTTCCAAAGAAGTTTGTAGCTTCTCTTCGCACAGTCTGTCTCTAATCGACCCTTTTCTCATAGAGCAAATGAACTTATCCTTCAGGTATTGGTCCAAGAAATTTCCAAATTCGCAGTTAGACGCTAAATTGTGGATTCTAGCATACCATGCATTAACTGATTCCCCATCTTCTTGCTTAGACTCGAAAAATTCGATCCTTTCCCTATACACGGAAGTGGTTGGAGAAAAATGAGTCTTGAGAAGCTTGCACAAATCTTCATATGATTTATCTTTCGGCAATTTCGGAGTACAGAGATCCCTCAGAACTTTGTAGGTATCTGGACCAATTAAACTGAGAAGAGCCGAAACCTTTCGCTTGCTTGCTTCACTATCTTTGATTCCATTGATATCAAAGAACATTTCCAGCTGTTCCTGGTATAAAATCCAACTATCGTTCACTGCATTGAACTCTCTCATAATACCTATTGTGCCAGTCGTCGACATGTTTCGTATGTCTTGTCTTGGTTCTGCTTCCATTTAACTCGTCGCCAGTGTGGTGGACTCAGCAAATAAGGCAATTTCAGTGTATATAAATTATATTCCAGCAGAAAATCCAGAATACATACGAAGATTGATATGACACAACTTGACAAATTTTATATAACATCTGACAAACTCCATTATCAATAAACACACAGGGTGAATACATCACAGGCAATAACTAAACGTAAGTATAGAGCTTTGTCTTGCTACTGGTGATGATATTTCGTGGTAATCGACACCTGGTTCTTGACTATATCCTTTTGCTACAAGGCGAGCTTTCAATCTTTCTATATCTCCATTACATTTGTATTTGATTCTGAGTACCCATTTACATCCAATGATGTTTTGATTATCTGGACAATCTACTAATGTCCATGCGTTACATTTTACTAATGAATTGAATTCTTCTTCCATAGCTATTTTCCACTCTGATGCAAAAGGTCCATTCAGAGCTTCATCTAATGTAGGATTGCTCATTTGATCAATCACAATCTGAGCTGCTTCCTCCGCTACATCTTCTAGCATATGGAATATTTTTCTGGGTCTTCCTCGAGTACCATTTCTCATAATTGCAGGTCTTCCTCTCCCTCTTCTGAATTTGGATACCTGGTCTTGATGATTGCTTCCTTCAGCTGAAGTTATAGATTGATTTTCGTGGTTTGTATGGCGATTTTCATCATTATCAATCGGTGGATGGTCTTCGATAATCATCTGTGGATTCTCGACATTGTTTATTCGAGAATCTAGTGGAAATTCGAAGTAATGTTCAGTATGTTCAGTCAGTTTCAAGTTAGAATCTTCCACAAATTTTACATCGATACTTTTAATAACCTTCGTTAATTCGGGGTCCCATAAACGGTAAGCTTTCGAGTCATTTGCGTAACCCACAAAGATACATTCTTTAGATTTGGGTTCGAATTTTCCTTTACTTGTTTTTATCAAACTGAATACTTTAGATCCGAATACTTTGAAATGAGATACTGTTGGTTTTCTCCTTTTCCATACTTCGAAAGGTGTTTTGTTATTCAAACTTTTCGTACAACATCGGTTCCTGATGTACGCAGCCGTTGCTATAGCTTCTGCCCAGAAATGGTGTGGTAAATTTGACTGTAGTAGCATGCATCTTGCCATTTCAACTAGCGTCCGATTCATTCATACAGAGAGAGAAGGAACTAGTTATCGACGAACTAATAGAGTGGTTAGGAAACCTACTCACCTCAAAGATTATATCTTTTCTCCTAGCTTTAGGAATAACCATCTGATTACCTTTGAAAACTACTCCTTTCTGTACAACTAGTTCCTCTTTCACATACCAATATGGTGAAACTAAACTATGGACGTTATTTCTTTCTATGGGCCAACCATTTTTAATATAATTTAGCAAAGTTATTATTTCAATATCATTTTTCGTTTCCTGTTGGAGCATACGAAACTTCTGAGGACTGATACTATCATTATTGTCAATTAAATTTACCTGAGCTTCCACATTAGACTCGATTAAATCAAAATTTGGATCATCATAGCTTGCTCGTGACAATGTATCAGCGAAATATAATAAAGTTCCTGGTTTATATTTGACAGAAAAATCATAGTTCTGTAATGTTACTCTCAATCTTTGGAGTCGAAGTGGACATTTAGTCTCATAATTCCGTTTTCTTCTAGGAATTTTGAGAATTCTACTCCACAATACTCCAAACCATTGTTTGTTCGCAATATTTTGATTTTTCTTTCGACTTTTGTTTCCATTTCTGCTTTTAATTTCTTGAATTTTTCTTTAACTTCGTCTTTGGATTTTAAGAAATTTACCTCTACCCATCTCGACTTGTCATCGATGAAGGTTACAAAATACCGAGCACCGCCAATGGATTTACTTTGGATAGGTCCACAAATATCCGAATGTATGAGTTCAAGTAAATCATTGGATCTGGAATATGATGCTTTAGGTAAAATTGCTGCTGTCTGTTTACTCTTGATGCATATTTCACAGGTGGGTAACTTATCATTTTGACGAAATGAGATTCCTTTCACCAAATTGTTATTTTTCAGAATTTTCAAGACATTCTCATTCAAATGTCCGAATCGCTTATGCCATTTTTCTAGTTCATTTTCTTCAGACGTAACAATGGCTGTAGATTCTGAAGATCCTTGCATGTAATATAAATCACCTTTTCTGAATGCTTCTGCGATTACCTGTCCGTTTTTATTTATGATACTGGCAGTATCTTCAGAAAATATAATATTTCGCCCATTAGTAGTAGCTTTTGAGATAGAAAGAAGATTCGTTTTCAAATCAGGCACTTATAATGTATTTTCCAGTCTTAACTTAGTCGAACCTGAAGAGTGATTTACATTCAAGTGAACAGTTCCTTTTCCCAAAACGTTGGTTGTTTTGTCGACTGCAAGTCTCACTTTCTGGTTATCAGTGGGGTTGAAGTCGGAAAATTGCGATTTATCGTAACACATGTGAGAAGTAGCTCCACTATCCAGGCACCATTCTTGAATACCCTGTGTCTGTACCATATTAACTTCTGGAATACTGGTTATTTCTTCTGAATCATTTAACTCATGAACCATTAAAGCTTCTTCTACATTTGCACTTGTTTCTTCCCGATTTCCTCTTCTATTTCGGCATTCTGAACCTTTGTGTCCCGAAATATGACAGTAATTACATTTGTAACGGAATTTACTTGCCTTTCTTTGATTTGATGCATCTGATTCAAATTTGTTGGGATACTTTGAATCCTGCCTTTGATTTACAAATTTCTTCGGATGGGCTTTGTATTTGGAATAAAATGCACTGTTTTCAGTTTCTTTGCACTTTCTTGCATTGTGTTCATCAATTAACTTAATTTTTAGAGCTTCTGGTATAGGTAGATCGTCTCTTGCTTCTATAGCACACCGAAAGTTTTCGTAAGTACTCGGTATACTATATAAAATTAATATTGATAACAAATCATCTGCAATTTCGATTCCCATCTCGTTGATCTTATCAACCGTATCGAAAAACAAATTCAAATGTTCCATCATGTCATCTCCGTCTGACATTTTCGTAAAAATAACTTTCTTCAATAAATTTGCTTTCCTTGCTGATCC